>OU744330.1:4817500-6017500 GCA_916610235.2 Lasioglossum morio | reverse complement strand
TTCTAAATGTTCTTTATCGTTGAAATTTTTTATTGGAGCTGAAACTGTTCTTTGGAGGAATTATCTGAAATTAAACGCACCTTTCTTACGTCTTCCATGTACAACATTTTTAACACATGTATTTATAAATGTTCTTCATCGTTGAACATTTTAATGGAGCTGAAACTGTTCTTTGGAGGAATTAACTGAAATTAATCGCACCTTTCTTACGTCTTCGCTCTACAACATTTTTGGTACAAGCATTTCTAAATGTTCTTTATCGTTGAACTTTTTATTGGAGCTCAAACTGTTCTATGGAGGAATTAACTGAAATTAACCGCACCTTTCTTACGTCTTCAATGTACATCATTTTTAACACATGTATTTATAAATGTTCTTCATCGTTGAACATTTTAATGGAGCTGAAACTGTTCTTTGGAGGAATTAACTGAAATTAACCGCATCTTTCTTACGTCTTCAATCTACAACATTTTTAACACATGTATTTATAAATGTTCTTCATCGTTGAACATTTTAATGGACCTGAAACTGTTCTTTGGAGGAATTAACTGAAATTAACCGCACCTTTCTTACGTCTTCAATGTACAACATTTTTAACACATGTATTTATAAATGTTCTTCATCGTTGAACATTTTAATGGCGCTGAAACTGTTCTTCGGAGGAATTAACTGAAATTAACCGCACCTTTCTTACGTCTTCAATGTACAACATTTTTAACACATGTATTTATAAATGTTCTTCATCGTTGAACATTTTAATGGACCTGAAACTGTTCTTTGGAGGAATTATCTGAAATTAACCGCACCTTTCTTACGTTTTCAATGTACAACATTTTTAACACATGTATTTATAAATGTTCTTCATCGTTGAACATTTTAATGGCGCTGAAACTGTTCTTCGGAGGAATTAACTGAAATTAACCGCACCATTCTTACGTCTTCAATCTACAACATTTTTAACACATGTATTTATAAATGTTCTTCATCATTGAACATTTTAATGGAGCTGAAACTGTTCTTTGGAGGAATGAACTGAAATGAATTAACAAAATTAGTGTTCAGTTCGAAATGCAACAAACCGCTTAGTATCGAGTCTGGCTCGACATAGGGAAGGGCTGATAATCCGGAGTAATGAGAATTCTCCCACGGCGAAGATCGATGGTAGAATTTCGCGGGGAAAGTTTTCCGGATGCAAAGTGTCTCGTTCGTGATTCGCGAGGCGCGTGGTAGGATCAACGGGAGCAAACAGTAGTTAGGAGTTCATCGAGAAAACAGATGTGAACGCCGCAGGGCGGTAAACACGAGGCTCCAATCCGTCGGCAATTTTCTTTACAGTGTTGCCCTCAGGTTTTCCATCGGGACTTACAGTTGAATTTATCGTCCCGCCACAGGTCGGCCGTCAACGTAAATCCTGTCTCAATGACCGAAAATAAACTTTGCCGGGGCGAGAAGGAGGCGGGGCCGGCCGTTGTCTACCGCGTTGGGGGCCGTAATTTAACGGTAACCAATATCGTTGTTCGACCATGGCCGAGAAGGAAGAGCGGCTTAAAAATTCCGTTGCCAAGATAACGCGGAAAATTTGTAAGCCACCGCGGAAATTCTTCCGTTATCGGCCGCGTTACACTCGTTATCTCTCTGTCGAGCGCTTTCGTAGCGTTCTCTATTTTCACGGGAACCTTCAATTACGTTGGACGAGCGAAAAATTTCTGAACGCGAAGTGTTTTAACAGCTACCGAGCTAGTTTTAGATATTGCAGACGATAGATAGTTAATATACGATTGAAAAAGGAACGAGAGGTTTTATTAATATTTGAGAGATTGAGCTGACGATAATTGGGCTTGTTTACACCTCATTTGCTTCAGAGCATTTTTAAATAGATTCTTGAAATTATTTTTACCGTGTACGTACATATTTTTATTAATTCCAATTGTTTGTCTAGCAATCCAGTTTGTTTTCTGTTTCATGACACAGGAACTAATTTTGATTGTGTTACAGCAAGCAGAATGGTCGGAAGCTTTTGAAACGTTGGATTTAAATGAACCCGAGCACCGGTGGTCCAAGGTTTATGAAACTTCAATGTTGTTAGCGTGTAAAATCAAGGATTCAGGTAACCCTTCGATACAGATTATAAATAATTAGCAATGTTGGCTGTAATCTACATGCAATCTACAGCAGCGCTCGTTACATTTGTAATTACAGCGTACAGTGCGTGCATGTAAACATCGTTTTCGATTGATGACATCATGCAAATACAGTAATATATTTTATTATCATTACTATTATTAATATAACTATTAATTTGTTATGCATGACAAAGTTATGCTAATATGGGCTATAGAATATACAATAAGGGATCTATATGAACAATAAAAATTAGCGTAATGTACAGGGGCGTTTAATATTGGGATGACTTTTGCACTGACCTGATATATTTTCTCTATACACATATTGTCTTACGCAACTTATGTATTCTACAGTATTCATTTTATTATTTCTACTTGATAGAAGAGAAATTTCCATACTCGAAAAGACCCATCAAAAAATCGTAAAAAATACCAGAATCCTCTCCCGACTCACTAGCGCCGTTTAGCAACACATTCCGGCGAAAGAACGAGTGCGCAGGTTATCCAACTCGGCCAATTTCATTTCGATCCTCGGGGAAGCTCGCAGAAGCGGCCGGTGGTAACCGCGGATGTTGCTTTAAACGCTTTAAAATATCCATTCTAGCCGAAAGCACCGGGCAGAGGGGGTACGGTAGCAGATGTGGAAACGAAAAAACGTCAATTACGTCGGGCATAGGGAAGCCGAAAGACCCGTTTTGCCTGGCTAATTCGTGGGATGCCGGCGATCCTCTCTGAAATTTGATGTGATTTACAGCGGCTGCGCGCCGTTTTCCTATTTACACGGCTGGGAAAACTATTTACGAAAGCGAGAAAACCGGCGTTCGACTATAAACGCAGACGGCAGTAAAGAGGAAACGGAGGGCAGAGAAAATAGGAGAAAATAGGAGAAGAGAGGAGAGGAAACCGCGGAGCGGAAGGAAAACGAGCCGAGCCGGAAAAGCGGAGGAAACAGGACCGTGAAGGAGAATGAAACAGAGAGGACGGATAATGAGCGAGAATAAGGTTGGGGAACGTCGGAGGCACCGGGGGGAAAAAAAGAATGAAGAGGCACAGGGTTGGATAGGGACACACACACACACACACACACATACACACAGAGAACGAGAAGACAGAGAAAGAGCCGCGCTTTTTCCCGAAGGTGCGCATCGGACGTGTGTCGAATGCAAAACACGGCGAAACGTCCGTCTCCTCTCACTATCCACGGGTTAATTGGCTTTCTTGGAGCTTCCTCTTCTCTTCCGCGGCTAAAAAGATCCGCGTAATGGATCCGACCCTTTTCCCGCAGGCCCCACTACTCCTTCGCTTGGACGCCACTCGATTCCGGCCCGAGGACCTGGGAAATAACCGACCGTGCATTGTCCTGGATCGATACGCGTGTGATTAACCCTCAGGTGGGTGTCACTTGTGGAGATTTGTGTGATAGAGTCCGCGGAGATGGTGGCGAGAGAAAGAAAATTTAATAATCCGGGCAAAATCGGTTTTCGATCCCGTTCCGCAGATATTTTTGGAACTATTAATATCGCAAATTAAATACATCAACTACACTTAACAGGTAGTCGACATCTTGCTGTCGATAATTGAAGAATATTGATGAATTTCCTACAGGATTTTAAGAAGGGAGTTAAAAGGTTTGTTTGTCGTTTAGGAAATTTTACGTCGTTATTGAACGTCACTAAATTGGCAATTTTGTGTAGGACAGTGTCAAGAGATATTCGGAAAATCGATTTAGCAATTTAGCGAAGTTGCAGCGCAGCTACTTGTCTGCCCATGAAAGAGGATAATCTACTTGGCTGACCAGCTGGGGATGTTGTTAAGTTCGTCTGGCCAAGGACGTGTGTCATTCTACTAGTTTAAGTGGACACTGGGCTGGTTCTGCTTGTCTGACCAGGGACAGTCGTAATCCACTCAGGTATTTAGGAAGTAGGTACTCGTGTCCTACTTGGATTTTCTGGTGGGCTCCCAATTATTGCAATTAGAGGGTCGTTTCTACAGCAGTTATGCAATCAGAGATTGCAGAACAATCTAAAAGTAAAAGCAACGAAAATACGTCATTCCATAATTTTATTCAATAAAATACAAGCTTTCCATTTTCCAATTTAAACTCCACGAAAACTGCACCAAGTGTAATTGACTTCTTCTCGGACAGAAATACGTCTCGATCAATTTATCTGATTAATAAACTGAGAAATTTAGTGCACTTGCGACGCATAAAAGATTTCATGGAATTGTAAAATAAGATTTCAACGAAATTTAGTTCTGCTTGATTTTAGTTTTAACGTATTTCCATTGAAACGAGCGGATCCGCGAAGAAAGTAGAATCTCATTTAATATTTCAGTTTCTTCGCGCCGCGCTGGTCCGCGAAAATGTGAATTCGCATAATTCTCTGCGGTCCAGCGATCAAGAACCCGTATCATTCTACTCGTATGAATATAGACTACTTGCTTCTGCTCGTTTGACCGCGGAGAGCACAGCGGGGGGATAAAAAGAACCATTCGCCTGTCTACCTTGCAACGGGGAACATTTCCGTTCCAGCTGTGTTATCAGAAAGCGACTATTCATTAAATAAAATATTCACTTCGTTGAACAATTAAACGTAACGCTGAGATACGCGCCAGCTGAGAGAATTTTCACCGTCATACTTACGATATCTCGTCCATTGCTCGAAACGGCGTTTGATTAAAAAATTCCTCTGAAATATATTCCTCTCGTATGAGCAAAGGAGCACATTGTGCTTATGAAATAGTTCACATTCTTACATGCGAAATAAAGGTGCGAGAGAGGCGGCCTCGCCGAACTTTCTATGCCAACACTGGGCCCGAGAAGCCTATTAATAAACTCCTGAAAATCATTTAACAATTTTCCCGTGATAATCCTAAAACAATTTATTATATCATTCGAAGGGGCTACCGTTTTCCAAAAATTTATTTATATTGAAAATCACGCGGAGAATCGCAGAGCTTAATTTTCCATTAAAATTGCAAGAATATACTCGTTGGAGATGAATACGAATTCAAGTTGTAGCATTCACACGAAGAAACGAACCTGTTTAATCATTATTTACGAAACAGTCTGAAATAGATTACTCTGGCGGCGCTTATGAAATCCTCAACTATCAATTATTAATCTATAAAACGCTATTAAGCACCAAGCATTAAGCAAAGCGAGAATACAATTTCAGCTAGAAGTTCTCCCGTGGAAAATTCATTTACCGTTCAATTAACAATGAAATCCAATCGCTTAGCACGGTCGCCGCGAGCGTTAAACACATCTATCGATCACTACCTCGTATTTGACATGAAAACTTCAAATAATACGTTTTCATTTAAACCTGCGATAAATTAATTCGTCTTGACATCAATTAGAACGTAGCGCATTTCAAACTTCCATGCTCGAATTGCTGTAACTTCGTGAAAAAACATTGCACGACCATGTACAGGGATTCATTCTAAAGCTTGAACATTCTACTTTCAGAATCCTAAGTTCATTTCTCGGACAGGTAATTTTAGATCGTACAGCAATCGCACAATCTCGCGGTGTGCCTAGAGTCAGCATTGTATTGGTACGGTTTCATTGAATGTTTAATAAAATGGTGAAAAAAAAATCATAGATCAAGTTTTGAGAGTTTGTTTCAAAGGGGAGGTTGCAATCTTGAAATTCCTATTGGTTTTAGTCCCGGGAAAATTTTTTTTAATCTAGAGGTGTTTGAATTTGAAAATTTAAAAGATCTTTTTACTTACTGCGTGGTGTTAAGTAATCGATCGGATAGACTCAAGAAAGACTGTATGTCCGCGAGACGAGAAATATTGTTTAGGAATTCGAGCCGGAGCGTTTGCGTTGCATAAAATCGCGAAGTGGCGCAATGTGCATTGATTCGTGCACCGCAGGCGTGCAAGGGGCTGTCGGTATGTCGGTGCATACCCTCGGCACGCGTATCGATCATTCCTGGAGGTGTCCTCGTTATTGTGTGACGCCGGTCTTCGAAATTGACCGGCTCGTTCGTACATGCTCCTCCTATCCACGGTTGGCGACCGTTCGAGGAACGTGGGAGCGCACACACCGAGACTGTCTTTTGTCTTGAAACCGCTTTCAACGGCGCGGCCTGGGAACGTTTTCGAAAACAATTGTCGTCTTACACGGCCTGCCTCGGCACCGTTCGCAGATTCGTTTCCCCGATAATTATTTTTCATTATCCCCATTGGAAAAGAGGAAACCGTGACGCGGGACACACTACTCCGCTCCACTTCTCTCTTCGACGGCCGCGAGAAGAAAAGCTGTTGCTTAACTTCGACGTTTCCGGCTCGCTTAAAAAATTCCGGCTTCTCGATTGTCGTCGCAACGATGTGGGACGCGTATTAATACGCTGGCATACTTCGCAACAAGGTGGTTTTGTTCGGAACGTTGGAATGGGACTGTGAAACCGATCCGACTTTGCCATCTAATAGTGCACAATGAAAAACGACCTTCGGTTATCGAAATTCTGCAATTTGAATATTTTAAAAATATATTCGTACAGGAAATAATCTTAGTTCTGTAACTTTATGTGAAAAAAGAAATCGTAAAATATTTCACCTACGCGAACTTCTGTGGTTGCAAGGGAAAACACCGTATGTCACAATTTCAAAAAAATCCATGGTCCCCTCAGGGTTTCAAATTCATTTACCAATCCCCCTCTTTTCCACTCACACCATCGCCTTTTCAGCGGGACCTATTGTTTATGGTGGGTTCCAAACCACCTTTTGCCAACAACACGTGAAAAACACCTCGGGCGGGTCACTTTCCGGTTTCTTTTACCAGACGATCACCCATCCTAGTGCCGTTCACGTTCCACATTGTTTAACTTCGGTGATCTAACGAGAACCGGTGCTTTCAACGAGACTACGGTTGTTGGCAATTTCAAAAAAAAAATCAAGGTAATTTATTAATTGAGCTTTCTCCTTTTTCCTATGATCACTTCGTACGCATCAAGACTTTGAAAGGGCAACATCTCGAAAGTAAGAGTATGTGACATACGGTGTTCTTCATTACAACCACGGAATTAAGCATGGTTGAACGGTAAGCAGACGAGTTAGAATGGTCCACAACGTCGGGCAGGTCTCGCAATTCCCAAACCGATCGTTAGCACTCGATTTCCACCAGACCCGCTTAAATTATCTAAGCAACGCGTCGAACCCTGCTCTGCGGATGGTGAACCATTTCTCTCTCTCTCTCGTCCTTTGTGATTCTCTCTAACGTTCTCTCACTTTATCGGTATCTCAAGAAACCCTGCGAATCCCCGAGTCCCCGGTATTTACCGTGACTATTCCGGCGGGAGAGGGAATTTGCGTAAGGCATACATTTAAAACGAGTCAGTTCCCAGAGACTGGTGGCTCGCGCGCCGCGCCGTTAGCCCGTTATTCAAATCGCCGCGATAACACTGGTGTATCCCTTACTTACCATTCATATTGTATCAGGATTACGCGGCTACGTCGCTGGAACACCAGTCCGCGCAATAAGCTGCGAGACGCACCAGAGAGATCACCGGATTCGCTAATTGTAACTACGAATATTCATCCGGGACTACTATGCTGCGCCGCACTCGGTGCTCGCTGGAATTCATCATTGCAAAAATGTTTTAACATTACGCTGTTACATCTAAAATGATTCTCTCCTTGCGAACTCGTGTCGTTTCACATTTCATAAGAAGATCGACTATAATTGAGATATGCTTAGTGTGTGACCGACGCGAGCGTTCGATTTTAAATAATGTCTTTCTTGAGAGTCCTTTCAGTACCTCTTTCGTGAATTTATTGGTTTGTCACTAGGATACAGCTGCAATGTTTCAATTGACACCCTTGGAAAAACCGCCCTGGTCATACCGCTCTCGGTGGTACTTGACGCTATTGGATTATGGGTATAAACAAATAAACTATAAGACTATATAAACTATAAATGGAATTTATTCAACTTTATATATTTGAAGCTACGTAGAGAGGCACGTCTATACTCTACAAGATTTAGAACGCGAGTGAGAATCGTTCTGAAAAACGAATGACGATCTCTGAAACATTTTAAGGTTGAGGGTCCCATGACGTGGACCGCATTGATACAATGTATCTTTCGAGCCTTCTCGAAAGTAAAGCAATAGTATAATCTACTAAGTAATAGTAGATTATTTTTGTTTCATACATAAATTCCAACAGACGCAGCGTTGGTCATGCACAAACAAGACACACCAACAATTTCAATAAGTATTGTTAAGGGATACGATTTCAGTGGAATCAACTAGTTTAATGAAATAGGTAATTTGGGAGAAAAAGTTTATTATAACTCGCGCCTTGATCGTCGCTTCGGCTGCCGATCGTCACTCCGACTTGACGCACACCATCACACGCCACTCGTTACATTGTAACAGCATTCTTGTGTCTACGTTACAAAACAGTTTTACTTCAATACGTATGAAATAAGAAGCTCTGTGAAATAGCTCGGTAAGTAACACGAAACACAGAGTCGCGATTGCGAAACTGCAGCGACCCGGGTAACAGTCGTCGCGAAAAATCTGCGCTAGGCTGTTGGCTGGAATTTCGGCGGTGGTGCCCAGGTTGTCGATCTATGCAAAGCGCGGTGGAAACCTTGGCAGCCGGAAGTGTACACGACCGAATAAAATATGTATATACGTCGCGGGGGTGTAGCGAAGGTTTTAGCCACGGTGAACTTTAAAGCCGTCTTACGCGGCGGCATCGGCGGCTGTGAGTTCTTACAAGGGAGCTCCTTCGCAAAATAGGGTCGGAATGGGTGGTTTGAAAGTGAACGGGGAGCCTTGGAAAGAGAGAGAGACAAATAAAGCGTGGAGGTTAGAACGAGAGTGAGAGAAAGAGAGACGGAGAGTTCGGAACTCTTAACTGGAAGAGGCCGGCGCGATCGACCCGCGAAAAAGAAGTTCCGTAACGCGAAACGAAACTCGCCAGACCGGAAGCATCGATCGCGTCCCCAGCCGCGCGAGAAAAACGTTTACGAAGCTGTGCTCTCTATCCCTCTCTAGCTCGGAGAGTTTAGGCGAAGTTTCAACGAGCTACCGTGCATCCCGGGATTAACGAAAAGGCACGCTCCGCGTCTTTTCAGCTCTACATATTTCCCGGGACACCCAACCCTCGCCTCCGCGTTCCTCGCTCTAGCCCTGGGACCGACAACGACGCTGCTTTCCATCGATTTCCCGTCACGTCGCGATCTTCGCCTTTGTCTGTCTCGAAAAGTTAGGCGGACGAGTGTCCAGCCGCCGCAAAACAACCGAGATTGCGAGACGCTTTTTCGTGGATTGTTGCTGGGACGATGTTTTTTTTCGGTTTGTCAGACCGGATTGTCGAGAGATTGTATGCTGGAATTGTTGTCTTGTTTGTGTACCAGTCAGGGGTCGTTGTGATCGACTTAAATGGTGTGGTGTCGCGTCGATCCCGGAATTGGGAGGTCGGATCACGGCTGGATTAACGGCGAATCATTCTGTAGTGAAACTCCGGACAACAAGTTTCTTTATTATACAAGATACAAGACTTGGCTTGCTGTTTCCAAGTCAGACTCGGCTGTGCTTGGAGTTGGTAGTGGCTCGGTAGTCGAAACTTATCAATTATCAAATTAGGAGAGCTCGGAGGTAGGTGTGAAATTTGTATTGTACTTGGAAAATTGTATTTGATTGGAGAGTGTGTTTCGTAAGGTGGTGGAAGTTGTGCAAAATTAGTAGAAGTAGTGTGAGTTATATAAATCTCGGTACGCTAACGGTCGATAAGGTTCGGCATGTGTTCATCAGCTGCGAACATTTCTTTCGGCCGTGCATTTCGTTCTTTATGGCGTTCGCGTTCGTTATGCCGCCGGTAGGTAGTCTACTTGGCCTTTACATGTCGGATGTTTGTAATTATTATAAGAGTTTGTTTGTGACCTTTGGCGATCTTAACCTTCGCAAGGTAATGTTCAGATTTGCTTCAGACTTTTGAAAAGAAATTTTACATGTACAAAATTAAATCTGTTTATTTACTTTTTATCCTGTGTTATTCTTTATCTCAAATTTATTAAAAACGAGGCTATTTATGAAATTCATCTGTCGGGGTCTAAGAGATCCCCAACCCTACTATTTATGTGTTATCAGACCTTACCTTGCGAGGGTTAAAGGTTTGCTGGCAGACCTCAAATTGCATCCCCAACATTAAATCATCCACGAATAATTTGCCGCATTCGTCCGATGCCTGTTACCCGAGATTGCAGTGTATGTCCCTGGGTTTGCACGGCCCTGCACGACGATAAAAAAAAGGTTTCCCAACGTCGACGAGCAGCGGAGTAAAGTAAATCCCGGCGATAGGTCGACACGGCCGGTTAGCTCTATCGCGGACCCGCTTTGGATCCGTGAATTTCGTCACATCCCCGGCAGTGGTCCCTGAAAAATTCAACGGCATGGCAGCGCGACGCGACGCGAGGCAGTTGAAAATCTACGTGAGTCGAGTGACGCGTCTCTGTGTACACAGACGTCCGTCCGGAACAATGGAGTCACTCGTATGCGGGTAGACGTCTCGAGTCTGCTTCCCGTATCCGCCACTTTTCGAACGAATCGCGAGGCAGATTATCCACCCTCCTTCGCCCTTACTACTGCTTCTTCTTTAAACCCTTCTACTTGGGAATTCTTGTGTTAACGCTCTGCCATTACGGCGGTAGAGAGGTATTGAAGTAATATGCCGTTTCTTGGTTTTAGAAGCTACTCGTGCTGGGATTTCTGGGAAATGATATTCTGATGCGGCATTAGCTGTACAAATTGGGGATGTTAATGAGAATTATTAACCCTTAGCACTCGAGTGGCGCCACTAAAAATTGCTGTACTATTATTTAAATAATTGTTTGCACTATCAGATATGTCGGTATCTAACCAATTACTACAAAAAGTATTGTATAAGGTATTATATCAATATCATATTTATCAAATTGAAAAAATCATAGAGAATGGAAATATTGTAGGTCAGAAGAAACGTTTAATTTTCGAGTTAAAATAGCTCCGAGTGCAAAGGGTTAACATTTGTTAGATATTAAGGTCGTCTTGAAATTATTTTGGTTATTGGATTCAATTAGTGCAGAAGAAAAAGAGACAGATTAGTACACAGAGACATGGAACATTCTTTCAGGTCAGTCGTTCAATAAATAGTATACAATATCTACACCTAGTTAGTGTAGAGGTAGAATAAATCGTGGGTGCAATTTCCAGACGATTTCCTCGTGGAACTAATAAAAGAATTACTATTTCCGTATAAGACTAGGCTCAGCCTGTCACACTCAATAATGCATGCACATTCAGTGAGTCATGAAGTAGAATACTGCCGCACGAGACAGACACTAAGGTCATTTAACCCAGTCGTCGATCATTAACCTCGATCGTGTGTAGTAAATGTATTATTAAAATTGAACAAGATACAGATTTCGTGTTGAAGTTCGAATAGTGATTGGATTATCAAGATCATATATTTCACAGGGCTTGCTACTGTATAAAAAGGGATCTAATGCAGCTCTGTCATTTCTTATAATCCAGCCGAGTGGAACCAGGCACTCCACAAATTACAAATCCAGCTCTCAGAGAAATTGCACACATAAAACGACTTAACACGCTCGCTTTCGTCATTTGTTTAGCCAGCAGTCGTGGCTGCAATATTTTATTAAATACAAAGCGTCCGCCGTGCACAAAACGCGAAACATATTTCACAAAAGAGTGGCTTACACTCTGTGAATATTACAATGTCGACGGGTATGCGTCTTCATTTCGAGGAATGGGAACCCAATACCAAATGGAAATACTAATTCCCTGTTACAACGGTTTTAATCTGGTGCTCGTCGCGAGAGAGAAAACATTCTGTTAGAATTCTTTTCCAATATTTCTCTCCACACATTGAAATTTTAATCCCGGGGTTTTTTAACACTAAATCTACCGGTCACTAAAAACGATTGAAATGTTCTAACTTACAAAAATTGACAAGGCTCTATTTATTTAGATTTTCTGCAATTTTTCCATGTAAGCAACTTCGTAATATCAATAACCGTAAGATGTAAAATGTAAAACCGGTAGTCTATTTCGATCATTCATCATTTCAACACTGTAAAAAGAATTGAGAAGAATGGATCACTTTAATTGCAAGTGGAATTCTTGAAAACATGATTTCGAACCTGATTTCAGACCAAACGGCGACGCATCTTAGAGGCGAACGCTTAAAAATATCGAATCACCGCGCGATTCTTCCGAATCGTGATAAACATTGAAACCTCGATCATCCGGTTAATTGCAAACGAGGCTCTCTATCCGGTAATTCTCAAAGTGCGGCGGCGTTGTACCGAACGACTCGGTAATTCCTGGGAAATCCTATTGTTCCGGCGAAGCACTTGCCGGCGCCAATTGATCACTTATGGAAATCAATGTACCCGGCAGTGAAACGCGACTGCCATGCTCAGACGGCTAAACAGCGAACGAGAATGAGATCGAATGTGTGTGGGAGAGAGAGATAGAGAGAAAGAGAGAGATAGAAAGAGAGGGAGAGAGAGAGAGAGAGAGAGAGGTGGCAGTTGGGCGCACGGCGCGTTGTCCCGAAGAATCCTAATTTCCGTCGGAATCAGCATTTATGCAAAACGCACGGTCGCCTCGAGCCTCGAAATTCGAGTCGATCGTTCCGGGCAGGTATCGTCACCGAGCGCGAATGCAACGCGTGTGCATGCGTTGCACCAGATAGGGAAACACGGGTCGACAGCGTCGACCGTTTGACGTTGATGTTAACTGCCGTTGCACACCGGTGTGCAAGCTAAAGCGACGAGAAACGGTGCGCAACGCACCACCGACAATACGGATCGATCCCTCTTATATCCGGAAGAATGAAATATATAACGTGGTGACGGCGCGGCGGCAGGGGTCGAGCCACTCGGGAATTGATAACTCCGTGTTTAGCTGCTCTATTCGATGGAAACTGGAGTACCTAGTCAGCGTTCCGAGCACGCACCACGTGGCGCGAGTAAGCGCCAGTTAAATGACGTTTGCCGTGGAATTAGAGATACGCTATACCGGCCGGAGCGGACATCGGAACCAGGAAAAACTTCCAGCGAAAGTAGTCCCCGATGAAATGCTAACTTCCAACTACGTCCGACGATTCAAACCGATCCTCTATTTCGCGTGCAGGTTATAAAGGTCGGTTCGTAAATGTTCTTCTTTCGTTGTTGCATCGGTTCTTTGATCTTTGCGGTGTTACGTGGCTCATGTGTGCGTTGTGAATTTTGTTTGCGCAATTTCGTACGAAAGGGGATTTAGCTGTTCCATTTTATTAGTAGCCCCTTGCTTTAGTTTCTTGACACTAAATCGACCACCACAGGTAAAATTTTTATTTTATAATTATTATTACTGTATTTATTAAGTATTATTACATTATTACTGTTAATTATCTCAATAATTACAATATTACATAATTATTGAGATAATGAACATGATTTTAAAATGATTTTGATGGAAATGATTGTATAGATCACTTTAGTAGAGCACGTTCAGCGTTAGTTCATTGATGCACATTATACTTTTCAAAATATTCTCCATCACCTGAACAAATACAACAGTACTTCTGGAATTGTTGGAATATATTCAATGTACTGAATTTGATCTGGTTTCTTGTCATAAATGCATGGAATCCGCAGTCTAGGTATAACATGGGGGAGAGCCAGTTTCCACGAAAATCGTATAAAATTATGAATATTGGAGAGCTTTTCCACGGAAACGCAGAGCCGTGCGCCGCCTCGATCTTATTACAGAAATGGCTATAATAACAGCTCGGGAATCGCGGATGGGACCAGAAAATTAGTATGAAGTAATGTACACGGTTCTAAACAGAGAAACGGTAGCCGTCATGGCTGGGAAAAGAAGCTTCCCAAGGAGAGGTGGTTCAATTTCGCTGATGATTGCCGGTAGCAGCTTACATTCCGCTTCGCGCGACATATAGAAGAGGAAAGTTTTCCCCACAGGAAATTGAAAAAGGGTGGTCCTCAAGGGGGTGGGAGGGGGGGTGGAGGAGAGATGGTAGAGAAGCTTAAGTAATTAATTGCGGGCCCGCGAAAGAACGGAGAAATAAAGTATCATCGTTTTCTATGACAAGCGGAAAAAGGAAGACAACGGGACCGGCCAGGCCGGAGCAAAAAAGACCCGGCCAGATGGATTTATGACTCGGGAAACACTTTGCGCCGGGCAATCGGAAACGATGCTAGACAGTTGTGAGAAGCAAAAGAACCAACCCGGGAGAATGTTTCAAGAATGCTTCGCCCGCGGATTTCGAGACGATGCTCATGCTCGCTTGCTCTTTCGTGGAACTTTGTCCTGCAACATTTATTACCGCCCCTTCTGCACACCTTAAGGAGGAAGGGGAGACTGTTATTAACCCTTAGCGCCGCTAAAAACTGTTGTACCACTATTCGTAATGTTGTATACATTATTAAAAAATATATTCGTGACTAATCGATTACTAGACATCTCTCTAAGTATTGTATCGTATCAACTTCATATTCATAAAATTTAAAAAATCCTATACAATGAAATTATTCTGGGTTGGAAAAAAGTGTTTAATTTTTAAGTTAAAGTAGCTCAGCTTCATCATTAGACTGTAGATTTACGATTGATTCTGTAATTATAAAATCTAAATTTCCAGATCTCTAGCCACAATTTTCAACGTTTTTGTGTTTTCAATGAATCGGCGTCAGCGAAGTTCACTTGCATCGTAGACATGATTATACGATGGATGGAAATGGTGTGCACGAGAATATACAGAATCTTTGGCACAGTAGAAAAATGTTGACCTTCCGCAATGAATGTCGGACACCCTTGCACCCCAATACCTCAACAGAAGACAATTTGCATCCTGCCGGCAGATTTCAAATAACCTGATCCAATTCCTCTTAATACCGGAACCCTGCTCGCCGTCGATTCTCATCGAGATCGTGGAGAGCGGCAACGAGCGAGGTCGGTCGAATCGAAACCGAAAGACGAAGAAAGGAAAATAATAATTTCCTTTCCAATTCCCGGGGAGGTTCGCGAGCGTGCCACTCGAAGGAAGAATTTTGCTATAACCATGCTCCAAGGGAAGAACGGAAGAGAGTAGATCCTAGACTCGGCCCTCGAGAAGCAAAATGAAAATAAGGGGCGAGGGCCAAGAAAGAGGAGAGAGGGACGTGAAGATCACGAGGAACATAAACAGTGAGGGACGAAGGGAGGGGAGGAGAGACTGGAAAAAGGAGAAAAGAACCGCAGGAGCTAACAGGAAGAGCGTCGAGTGCCAGAGAAAAGTTTCGCGAGCGAAATGACAACGAAGAAACGGAGCGAAACTGCCGCGCGAAGCACAGAGGAACCAGCAAAAAGATCGAGAGAACAAGGAACGGAGAAGAGAGAGAGAGAGAGTGAGGGGAGAGAGAGAGAGAGGCTCTAGAGAGGAGTAGAAATGGTATAGAGAGGTGAGAGGAGAGCGTGGAGAATCCGGGAAATGAGAAGGAGCGAAAAGTGGGACCGCGAAGAAAGCTGAAGGTTGAAGAAGCTGGCAACACTTGAAGCCGGGGCTCTCTTAGCATACTCGCCGGCTTTTCAAACTCATTTTTCGCATAACCCTTGCACACTGGACCAGAGACCAAGCCGCGGCGTGCCACGCAACGGTACACTGCTCAGCTGTAAGCTGAAAGCTTCAAAAGAGGCAAGACTTTCGCGATTTTCTTTTATTAAGAGCCTGCGCCTCGCCTTCAACGATTTACAGTTTTCGTTCTCTCTCTCTCGGTCTCTCGCTCTTCTCCCCGCATCTCCGTCTGTCTTTTGGCCGTGTACTCTGCCGGATGAAGAGACTCGAGAGATGCTCTTTTCTTTTCTTTCTCCGCCACCGTTTCCGGCCTCCCACGCCCCCGCAGCCGCGGGTGTACAGTCTCTCCAGCTGGAAACCTTAATCATGCCCGGAAAGCCGCGCAACACGGTGTACGTAATGCACGGAGGACGTCGTGACGGATCGTTGTTGTCGGCGTCGTTTCCTTCCGTCGACGACAACAACCAACCCCGCACCACACCCTCTTTCGAAGACAGTGACGAGCTTCGCGGTTCTCTTCTCGCGGCGACGATGCGCGAGGATACACGATCAACACGCTCCAGGCAGAGCCGTTTCTTGCCAGACTTTTCATAAAGGGACATTCGATGCGTCGATTAAGGACTGCGGATTTTTATGGACAATCCAAATTCTCTGCATCGAGTATTTCCTTTTTCTTTGAAATGCTTACGCAGTCTAATTATAATGCAACAGGGGATTATGAATGCCAACGAGCATAAGATCGAGTTCAGTTTTTCTTGAGAAGAATCGATAATTGTGATACCGGTTGCAAACATGCTAATGGAGCGAGGTTGTACAAGAAGGACACGCTGCAGATGAGTAACTAGAACGAACGTCCTCCAGCGAGTAGAATGGCTAGTCAAGTAGTAAAACCCGCTGTTAGCCAGACAACTAGAGTAGGAATCCGTATGTTGGCTAGATTAGTAGAACGGGAACGCACGCAGCCGGACCAGGAAAATGGGGATGTTACTTATAATAGCCAGACTTCAGTTCACGAGTTTTGGCCTCTCCCGGTCATTTCGGCGACAGCGTTTAGGGGGAAATTGCTTCCCCTCCCTCGCCTGATATCTTCGGGGTGCCATGAGATAAGAGAAATGCTTCTCGACTATGCTCGTGGAACATCGACGCCCGTCTGTTTCGGTGTGTGAGTGTGTAAATTGCATCGGGTCACTCGATGTCATTTCCCGATGCTATTCAGTTCGGAAATATTACTATATTTATTTTCGGCAAGCGAGATGTTGGTTTTATCGAGTTGTTGCAAGTAGTGGGTAATTTTTGGACTTTAAATTAAACGATCTCGTCACTGCTGATTGGTCGAATAAATATTTTATATATTGGTCTCACTGTAATTTTAAAAATGGATTGATCGTATTTTTCAAATTTTATGTATTTTTTTTTTCATCGAGCTTAAATTTATGTAAATTCATCCAATTTATATGTTTATTTAAAATTTTCCCAGTTGCGATGTTTTTTAACTGTGTCGAGAAGGATTTTTTCCCGAAATGTGAATCTTTAGAAGACCGTTTCAAAGGGTTGAAAAAGATACGAGCAGTCGTTAGACAGTACAAACACGTGGTTAGTTATCTTCAGAAGTCCACAAGATTAGCCGTATTCAGTTGCGATAGTTGGCTGGCACTAAATATCAATTACAATTGTAAATGAACTCGAATGTAACTCTGAATACAGTCTAGTTACGCAAACACAGTAGTTGCTAAATTATTTCGCCCCGAAGCACGTTGTATTAGGAGCTAACTGTCTCGTGTCAGTAAAATCAGTAGAATAAGGTGCGCATGCTCAGGCGAGTAAAGAACGAAGCTGTAATATAATTTTTTCCCTCTAGTATTTCGCTGTCATAGAAATTAAACACGTATAAAATTACTTCATAAATTCTACATCAAATAAGTTACCCGAAACATTTTTAAGAAAAAAATTCCTTTAAATATTCTGAATTAAAAAGGACCAAGTTTTTCTTTCAACAAAATAATTACACACGATTTGGTTCAGTAGCGGAGTACACCCAGAAATAAAGTAAAAATTTCATATAAACTGTCGCAGTACTTTACACAACGCCATCATACTGTTCGGAGAAAATATGAGGCGCTGAAAGGGGATACAGGTGTAATAGGGAACGTCACGTGCGCGCAACACTCGTCGACTATTTTCCAGCGGACATTCGTAATTAATCGTGTGGCAAACGCTCGTTTACATGTCGATTTACAAAGGCACCGAGTCGTTTAGCCAACGAAAAGCATATACGCATACGAGCATACCGGGACACAGGTATACAAATATACACACAGACACGGGATACGGCGGGGTATAGAAATAATTTAGCGGCGTCGGGTAACGTCGATTAGAAATTCTCTTGCTCTCGTTCTAGCTAGCAATACAGGCTCTCTGTGTAATCAATCCCTAAGCAGACGAGACGTATTCACTGAAGGAATCGGTACGCGACTACCGGCGCAACGGGATTGACAGTGTAACATCTGTTAATTCGATTTGGACCGCGTAACTGGAAACCGCCGGCGTAACCGATATACGTAGCTTGCGTTTCCGTCATCTGATTATAGATCGTCATTCATACGCAATGACGTTGCGTTATGTTCTACAACCCAGTTTTCCAGTCGCGGATACCCACGACTTCCGAAACGAAATTAACCTCCTTCGAAAATTGGACCGGTTCTACTCCCCGCGTTATGCCGCGTTGGTGGAATATATTTTCATATTTTAATTGGGAACGGTATTGGTCAGTATTCGTAGATCTACTTTTTAAATATAAAATATAATGAGTAGGAGAAAATGCGCTGGACAGAAATTTTAAGCAGCTTAGAAAAGAATTTTTTAACAGGTTGCAGTACCCTTGCATTTTCAGGGTGAATAAATTAACCCTTAGATTATTAAATATGTTGGTATCGAATCAATTACAGTAAGCCCTTGATTTAAGTGTTTGCTTGTGTACAACGTAGGCATTCAGCTATTTGTGAGTGATAAATTTCTCATGAGCATAGTTGGTTTATTTGAATTTTCCTTTCAATAGAGTACATACATACAGTACGCACAAAGTAGATAGTATTTAAAATCTATTCGACTTACGTGGAAAGCGCTGGAACGAATTAACCGCATAAGCCGAGGACTTACTGTACTGCACAGTTAAGTATTACATCAATTTCATATCAATAAAATGACACAAATCATATGGAATTATTCTAGGTCGGAAGGTTCAATTTACCAATTTAAATAGCTTCGGTTGCAAAGGGTTAATTAGAAACGGAAATGTTGGCCGGTATTCGAGGTCTTTCTTTAATGTAAAAAGATGACAATGAATATAGGCGAGTAAATCGTAGAAGAAGTAACACGACAACCAATCGCAAAGAATATTTGCATCGTGGACGGCGTCGCAAAAATATTTCCCGCGACCGCAGTAATTAAAGTACCGGCCGCGCTCGAACTGACAAGTAAGTCCGCCATTAAACCGGTTTCCCGGAGTGCTTATTGTAAACGATGGAAATTAAAGATCGTGGAAACGACGCAGCCCCACGCGAACAATGGGAAACGGACGTGGAACGGGGAACGGTGTCTCTCCCGTGCATTCGATACGAAGGGAAATTGCGTGGGAGATCCTCGAAACGGGAGTTTCCAATGTCTTTGCTCGTCCGCGACTTTCTCATGACTATTTCCCTGACTGACACCGCCGATTCCATTATACGCAATCTACAGGAAATTTATTAAATCGTATCTACCCGGTCCCTTCGTGCTGTTTCGTATAACCTGCCTACATTTTCGAAAAGAATCGTTTCTCCCTCTGACATTAAATATCATTTAAACACCGCATCCGTTTCAGCAAAATCTCTGTTTATTCGGGCTAATATATTATTACTGGGTGGCGAGGGATGTGCAAGTTTGTAAAAAATCTGCGGTAATAAATCGAGTGCGGGGGTTCATGCAAATTCATGCTTTTGCAAATTAGAGGATCCAGGAATTAAATAAAATTCCACGAACCTCGCGAGCGGACCCAGGATAATAGCAGATAAAATAAAATTGTATCCGGTTTTACTACATTTTTCATTTTACCAGTATTTAAATCCTATTACATCGCAAGCGTGCGGCCAGAGACGGCAGGCTAGTATAAATTAGCTTTCAATTAACAACTTCCAGGATCATTATTATGGAAGCTTTAATTCCCACCCAAAATTAAATGTTCAATCGAAAATTCTGAATTTCCAATTTTCAAGAAAATATGAAGGTGTTGAATTTAGTTGCCAGCCTGATTAAGATGGATCCACTATCACGCAGTGTTCCGTCGCATAGGAACCAAAAAACGTAGATTTCTTAAGATTAATATTTATGGTTCGTTCGTGCCTAAGGACCGTCATGGAGAATCAAACAAAACAAGTCATTCGGCGACCAGTCGGGGCATCTGCTCAATGTTTGGTTTTTTATACATCTTTAGGGGCAGCGTGCCATAAATCGCGTCCCTTGGAAGGATCACCCGCGACCGTTAACAATACCGTGTCAAATTACTAAGACGCGTCGTCGACCGAGTCAGGTATCGCCCCACTCCTCCTTCCCGAAAGCCTCCTTCAGAGCTACGGGAAGGAGGTCCTAACAGTCAAAAGTGTACTGATTGGGAAATGCAACTTTCTGCAGGAACCAATCAGTGCATCTTCTTTCTTCATAGAGAAGCCCAACTAGCATCGCGTTAGGACTGGAAGTCGAGCTCATACAGTTCAGTTTTATTCTCGAACGCCGCGACACTTTCCAGTCCTCGGGTAGACAAGTACAACGCACAGCCGTTGTCTTGTCAGTCATTCACGTTACCTTCAAACTCGACTTACGACAGTTAATTGTCCAGCGATCAGGACACGCGTCAACCGGGATCGCATCTTATATTAGATCCGCGATCGTCAGTTTTATTGTATCGATTCAATCCGGATTAGGATTATTCACATCTGCGCGCGTATAAGGCAGGACCTGCTAGATCAGCCTTACTGATGAGTCCACTAGCAGGTCCGGGACGAAACGCTTCTCTTAACGCAATCTATTGTCACGCGAATCAATTATTGTCTTCGGCGTCTTTCATATCATCAAATTTCTTGAACTACTGGCCCAATATTAATTTGGCGGGTCAGATCCGAAAAGGTTGCGAACCCACAATTCGCGACTTAACACGCAGCCAACTTCCCATCCGACTAAAATCCACAACAACAGAAACTCAGCCACGAAACAGTTCCGCCGATCGAGAAAAAGAAGGCAGTCTGCAGCGTCTCGTCGAATTACCTGTTACTTTAGGTAGTTTCTCAGCGAGTCACTGAATCAGAATCAAGCCGGACGATTCCGATTGAGTATTCAAGAGCTCGGTGACGCGAACTTGCTTGTCCCGGGGCGTTCTTCGTTGTTCCCGGTTAGGGGCCAAGGTGGGCGGAGAGACAGAGAGAGAGAATGGGGGAGGGAGAGTATTCACGGGCGAAAATCGCGGACGAAGGAGAAAGCAGGGGCATAAAGATCCCCGCAGGATCGAAGTATCGCGATCGTAGCCGACAGACAAGACAAAGAAAAATCGAGCAGAGAAGAAGAGGAGACAGAAAGAAAGTACGCGTGTTCGTTGAACAAACGACGAGCCCAGTTTGAAGCGCGGTGTGGTGGGGTTTCTTACGATGCTGTTAAATTAAATTACATGCAGTCGCCACGCAGTCACGAGGACACACTTGGCACGAGCACCGAGTTGCCCCCATGCATAATGCATACGGTATTTTGCTACAGTAGACGCGACTCCAACCTCTGCCCTCCTTTTCTCCGTTCGGCTCTGCGAATTCGTGAGACGTGCCGCTGCGAACCCTCTCCTCGAAGGTACCCGACGACTCAGGTAAGTAGAGAGAGAGAGGGAGAGAGTGCAAGGGAGAGCGAGAGAGAGCGCGCAAGGGAGAGAGATGGTGAAGTAGAGAGAGAGTGCTCTTGCAATCTTCATTCGGTCCGTGGAGCTGGGCTCGGGGAGGCTAGGGCCGAAGGGTCGCTAATAGAACCGCAAATACTGGCGATTCCGAGAGGAGGGTGGAAATTTTTCTTGACAGTACCAGCCGGGACCGGCGTCGAAGTCCGTCCGGGATCTCCGTTGGATTCCACGGGAAAGTAAACTCGGCTTGCCTCGTCCGTCGAGCACCTTTTTCCGAAAAAGAAGCATGGACGTCGGACCGGACGGTTTTTGGGATCGACGGAACCCGAAGATAAATAATGCTAAGCGGGAGCAGCGAACTTCTCAACTATTTCCCTGGTATCAGGCGGTATCCTGCAGCTCCTATGAAATTTGTATCGTGGTAATTTTTTTATGGTCACGGAAATATGCTGCGAGGTTGGGGTGTTCGTGGGATTGTCAGAATGTAGTGGTACATAGAAATTGGAGGATATTTTCGGGATGTTGGAGATTTGGTGGGACTCGGAAACGCAGCGGTGTTCCTGTCTCGTGGGCGTCTTTAGACTACGCAAGTGGTATGAGATCAGCCATTGGTCAGACAATTAGAATTGAGAAACGGACGTAGAATTTCGACATTCACTGATCAGACATGTGATACGCGTATAGATAATGGTCATACGAGTAGAGTAGGGACATGCTCGGTTTACGGTCATACGAATAGATTAGGAAGGATGAAGGAACAGGAGCAAGTAGAATGTGCAGGAGCAAGGAGACCCAGTAATCGAATAACGGGAATATAGGGATTCTATGATCAACCGGGTAGAATCAGGTCACAGTATAGGCAAATTACGGTCGCACGAGTATATTAGTGACGGTCAATGAATACGGGCATGCTTGTTAAGCAGCCGTGCATCGGCTAAGTAGAGGAAGTTCGTTCTACGATCTATTTACAGCCATCGGGCACATTAAGTTCGACCAATGATCGCGATCAAGTGAAAACAGTCAGCGGTTGATGAACAGATCAAGCACGATTAACGATCGCAATCGAGTAGACTATGGACAGCCACTGATCACATAAACGGATCACAGCAGATTCTCCGATCAATTGACAGTAGCATAAGTAAATTGAGTACACGAAACGATCGGAACCGAGTAGTACACACAGCCGAGGATCGTCCGGGCCGAATAAGCTAATTCTACGGTCAATTTACGATCGTATCGGTAGATCGGAGCCGGGTGGTGTCCAGGAACAAGTAGCACGGACAGCCATAGATCAGCCAAGTGGTAACACAGCTCGTTAGGGCAGTTTGAGCGTTAAGCAACGGGAATCGCGAGCGCGGCCGATGATTAATATCCGTGCAGAACGCGGTATCGGTTTTCAACGCACGTCTCCCAACAGAAAGATACCGTCGGGGATATTATCCTGCTTACGAGGGGGGTGGTAGTCGGCTCCCTTTGACCATCCCCGTGGCGTGTCCGCGGGACGAGGCACGCGTTGACAACCGGCCGCGTGCGGGTACGCCCGGGGACCATCGAATAAAAGCAAATCCCGAGCAATCCGATCGCAAATTCAGGCACGTAGCGCGGCCGCTGATGCTCGTAATCGCGGGAAATTTGCAATTACAGTGGCTATAATGCGACTACGTCACAATATCCCGTAACGCATAACGATACGGTTATGTTTCCGCGTTTGGTACATCCCCCGCGGGCGTTTTTGGGGGGGCGACCGGTTACCCGACAGAGAGTAGCAGTGCAGGGGCCGCTGGTGTTATCGGGAGAGAGAGCCGGGGCTAAGCCCGGACAGGAAGTTGCCTGTGTAAACCCGGGCGATTAAAGGTTACTCGACGAGCACAACCGCCGCGCCGGATTCATTCTGCCAGGAAAATAACGGCACCCTGACCGCCCCGGTGAATGCGGATGAAGCGATAACGGGCTAACAAACTTTATTTCCACCTTCGCGATACACACAACCGCCACCTGCAAAACACCTCGAAAACACCCCTGCAACCATACACATACACGTGCGCGTATATTGGTACACGTACGACAATGACTGCCTCGGCGACGTAGCCAGATTTTTATCGGGAAACGTTCGTCCCCGGGATCATTACCCCGCTGTTATCTTTACGGCGAGACCGTTTCCGCGCGAATGTCGCGGAACGATGCGAACACACGCGGATTCTCTCTCTCGCTCTCTTCCTCTCGTCCTGTCTGGCCTCGATTAACCGTTTTAGCGGGGGTTTTTTCGATCCCATCGCCACGGCAAATGATCCTCCGCGATCCCACCGACTTACGCTGATTTCGTCGGATTTCAGCTGAGTTTAATGCTCCTCGGTTTTGATGTCGACGAGGTAATGCACGCTTCACGACCGAGATTCTTGTAAAAATGACCACCGCCGTTTTCGTTGCACGAGTAAAAATACATGTCTCAAATCGTTTATGCCGGTGTCATACTCTGTAGATTGGTTCCGAATAGAAAAAAAGCTGTTTCAACGGTGAAACCGGGAACGAAGGGCACGGGGGAAGTTCCGGTGAAGAAATAAACCGTCCGGTCGTGTTGTTCGCGGGCTCGCAATCCTCCCTCTAAGCTATCCAGCTCCCTAACCGAGAATCCCTCGGGACTCGGGACGCAAGTTTCGCGTAAACTCGATTTTCACGGCGCGGGCCGGTCGACGGCGTCTCGGCAACCGCGAACGCATGCTGTTCGTGACCGGAATCGTTTCAGCCCGCTCGGTTTAGCATAATTCGGGACAGCCACCGCGTGGCTTTATCTGCTTCAAATCGCATCATCATGGAGCTCGCGCTTTCAATCGGCGAACGAGCGCTTTTACACCGAAACTACTCGCTCTTTCTCTTTCTAGATCTTTCTCTCCGTTTCTTACTTTACGTCTTTCTCTGTCGCTCTCTATCTGCGTCTGTGTAGCCGCAGCAGCCGATGGGAAAGTAGTAAAAGCGCAGTTGGATCCGGTGCCCAGCTCTGCCATAAAACGGTTTTCGGTGTACCGCCGCATCCGCCGAGTTAGATTCGAACGGGAACGTCTGAGCACGCTTAACTACGTGTTCCTACGAATGCCACGAGAAAACTGGCCGATTCGGACCCATGCTTCTTTATTAAAGGCCTTCGTTCACCTTTTACGAGAGCCCTCTCTCCTCGCGCCAACCTGTCACGAACCACGCGATTTATGATAATTGTACGTGCAAGCTGGACGCACCGCGACCTGCTTCCCCACACGAACAGCAAATCCGCTCTGTCAGATCGAAGATGCTCAAATTTCTCAACAGGAATGTTTCTTCTCGTGAACAACCTTTAAACAATATCTCGATAAAGTAGTTATCGGAAATTATGAAAATGTCAGGGAATGCATGTATAAACTCAGCGTGGCTTTCATTGTAGCACAGTCATGAATGTATCACCTGATTGGATAATATTCCGCCGTCATGATGCCACTATTGACGGAACAATAACTTCGAAATTGTCGACGCTCTTTGAAACAGCAATTTCTGTGAAATTGGCAGGTGTGAAATATTATATTAATCGAATAGTAAAGCGACTCTTATACGATTCAACTATGTTTTAGTTTTAATTGTATCGACAAACGGCGACGGTCCACGCCGCGAAACAACAATTAAAATTAATTTAGACCTTTAGCGTGTACAGTTGAGTAATGTACGATCATCAACGCGTAACCGAGTGCGTGAATCATTGAAATCGGAAATTCGGATTAATGGGATCGAATTGTATAGAATTACCGGTGGCGACTAAGGAAAATTGGTGGACGACCGGGGGAAAATTGATAAAAGTTTGCCGGACCGAGCAAATTGGTAAAAGTTGCTCGGCGAATCAAATTTTCGATGGGAAAGGAACAATCAGCGCTTCGATGAAAGCTTGTCAATTCATATTTCACGGTGGCGAAATAAAAATAACTTCGTTCGCCGGGCGAAAAATCGTCGAACAGCGTTATTTAGCGGCACAAAGTCCATCGCTCGTAAATACAAATCACACGGGTCGTATAACTGTCGCACGAAACTGTTTAATTCCGGGGGGTTGAAGTGATTTCACCCGATAGAATGTTAATCCCTTAATTGCTAAGCTTTTTTCTACCATATTTTTCATCGTGATATACACACCTGTTGTATCCGTACACTTCGAGGAGTCGAACTCGCCTACTTTGTCATTCTAAATGTTTGTTCACACGTCATTAACGTCCTGTCAGGTCCACATAAATGAATTTGTACGGGGAAGGAATCGATTAATGATGTAATCGACACCCCGCTGCGTTCGATGAAAAATTAATCTCGCGAGGGCTGGTTATTGTTCTTGATGTTGATGGTGGTGAGAGTGTGAATAACTACATTTGTGATTAAGGTTTACTTAATCTAAAGAACACTCATTTAATATATTACAAAAAATTATCTACTGTGTACAAGTCCGGTGTAGCAATTTAAGAGATGATGTTCGTTTGAAGGTGATGATGATGAATGATGCTTTGAAGGTTGACTAGAGAGTATTTTATGGGAAAAGGAGATGATTGGTGGAAAACAGTGTTTAGGGAAAGGGAAAATTACAAGAGAGAGGGAAGGTTAAAAGCGATGAGAAGGAAAGGAAATGCAAAACAAGATGGCTGGTGTGCTGGGGAAAAACCAAATGTAAAGTACTAGGGTTACAGCTTTAATTGATTTATGACAGAGAAAGTCCTTAAAAATTATGGTGGTGCGTTACAAATTGAACGATTTGAGTTTAGGCACGATTTAGATATTAAAGCGAAACGACGTTAAAGAAAAAATAAACTCCACGTGGAAAATGACTGTTGGTCGGGTGTGCTAAACCCGGACAGAATTGGTGGCCGAAGCAACGTTGAATGAGAAATTTCTCCCATCGAATCCAGTTCTACTGTAAAATTTGCACTTTGTATCATCCAACGTTGTTCCAGCCAACGAAGCAACAATTAAATTGTCTCTGCTTCGTGTCCACATGACAGGGTGTAAATAAAGAAAAGAATTGTGAAGGGAACGGGATCTCTTTGTATCCCGTAAGGGAACAAATATACATACATACAATAATTAAATTGTTGGCTGGAACAACGTTGGATGATATAAAGTGCAAATTGTACGGGAGAGATAAATTTTAAGGAAATCTCACATCCAATGTGTCCGTATCATTTTCCCAAAATAAATGTTGAAAGTCCCAGTAAAGCGAACGTCTTCTGACAACGCGATTGTAAAATTTGTTTAAACAAATCCGGGGAATCATAGCCGCTGTGTCGGGGTAGATAAGGTTGTTTACCAAAGCGAGAAGGGTTTAATCAAGTTGGGAACCGGCGGTCCTAACGACAGAGGCGAGGAATTACCCGAAGGTGTTTTCGAGGATCGCTTCCCGGGTAAGATCGTTCGAGGTAGTATCTCATCTACTGCTTGAATTCTCCAAGTTCGGTTACATTCCGGCGACCAATCAGCTCCGCCGAACCTCATGTATTCGAAGACACGTTCGCGGGAAGTGATAACAAGTAAACAAGTCAAATTTAGAAAGTCTCGCAATCTCGCCCGGCAACTCGGCGCGTACTCTGCTGACACGTTTCTAACTCAACTGCCCCGAACCTCAACTTCCACGGCCGCGGTGAATGAATTCGCGAGAAGAAAACGTCGCGTCTTCCGCGAGAACTTTCGGATAAGTGGAACGAGGTTTGTCCGACCCGAGTGGAACAGGTCCGGCGCGAAAGAAAATTCCTCGATCCGGAACGGAAGATCCACCAGGGAAAAATCGAGACGATGATCAGACCAGGTGAGACTTTTTTAATCCGAGCTTAATGGTTCCACTGTGAGAACAACATCCTATTCTCCTTTCATTCTTGTTCCTTTCTTCGTAATACCGTTCTTTTATTTCATTTTATGTTTGCTAAAGGTTAACTTTTTATTTCTCCAGTGATCTGATTAGGAAATTATTGTAAAATTTCTTTTTGACAACACATTGCCGTGTCTTATTGCACCGTCTTTTGCTCGTGTCTCAA
Organism: Lasioglossum morio; assembly: GCA_916610235.2. Taxonomy (NCBI): domain Eukaryota; kingdom Metazoa; phylum Arthropoda; class Insecta; order Hymenoptera; family Halictidae; genus Lasioglossum; species Lasioglossum morio. The sequence goes on along the minus strand of OU744330.1, from coordinate 5,989,865 downwards.
CAAATTAGCAAATTAATGAATTAATTGGTACATCTAATTAGCCCACAACTCTATCATTTACCATTGTTTTCTTTGATTACAGTTCGAAATACGAACAGCAATAATTACTTACAGAATAGAGAGCACGGATTTCCTAGTAGCAGATTGTAACGAGATGCATACCTGAAACAAAATTCAGAGAAAATGGTGATATTACTTTCGCAGTTTCGAGTTCCTAACGGATAAATTGTAAGTTATAATTGGACCGTGGAATCTTTATAGATCTTCAGCACATAAAGATCTCCATAAAAGAATGGAGTGGAAGTTTTAATAGAATTTCATTCTCTTTTCACCAAGGCATTCTTAACCTACTGATTGTAAGGACTATTAACACGACTGAAGAGAAAAGATTCCACCTTAGATCCGCAGTCCGGCTGTAACGTAATAATTAGCCCAACTGGTTTTATGGGAAACGGACTTCTTGCTTGCATTTACGTGTCAAAAGTACCGTGGAAGAAAATCAGTTCTTTCATTTCTACCTTATTCGAAAAATCTTCAAAATCATTTTGAATATAGTTAGACGGATGCTTGTTGTAGAAGTTGGTCACGTTAGACGGGGAAGAAAATTGAATCTTCATAAACTTTTGATAATCCTTCTGCTCCTTATTCGGTGAAATTTTTAATAAATTCATGGAGATGGATGATAGCGTAATTAGGGATGTTTACGCGTGTTTAGCATTTTGTGATGAGCGGAAAGCACAAAAGTGGGACGCAAGGGGATGTATGTAGGTGCATATAGCTTTGTTATACATATGTCATTACCTGACGTTGTAAATTTGCATGAATATTCGCATGAAGAAGAAAGGATGCAGAGAGACAGAATAGAATTAAAAATAAACACAATAAAATTCTTATAATACAGGAAACAAAATTATGTTTGTTTTCCTTCTTTTCAGCTTATTTTCTGGCATGGCAAATTTGCATGGGCGCGTCTGCAAAGGGAGGATGCGAGGAACGACATAAAATTTAAAAACAGACACAATAAAATCTTTTTAGCAGTGGAAAAATCATCACGTTCCTCTTCCATCTTTCGTGCTTATCTTTCGGCATTATTTTGCATAAAGATATACATAAATGGAGACATCGGTACTCGAATAAACAGAGCCTATGGAGGAATGTAATCGAAAATTCGAAGTTTCCCATGAATTTTACCGGCTATTTAGACCGTTTCGTTTAATTACCTAACACCGGGGTTGCGTAATTGCTCGAGGGAGCGGGGGTGCAAGTCGCGGAACGTTGTTTCTCGGGGAATCCGGAGTCGCGTCGGGGTGCATAGGCGAGATCGCGATCCATTCGTCCGAATAAAGCGATTCCAATCCGCTCCTCGGCCCGCCGTCGAAGATCTCCAGACGAATGGGTGAACGGTGCACGCATAGTTCCGAAAGAATCCTTAAACTATCCCTCCGCGGAAAGCGGAACTGTTTTCCCTCCTCCTTCTCGGGGTCTCTGTCCTCGTTCTCTTGGGGAGTTCGCAATTTTCGATGGAATTTAGCCATACACCGGAAGTAGATCGAAACCCCGTGGCCAATGATACGGTGAAAGTTTTCGGCCGATCCGAACCGGGGGAACGATTCATTTGTCGCCGAGCCGCACCGTAGGAGGGGCGATACCCCGCTGGATGAAGAATTTATGGGGCTAAGGGATCCCAGGGATTTGTCACGGCCAATTGAGGACTGTTGTTTGGATGGTGCGAACCAATGGCCCGGCTGAAGACGTCCGGTTTCGCTCTGGGTGCCCGTGGTGGTCGTAACATGCGGTTCATCGACTATCATTGGGCTTCGTTACGATTCAAGTTCAATTGGGGTAAGCAACATATACATTTCTATAAATTTACAAATAAAAATCCTTAAAATTTATTTACACCGAGAATTTGAACAGAAACGAAAACGGATTTTGTCCAACAGACCTCTTGCACTTCTTACGAAAATGATTTGCCCTAATCAGAAGTTCAATTGGGGTGAGCGAAATGTGCGCTCCTATGAATTTTCAAATAGAAATCCTTAAGAGTTGATATTTCTCGATTGTAAATTTTTATAATATATAATAATATAATATATAATAATTATAATATTAATTATAATTATAATATTTATAATATATAATAATTATAATATATAATGCGTTTGCTATGTATAAAGAAAAGTTTTAAGAATGTAATTCACTGACTGAGTTCCATGCTGGTCTAAATTGAACTGGATTTGTTTATCATTGATCGAATCTGTGCGCCGAGAACATATATTAATTATATATTATAGAAATCCTTAAAATTTATAACATCGGGATAATAGAGACAAAAGTTTGCCCAACAGATCTCTCGCACTTCGCACAAAACCGAATCAATTACGCGTATAAGAAAGTAGTTAGCCGTATTTGCCATAATCTAGGCCGTTGAATCCGCCACGGTTGACTCAGTTAATATTCCTCGTTAATAGAGTACACAGTAGCACGGGACGAGTTTTGACCGATTCGCGGGGCACAACCGGGGCTACGCTTCGCCGGGGATGAAAAACTGAATTAGTAATTAACCCTATTAACCGACGAGGGTGGTAGCACGGTTGTTCCCGCGGTGTTTGTTCTATCCCGGTGCTTCCAACGGGATCCGACTGCGGTCTCGCGATTAATCTTCCCTCTTTATCCCGCTCCTATTCCCGTTGCCTTTCTTCCAGAAAAATATTCCACGCGATGCCGCTCGCTCGGCCGCGGCTTAATTCATTTATATGGACCGCCTAATACCGGGCTCGTGTACTCGACCAAGAACATGGGCCAACCTCCGATAAATTCTGCCCGAGGCTCGGATACCCACATGATTGAATGAGCATTCGATTTATGTTTGTTTTTCTGCTCGACGACCGAACAAACATACCGCGAAAGCCCTTTTTCCGCGCGGTCGCTCGAAAAAGCGAGCCCTTCGCAAGAACATTTTTTATACGAATCGGAATGATTTCAGTCTGGGTTATGCTGACGAAAAAACAAAAATTGGCAAGTAGACTTCGCCAATCAGCGTGCAATGAGGAAGTCAAATCGGAGCAATGTTTTAATCACGATCAGACGGCACACTATCATGGAAATGATTCAGTGGACGCGATTTCGAGAGCACGTTCGAGGCACCTCGTAATTCACGTTGGAACAGGAAGAGAGTCTCTCTCTCTCTCTCTCTCGCTCTCTCTCTCTCTCTTCCGCTCCTGCCATTTGATTTTTTTTTCATTCAAGGATCCGGTCTATTTTCGGAAGCAACGTGAATGCTCGGAGAATCCAGTTAGCGACTAACAATTAGGTCGGAATGGATTAAAAGATAATACGAGAAATCTTTTCGCCGTGTTCCGGCGATGAATAATGGCGGTGTCATTCGCCAGAAAATTTGCCCGCGGGAGAGGGAGAGCGTTTCTTTTCGCGTTTCCTCCCTGTCCCCCTACCCGTGGAAAATTCAATTTCCCCTCCTTTTTAATAATCTCCGTGTGCCCCTACCTCTGCCCTAAAGGGAACGGGATCGGAAATTAAGCACCGTGTTTCCATGAAAGTTCATTAAAATTTTGAACGTCGACGATTATTATATCCACCGCGCGTCGTAATTCTTTCCGCGGATCCCTTAATCACTCGCTACCGACTACATCTCTCTCTCTCTCTCTTTTCTTTTTTCGATTTTTGTCTCTGCTGATTAATTAACGGGACTCTCGATATCGTTTGCGCGACACGCGGCGTCGAGCCGATTCCGCGTTTTCATTTATATAATTATCGGCCGGCTTCGACGACATTAATAGATATTTTTCAATCGCGTCAACCCGATGCCCCGATGCGCTGCTCTTGCTCGTTACGCCGTGTTATATTTCCTCTAAATGAACGCGCGTTTGATGCGTGACATTAAATATTCAATGCTCGCGCGACGGCATTTAATGAACGCGAACGTGCACTCTTATTATCACACCGTGAATCTTCTTCGCGGCGATCCGATACGACCGGTTCCGCTTACACCGCGATCGAATCGGATCACGCGAGGTTGTCCGCATTCTTCCTTTTGCTATTGTAAGGTAAATTTGTTTGTAATTAAATATGAAGCAGATTAAAAGCGAAAAGTAAATTTTATTTCACTCACAAAACTGTGGAATCATAGAGCAGGTTTCCAATTGCCATTGGACATAGGTTGCTTAATAGCTGAACCCAATATTAGTGCTTGTTTATATATAATAGCCTTCTTAAATACATGTAACCTACGTACCTAAGTATTTTTGATTTTTCTATCGCTTATAATATTTTTGTTATATTATACAATATACTCTGTACTAATACTTTGTTATGTAATACTCTGTACTAAGCATTATGTTGTAATAAATCTCATATGAGATTTCCAAAATAAAAAAAGAAAACTGTGCAATCAGGGGTCACTAATAACCAAAGTTAGGTGCATGTGGCCTTAAACACGCAAAAAAAAATGTGGAATTGTAAATGTTAAATGTCCACTGTCTATAACAGAATATACTTCGATTATGATATTTCTAAAAATCTAAATATATTCCCTAAATTTTCAAATTTTGTACTGAAGGTGCAACCTGAAGGAATCACCGCACAACTTTGAGATTTTGATCGAATAACTTCTCTCGTACGGGGCGTTTTCTATTTCGAGGAGAAAGGTACTTTTCGATTCTAATGCACGTAGAACGTGGAACTTGAAAAATCACGTTCCTAACAGGTCAAACACAGAACGCATCTGACAAAGGGTAAAAATTCGAAGACGTCGGCCAACCAGCAAAAACGGTGCAGATCAAGTTTCCGAGGTTATTCTTCGATTCCAGACGCTTCCACCTTGAAAAGCGTGGTCTCGCAGGAGTCTGCATCCAGATGGACAAAGGTGAAAGAGTGATTGTGAGGAGTTAGTGTCGCGTGGGCGTGTGTAGCGTCGTCTGGCGCCGCGTTTATCCGCTATCAGCCAATTGGCCGACCCTTTCAGTCAACTTTCTTGACCTGTTCGCCCTTGTGAGAGCATCACGGGATAGCCGAAACTCGAGATCCACGTCGACGAAGAGAGAGAGTACCATAAATCTCGGTGGTCGGTGTTTCGTACCTCGTAAAGCAAACGCCTCGGTTTCCGAGACGTTTCCCTCCGCGTGTATACAGGGCAGAGGACCATGTATAATCGAAATTATTTTTCGTACGCGAGATACAGAAAGCCCCGTCTAATATCTACGACTGGACGCCGAGATGGCTCGGATGAAACCGAGCACCAGGGATTCTGCGGTTTCCTCGACCGCGGACACGGTTAATCCCAGCGAAACTAATTCGCACCGCTGCTGTGTTTACCTTGCGTGGAAGAAGCGCCGCTGGAAACGGATTATTGATAGCAAGCTGCGGCTTTCAGCTGTGTGTATCAGAATACCCATTTTTGAACGTCGATGAAGCCTCTGCCAGTGGAAACAGTAGTAAAGCTAACACGGACTTCTACGGTTGTCTCATTGCATTTTAAACACCCTGTAGACAAGACATCCCCATTGCAGACAACCTTCTCCCACAGTCCTTTACGAGAACCTCTCCAGTGTCTGGTGTCCATTCCTTCTCAAATGAACCTTCTACTTATCTTCTACAGAGGGTTGAAACCACCCCTTGTTACGACCCGCCCTTCTAAATGATCAATTAGACCCAGGTACAATGTTTCTTGGTTATTAACTGCCCGATTTATAGGGAAGTAATTTTTTTTTCAAATAAATTCGTTGCTGAATTATGAACTCATGTTGGAGATCATGTGATTCGACGAAAAGGAAAGTGTACGGTTTGTTGTTCGCAGAGGTACAGTGGCGGGGTTATTGTTCGTGAAAATTCCGCCTCTAAACGGACACAGGTGGAAAGGTCTTGTTCGCGGTGGCCACGTAACATAAGGCAGAGCCCAGAACAAGGATCAACGAAAAAGGGGTAGACAACATCCGGCTTGGAGCCGGAAAGAAACGCCGGGGCCTCCGGACGAAAAGAATAGAAAAAGAAACCGGTCGAGATGAAAGGGCCTCTGATGGAAGGAGGCGAGGGACGAGGTGCAAATTAAAGAGCCCTCGTTAGGCTGTTTTAATAATTAGTACGGGGTTCTCGGTTTGAAACCCTGCGGACAATCCTCGACGCCGAGAGGAAAATGCGAAAAGTTTTCGCTACGTTTGTAACGAGGAGACGGTGCGGTGCGGCGCACGTGGAAAAGGGTGCAAGGGTTTTTAACCCTTTCGAGTGAGAGGAGACATAGGCAGTGTCTAAAACGGCGATGAACTCATCCACCATATACCATGAATCCCTCCATATGTTTGTTCCTCGTTATAGAACTGCGAGAGCCCATGAAATTTTCAATTTTTAAAAGCGTCCTTCCTAGACAGTTGATTTTATGCATTTATGGGAAAACGAGTAGGTGGAAATTAAAGCAGCAGAAATATTCTGCGAATAAAGAAGCCTCTGAGGAATCCTAAAAATTTCTTTCACCGCCAGGATTGTACTTTTAAATGACCTCTCGACCAGGAAGCAATTAAAAGGGACCACGCAAATGCCGATACGAAATTATAGTTCTTTTTTTTCCCGGACCAGAAACGCCTACAGATACGTAGCTCGTGGAAAAACAAACTCATAAATCCTTCGATGAGCTCGCTTGCAATGCTTAAGGTTCCTCGATAATTGTCCTCGAGAAAAGGACGATAGAGAGATGCTTATTACGATTATTATTTGTTGTATATATATATAATAGTTTAATGATGAATATAGAATACATAGAATACATTGAAATATGATACTTGATTAACACGTCATATTATCTTAATGACTACGGAGCGACTGACGAAACTATGGAAGCTCATATCCATACTTACATGTGCACCTATACGTGTGTAATAGTCTACATTATTTCAGAAGAAATAATTATGCTGCTTAGCATTAGCAATTTTGTCAAGTGATCATCAAGAGGACTCGAATAAAATAATCCAGTAATTTTCGTTGAGATTATTACTCGAATGAAAATGGTCTAGCCTCGGTAGTCGTCAAAAATCGCGGCAATAAGCTGCCGGAAGTGTTAATTTCGTCGAAATCCAACAAGTTACAACCTGATTAAATAGGAACGATCTACTTTCCGGTATCCGGACTCCGAAATGGCGGAACTGTCAGCGATGGGGCCTACTAGGGTTAATAAACGCAATAGATTTAATTGATCGTAAAACGACGAGTCCGCCGTAAATGTCGGTTTTAGCGAGTCTTTGGTCAGTTAAAGAGGCAGATCTCTAATCCCATGAAAGTCCTATAGAGACTGATTTGGCATTCGAAGTGCCGCGAAGTTTCTTAATGGCTGCCGGAGCTAAGTACTTTCGGGGAACGTCTTCCATTATAATGCTGAAACAGTGGCTTCTCGTCGGCGACTTATCGCGGCAACGGACCTTTTATTTTAATATTTATTAACGTCGCAAAAATAATAATAAAACGCCGGTTTTGATTAAGTCGAGAGCGACCGTTCCCGAAAGGAGAAACACCTCGTAACTGTTCTTCGAATGCTTTTCCTTGCAAATGACAGAGAGCGAGTGAGTGAGTCTTTTCTACTGTGCGCCACATTTGACGCTATATTTCAGTATTTATGAATGAAACCTTGTCGTTCAAGCGGTCGGCTGGTAACTATTGCATGTCACGTAGCCTGCGAATGCCATTACTTTAGCCGACGCTCGTTGCAAAGTAGCGAACTTTATAAATAAGAAGATACGGCGCATTATGTAAAAACGTGCGAAACAGCTCCTCGCCGCCGATCGATGTTTCCCGGTGTGTTTATGGAAGACGTCTCGTTGTTTAATGCGGGAAACATAGTTATTATGCCTCCGCGTTCCTTCGAACTTTTACCCAAGCCGCAGGTAAAATGAAAAATTCTGCTCCAGGAGCTTTACGGTTTGCTTAAACAACCGAGAGACACGCGGTCGTCAATTTTTCTGATCAAATTACGACATGACTCGCAAATTTTTTAATCTTTCCCGCCTTCTGCAGCGGAAATGATCACTACATTCTTCTAAAATATAAAAATGTTTTGATCTCACTTTCGGTGAGAGAAGTGGATAGATCCGAACAAAAGAAAAAAAAAGAACTATCGCTGTATTCTCTAAACATTGACGCATGCGTGTGTAAAGTTTCAAAATATTCGCTCTCTCCGTTCTCCCAGGAAAAATTCCCGTCAAACCTGCTTCTCGATTCTATCCGCTGGCCATCGTACACCTCGGATGTTTGCGTGTTCGTGAAACATTGAAAAATATTAAAAAATAATATCGAGCCGAGTTCCATGCATCTATGATTTCCTATATACAAATGATTTTTTTCAAAATTTACGCTACCGGAATTCGTTCGGTGGCGCAAGCGACAAACAATGGTGTTACACGGTTCAGAAGTAGAATAATCGAGGCGAACGTCACAGAAGGAGAATCATGGGGGGTTTTGGTAACACGGTGCACGTACAGCGGGAGCTTTTCTTCGGTTAGAACAATGGCGGCGCTTTTATTTCCGAATGATTGAACTATCGAGGAAACGGGTTGTCTGTTTGATCAACATACAAGCAAGGAAAATATTTATACGTAGCCGGCGTAGCCGATGGCCGGGAAAGCTTTATGAATTTTGCAGAGAGCCGGTGTGTGGCACACACGAGAACTACTCCATTCGATGCGATGGTAGCCGCGCTCCGAAGATCATCGTTCGTTGATTTATCGGCCGGGGATATTCGAACTCCTCCGCGCCTTAATTATTAATCCTCGGAAAAGCGTGTTTGCGCTCGTCGAAACTCGTTCAAACCGAGCCCCCGAGTTTCGGTGTTTGCTGTCCGACGATAAATTATCTTTTGCCCGACGAGATTCGACGTCGATCCGACGCGGTCGCCTATCTACGAAGCTCATTGAATATTTCAAATTCCAATGTCACACCCTGGTTCTAATGCCGTGCTCATCCGCTCACGGTTGATTTATTCAATGGACCCCGCGCGGGCACTCTCTCTCTCTCTCTCCCTTTCGGATACCGACGATCCCTTACATGACGCCGCGCCTTTTATTTATTGAGGTTTACTCGTTGTCCCCCTAGCAGCAATTGGAAAATTGTCCGGGAAATCGGGTTACGCCATCGGCTTTCTGTCGAGCCACGATCCCGCTGCATGCTCGTTTGAATCATTCACGGTATCGCTCGCTCGTTACTGCATTAGAATCACAGCTTCCGCATTAATCTTCGTCAAGCTTTCTATTTCCATCGACACTCCACTGTTTAAAATCGTGTTCGCTCTCTCTCTCTCTCTTCGCGTTGTTTCGCTCACTTTGGCTTCTCTGAATTTCCGTGTGCTTTCTAATATTAATATTCTTGATTAATTCTTTTATTGTGGACACAACAAACGTGTAACACACTTATTGTATCAAGTCCATTAATTACCAGTAATGTAGCAAAATTCTTTTGTTCTTCGATAAAGGAGGTACGTTCGATCACGTATTGAGAATAATTACATGGACCGTGTCTCGAAGTTTGTTTAATTAGAACTCGCTCAGTGCAACAGTAGTCGTAGTAAACGCGCGTTGTTGCTGTACGGTAACATAACGGTTTAACAATGAACTGGCGCGGTCCATTATAGCGGTCTTTTGTACAAACGAGGATAGATTCGCGAAAGGACATAATAGTGCCCTTTAGCAGCGAAACAATTAACAATGACGTGCAATTCTCGATTGGATTTATATGTTGACAACTTCCTGCCGGACCAAGCTACCTCGCAACGCGAGGGGCCAGGACTACGCCTATTGAATAATATTATTCCTTTTTCAATTCTACCAGATGAATTCATTTGTAAGTAAAAAAAAAAACAGACCAATACTGTGCGCATAACACCGTACGACCGAAATGAAAACTTGCTGAATAGCGTTTCGTTGCGGAGCGTAACGGATCAGACTCATTCATTGCCCAACAATTGCGTACGCGGTGCGCCTAAACAAGTTCTCGTTTTAAAAATCAACAAAATAAAGAAGTAATGGGTGTAAACGTCAATGTCGAAACTGGCTCGATATAGGACCGGATTAAAATCATTTCCCCGACAGAACGTCCACCCCTCCTCCAAGGAAAAATGCAATAAGACGCGTCCGACCGTGGCGATTGAAAAAAATGTATCCGCAAACAGTCTCAAACGATTGTCCGCAGCGCGGCGTTGCTCAAACGGCGAATCTGCAAAGCAAATTCCGTGGGAATCGGCAATTCCCATGCAAGAGCGGCTAGGCGGATAAGAAGAATCACGGGCGTAATGGGAGAGAGGGTGGGTCGGTAGACAGGATCGGGGTGCGGGGATCGAAGGATCTCCGAAGGATTCAATTTAGATCGGCTGGTGGTTCGACCGCGTGTGCGTTCAATTTCATTAAGTCGCCGGGAAAACCGAGGCAGCCGCTGCCGCCGTCACTATCTCTCTCGTTTCTCTCTCTCTCTCGCTCTCTCTCGCTCTCTCCACCCGATTTTCCCGACGATGTTCGCGTAACTCCGCGAGCTGTTTAATTGCCGAGATTCGCGGTCGGTGGCTGTATAATTCGGCACGCGTTCCTCGCGGCGCTGCGCTGCTTGGTGGAAAGAAATCGGCGGAGTTGCCACGGGAAAATTCATGAAGACGCATGAGCGCGCGCAACGCGAACTTCTCTCTCTTCCGCGAAGTTCGGTTAACGCCGGCCGTTCGCGGAACTTAAGCGCGGATTTTCGGGGCGGAACCCCACAGCTAAGAATTTGCATATCTCCGACCGGGGATAAGGCTGATACGAAATAGCGCGTTATATGTGCAAATAAGACGATAAGCCGCCGGTGTTTTGTCTCCCGGAGCCGAGACCGTCTACCTCCACGCCCACCACCTACCCTCTCTCTCTCTCTCTCTTTCTCTCTCTCTCTGTCTCGCTTGCTTGCTTGCTTACTCGGCTACGACACTGAGTGACGCCCGCGATTCGCGGGCTTTTATCTAGATTCTTTCCCGAGACCGACATAAATTCACAGCCCCCGGGGTCACCACTGGCAATCATCGCGCGCTTTTTGCCACCCATTCTTCGTCGTAGTTAGCTCCGGATTAGCGAGTAATTACGAGACTGAGCATCTCCCTGCGAACTCGCTCTTTTATGCCACCGGTTTATTAGAATCTTTTTTTATGGATCTGCGGAGCGATGTTTGGACACCGAGAAATTCGCTGACCATCAGTGAATGCGAAAAATGTTTGTTTCTCAGAAATAGATCGAGTACTATCTTTTACATAAAGTTATAATTAGACTGCGCATCTATATTTATTTATTTATTGATGCCGTAAACCATGTTTGGTTTATATAGCATACATTATAACATATATATATATATATATATATATATATATATATATATATATATATATATATATCATACATTATGACTTACAATATAATATTTTTCAGAAAACTGATGAGGTATTACCATAATATATATATATATATATATAGATGCGCAGTTATTTTTCCTTATATTATGGTAATACCTCATCAGTTTTCTGAAAAATATTATATTGTAAGTCATAATGTATGATATATATATATATATTATTTATATACAATATAATATATATTTATACAATATAATATTTTTCAGAAAACTGATGAGGTATTACCATAATATAAGGAAAAATAACTGCGCATCTATATGCACAATAAAAATTGTATCAGTTCCAAGAAACAACAACCACGTAGAAGCTTCTCGTTAATAAAATTCTTAGTCATTGAATCTTTGGCCTATTTTAAATTGCACTATCTAATTTTTGTCTCATAAATGGATAAATATCCGCAGGCTAGTTGTAATGCATCGAGCAGATCGTAGTACGCACTTTTATAATTGATTTTCCACCTACTGAGAATGGAAATAATAACTAGAACCAAATACATACTTAAACATCCCCCGAAGTTGTCTGCCAAGTTTTAAAAGTAAATCGTGCGATCGGTATCCGAGATATCCACCGAACTCGGCAAACATCGTTTTGATTAAAATATAAAACTTCGCGATTGCATTTCCGAGCTATAAAACTGCGAACGAAGATTGATTTTATGGAGTCACGAAAGTATGAAGATTCCATAAGTACATTGCCAGGCTTCGTCGCCGCTGTATCTTCATAATCCCAGGTTTCGGCGGTGCACGAAGCAGTAAATGCATCGGGGAGCCTGTAGAATCGCGCGATAATCGAAAGTATCGAAGACTTATGTCGCGCGTTCGATTCGAGTTGGCACGGGATCGCCATTTCCACGCCAATCGGAGCCGCAGTGGCACGAAATGATCGCGAGAAGAGAGCATTCGAGGCGATTCTTTATCCCGCCGTGGGGAGCAATTATTTCCCGTTCCCCCTTTCGGACCGACAGAAAATCGAAAATTACATCGTAAATGCGTAACAATCGGCTCCGGATTGTTTATTGATCCGTCGACGCGATTGTTTTTCCTTGTCGGTGAATCAAGATCGTCCTGCCGATAGCCTTGCGTTGCGATAAAAAGTGAAACAATCGCGTTTATGTGCGGATGGGAACGCAAATCGTCGAGTATTACATCCGTTTCGATGCACGCGAGATCGCTTTTGTACGTTTCGACGACATTATCATTCCGAGATCTGTCCAAAACAATTATTTTTTTTTTTGAAAATCTAGAGTCACGGAGCAGGGTCTTTGGAGCCTGGCACGACAATGTTTGAACAATGTGCTCCAATCTTTTTGTCTTACCGTAAACAATTTTCAAAAGCTGTCTAGATACAGATACCTTCTATTCTCCATTTTAATCATTCAATTTAATTCACAAAACGCTTGAAAGATGTCACATCGATTAAAAAATTTTGTAATTTGAAATCAATTCAATCCTCATGTGTCCATCATTTCATGAATTAACTCTGTCAAATTGATACCGAGTAACAGATGAATTATTTTTCATTTTATTGATGAGTTAACATCTACAAGGGTTAATTTAAAAATAGCAGAGATTTAAAATGGCAACGACTTGACTCTGATAAATGATCGAAGAGACTGTGCGTGTGTGTGAAGTCGACTAAGCGGCGCGCTCGTCATAACGAAGCAGAATGACCGACCGATGTAAATTAAGTACGGCAGATTAAACAAAGGAGTCGCTGATTGCGCGACAGTGGAAGATCGTGGTCGGACAGAGACGTGCCCTTCAATTACATGACACTCGGTAAACACCATGTTTGGAAAGACAAAAGTTGAAGAAGAGATTCCTCACGACGAGAAAAAAAGCAAAGAGTGGTGCGCGAGCGGGCGAAGTGGAGTGAGAATTACGTTTGCCCAGACGAAAATAAGCACAAGCTCAGAGCAGATTAATTAGCATAAGAGATGTGCTCAGACACAGCGGAGATAAGCGTCGTTGTTTGTCAAGGAAAAATAAAGTAAAAATTGCAGAAAGCGCCGTTCCAAGCGTTGCTGCGAAGCTGGACAGAGTGGCGAACGGTTCGACGAGTCGTAGGCACGGTCTCGTTCCTAGCGGGGCCAACTCGGAACCGCAGCTGATTAAACAAAGTGTGATAACCACTGTATGTGGTTAGATGAAGTAGAGCGGTTTGAACAAGGTCGAATAAGCATCGCCGCTGTCCAAGCGGCACTGACACGAGGAAAATGAAGACATTTCCCGGCCGGGTAAAGTACATCCTCTGGCGGTCTGGGTCAAGTGCTGCAGGTCAGAGAAGTAAAACGAAGTTCCCTAGGGATTGCTGAACAGATCCAGCGAGTTTGGATTTTACTGGTTCACTGCTTTTGTCCGGAAAAAATTTCGAAACCGCCCAGTCCTTTGGGAAAAAATCGTTCTTCCATGGCCGTGTTCGTTGAAACATTATTTCATAGATAACTGGAGGCATGTGCGAACAAAATTCCTGTGAATTCTTCGGGAAATGTTGGATAAAGCCAGCAATGTTGAAATTTTGTAGGATTCACTGGTTACATGGAAAGATGAAGTCAGTTTTCTGAGTTGATCTCCCAGCTCCCAAAAAATCTAATTTTCCAAATATCAACAGGAACCTCATACAGACGAGACTGAAAGGGCTGTCGAATTTGTCTGCCAAGTTTTAAGTGAATCGGACGATTGGTTTCGGGGATATCCAATCAACCAATCCGACAAACATCGTTCCGTCTATTCGAGCGGCAGCGACAGCTGCGCACGAGGAGGAAAACGAAGACATTTTCTAGTGGGATAAAGTAACAACTGGGCTCTGCTGCTCTGTCTGGGTCAAGTGCTGGCAAGTCGGACAAGTAGAATGAAGACCGCGGCGAATCGTGCGGAGGAGGATAAAGCTCGTTACCGGCGAGGTAAGTAGAGTAACGACCGTGACTAAACAGAAAAGTGATACGGGACCGTCGTCTTTATGTAGATGCTGTAGAATACGAACGTTCGTGCTATTGCTGTGGAGACCGTGGATAATAGCTAGAACGACGATCTTTCAACTTTTGTCCTCCCGAGAGCTTCGAGATGCATCTAATGAAATCGACGACATTCAATTGCTATACATATAAACCCTGTCCACTGTATTTGTAAACTCTTTATTGGAGAAACTTTAGTGCGTACGTATTTCGGAAATAAGAATCCGCACGAACCCCCAAAACTCTTTTCGAAAACGATGTAACACTTTGTTTTTCACGTTCGACTTATTATTTCATGTGTAGCCCGGATTCCCGGGACTCTGCTGATGGGACACCTTGCAGAGGGAGCGAAATTCCACGTTGAGTAGATTGCATCGCGTTCCGTGGATCGAGCAAGTAGAACAGGAGCCAATAAGATGCAATAAAACGGTGGAGTTGTCCGATCGGTGGGAACACAAATCGCCCGGTACATCGTCCTCGCCTTAGATAAGGAGACGGAGATAGGCAGATAAATAGAGAACGAGACGGGCGCAAGCGAGAAAGTGGAAAGGAGAAAGATAGAGGCTGCTAGGCGTCATTGCTTTCGCCGTCCCCGAGGAACAGGTACGGAAGTCCGAGCACGAAGTGCACTTCCTTGTAGAACACTCGCTGATGACGAGCTGGAAAAAGACGGCCGGGTGTTGGTGCAACGGTGAGCTAAGTTCCGAAACCCCTATCCGGAGGTCGGATGTCTCAGCGCGGCGATATTCGGAAATGCGGAAGCTGAGTGTTTCCTAAAGAGCCATTAGAGAAACCAAATACGGCCACGGTGAATGTGTTCCTTCGAGATCCCCGAGCCCTTAAAGCAATTACGCTTCGCCCGACTCTTCGACTGTGTCTGGCAAACACCGTCGTTTCGGCCCGACAAACCACATAATTAAGCGGAACAACCGGAAACTGCGATTTTTCCCACGGTACGGGAACCGGGAATAAGCTCGCCGCGTAAAGCAACCGGAAAATATATTGTATATCGCGCGGCCGTTGTTCGGGAAACTTCAAAATCGCCGTGCGAGAAGTGATTTAGGTGCTGCGAGGTTGAACGACGATAAAATGTTCCGGTGAATTCTGGCCGGTCAGGCGTGGCTCGTTTTTACAACGAGGAACTTTTTAAATGAGACGAAGACCATCCTTGCGTAATTCTGATTTGTATTGAATCACCAATCAGAATTTCCATAAAAATTCACAGTCTGCTCGGGAGCATTTATTCGAACAATGATGGAAAAGTAAATATGAATGTGTCCATCCTGTGCCTTTAATAATGAATCTGCCAGCTTCATCTATCTAACCCAGACCTACCCATACATTGCTCATTTTTACCACGAGGAACTTTTTAAATGAGACGAAGACGATTCTTGAGTTATTCTGATTAGTGTTAAATCACCAATGAGAATTTCCATAAAAATTCATGGTCTGCTCGCGAGCAGAACAGTGATGGGAAATCAAAAATAAATGTGTCCATACTGTGCGTTCAATAATGAATCTACCAGCATCGGTCAAATAACAGGATGTACATTTTTCATTTTAGCTATTGAAATTATAAAAGATGCGTGAAAGATGTGCGATACTTCACATAAATTTAAATTTTTTTATTCTTACAAGGCAAAACACTTTATAAATCGGTTTTAATGCTCGGTATCCTCAATATTAAAAAAAATTATGCTCGTGATGGTCTTCGTACACAGTGGACTAGAATACCAGAAAGCTGCAGTTTTACGCAAACGAGAGACCAATGATAAAATTAAGTTATAAAACAGTTACAAGCACTTACTGGGTACGCAATGGAAAAAATGAATCTGTCCATCATGCGGGTATTTTCAACGTTCTAGAAAATACTAGCTGAATTTCTCATTCCCACCGGTCTAACAGTAACCATTTTCTACCATTCTCCTGTATCATTCTAGCGTTGCTCGTTTCTGGAATCTCGCTTTAATTGTGATTGACGGAATCACTAGCCTCTTGTCTAGGAATTCGTAAGTTGAAAGCTTTGAAATGTCACCGACAGGTATAGTTCACTTAAAATAGCTTCGCTGACCGGAAATAGTGCAAATAGAAATCCAATCGAAACTTTGCAGGTCATTGTTAATTGTATCGCCCGTTGAAGGGCACCATTGTGTTCATTCGCGGACCTATCCGTCTATACAAAAGTCCACTATAATGCGTACGACTCGGCTCGACGCTTGAAACATTGCGTCGCTGACTGGCAAGAACTTCATTTGTCACAACTCCACTGCAAAAACGTAGAAAAATTTCCTGACTATTCCATTCCAAATAATATTCAAATAAATGTACTCTTTTGTTGGTTTTAGGGAAGCGAGGTAATTTTGTAATAAGCAGGTTGATTCGTTTAAGCGATATTTAAACCGATATATATATATATATATATATATATATATATATATATTGTGGTTATTTAAATTATTATTTGAACCTAATTTAAATTATTATTTGGATCCTCTACGAAGCAAAGATCTGCCTGAATACCTCGGTGATTTTTAATCCAAATACGTCGTTGCTCGTCACAGGTTTAATTTGCAACGACGAGCAAGGTATACAGGGTATCTTGACCGAGCCAGTTTAATGGAAGACGGATAAAGAGTCGTATGAATAAATTTCATTAGCAAAACCACTGGTTTCTTTCTCGCCCCTGTCAGAAGCGTTTCGCGAGTAGGGTTGGCCGGAAGTCGGCGAAGAATATCATTAACATTTCTGGCGGCCATTTTTTACCCGGAGACTCGTTAAAATTCAACGACTCGCGTTGCCGAGGGAATTGTTAACCGTATGTGACGGATAAAATGATAAATTTCACTGGAGAGAGGATTCAATGGAACTACCCCTCTCTCACTCATTCTCTCTCTCTCTCTCTCTTTTTCTTCTTCTTCTTTTTTCTCCCAGCTCACGTTTCTGGAGCTCTCTTACCGAGCCGCATTAACGGGCAATCCTAATCGAATTATTTGATCCGTTGGACGTGCGATTTTTTCCATAAATATTTTTACAGAGACGGTACACTGAACCTGTTACTCGATAATAGATTATCTGATCCGATGCGCATTGATATTTTCAGATAAATAGTTTTAAACAGACAATTGGCGAAACTCATTTGACCAATATGTATCGGACTTGCATATTATATATTAATATTATATACATATATATAAATATTACATAAAAAGTTCTGTATGTACAACGCGAGGAATATTATTTCTAGAAAGTATACGCATATTAAACACTTTGCGCACAAATTCCACGAATTAATTACCTGTTCAAATGTTTCTGTTACTGTTATCCTTCTGTATTGTGGTTATTGAAATGAACTGCAAAAACGTGATAAAAATCATAAAGAAACGCTTCGTTCGTTAGAATTAGTTATTTCGCGTAAGAATTCAGAGTTCAATTATCGCGAATGAAATTGCGAGAAGCAAAGACATCTTTTCCGAGAGTCTCGCAATAGTTGCCAGGTCTACGCTAAAATGTTTTATGTATCTGTACTACAAGTTTCGCCGGAGGAAAAGTTGCAACCGCGGCGAAATTCTCCGGGTAAGACAGCGCCGGGATGAAACGCAATAAGGGATTTTTTTAAAATAAATTCGCGGAACTGCAGCTCTCCAGGTTCTTCCTTTCGAAACAGTTACACTTTCGCCTTTCGTGCAACGAAACTCAGTTATCGATCCCACCCGTTCGACACGTGAACGCGGGACTAAACGATAAAACGGAACAAATACCCGGTAAATGTTGGGAAACACGTTGCTTCTGCTGATCGGTGAAATAAAACGTGTTCCTGTTACGGCAACTATCTGCACGCTCATGGGGAACCCGTGTACCGCTATGTGTCGATCGAATCGTAAGTTGTAACGGATAACAAAATTGCTCTGTTACCAGAGACAGTCGAAAATATGCTATCGGCGGAAGTATTGGCTCGTTGAAAAATAAATGACAGCTTTTTCGGATTCGCACGCGCTCGTGCCCGGCTCACTGGATCGTACCGGAAATTCGTGAAATTCTGTTCGATTCCTTTTGCACGCTACGGACCCAAAACGCCCGCGGAATACCAAGTAAAAGGCTCCACGAAGCGAATAGTTATTGACGTAAATTCAAGAAGGTGAAATGAAATTGTAAAGCACACCTTTATCGCTATGGAGATTCATTTTTGAGAGAATGCAATTTTAAATGCTTCATCTGTTCTGAATGTAGAGAATTTGTTCGTAGACAACGGTGAGTATGAAATGAATTCACATAAAATGGGAAAAATTAAATAAAAATGTGAAACGGAATAGAGATGTAACGAAATAGGATTTCTAGTATGAAATAGGATAGAAATGTATAATTTTTTGCTGGTAATAACTGTAGGAAATAATGTCACTGTAAAATGAATTCAAATAAAGTGAAGAGAAAGTGAAAACACAAAGACAAAGTAAAATAGAATTTTAATAAAATAGAGTTTCGAATGTGAGGCAGCGCGGAAATGTAGAACTTGTTATCAATAGTAATTGCAAAAAATAGTAGAGATTATATCCATATAAATTGAAGAACATGATACAAAACTGTAAAATACAGTATAAGTTTAACCAAGGAAAAACACGAATTTCAGAGTGAGAGAGAGAGAGTGAGAGAGAGAGAGAGTAAGAATGTGAAAATTGTCATCAGTAGTAATTGCATGAAACAATGACTGTAAATGAATTTTGTAGCATAAAATAAAGGTGAAATTAAATCTAAAATAAAGTACAATTGTGATAAAATAAAATATCGAATACAAATGTAAAAGTAAGAAAGACAGGATAAAACAGAAAAGAACAATTTGGTCGTTTGAAGGATCATTTTCGGAACAGAAGCTTTAATTCGTTAACGGCGAAGATCGTAAAAAATAATGAAGATTATAGAACGCTCGATACAGTACATAATTGTGGAAAATTATGAGTCGATACAGATGATAGGAAAAAAGTTCGCGTTACATGTTTTATTTGCACGGAGGAAATTTAATAACGTGCAAATTTGATTTCTGCGTTAATCAACGTATCGCAGAATTAAACGAGATAAAGAGCTTAATGAATATTTAACAAAAGTTCATATATTATATTTGTGTGACAGTCGCGTTATATTTAAGCTTTCAAACCCCTGTCAGACTAAATGAATTTCCGTGCGAGTCCTACCTTCATAAAATAATATTGACACGTGTACACGCGCATAGATGTCTGCTGCCTGTTAATAAAGCTTTTAACACTGCGGGTAAATTGCCTTGCCTACTTTTACTTGCCGAAACAGAACGATATCGTCTATTTGGGTTTCTTAATTAAAATCTAACGACGCATCGAACTTTTATAAGATAGAGATGAGTTTCTTTGACGAATAAAAATGCTCGGCGAGTTCAACTTAAATCGAAACATGGTAAATCGATAAAATAACGGCCAAGGTCATAAGAAGCGAGAGCCAAATGAAAATTAAATTCCTCTTGAAATCATTTTAATCAGTTGAAAATGATATATTGCCAGTGTTAAATTATTTCAACTGTCATGTTAATTGCAAAATTTAATAAATTACACTGCCACAGGTACAAGTAATTTTTAATCTTCGCGTGCTCCTGGGTATGCAACTTTAATTTGTAAAATCCAATGGGCTGGAATGCTAAATAATAAAATTGGAAAATTCCTTCATTGGAACGTAGCTATCGAGATGCGACAAAATACAAATCAAATTCAACACTTGGTGAACCATAAAATACTATTTTTAACGCTCGCCTGTCTAATTTGTAAAATATCTTCACAGAAACAAAATTATTCTTGCTAAACAACAAATTAATGTGCAGAACAGCGAACAAACTTTTGCAGAAAACAATGAACGACTTTCTAAATCGAGGGACCAAATGGGCGATTGTTTGATAAAATGGTTGATCGCAATTTTCCAAGTCAGTGGAGTCGGTCATTTTTCCACGTGATTATTATGAAATAATAATAATGTTTCCAGCATGAGTAATTGCACTCTCATGAAAGAGTGGCCAAGAATACAAGTAGCCATTAGAATTTATACTCCTTTGCGCCTGTGTAGTTAGGGCAACCAATAATGGACTTGAGCAGAGTAGAATTACGATGGTCGAAAGATACGAATCAGTTATTTATTTTCCATCAGGCTGATAGATGCTGCGAGGACGAGCGTGGGTGTAGGAGTGTGTATATATATATATATATAGATTGGTGAGGCCAGTAACTACATGGTCGGCCATTAACAGAACCAACGGATAATAACATCGGCAGCCCCGTAGTGGCAGAAAATTATTAGAAGTTATTGCAGAGCAGCGCCGCCCCAGGGGTCTCCGGCATATCTTTGTTCGTGAATTAATTCCCCACGTTCCGTTGAGGATTCAACAGTCCGAGTTTTGTAATTTAATCGGGCCGACAGAGACTTTATGGGAAATCGATGCGCCTCCCAGAAACCCTTCGATACGAGATCACCGGCAGCTAGGCGCAAAAAACCTGAAAATAACTTGTCACCGCCGCGGATATTTACGCCAATTCTCGTTCTCGCAATTTAACACCAGGACTACCATGATTCCTGGTTTAACCATATTGTTTCCGGAATCCAACGCCTCTGGGAATTTATTCGACTACGCAATTCATTAGAAACATACCGAAATAAATGTTTTTTTTTTATAGTTTACACAATAATCACGTATACAATAATTAACCACTAAATGATAATTATATTTTCACGTGAAGGTACCGTGAAACGCTTAAACAAACTTCAAACGATAGCATTCTTCAAACACGCATTACTAGTCGGAACAGAGGAACCGAGTTTACCGAATATAATTAAACGGTGAAACATTATTTACCAGCAGCGTACTGAAAGTTATGAGGCAGTTATAATTAACGGTGTGTGCTCGGACGCGTTACATTAGTTCCGTTGAGTTTTTCCACACTATTTTATCAATTTCGTGGAAATAAAAACCATAGATACTGCAGAAGCAAAATTAACGCGAAAATACATAGAACTGTCTGGCACTGAACTATCTATTAGTATCTTTAATTAAATACAGCGTATTTATTAGTTTTCCGGAGACGCAACGATAAACAAGGACTAGTTTACGTCTGGACAATAAAAATACTCTCCGAGCCCCGCACAAAGAAAACTTTAATACCACATTGTTCTCAGAATTTTTTCCCGGACTGTTACTTTTTAAAGAACGAACAATTTAGTTTGCTTCCCTTTGTTTGCCACAAAAATTCAATTTTGCCGGTTCTCGCAGCCTTCCGAGAGTAACATATTTGTACGGAAACGAATCTCTGTCAGTTGTTTTCCCTGGTTTTTGCGATTTCCATTCCGACGACCGTGTGCAGTATTAAAATTTGCACTGCAAAATTTCAGCTGAACGATGGAGGAAGACAGTTTCTATGGAATCGGGCAGCGATTCTGCGCGTTTCGAAATTTTTTAAACCGCAGAAACGAGCCGACTTTGCAGCGGTACCGACTACGATAAAAATCGAGTCGGCTGGCACGCCGTGAATGTACTTATCGTTAACATAATTGAGTTCTTATTAAGCAATTTAAGTACTAAGCCGCTGTGTGATAGGATTTTTTTCCCCGGGTGTTCGAGACACCTCTGCGGGGGACACACTTGGAAAAATTAAACGGGAACGGTCGAGTTAAATAAATTTGCATAGAAATGGACAGATTTTGTGGACGGAGGCGAGCCCGACTCGCGGGACGAAAATCATAAACAAGGATGTATTGTGATAGTAATGTAATTTCGGCAACCAATTTCCTGGGGGACCGTGGTCTTTGAGTTCCCCGTCGCTTGCGAACGCGACCGTCATTTAGCGAGCATGCTTTTCATCAAATTCATCGATCCCCTGGTCCGCATTAATTATTAACCCTTTGCAGTCGGAGCTATTTTAAGTCGAATATTAAACATACCTTCCGACCTAGAATGATTCCATTGTATATGATAATTTTTATTTTATGACTATGATATTGATATAATACCTCGTACAATACTTAACTGTGTAATGATTGATTAGACATCAACATATTTAATAACAATATTTTAAA
The DNA here is from genome assembly GCA_916610235.2 of Lasioglossum morio. Taxonomy (NCBI): domain Eukaryota; kingdom Metazoa; phylum Arthropoda; class Insecta; order Hymenoptera; family Halictidae; genus Lasioglossum; species Lasioglossum morio. The sequence continues at coordinate 5,967,420 of OU744330.1, read as the reverse complement.
GGCTTAAACATTCATCAGAAAATGAATCTGGAATTATTACTAATTAGTTATGAGACGAAAATAGCAGTTAGAAATTAGTCAGAAACAGCAGACAAGCATTGTATCACTTATTCTTTCTGTCAGTTGGATAAATGGATTAGGAGCACTCTTAACTAGACCAGAGGTATGCAAACCGTATTTAGACGAGCAAGTGGAATGCTGATTTGGTTGGACAAGTGAAATTATAATCATGAGCATTCGAGCGATAAAAGAGGAACGAGTGGAGCAGAGGTTAATGTACGGGCAAGTAGAATTAATTCATCATAAGTCAAATAATTCACACAACTCTCAACAGCGTTCGTAATGATCAGAAATAATCCTGCTGAGCTTATTACAATGCGATTTTCCTATAATTCCCGAAAATATAAAACGAGCACTGGGTTAAAAAAATATGATCATTTTAGATTTTTCTACAGAAGTTGACCGTTCAATTCCCGATTGAACTATCGTAATAGTAAAAATGTAGAGACCCGAAGGGAACAATCCAAACAGACGAAACACGTTGAATCGAATAAATATGCTGGCAGTTCCTCTGAATGGTATAAGACGATTAAATGTAGATATCTCACGGTATTATAAACTTATCAAGTCCACAGCGGATTATATCAGAGTTCGACGTGGTGAATTTCGGGCATTAACAGGGAGAAAGCATGCGAGAGAGAGTGAGGGAGGGTGGAAGAGAGCATCGTTACAAATGCTGCGAAATATTCCATCGAGAACAAAACACGAGCGAACTAAGTGGTACAAGTAGTCGTGATAATGAGAAGCAGGAGTCATATCCGCTAAGTAACACCCCTCCAGGAGAGCTGGCTGTTGAATAATCCTCAACTTCGGTCTGCGAACGGGGAAATTGGTCGGTGCCGGGGGTGGCAGTTGGGGTGGCGGTGGCGGGAAAAGAGGCAGAGCCGGCACGAAGGTGCGGATCCCAGAAGAGAGGGTGAGAAAGTCATTCGGTTACGGGCAAGTTTACGGTGGACTAAAGCTCCTTTCGCGGCGCTGTTCGATCGCCACGACTCGCTGTGCCGACTTCGTTGACGGAATGTTAAGATTCCAGTCGAGCCTTCTCGATTCTCCGAAATTAACGGGCAATTAACGGCTCGCTCGGTCGTGCGTGCGAAATCTCAGTGACTGTAATTCTCTGCTCTTAAAACGTCGCCCGAACGGCGGGAATCGTGTTTGATTGGATCACCGACATTTGCATCATGATTGTGCAAACAAGTCGAAGAGTCCCAGATAAGTGGACGTAAGTCTTCGGTAACCGGATTGATGGAGTGAGACCGGGACGGGTGGATTTCACTAGTAGAGCGAACCCGCGTTTGGTCAGACTGGCAGAGGAAGACTGTGGAAACTGGCGTGTATAATTGGGACATGGGCTGGCTAGTGGAATGGGACTGGATGTAATCAAGCAATAAGGAGAGTCTGTTCCTTATCAGACAGCATAATGAGATTGCTTGTAGCCAGAGATTACAGTGAGCCTCTTTGTAATCAGACAGTGGAATGGGACTATTTCGAGTCATGCGTTATGATCAAACTGCGGATTTAATGCATCTACGACATAAATGAGTACGTACAAATGAATACTGTGGACATATTAAAAAGATTTGAGGACATCGGTGTATCCGTTTCAGCTTATTAAAATAAGTAAAAGAAGATGGACATCTTGGAATCATTGCAAGCATTTTGTACATAAAGATCCGCAGTCTAATTAATTACATGATTTGAAATCAGACAGTCCAAAACCGAACAAATTACGCTGAATATTGTATTCGAACAACCAAAAAGGACGAGGAAGTATTTGTTTACGGTCGATCAGCACCAAAACATTGAAATCGCTGAGAATACCACGGGAATTCGTAAACGAAGGCAGCACAACCGCCGAGGCATACCTCAACGTCGTCGGGCATCGTTTTAATCGAATTTCGACCGTATGATCGTTAACGGGTTCCATATTTCAAGCTACCAGGGTTTCTCCGTTCCGCGTTCGAACGCGGCCGCGTGGATCAAATTCGTTCGAATCGGCCCCGTCGGCCATCGAACTATCCGAGCCGGTGAAGAATAAGGGAACGAGCAACAATGTGTAAAACTCGCTCCGTAGAGGTGGGCAGCGTTAGTTGGTTCGTAGCGGTGCGCGGAGGGTCGGGACGAGGAGCGTAATTGAAAATAACACAGGCCCCGTTAAAGTTTTTATAAAGCAGAGCTTTTTGCTTCCTCCTTTTTCCCGGCAAGAAACGAGAGAACAATTTCCCGCGGAATTCTTCCCGGGGAAGTTAATGACGTCAATTAGACACTCGGTTTTTCAATGTACCGCTTAGAGGGAGAGAAAGAGAGAGAGGCAGAGACAGAGAGAGAGAGAGAGAGAGAGGGGGAGCAGAGCCGAGAGAACCGAGGCTCGTTTTACCCTTGCTGTGGGATCGACCTGTACACGAGCTCCGGTTACTTTTTCTCGGCACACAAATTCACGGGATATCGAGTTGATTCAGCGGAAAGTGGATTCGATCAATTCTCCCTTCTCAACTTTTACCTTCGCATAATTAACACTAAACGTACCACTGCAAGTCAAATGACCGGTTTTATATATGTTTCATCTTACAATAAATTGTCATATAGGTAAGTTGAGAGTTTCTTTTTTATTCATTTATAAAACTCCACATGGGATTATTAGCAGCATGCACGTGGCTGTTCACGCTAATATTACAAAGATAACTTATAAACTAGAATTGAGACGATATAATTTTCTAATACAACACTAACACTAAAGATATAAGCAGTGAGACTTAAAAAATGTATGTATGTAAAATAGGGGACGAAGAGAGGATCCGAACAAAAAGGAATCTATTGTATAGAGTGAAAAGTAACCCTTGTTGCAAAGTTTGAAAATCAGAGCATCTCTATTATTATCATAGATCGGACATTGTCATAACACATGATTAGGATTCTATACCAGACAACCACATGGACAACTTGTGTCAGCAGCAAGTTTAATATTAAAAATGGGAGGACCTCGGTTGACAGTGTCCAAATCGAAGTCTATTAAACCAGCAAATGAAAAGATGAGAGTTAACTTTCCGGAAAAAATTACAATCGAAAGTTTTACTCCTAATTGTTGTCCGTAAATGTTGTAAAAAATTCAATTCCGCCGTGATTAAGCCAGGCTTTCATATACAAGCTTAACATGTGAAATGACGCATAAAACAAATCTGGTCGATCGAGAGCATAAATTGAAAATGAACGAAACACATACTATCAGCAGGTACTGTACAAAACAATTTGTAAGGAATGTTCGGAAATTGAACAGCACTTCTGTTTATTCGTCCAGAGGGAACAACGCCGATAAAATAATCGAATACGTGAATTACCATAAAGATAGCAACGACAAACAGAAAGAGGAACGTTCGTGGTCTGTCGATGGGGGTTCCATGGGGTCTTCCGACGGGCAGAGAATTAATATCATGGTTATTCAACAACCGGTGATCGGTTTAGGAAAATATATATGTATATACCGGGGCGATAATTCTTCGCGCGATCGACACTATTTGTTATCGGAGACAACGCGTTGTTTAATTTATTCGACATCGGAGGAAACAACGCGCGGGAATTAATGCTGTACATTGAAGCGACCGCGCAATAACGACCTCGAAGAGAGAGGAATGGGAAGGGAGAGAGAGAGAGAGAGCCAACAAAATGAATGTAGATTCATTAAAAGGCAAATCAGTGATTGTAGTCGTTCGCGTTGTAAGGTCTCTCGATTACGAGCGAAGAAACCGTCCTCGTCTCTTGGTTTCCAGCCTTGTAACACCGTGAAAGACTCTTGTAAAAGGTTACACTTGGTTACGGAAGCTGTTTGCACTGCTCGGAATTCATGGTGTCGTTCGAGGCATCGGTAAATCAGTTTTTGCGTGCACATTCATCTCCGCCAACCGCTGCACGAATTTACTATAAGCGTCCTACCGCGCCAGGAATCTTTGAATTTAGTGGATCCACTCGACATTCCTGTTTCCAACATATGTATTTGGTGGCGAAGGTATTCTTCTGCCACAAGACTGCCGACCGTTACGCAAAATCAAGATTATCTATTTCAATCGTGCGACCAGTTAATAATACTTTGAACTCGGAAATAACATATTGGTGTTCTTAAATTTGTTTGAACTTCCTGCTGTTTGAATTTCATCCATTCGTTTTCCTTAAAAGTGCATAAAATCGGATCAGATCGGATCTATCAACGTTCTTAGTCCTTTGTACTTTCGAAATATAATCTCGTTAAATTTTTCATACTGCTTAAAACTGTCATCAGCATATGTCCTTTGACGAGAGACAGACGATATTCAAGGAAAAATTTGTTCACATATAATTACAGTACACGACTCGGACAAAATAACATTTTTTAAAATCAGAATCAGAGTTTCAATGGATACAATGTGTTTGTTCCACTAATTTGATGCATAAAATGGAATGCGTGCATTTATTTTAGTAATTTGACGAGGGGAATGAAATATTTCCGTTTTAATAATCCTGTGAATAAAACGGAATATTAAATCATGCGCATGTTATTCGAACGTGTATTTAAAAATCGTCTTCGCAGTGAATCGATTTTGTCCCGTCGCGAAACAATCGTCCAGCAAATTATCTCTTACGAATCGATTAGTGCTTGGTCGAAGACGGGAAATCTCGAACTCGACGGATTCGCGAGCTTTCCTGAACAAACGTCTGCGGATCCGCGTTCGAATTAAACTGAATTAGCCGGTCGGAAAGTCGTGGGCAGCCGTGGGCCGCTTAAATATTTCATATTCATTCGGAAAGAGAGTGGGGTGGCGCGGTAAGTTACATTGTGGCGAAAGCTCGGTTAATTTGCATCGTTAATTCCCAGCGGAATTACTGCTCGCGTAGAGAGCGAGACCGAGAGAGCGAGAGAGAGAGAGAGGTGGGAGAGAGTGCTTGTTTGTTCTAAGAAATTGCTTGATTATAATTAAGCGGATCGTCAAAGGGGATACGCTCCCGAGGGAGGTGGCCCCGAAACTTTTCGCGGGAAAATGTAATAAAGCTCGCGCGGATATCCTGGGGACAAAGCGTTATTATACGACGGGCCCCGCGACAATGGCAGAACGCGCTGCATATTCTGCGCTCCGATCGCAATCGAGCGATAAAGAGAGTGAAAAAAAAAAAAATCGCTGAATCGGCGAAAAAGCCGAGACTCACTTTGCCGATTGATCGAGCACAACCGGGGATTCAGGATGGCTCGATTAATTCATGCCGGTCGTATTTGTCGGTGGCCGCGTGGGACGTGAATAACAAACGAAGAAAACCGGCTGTTACGATCATCCCCGTCGTAAATAACCGGGCCGGAAACGCCTCTGAGCCATCGGCAGGAACGAGGTTCCAGGGGATAGGAAACCTTTTAGGCTCGATACGGGAATTTATTCGAAAAATTCTGAGAGGAAAGTTCCACGGCGAACACGCACACGCACGCCCCGCGACTTATGGGACTGGAGCATGCCCGCCTTGTTTATGGTCGTTCGCGGGAACCTTTTCGGACAAATCTTCATTCGCGTTGTTTTAAGGACCGGATAAAGGCTGCCCGAAGATATATCGCCGGGATTCCGCGGAGTTAGGGTAGCCCCCAGCTCTCAGAAACGCTGCGGGACAGTTTCGAGTACTATGCAATTTATTTATGCTTTTATATGGCTTCGATTATTCGTCGTTGTATGAAAAAGAACTGGCCGACTTGCAGCTGGAACAATGGCGAACTGGAACGAATAGAAGAGGTTCCGCGTGATGATTGCAGACAATTACTTAACCGCGTCGGTGGATCGGCTGCATTAATAAATTATTTTATATCGGACTCGTTTTCCCAGAATTTTGTAATTTTCTCCCGTCGCGCCCGACGCCCGTCAACAAAACCGAATTGAATTTTGTTCGACGAGCACAAAGCCCGTTACAATTTCCACCGCTCTTTCTCCCCTTTTCGACACGAATTGCAATTTCAATAATTCGACTTACTCCGCACGCGAATCCAACAATGAATTTCCGCTGGATTTTTTTTCTCGATCCGTCGAATATGAGAACGAAAACTGAGAGACGTCGTCGTCTTCTTCTCCTTCGTTGCTCGAGCAGCAAGAGACTCGATTTAAAAGTAATGGCGCGATATTAACAATTTCCATTTCGGCAGTTTTTATCGACGTCAAAGCTTCGCGATATTGTATTGAGCGCCGCGCCGGGGCTTCGAGTGGGCTCGAGCGATCCTGCAGATTTCGGTACTGTTCGAAATGTGCTTCGAATCTGACTGCAGTTTATTGGAAATATAGTCAATAGTATTATGCCTTATATTTCTCTATTTTTATGTACCGTCTGTGTATCCTGACGCGATATTCCAGCAAGATCTGTTACCTCTTAGTTTATCGTTTGGCGAGTTCATTGCGAAAACGAACATGTTCTGATTCGGAAATACCAATGGACTCTCCGAGCCACTAAATGTACATAATAAATAAATTTTGCACACAGCATGAATACATGAAGAGGCGCAATTAACTCATCGTGAACAAAGTCGGTGAGCCAAGGTGCAGAGGAAACGGAAGACGGTTTCGTGAGAGGCTAGTCTGGCGAAAGAGGATGCAGTGAATTTTGATCAGGGCAAGAAAGAAGCACCTCGACGATGGTCGAGCTCGACTCTGTTCTAAGTGATGGGGGTAAGAATTAGGAGGGCCAGGATTTTACTGCGAGGACAACCATGGTCTGATTCGGAAATACCTATGGATTGTCTGAGCCACTAAATGTACATAATTAAAAAAATTTGCACACAGCATGAATATATGAAGAGGCGCAATTGACACATCATGAAAAAAGTCGGTGAGCCAAGGTGCAGAGGAAACGAAAGACGATTTCGTGAGAGGCTAGTCTGGCGAAAGAGGATGCACTGAATTTTGATCAGAGCAAGAAAGAAGCACCTCGACGATGGTCGAGCTCGACTCTGTTTTAAGTGATGGGGGTAAGAATTAAGAGGGCCAGGATTTTACTGCGAGGACAACCATTATTCTGATTCGGAAATACCTATGGATTGTCTGAGCCAATAAATGTACGTAATAAATAAATTTCTCACACAGCATGAATACATGAAGAGGCGCAATTGACACATCATGAACAAAGTCGGTGAACCAAAGTGCAAAGGAAACGAAAGACGGTTTCGTGAGAGGCTAGTCTGGCGAAAGTGGATGTACTGAATTTTGATCAGAGCAAGAAAGAAGCACCTCGACGATGGTCGAGCTCGACTCTGTTTTAAGTGATGGGGGTAAGAATTAAGAGGGCCAGGATTTTACTGCGAGGACAACCATTGTTCTGATTCGGAAATACCTATGGATTGTCTGAGCCAATAAATGTACGTAATAAATAAATTTTGCACAGAGCATGAATACATGAAGATGCGCAATTGACACATCATGAACAAAGTCGGTGTGCCAAAGTGCAGAGGAAACGAAAGACGGTTTCGTGAGAGGCTAGTCTGGCGAAAGAGGATGCACTGAATTTTGATCAGAGCAAGAAAGAAGCACCTCGACGATGGTCGAGCTCGACTCTGTTCTAAGTGATGGGGGTAAGAATTAAGAGGGCCAGTATTTTACTGCAAGGACAATCATGGTCTGATTCGAAAATACCTATGGATTGTCTGAGCCAATTGGTATGTCATGGATATTTGGTCCCCTCAGGATTTCAAATCCCGTTCCACACCTCTCACCTTTAACCAACACTCCCTATCGCCTATTCAGCGGGACCTACTTTTTATTACGGTGGGTTCCGAACCACCTCTTGTCTCAGCCAATAAATGTACGTAATAAATAAATTTTTCACACAGCATGAATACATGAAGAGGCGCAATTGACACGTCATGAACAAAGTCGGTGAGCCAAAGTGCAGAGGAAACGAAAGACGGTTTCGTGAGAGGCTAGTCTGGCGAAAGAGGATGCACTGAATTTTGATCAGAGCAAGAAAGAAGCACCTCGACGATGGTCGAGCTCGACTCTGTTCTAAGTAATGGGGGTGAGAGTTAAGAGGACCAGGACTTTTGATGGGGGATGGAAAGGGCGAAGGAAGTGCCGTGTTACAACGTCTTCTTCCAGGCGAGGGTGCTCGGACTTTTAGTGGACGACCTCAAGGTGGTGCTCGCACCGTTAAAGCTTGCGTCTTTCTTCGAGGGATAACGGGGGTGTTCTTCTGCGGTGTTGGGAAGCACGTCAACCCCTACCAAACCAACCTCAAAGGATGCACCGTCGAACAGAGTTTTCGGCTTAACCCTATAACGCTCGTGTAACGGGGAGTGCCTTGTTACTGCACGGTAGCATCTTCACCTAACTTTAGAGGGCAGAATTACCTGCGCAAAAAATTTCCCGACTGATGCATTATGGCACCTGCTTGCGATGCTGTACCCGTCAAATCGCCGTAATCAATCTTTGCGCGACTCCGGTGCACGCGATCCTTTCAAACTTTCCGCGTCAAAAAGTGAGATTCCCAAAAATCAATTTGCCCCTCGAGGCTTCTGCAAGGAAATATTAAAAGAATATTTGGACATGGCAAAGGCGCCACTAAAAATTGCTATACTATCTAATCAATTATTAGTTTAACTTATTTATCGATGGAACTATTCTAGGTCGGAAGATATTTTAATTTTCGAGCTAAAATAGCTCCTACTGCAAAAGGGTTAATGTAAAGAGAAGTTTTTATAGGGTCAGGAAAGACCCCGGAGTGCCACAGGAGAGTAGAAAATTTTGATGCACGCACAGTTCGCCCGGGTTAAGCTCCGGAAAACGAACGGCCGCGTTGACAGCAGTTCGCTAGTTAAGCCCCAGTTCGAGTTAATTAAAATGGAAAAGGACGTTTTAATTTCGGTCGGTTATGTTGAATGGGATTCGACGCACGCGAAAATTCTCCGGATTTTCGGGACAACAAAAGGAAAGAGCCGCGACGCGGCGGGTAGCACGGCAACGTAAGAGTTCGTGTGGAAACAAAGTTTAGAGGGAATCACATGCAGCTCCGCACGCAGGAATTGTATTTCGAACTTTTTAAAAAAGGGAGCACGCCGCGCGAGTTAAAATATCCCGGCTCGAAACAAAAACCACTCAGACTTTCCCCATATCGCAAACACATTTCCCTTCGAAGGAACGAAATTGCCTTGTTTCCGTCTGAAAGATAACTGCGGCACCAAGTTTTCCCGCGGTTTAAACAAGGAATAATGCCCGCTGTACATTAATCTGTTATACAAAAATTACAGGACAGAGGGAAACGATATTCTTCAGCACAATTTTAAATTAAACTCTGCGTGAAACGCGAAGCTTCAAGCCTGACAACTTCCTCAAATTGTAGATCGAAAATCCTTAAAAGAGACTGCAGGGTATAAATAACTTCCCACACCGATAAATATTTTTCGATAAAATAATTATGACATAATCTCCGAAACAAGTAAAATTAGGCCTTGGAAGACAGACAAATGAAAACGTTGTCCCAGCAACAAGTGCCTACAAATCCAAAATTTAATAACACCTGCGTATTTGTCTCTGTTATATATTTTTCTCGATATTATAACGTTTTCATCTGAATTCTAGCATGAAACTTGAATATTTAGCAGCTTTCATCTGTGAACTGAATATAATCAGCGTCAGTGAACGCGGAACAAAAAAATAAATAAAATGGTGGTGGCCAATCCGGGAGCAGCCAGCGAAACGCGGCGGTGTAAAAATCGTCGAAGAAACCGCGACACGATCAAAAGGTTGACGATCCCGCTTAATAGCCGTCAGTTCCTAATTTACCGGAAACCTTTTTGCGAATGAAGGAACGACATTTGCTTGCTAAAGCGGCGGCGGCAGGGGGTTGGATGGGAAGAACTGGTGGGGCCACGGGTGGCCACTTAAATAATCGACACGGTAGACCGCGCTTCAGCTCTTTTACCGTGGCGAGCTGACAAAGTAGCGGGAAGCGTACGGGAAGTTTAATCGAGGGAGAATCGTAAGAGGGGACGAAGACGAGTTTTTCCACGGGGCCGAAGATCGTGCCGGATAATGAAGTTGCAAATCGAAGCAGGACAGAGTGGAAATACCGAGAGTTAGCCCCGAGGAGTTTAGTCGACGGGTGAGCGAGAGGGATAGAGAGAGGGACAAAGGAGAAAGATAGAGGACTCGGGGGCGAAAAGTTTTTACTTTCAGCGACGACGGTGCCACCGATGCCACCGAGTGGAGACTCTACTTTGCATACCGCCGTCCTAAACGTCTTCCTTCTCGTCCACCGAGCTCGTAATTTCACCACGTTTGGAATTTCCCTACCGGCGAATCGAAAACCAAAAGTCAACGCTAGTTTCGAACGAACGCCACTTCCTTATCGCTCCTGTGGAACGAACGGTGCAGCTACGACACTGTAACGGTTAGGTTTCCGTGTTCCAAGAACGGGGATCGAGGATGGAGACTGATCGAACGTTTTCCTGGAACGATTGCTATTTTTTCTTCGATTTTAGTGTGGGGCAGTCGGTTTTTAGAGTGCAGGGATCTTGACGAAATAGTTTTCTAAGGAATCAAGGGATATCTGGGTAAATTACTCATATGAAGAGCAAGTAGTAACATATAAATTGTGTGGAGTCTGCAAAATTCATTTAGAAATTTTCAGAAGCCAGAATATCAATTTATTTAATATATCAGATTCACGTAGAAAATCTGTAGTCTGTTAAATTGGTCTAGAATATCTATGAAATTTATTGAATTACAAATTCATATAGGAAACATACCAATCCTGCCAAATATATCAAATCCACGAAACCCATTAAATTCACCGACGAACTATCTAATTCGTTTAGAAAACCTACAAAATCAATTACACTTGTTTACAAAGCCCGGAAAGCTGTGTTTACGAAATCTACGAAATTTCGAATCTACGGGTTTGTACATTTCCCGAAATTGATACACAGAACTGATGAACCAAATCAACAGAATGTATTTATTGTAGCTATTAATAAAGCAATCATCGAAAATTGGAAAACCTTTAGAGAGGTAATATAAATATTTTAGTGCTCGCAATTCGCTTCATGCTCCATCCGATATCCCCGCCCCCACACTCTCCTCTCTCTCTCTCTCTCTCTCTCTCTCTCTCTACGAAGTAAATAATTAACAGATTTATTTGTCAAAAATAACTTCGTTCATAGAATAATTCAACACTGCGTACAAATTCATAAAATTCTTTAAATCTTGTTTTCATGCTGTACTCACCGGTATCCAAAATTGAACCGTACCGTATGGCTTGAAAAAGCTCGCCACAGTTCTCCTTTCATTTAAAATTCGACACGATTGTTTGCGGAATAAACAAACCGTTGAATTCGGCTTTCTGTAAATATGAACTTTCCTCCGCATGGTCGTGAGCACCAATGAGGAAACTCCTCGAACGGCAATAAAAAAAATCGCATTTACGTCGGGGGAAACAGTGATTAACTGACGGCAGCACTCGCATAAACAATTCCTGGGCGAACCGAGCGATTCATGCTCGGACAAACGATCGTTCTAAGCTCGGTTGGTCGATTGAAACGGTTATTATCAGAGAAACGCGTGCGCCACACCGGTGGATGTTCGGGCCCACGGTTCGCTGCCGGGTCTGGCAATTAACTGGAAAAGGTCTTAACGAGTTAAATGGAGCGGCGCGAGGCACCGACTAAGTAATCTGGGCCAAGAAAAACGAGCACCGGGAACGTATGTCACTTGCAGCGCAACGCTAATAACGGCTGGTGATGTATGGCCAAAAAGTTTATATTCGGCGAACGCGACCGGCCGGCCGGGCGTTATGATAGATCGCGGGCACGGTTTACCGAAGTTAGCCCCCGCTAACGAGTTGATTAGTTCGTTCGGTGGCAATGATTTAAATAGCGTCGCGTCATTCTCCTTAAATTCCCTGGATCTCTATCTGGACGCAAGGACTGACGGTTGCTGATGAGCTCTTTACACGGGGACACGATCCTTCCTCTTTTTGCCTGGGATTTTCCATGCAACAGGGACAATAGTGGTTGTAGGACAATGAACAGCTGCTTTCTTAATTTTCTGTCAATTAAGGGAGACATTTTAACCCTTACGTAGCCAACCAAGATGCATAGATTATTTAAAACCTTATGTATTTAACACCATCGCATAAATTTTCATTTTAAGACTATAAATTATAATATGTATCAGTGAGTGAAGAATGAACATTCAGAGAAATTTTATTAAAATAACAGGGACAATAGTGGTTGTAGGACAATGAACAGCTGCTTTCTTAATTTTCTGTCAATCAAGGGAGACGTTTTAACCCTTACGTAGCCAACCAAGATGCATAGATTATTTAAAACCTTATATATTTAACACATTCGCATAAATTTTCATTTTAAGACTATAAATTATAATATCAGTGAGCGAAGAATGGACATTCAGAGAAATTTTAAAATTTTAAAATAACAGGGACAATAGTGGTTGTAGGACAATGAACAGCTGCTTTCTTAATTTTCTGTCAATTAAGGGAGACGTTTTAACCCTTACGTAGCCAACCAAGATGCATAGATTATTTAAAACCTTATGTATTTAACACATTCGCATAAATTTTCATTTTAAGACTATAAATTATAATATCAGTGAGCGAAGAATGAACATTCAGAGAAATTTTAAAATGTTTTTAGAAGAACATTAATAAGTTGTTAAAAGAAATATAGAGAATGGGTATCCATGGTTACCTCGTGTCATTTAGACAGATTTTTCATTGAACGAAGCGGAACAGTTCAATCACGAAAGTGTTCCTGTTGAAAGGAGCCCGTTGGAATTAGAGGGAGGCGTTCTAGCCGAGTCAGATTTGAAGACGCTCCCTGCGTTGACAATTGACGGTGTTCTATATATCGGCGTTTCAATTAAACGGCGGTCGTCGATCTAGCACGCGTATTTCCGTGGCAAACGGTGCGAACTGCCGGGTGTCGATCGCTTCCTTGCGTCTTGTCGCCGTGAGAAATTGTCGCGAAATGGAATTCGGAGTACGGGGACCGTGCGCCAGGCACAAAGGCGGCGACCGGAACATTCGTGGTCGATGATTGATAAAGCGAGCAAGGAAGATGACGTATAATCGCTTTGTCGCCTTACTTTTCCTTCCCGTGCCGCTCCCCGTCTGATTCTTACAAATCGAGTCCACGGGAATCGATTTTTCGGCCCGAGATTAACTTACTCGTCCCTCGAAACTCTTGTAACGAGGGAACCGATTGAAATTTTATAAATCGACGGCACATCGTTGATATTTCATTCGAACCTTGCTGGTTGTCATTCTTGAGAATTGAACAAAATTGCAAACATTCTGTTCGTTAATTAGTTTTATCGATCGTAAATGTTGTTAATCTTAAGCAATTGTTATCGGCGCTACGTTTTCGATCAATTTTTACATTACTATAGCTGTTTTACAATATACCCGACGTTTCGGTTCTGATTTGAACCTTTCTCAAGGGAAATTGCGTCTAGAAAGACAGAAAAACCAAAATTAAATAAACCTTTTCTATATGTACTGTGAATATATATAATATATGTGATTTGAAGACTATTTGATACTATTTGTATCAAATTTAATTTTGGTTTTTCTGTCTTTCTAGACGCAATTTCCCTTGAGAAAGGTTCAAATCAGAACCGAAACGTCGGGTATATTGTAAAACGGCTATAGTAATGTAAAAATTGATCGAAAACGTAGCGCCGATAACAATCGTTTAAGATTCTGTTCTTTGATTCTTTCAATTCTGTTAAGAAAAATTTTGGTTACATAAACCACGGAAATGAATTTAGAAAAAAGAAAACGTATCAGAGAAGTTAAACCATGTTTCATATTCCACAACTTGGGAGTACGAAAAGGGACTTTCCAGGCTAGAAATAAACCCGATAGCAGGACGATGAGAGAAACCATGAAATTCAAGTCCGCAGAGGATCGAGCGGCGGGAAATTAGAAAATAGGGCCGATTAGCGTCCCCTGATCGCGATAGGGAAAATTAACAAAGAGAAATAGTCCGCGGGGGGTTCGTTTGTCAAGGCCGGTGTAACAGTGGCATATGGCACGTCGGCCGCGAATCGGGCCAACCAGCGAAACATCCCCCATGCCAAATGTCACGCTTGATAAATGTGCATTTCGAATATGATTTAAGGGCAAAGGTGAAGCACCGGTTAAAAGGGGGCAAGGCAGAGAGAGAGAGTGTCGCCGGGACTCCATTAACTTTCAACGTGCGGTGAACCAGTCGACTTCCGTTTCCTGGATTAATTACGTCCTTCTTTAAGAGTCGACGATAACGACATAACGTTTCGAAAACTCCAGACTCGGTACTGACGTCAGCAATTAAAATTTGCGCGGAGACCAGCTAAATACAGACCAATAAAACCGAGTTTGGCGAAACCCGGCTAAAAAGAGCTTCGATCTAATAATTGCTCATCGCTCTGTTATTTTTACGTGAATTTAAAAATATATTCTACATCAACTAAAAAGGTAAAATAACATTTTCTTGCCTCTGCGGGAAAAGCGAACCACGGTCGCCGTTCGAGAGGTATCAGATCGGCAATTGAGAGAGGATTCTCTCGTTACGCAAGTTCCCCGACACGATCGAGCGCGTAGATCCTTGGCCGAAAGTCTCCGAAGGATATCAGCGTGTTCCTTGTAGCGTGCAGTAGGTCTGACGGACACGCGTTATCTCCTACCAGTTATTCGAACGATAGACGTAGAGGCGCCGCAACCCGCGCGCTGCACGGAAGCGGTTGCAATGCCTGCCGGGCTAGGTGGAAGATAAAGGAATAAATAGAAAGACCGGAGGAGAGAATCCCGGAATCCTGCTGGTAGATAAAAACCGGGAACGAAAGCTGCCGAGATAGGGAGCCACGGGAATAGACCGTCGAGGCTGTTGCCGCGATACCGGGCCATTTATTAACAAAACTCGATGATTAATTCGCTATCAGAGACATTCCTTCCCGTTACGCTTCTTTCTGGTAAATTGCTGCATAAAGTTCCACAGTCACCGTTCCCACCGAAAAAGAAACGATTCGTATCGTTTGGAGAATTCTTGCTGGAAATGGGTCAAATGTTTGCCGGAGTATAAAGAAATTTGCGATACGATCTACATAATTTTTGAGTTTGTCTCCGGCGGAAATGTCTGCGAGCTTGGTAGTCGGTATATAAATTTTGATAGTGTTCCATTGTGAGACGATGGAACGATTTGTATTATTTGAAGAATTTTTCCTGCGACTATGGGATGGTTCTGATATTATTCTTGAGTCTGTTGGTTGCGAGGTACCTGATGTTTGTTGTACGTATTTTACGTTGCTTCGTGGTTTCATTGTTAGTGATGATCTGGAGAGTTTCTATTGTATTATTTGAGGGACTGAACGATAACAGTGTTCGTTAAGTTTTCGACATCTGCGAGAGGATTTGTTTGTCCTAAGTTAAATAACTGACTTATTCGAGTCAACAAAGTCGATTGACTCAATCAACAGTAACTGTACAGTTGGCTGAAGTTGTTGCAAAGACTAACATGTCGCAACATGCAGCGGTGTTTCTCAATAGACTCCCCCTTGCTGTTTTCTCAGAGTCTTAAAAATCGTCGACTCCATCGAGTGTTAGAACATTGCTGTTTGTCTTGCAGAAAATATTTCAGAGAAATGATTTAACATCGTTTTACGTGTCATTATAAAAATTTAATTTATAATGCCGGTAAAACTGCGACCGCAAAGACGGTGTAGACACAAAGACCAATCTCAGCGCGGTCAATTACGAGGAGATAGCGTCGCGTGTATGCAAATTACAATTTTTACAGTCGTCTGTCGCGAGTCACGGCTAAGCGAAAACAGTTACGGTAGGTCAAAGCCGGCATAAAATCTAATGAAATGTATGCCACCGGAAAAGTCTCGCGTAAATGCATAAAGATCCACAGTTTAATTACAACAGAGACGCGTTACGTGCGCGTCTTTCAATGCCAACGACGCTGCTCGCCAACTGTTACACGCAACAAGGAACGACTGTGTCGCAGTTCTCGTCAAATTAGCATCCCGTCGCGAATTATGCTCGGGTTTGGAGGGGGGGGGGTAGGTGGAAGAACCCGGTAACCAATTAGCAGCGTGCCACACCAAAAATGATCAGCGTCTGGATCGGCGTTGGCGGCCAATGGAAATATCTGACGCGCGGATTTATTATTCGCCCCTAATTGCCTGACCCCGGCCGATTGTCGCCGCGAGTGACAGCGTATCGAGAGAATTTTTCCAGTGGGCCACGTCAATTACCCGGCGAAAGATGACAACTCATTATTCGGGAATCAAGCCTCGGGGCTCAATTGGCCAGGGACGCGATTTCACCAAGAAATACCGATCGATCGGACACCATCGAACAGCAAAACCCCCACAATCAAATTTCGTCGACGTTCAAATATCATTCTAAACGCTCCTTATTTTTACTCCGACATCACTGCGCCCCGGAATCGCATTTCCAACAGATTTAAGCTTCAATTTTATTTTTATACCGACTCAGCTAAAAATCATAGTTCCGTTAGTGCTTCCGTTCTGAATGGTTCGCCATTTTATTTCGATACTGGAACGCTCGTTATTGCATTTCTAATTGATCGAATGTCGAATTTCATATGTAGTTCAATATTATGTTCCAGGAAGATCGAGAATCTGTTACGGTTGTTATCCTAACCAATTTTTAAAAGCATCTTCATTGTTTATAATTTGATTTGAAAATTCTAGCGAAAAATAAATTGGCGACAATTTTTACTCACTCTAAATTGTTTTTGTATTTATTTCAATACTGCCACGTTATTTAAAATTTAAACTTTTTCGTTCCATTTGGACAGTGCAATGGCTCAGACTCGTGCTCTCCATCAATTTTATATTTATTTTAACGCTTTAATGAACGAACATCGAAATTGTAAAGGATCGAATTACTGTTTTAAAGGACCTTTATTTTTGCTTCAAAGCCGTAACAGCCGAGAATCAAATTTTCCATCGATTTAAACTTTTATTTTCGTTACTACACTTTGATCATTCGAAATCAAATTTTCGTCGCATGAAAATTTTTCTCTGTAATAAATTATTTTTATTTGTATGCTCTGCTACATTTCAACATTTTATTTACGTATTTATTTTACTGTTTATTTGCATTTTAACAGTTTAATGACCGACAATTGTATATAATACTGATACGAATGTTACTGATATGAATGTTAATGTTGTTTTTGCTTATTATTGATTTATACTACTATGTATCAGGATCCTATAAATAGTGAAGAATTGTATTTTCATTGATAAGTTACTTTTATTTTCGCTTTACGAGAAAGATAGGAGGAGGAGACAGAGAGAAGAGATTGGCCGATGCAACAGGGCCAATTTATCTTTTCTGGAATTGCATCGACGTAACAGTAAAGTGTGATTGTACTTCCATTTTAGCGGAATTGTGGATTTTTCTACGACAGATACGGCGCTTCGAATCTATGACTGTTCAGAACTTAGCTCCAAGACTGCCTATGCAAATTCGCACTTTGTATGCATCGCTCGCGAACAAGAAGCAACAATAACACCAGAAATAACGTTAAGCAAACTCCGGGGAACGGAAACACGCTAAGAAATTCATTCGGCGATCCTATTTACAAGAAATACAGATTCGAGAAAGAAACTGATTCAACGGCAACGGTACGATTAACATTAAACACATAAAAATTCAGAACCAGCGAATCTAAAGCAAATTCGCCACAGGGAAGTGCGCATTTAGGTCAAACCGAATTCGAGGTCTTGACGTTTCGAAAAAAATGCATTCGAGGGCGACAGAAAACAAAAAGCAAACCTACACAAACAGTAACAAGCGAACGAAAACAATTCTACAGTTGGAGGCAGCAACAGCAGGGTTATCGATTATCGATCTCGCAATTCGCCGCACGCCGCGCCGGTACCCCAGACACGCGGCTCCATCGTCCGAGGGTTAATCAAATCGCCGATAATTCTACGAATTTCATCGACGGAAAAATTGCTAAGGAAGAGTAGATATTCCGGGCGGGTTAGTTCGAGCCCGTGGGCTCCAGGGGGGGCGGGGAGGGTGAGCCGATTTAACGAGGAGAAAAGTGCTGCTCGTGAATTTCCGGGGGTTCAATCCGCTCGCTTCCCTCTATCCAGAAATACAGCGTGCATGATTATGCGCGGCTCGAAAAGCATCCTGAAGGTTCACAGACCAGGCTGGAAGGAAGCCGACGATATCTCCGAGCTTTCTTTCTTACTGAAACCCTGGATCCAGGATTTATAGTGTTTGACTTCGATCGATTTTATTCAACGCTGTTCGATTTTTAGCACCGTTACCTCCTTGTATTAAACTTTCCAATGAACATTTTAAAAAGACATAATTTACTGGCAAAAGTGTATCCAGATTTTGTTAAATTTTGTACATCTTTATTCTAGTGTATAGAGTTTGACTTCGATCGATTTTATTCAACGCTGTTCGATTTTTAGCACCGTTAGCTTCTTGTATTAAACTTTACAATGAACATTTTAAAAAGACATAATTTACTGGCAAAAGTGTATCCAGATTTTGTTAAATTTTGTACATCTTTATTCTAGTGAATAGTTTGATTTCGATCGATTTTATTCAATGTTGTTCGATTTTTAGCACAGTTAGCTCCTTGTATTAAGCTTCACAATGAACATTTTAAAAAGACATAATTTACTGGCGTAAGTGTATCCAGATTTTATTAAATTTTGTACATCTTTATTCTAGTGAATAGTTTGATTTCGATCGATTTTATTCAATGTTGTTCGATTTTTAGCACCGTTACCTCCTTGTATTAAACTTTACAATGAACATTTTAAGAAGATATAATTTACTGGCAAAAGTATATCCTGATTTTATTAAATTTTGTACATCTTCATTCTAGTGTATGGAGTTTGATTTCGACCAATTTTATTCAACGCTGTTCGATTTTCAACACCATTAGTACATTTAAAAAAGACACAATGACCATCTGTATGTACAGACTCAATAAAATGTGCGTTAATAGGAAGTGGTAAAAAGGCTTCATAAATAAAAAAAATTGTCTCGAATCCGCTCGCTCCCTGTATCGAGAAGTACAGCGTGCATGATTATGCGCGGCTCGAAACCATCCTGGAGGTTTACAAGGCCAGGTTGGAAGGAAGCCGACGATCTCCCGGCGCTTTCTTTCTTCCCGAAAAACGTGGATCTCGGCCAGGATCGCCGGCTCATCGTCCCCGCGAACGAGCCACTCTAACGGCGAATGGTCGCTGGCTTGCCAAAACGCGAGTTCCCCGCCGCCATTCCAACGTAAACTTGCCAGGCAAGAAAGAAGAAAGTTACCGAGCTCTATCTCGCTTATTCTCTCTTACTCTTTCGAGCTTTTCCACGTTCTCTCTCTCTCTCTTCATCGTTCTCGGCTGGGCGAAATGCAGTTACCCGTAGGCGTAAGAATCTCGCGAGATATTGTCGGAGCTAGCTTCTCTCGCGAACAGCCGTTCATTATCTCGAGGATATGGCCGGCTCTAAGACGACAAGTTTTTCCGTTCCCTTGGAATTTGCTATGTTTCTTGCGGCACGATTTTTGAGACGTTGTGGTGGAAAAAATTTTTGTGGTCTGATATTTATTAAAAATCTTGACTTGAAACTAAAAAAAAATGATTTAACTAACTTCCAGCACTCCCTACAGAATTTCTTCCTCTACCAAGGAATAATTAACGATCAAAGCAACTCTAGAGAGCTTACTCCCAAAGAAATTCGCGAGCAAAGGGTTTCAAATGTTAAAGCGGATCCGCGAACTTTTAGGCGTTTGATCTGTCAATACTTGAGTCTCTTATACAATATCTTCGCCATCGTAGGAATCTTCTGAACAGAAAGTTTAATAGCTTTTGTTATAATACAGTGCGAAAGGAGAATGAAACGATGACAGAGGTGAGCAGCGATCACCGTCCGTTTTAAAATCAATCACAATTACTGGTAACTGCGACAGCGACGCGAGGATTAAGGAACAATGTTTCGAAATCGTCTAGTTATTGGGGCAGAAACAAATACAAATTGTGACTGTGACGAGGACGTTAATTATACCGAGGCATTAAATTTCAATGAACGAAATAAATTTCATTTATCTGACCGTGTCCCGGCGTTATCGCAGGGAATAAATGCTCGTGACACGCGCGAAGGGAGAATGATGATGAATTTCATGAAATTCCATACATCGAGAACCCTTGCGCGCCGCTCTCCGAGAAAGAGAGCATTCGAACGAAATAGTGAGTAAGACATAATTATCGGTGTTGCGTCAATGCGTGACAGACGCGCGATCCCGCAGCCAAGGAAACACGATCTTCCTACGAGTGCGTTTCAATGATATCGCGATACGTGCGACGCCACATCTAAACAGCGGATTTTCTGCATCTATAGCAGAAAATAACGTACGCGATAATTCCAGCTATCATCCTATGTATACTCTAATAAGCTTTTCATTTTATTTGTCGCGAACCAGAAAACTGCTATTTCATTCTCTCTTTCTATGTACAATATAATATAAGTACCGATAAAATATGCTCTATAAAAATATATCCGTGTTTCTACGTTTATTAAATTTCTTCTAATGAATCCGCAGGTATTCTTCGGTTCCCAAAGACCCAGTGCATTAGATCGCGATTAAACTCGCCGGGACCCAAGCCGCAAACGCAATTACAATTATCTACATGAAGAACAGCCCCCTCTGCAACCCCTCGCAATCCTCCGGGTAATACATTGTTGGTGTTGCAGTCGTAAATCGACCAAGACTGGCAATACGTTCTTATCTACTCTGATAGAACGGCGATAACATCTAAACGATGAAATTGATTTCCTTGATAGCATGCACGATATGTTTGCGGGGCTCCGCCATTGATTTATCGCCGATTCTCCTGCTCGAAGTCGACTAACGAGGCTGCTTGATCACCGGTAATTAAGACTACCCTCTACTAAACATTTCTCGTTCAATCTTTTTAACAAGGCATTACTATGCAACGAAATTCGCACCGCTTTAAAATTTATATTTTTCACAGCTTTTTTTACTCGAATTATAACGTTGGAATCACACTCCTAACCTAAACCCAGATTTCTCCGGGAAATCCGAGTTCGCCACGCAATTAAGCAGCAATGGGAACGCGACAAAGTCAGCGGCGATCGGCCACGCGAGCTCTGCGAGCCTCGATAAGATTGCGACAAGGAAAGAGTGCGCGTCAAGATGGAAATCATTTGCGAGTAAAGTCCAAGAAATTGGAATAAGATTGCGCCGGATCAAACTGCATAATTACGCAACACGAACGTGAGAGAGTAGAGAGGGAGAAGCTGGAAGGGGCCAGCAGCGATGAAAAGCAACGTCAGCGACGGTCTCATTAATTTTCGTGGCGCTTCTTAAGGTGGCTTATATCGATCGGCTACGCCGAGATAAATTTTCCGCGGACGGCATTACCTGCGGAATTACGGAAACAAGCGGCGCTTGTTCGCGAATTACGTCCGCGGGTGAAGTGGCCGAACGGTCGTTCGTTTCCTCGACGGCTTAGACTCACCTGAAACAGAAAGATAACGCCGGGAATTAATTATGCAGCCTACTCAGGGGTGCATGGGGTGCAGGTGCTGCAGAGAGGTGGGCAACGGCGGGGGCCACCGGCCGCGTCGCTTCTCGTTCGGTTGTTATCGTCGGATTACCAAATTATACCCTATCAATTGCAGGGATTTATCGGAATCGCGATCAGATATTAATCCCGCGCGTCCGACGACCAGTGCGATTTAACCCTCGTTCGACTTCCGGGTTTTATATGGGGGATCATGCAAATAATGGCCCGGCTACAGCGACACGGCGACGCTTGATCATCGGAAATCGTTATTGAAAACGACGCGAACGAGACCTGCCGGCTGCAAATTCTGGTATCGTTGTCGTTACAACCAGGGAACAGTCTGCGAAAATTGGTGAACCATTCGTCCTTTGGAAAGACCGGTGTGATACTGGAAATTAAAATTGTTTTCTTCCATTTTGTACGATTGACTTTTACTTAATTCGAATGAAGCCTCATTCGCGAACAAAATTCGCTGAAGCTTGCTTCGATGTGGTAGAATTGCAACTTTAGAAAACTGGATCGAAATATATATAATCACGATTTATCAAAATTAAGTGGGAGAAAGATTAATACATGATACTGGAAATTAAAATTGTTTTCTTCCATTTTGTACGATTGACTTTTACTTAATTCGAATGAAGCCTCATTCGCGAACAAAATTCGCTGAAGCTTGTTTCAATGTGGAAGAATTGCAACTTTAGAAAACTGGATCGAAATATATATAATTACGATTTATCAAAATTAAATGGGAGAAAGATTAATACATAGAGAGAGAGAGATCGCTGTTTTGAAAAGAAGATTACTCCGAATGAATGACGAACGGTACACATAATTAGAAAAATGATTTCGCAGGACTCGTCAGCGTGACGTACTGACGGGTGTAATTATAGGAAAATATGGAGTGAAGGATTTTATTTGTGACCGTGGGTCGATATAAAATATATGTATATATTAACGCGATATTTTTCGCGCTAATTAAATAAAAGCTGCGAGCTGAAACCGAGCAAAATCGTCTCTTCGAAAGCTCCAGCTAATCCGTATCGCGCGCTGACCAAGCGAGATTTCCGTTTAATTCCGGTGTGTTGCGAATATATAATGTTCCGTAAAAAGCGCGTTCGCATAAATATCGTGCGGGTCAAGTTATTCAATAAAATAAATTAAATGATTGACGCGAAACGGCGAGCCGGACTCGTTCGAAAAATATTATTTATCGTACAAACAGGCAAATCACCGAAATGTACAAAGCGGAGTTTACGCGTTTATAAAACACTGTGTAGAACGGACGCGGCGCAACAACAATGCGATAATTTTCTCGAACGCCGATAAACTGATTAATTTGTACACGTTGTAATAAACACGTCCGTGGAGAAGTGCGACGGTTATTAAAAATTAATCGATGCCCGTTCCTCCGTTCGGGAAAATCTACCGTGCGATAATCTGCATTTGCATAAACATCTTGTCACGACTGGTTTCGGCGAAACACACGTCCGCTCCAATCTGCACCGATGTATTTGCGCTGTAATCGGCGCGGTCCACTGGCAAACTACTAGGAAATCGCAATATCGCGGTCGAAATTAACGCGATTAACCCCCCAGGGGTGCGCGGCCGCGTTTTCGCTAATAAAATAAATAAAACGACCGATCCCACGGAAGTGGCCGCGACCCGATAAAACCGTTAACACGCCGAATCACGAAGAACACCTGACAGAAATTAATTAAAACGGTGACGGCGCTGATGGAGAATAAAATAAAACTACACGGAGAGTGAGTGGGACAGCACGCGCGTCCATGGATCGAACGACTCTCATAATGAAACCGCGGCCACGAAACGACAGAAACTATGGCGTTTTCGGTCGGAACCGTCCCGTCAAATTGATTATCGGAGGTCAACAAACCACCGCCGATTTTTACCTAGCAAATAAAATTATCTTCCGGCAATGCTCTTTCATACCCCCCGTGTAAATTCGACCGCATAAAAAGCGCAATTACGCTTTCGTTTCGCGGTCCGATGGATTATTTTTTAAACACAACAATTTCGAGAGTTTATCGGTCGACGATAATCGCAATGAAACTGCAGTTATTCTCGGAAACAAAAGCCGTGATTTATCATCAAGATTTGCGCACCATTTCCCTGAATGTTCGTATATTACCGCTGGGCTACCAAATTGTACTTCGATTGTTCGCGGTTTCGCTTCACGCGAATTTCTGTACGAAATTTCTTTAAAATCAATCTGTTCTTTCGTTTATATTTGAATATGTTAAATATTTACAGCACTGTCCATATTCCAGTACCTTAATTCGAGATTACAACAAATTATTAATCTCCCAGTGTTCGGAAATAAAACCTTCTGCGAACTAAAAATATCCAGTTCCCGAAATGGTTTTCCTACAAAATCACCGACGTTTCCACGCAACTTTTACCGTAAATGAATCATGTATTAGCAATTCCCTTCGACAACAAAAGCGCTGATAAATCGTGGAAGTCAGTGTCCTTATTCGCTAATGATATACTCCCCTAGCAAATGCATTAAATATTACAAACGCTGCGCGGTTGCTTATGCAAATTCGCTGGCCCATAGATCAGCCGGTTCGGCAAGTATTAAAGGAAAATTTCAATTCGCGTTATGTAAAGCGAGCAATAATACCGTCATTAGATCATCCGTGTTCGGATTTAATTGCGCTTCACGCCGAGTGGCGAGTGCATAAAATCATTCGATGCACCTTTTGAAGATTTCCAGTCAAAATATGATGAAAATATAATTGTGCGATCGGGCGAGGGTTAAGCCGAACGCTACGTCGAAGCATGAGCGAGGCACCATCGGTGTGTATTGTATCGGGCAGCTGCGGGATCCTTTTCGGTGACGGTGATTTATGCTAGTAATTAGCATTCGATGCGCTCGCGAGCCGTCGGAACGTTATTCGTAACCCGGTGCCTTTTATCGTAATTGCTCTATTGACGTGCAGTTCGATTTTAACGTAATCACTCGTTATATTTATTACGCGGCGTGGCAATGCGGCCAACAATTTCTGGCCGGGCACAGTGTATTTTGTGGAAACGATAATTTTCTCTTGTTACAAGCGTTAAACACCTTCTAGCGCAAACATCGGACCAATAATCGTTCCCAACCCCCCGCCTCGTTTCCCATCTAGCAAATATCCGCGGCATTTAATGACAGGGAATAAATTATCGTTTCACAAACGTTCCGCAACCCGCCTCCTCCGCGCCCGCCAATTTTACGAATTACTATTAATAGGCGTGACGTGTTCAACGACTCGATATCCACGATTATTCGCCATTCTCGGAGCAGATTTTCCACCATTTTGTACAACTTCGTTCGATTTCGTTCTGTTCCTCATGATTTTCTTCGATTGTGTTCTGCTTTCGATGATCACGATTAATCGTATTCGATTTCCGACAATTTTCTACAACCTCGTACGATCTTATACGATTCTGAACGGTTTCGTACGATTATGTTCTGCTTTGTATGATTTCGTTAGATCGTGTTCGATTTCCGACCGTTTTGTACAACTTTGTTCGATCTCGTTCTGTTTCGAATGATGTTGCTCGATTTTTAAAAATTTTCTACATATTCATACGATCGTATCTGATACAAAACGGTTTCTTACGATTTTGATCTGTTCTCTTTGAGTTTGATTGATCGTCTTTGATTTCGTACAGTTTCTACGACTCCGCGCTTCGATGTTGCTCAATTCTCTTCGAATATGGCGAATTAATATCAATAAGCGTGATGCGAAAGAGCTCGGCGACTCGATATCCGAGATTATTCACAATACCCGGCGTAGTTTTACGCCCGACGTGATTGCGAACGTTCACGGCGACATTTCATGGTGTAAAGATAATCTAATCCGCTCCATTGTGCGTTTTGTTTGATTTTAGAGCCCACTGTAAAACAAGCTCCAACGCGATCCTCCAATTTAACGATTGGTGCGGTGAACTATAAAACAGAAAACCCTTCAAACGAATTTAATAATATCGTTGCTTTGTTTTCTACTGTTTCGCGTTCCCGCGGCCGGATTTCTTTGACAACTTTGGATGATGGCTCGGTCATAAATCTATTTCGAAATTTTTTTTAACACCGTATAAACCGTTTCTTTCAAATCCATTTTTTAATTATATTTCCATCGATCGCGATAGGTTAGTTGAATCAAGTCGAGACGTCGTTCTGCTTCTGTGTCTCAAGAAATTTCAGTTTTGCATGAAACCTTGTGTTTCAGAAACTTCATAAACGCGAAGAAAAATTCGTTTGACCATCGGAGGTAGAAGAAATCAGCGAGAAAAGAGAAAGAATGGTTTACGATCTCATATCGTAGCCTATTTTTTTCAAAAGAAAATGTGTGGGATACGCAATAGCTGTCCACCCTACTCCCATTACTCGTGTGATATGATCCCGAAGTTATTACAGTGAAGTGGACAGTTATGACCAGATTGTAACACCTTGATCTCTCCCATTGAAAAGAAAAAATTGAGTTCTTCGGAAATGTTAAGGAAAACTTTGTTTCATACACGAAACAAGATCTTCTCCTCCCTGTTCCATTCTCTAGAACCTGTAAAGAACCGAATTTACTTAAAGAAAATAAAGAAAATACTCTACGACAACGAAAATGGCCATACCACTCAGTGGCACACGCTCCGCACACCAACAGTCGCCAACAAACTACCATAAATTTCCTCCTAAATCGAATCTCT
Source organism: Lasioglossum morio (assembly GCA_916610235.2). Classification (NCBI taxonomy): domain Eukaryota; kingdom Metazoa; phylum Arthropoda; class Insecta; order Hymenoptera; family Halictidae; genus Lasioglossum; species Lasioglossum morio. Next base: position 5,941,081 of record OU744330.1, on the reverse strand, counting down.
TCCGGTTCAGAAAACCAGCACAAAAATCGTCTCTCGCATTTCAGAACGCGAAACGCGTGTGTTTCCTATCACAAGCAAAGATTGGATTCGAATTGCGGGACAAGGCGGTAGCATTTAAAAAGGCGGCGGCGATGACGGAGGACATTAGGCGATGAAAACTGTCTTGTCGCGGCCGGAAGTGTCATAAACCATGCGCATCCGGCATTTCTTATCTCGGCAGTCTCTCTCTCTCTCTTCCTCTCTCTACTATTCCCCGGTGCGTGCTTCCGATTCGTTAACCTTAATGCACCAAGTCTTTACGCCGGCGTTTTTCGCCGACAGTTCCCCGGTTTCTGGCCGAAAGTTTTTCACCTACACAACGACAGAGGGAGAGAGAGAGAGAGAGACAGCCCGTTCGATTATTTGCAAAAACTGCGTATCCTCGTTCCGTGCGCGAGTCACCTCAATGTTTTCTTCGAATAATTCTCCGTTTCCCGGGGAAAGGACCGCGTCGCCGCCGAGGAAGCCGGAAAGTAAAATATTTTTATCGTTATTGCGGGCCCGGCCGACGTATTAACTTCCCGGGCCGTTTTCAACGCAAAATATAAACTCCGGGAATTACGTTCACCAGATATCGTCCTATATTTTTCCTCATTACTTCCAGATACCGTCCCACCAATTCCCCTCTCACCCCCCCACCCCTACCGCCGCTGCTTACGGAAGCTTTATGAATAAACATTGCCTCGGAAGCTTAAATTGCTCGGCTGTGTCCCCGGGATTGACCACCGCGGGTCTTCTACCAGTTCCTCATCAATTATCATCCACTTTCTTCCCGCTTTTTCCGTCCGAGTTTCCTGCACCGCTGGGAAAAGGATTCGCCGGTGTGCGAAAAGAATTCGCGCTTCCGAGAATTCTGCTGCAAGTAGTTTATCCTGTGGCTCGACTTTTATCAATGAGAATTTAACATGTATTTTATCGTAGTCGATACTGACTAAATATTTAACCCTTTGGTTACCCTGGACGAGATATCTCGCGCCCCGATACTTCCCGATAAACGCCTTTTGCGAGATATCTCGCGCCCCGATACTTTCCGATAAACGCTTTTGACGAGATATCTCGCCACCTAGCACCAGTGGTTTGACATTATAGACGAAATATTTTCTGTTCTGTTCGGTCATTTTGTACCCAAGACAACGGAGTATGCAAAGAAACAAGTTATTTTTGTCAGAAGTGTGACGTACCTCTATGTGTAACACTATTTTTTTTAGTTTATCATGTAGAAAGTAAATAAAATAGTTCAACAAATTAATAAAGATTTAATTCATTTCTCCCTTTTACAAATCTGGATATAGTTACTTATAAAATATATTTGTCTATAGTGTCTAGGTGGGGTGGCGAGATATCTCGTCAAGAGCGTTTATCGGGAAGTATCGGGGCGCGAGATATCTCGTCCAGGGTAACCAAAGGGTTAATCAAATCACTGTACGTTAATGCGTCGCTCACTTGTAGAGTACAGAGAATCGATACGTCAAAAGAATTGTTTGAACGGAGAATAGAATGGCAAATAAATATGTAAGTTTAATGACTGTGGAAATGGTTTTTGGCGCACGGATTATGTCAGTCGATCGAATAATAGTAGGATTTTTCATGTTCCGCGCAACGTTTTCGATTCGGCGTGCCAAGCCATTCGCTAATTTAATTACGTCACCGCATTTGCGAGCACGCAACGCACTACGGTCGGTTTTAAATTCATGTTATTAACTCGGCAAACTGGCATGATTAATTTGATTACACCGCACCCCATGGAAGACAATCACGCATGCATAAACCAAAGCGCACACAACGTTACACTTGTTGTCCCATTCATCTTGCAAGTTACACAGATCCCGCGGTAACGCTGGCCACGGCACTTTCGAGGGCGGCTTAATTAATTGATCTCTTCGACCGAATACTGCCCTATTTGTCGACTTTCGAAAATTCTCACCATCCCTCGATCACGAAATCAAACACGCTCCCCTCCTTTCACTCATTATACAATTTGTGAATTATATATTTATAATTATACATTTTACTTTTGTTAAGGAAATTCTCGATTCAGGTATTCGATCAGAAGTCATCACTTGACGAATGCACGTTGTTTGCACAAAACCTTGACATGAAATACCTCACGGAACGCTATTTAAAAATAGGGATGAAAATAAATTTTTTTCGTTCAACTTGCGGCTTGAGCGAACCAATTAAAATATTCAATCCTTTCTGGAATGTCCAACATTTTTATTTGAAGATCGTTATTGATTGCGCCGGCGTTTTACGTTACAGAATTGGAATAGACGATTCCGCGGGCACAGATAAGTAAAAAAGAGAGCGGTAAATAAAATGTTTTCGTTCACGGCTTCGTTTCCGAGGGAATCGGGTCCGAAAATTCGTCGCGTAAATCCGCGCGAGATACGTCAAGGGATTAAAGGGACATGCGTCAGGGGCTTAAAGCCTGAAGGGTGCTATAAACTTACAAACATTGTCGTAAATTCTGGTCTCGCTGTAAAAGTGATCTTCGACCCGATTAAAAGTCGCGCGGCTGCCTGCTGTTCGTCGATTGCGCGACAAAAGAGCGCGGGATCGGCATTCATTACGTTCAGACGCGTCCAATAAAATTCCAGCTCCCGTTTCCGCGAGATAATTAGTTCCCTTTCGAATCTAGCATCTATTGATCTGAACCGGACTGTGGTTTTCATGCATTTGCGACTAAATTGACCGCGTACTCATTAAAACAGCAGAGAAAATAAAAAAACTTTTAAAAATCAATACAGTAAGCCTCGTCCACACAGCGAAATTATTTTGTTCAATGTTATATATTTGCTTAAAGTTCGGAGAATGCAACCGTGCCATTTGCTTGATTAAAATGCTGTTTAAACTCGATTAAAACTATTCCGAATTCACATGCTGCGCATTACTGTACCGCAAAGCGAACTTTTGTGCAAATATTTTATATTCAGCTTACCGAAACGATTGCCGAATACGATTAAAAAATAATCTCTAATTGATTTTTACCTATTCCCGTCGGTAACAGAGGATCGTTTTATTTTGCATAAGCAGCGTAATCAAATTAAAATCGAGACACACGCCGAAGAAAAAGGAAAACAGTAGCCGAGCGAATGTAATACCGGGAGGAGAGTTCCGAACAGATTTTTCTCGTTTTTTCTTTTGAATAAAATTCCGCGGGACGAGTAGTATAATTTTGTATGCGGCCGAGAAGTGCATCAGCCGTGCAATAATTTCTTCGCGAGTCGAGTAGGAAAGTTCGAGGGTGAAACGGGGCTGGAAAAAGTTTAAGAGTTCCCGAGCGGATCGCCGCGTATCCTTGAACGAGCCAAAAACTCCTGTTCCCCCGGTTATTTCGAATGCTGTCCGGGGCGAACAGTGTTTTGGGAAATAGAACCAGCTTCGGTTCGCAAAGACTTCCGGAAGAAAGTCCGGGTGACCGACGGAATTAGATTTAACAACGAGTTCCGAGCGTTCCGACCGCAATCGGACCCGATTACTCGTTCTACCGTGCTCTACCTCGATGATATCTTCGTTCGTTTTCATCCATCATCGCTGCGATTCGAGAAGACACAAGATGGGGAGCACGGTTTTTTAATGTTATCCATTTCCGGAGGACCGGCGAACATTTAATAACGTTTCATCCCTTGTTTTCACATTTTTCTACAAAAGTGTTCATCGCGAAAAAAGGATTCATTCCATCGGAACAATTCTCTGTGTGTCGTTAGATCATGTTTCAAAAACTATCCGATTTAAACTTCGAGTAAAAGCGTGTTCGGCGTGTACCAAATTCTCTATTTTACAATTATTGAAATAATAGAAATGATTGCATAGATATCTTCATTTCAATCTTGTCATTTTTTGAAAGAGAAGTTTAGTGTTAAGAAACGCCAACAACAAATACCAACAGGAATCGAAAAATGGTCATTACACGTAGCATTTAGTTGTACACGAATCGCAATTCGCGGTCGTTTGACCGCGTTTGAACATCCCCAGGGGTCAGCACACCGCGTTACATCGCGTTCGAATTCTATAATAACTGAAAAATAGCTTTGTGCGGGACGCATGGTCATCCAGGAGTCCAGTTTGCGGTTGTTTGATGATGTTTGAGTGAGCTGCGTTACCATCGGCGTTACAGAAGCCCGATCCATCACGGCGATCGCGGGAGAGAGCGGAGAGGGAATTGTTTTGACAGCGCAGGACGAGTGGATTCATTAACATCGATCTCGGAGCTTTGATGTGAAACCGTTAACGTCGTCGGGGCTCCGTTCCCCAAATATATCAATTCCATACATCGAGTTTCATTACATGTATATCGGCGGGGTCGCGCGAATAAATGCCGGCGCAACATTTATTGACACTCGACCGATACGTGTCCACGCGAGCACGGCTGTCAATCGTTTAATTAAAGTTCGTCCATCAAACAGGGGCCCGGGATTCTTGACGAGCGTTGAAGGATCGGTTAATTAAGTAGTCTGGCTTCAGAGATATCCGGCCCCGGACGTCTCGAGGATCCGCCGAGGAGGAGTAGCAGAGAATAAAAAAAAAAAGAAGAAGAATCGGGAACAGATGTAAGTACTTCTGCTCGTTTCCAAGACAAAAGATGAGAGAAGAGGAATTCGGGGAAGACCGGGGAGTTGTTCGGGCTTCAAAGGCACTCGACGAAAATAGTTTTGCCGGATGAGTGACTGGGGAAAGCCAAATACGAAAGATTTCAGACCACATTTAACGAGCAGCCCCGTCTTTTGTGCGCTGTTTCGAAGTTACGCTTCCCTGCATTGATTCTCTTAGTTGCTCGACCGTGGGCCGCTCAGTCGGTTCGGATCGAGCTGCAATCTTGAAACGTTCACGTAAACGTGTATGGTAAATGTGGAAAATTGTTGACTACTCACACGGTCCTGGCTTAAAATCACGTTAATGGTATTCGTGAAAACGAATTCTGTGATTATTTGAAAGGATCTCGTTTTAGGGCTTGCTGGTTCGTGTTAGGGGCGCAGAATTGAAGCCTCGAGGTGTCAGCTGCGATAAAGATGATACAGGAAGATGTTAAACTGTTCGATCAAGAGCCCGTGCTACGCGGAAGACTTCGCGTCGCATCGACGATCATTCCCATAAACCGAGTAACGGCCCACCCCGGGAAGACTCGATCGTCGAGTGACCTGGATCAACAGATCAATCAAAGTTACCAGATTGCTTTAGCTCGGCGCTGCTAACGTCTTCGCCCCGGGTTGACAGCGACGCCGAACTTTGATCGACGCTCGTTGATAGTTTCGAAGGATTCAGCGTGGCTGGTAACTAACCGATCGGAACGAAACGGAGAACGATAGAGCCGATCAAGTATATCCCCGTGTGTTCATCCTGCGATGCGATGCCTGCGAGGTAGAACGACTCGAACTTGCCCTCGGTGTTCAAGTTTGTAGCCGGACCAGGTCCGGGCCAGCAGTTACCCCAGTATAAACAGAGAAGAGAATCAATATCGCGAAATCAATGTAATAGTTTAGAGGTACCATTGTTTATCTTGGGGACCCGTTTTCTTGTCCCGAATGGCTGGCTCTCCTCCCCTCGCACACCCTACGGGAACTTTTGTATCGATTTGCCATTCCGCACGGCTCGTTTCACGCCTGTTCATGGATCCGACCTCCTCTATCCCCCTAACGAACTTACTTTCCTCGTCATAACTTTTCTTCCATGGCCACTGGGAAGTTTCCTTTTTACCGACAAATAGACATTCCGACAGGTTACCGGGCATCTATTAGGGAACAGATTTCGTTGACCGTGCACGATTATCGTGCCAAACGATTAGCAACATTTAAAACACACCATCCGTCAAAAATCTGCAACGGATGCAATGGTATTTCTGTTTCATAAAATACAGTCCAATGAACGTTCAGAGGAAATATCGTTTCAATAGAGACATTATTTCCAACGCTGCACTATATTACATTTCCACTAACAAGACTACAATGCACAGAGGTGATTATATTCAACTGTATCGTACGTTAAACGAAAAAAAAAAAAAAAAAATTGTGTTCATGTTTAAAATACATCTCAATAAAGGTTCAAATAAAATTTCATTTAAACTTCACTATTTTCAACGGCGTGCCGTTTTATTGCCAGCAACACGTTGCTCACTACTCAGCGAACAAATGTGTTCAAATTGCTCGAATTTCCGAAGGGTCTGCAAATGCAAAGGGTGCAACGAATGTCTACAAATCAATTATATGCAAAAAAAAGTATCCCAACTACCCGTAAATACACTATAAAATTCATAGGAAAATACTACACGGTGAAAAATAGTGAATCTCCGCACACGATGCTCGAAAGAATTCGCCAGTCGTCGCGAGCAAACTTCCGCCAGCTCGACGTCCCATAAAACTTCGCTTCCTATAAACTTCGGCCGTGATCGTGCAAATAAGACACGCCTCAATTTATTTTTTTTCAGCAAACAGCGATCCGGTTGTCAGGCTCGACAGGCCTCGTTCGATATCCGTCGGCTCTATCCGAGCAGATATCCTGGCTCGCCGTATACACATGCATACGTGCGTCGCGTCGTTCGCAAAAAATCCTACGTGTGTCGAAGGTCGTGCGGATCAGAGCAACTCCCGGGAATATTTAAATCTGCAGGAAGGGGGCAGAGAGTTGCAGGTGCGAACGAGCAGCAGAGGATTTTCGCAGTGTAGTACATCGAATCGCGAACGATTTACAAAGCTCGGACCCCCTCCCTTTTCCCGAGCACCTCACACCCCTCTCGGGTTTCACGGCTCGTTTTTCCGTTTCTCGCACCGCACGCTCCGCCAAATGAAAACGCATCTCCGGCGAGCGTTTACGCGCGCCGCGGGTTAATAAAATAGTAATGAGCCACGGGGCGGGCTAGATCGCTCCGCGGTTTCACCCCCTTGCGAATTTCATACCGTTACGAGTCCCCTCTCACCCTTCCCAACGCCATAATCTCTCTTCCACCTTCGCTCGCTTTAATTGGCCCGCGCAAACCTGCTACCCGATTTCACGAGGAAATTTCACCGGAGACTTCGCGAACGCCACCCTTTGCGAATCGCGCCGCGCTGATTAAGTATTTAAGGTCCCGCGAATATGTCTCCGTACCTGGGAAATTTTGTTTGTTAAGATCCGCGGATGGATGTTGGAGACACTTTTCGGAAAGATTAGGCGAGCGGTTGCGTACTCTGGTTTTGCGATTTTAGTTAACTGAGTTGGCATGAGACTCGTTTAATTCGAGTTTTGAACCGCGAATTTTACCGAAGGTTGTATCGATTTGTTTTGAAAGGTGTGCGAAGTGAATTTGGTAGAACGAAATAATGAAATGAGTGTGCATGAGGGAGCGTTTTGTTTCGAAAATTTGTCAGTTGTTAATTGAACATTGTTTACGTTGCGTCTAATATGTTTTGTTAAGTATATCGTTCGTTTATAACTGCTTGAACTGCGCTGATGCACTTTTGTCCCTTTCGTATGGCAAGGGATGCAGTTAGCGGAACGAATCCCGTCACAGTTCGTTCTCGTCTCCATCCACGGCTCGACAGCGACTTAGGGTACACGTTTCCCCGTATCCTAAGTCTGCGGCTACGCTTTAGCCGGGCATGGTAACGATGTTACCACCGCGGAGAGCAAAAGACAACTAACTCGATTCGTTGCGGAAACCGAACTTCATCTCGATTTGCAGCTCGAAGGCGGGACAAAACGAAAGTGGGAGGGCGAGGAGCGAGGGGCGCGTTTTCTGCTCTCCGCCTCCAGCCCGGGAATCTAAACAATTGGAGAAGTTTGTTAATTGCGACGGAGATGGCATAAACGAGAAGTTGCCGGGTGCTCTGTCGCTTTTGTCGCTTGATGGACGCGCATTGTCCTTGCAATTTGACGAAATAGTCGCATTGTTTGATTTTTCTTTCGTGCTCGCACCATCGTACGGAACTTTCGTTCGGCTCTCGCGATGTTGTTGGACTCCTCGGAATTTCTTCACTTGCACGTTCAATTTCTATTTTCAGTCAATTGCTATCACCATTAGGGTGGTCCTTAGTTATACTTGGTGAAAATGTTTTTTGCAAGATTTTTTCACGCCTCCCCCTAAAATTGTACCATTCGGTAAGACAATAATTCCTGCAAAAGATAAAGTTGATCGGATAAGGGGAAGGCATGCTAGATTGACGTTGAAGTTGACAAAAACAGAAGTTTTAGAAGTTTTTAGTATTGCTGCAAGGGCCTCTAACGGTCTGCACAATTCATGAGGGATTGTGATAGCACGAGATTCGAGCGAAAACGGACTTGTTAGCGGGAAGGTGGCGGACAGCAATTAGACAGGCTAATTAATGTGAAATAATCTTAATTCGTACAAAGTACACTTATACTTGAATGCACGTAACAAATTATGATATTTTTGAAAGTATAAAATATTTAACTTCAATTTTCAGTTACTTCTATTTCAAAACTTCACGCTCGATGAGGCACGACTTCCCGACGTCCAATAGCTTTAAAACTTTGGATATATCATTTTTTCATGAAAAGGAACAATATTGGGAGGAGGCGTGTCCAAAATTTCATGGTCGAAAAATACGGACCACTCTAAGCTCCATCAAATCTTAACAGTTTAATTACCGGAGATTTATAATAGTCTCTTGAAAGTTAAGAATCACCAGTTAAGAAGTCCTCAATAAATTGTTTAAAAGCGACAGCGATTTCAACCCTAATTGAAGAAATTTTTTTAGAATCAATGACAATTGCTTCTGAATATTATGGATATAAAAATTTGGAGGCAAAGTGAAGAGAGTCAGTTATCGATAAGGATCTTTCTGGTCAAAATTCGAGGCGGAGACATGCTTCCGGAAGCGGCGACGCGGATCGAAATCACCGAGGCCCGTCGACGCGTAACCGCCGACGAACGCATCGGTTTTGTTCTTGGTAATTGCAGTCGTCCTGCGGCGCACGCACTCGCCTAACGAACGCACTCTACTATACTATCGTACTATCACTATACCCATCCAATACGCGACCGGACTATTTTACGGTTGCGCACTCCAATCGATCGACTCGCGATCGCGCTGACGAACGCGAGACTCTCGTTTCCCGAAATGTTTGCACCGGAAACGAGCCTCTGATGATCCTGGATTACCGTTATTAGCGATGCATCCGAGGAACAGATAATCAACGGAACCTGTCGGTGCACTCTCCGCATTCAATTTATGCTTGGACACCTAACAGCGTCATTATCAAAAATTTTCTTAATTGTGAAAACTACGATTCTTCACGTTTGTGCAAAAGGAAGGTAAAATGGAAGAATATTTGTTTCCCGTAGCTTGATGATCCTGGATCATCGTTATTGCCGATGCATCAAAGGAGCGGATGATCCACGGAACTTATCAGCGCACACTCCGCTTTCAATTTATGCTTGGACACCTAACAGCGTCATTAACAAAAATTTTCTTAATTGTGAAAACTACGATTCTTCACGTTTGTGCAAAAGGAAGGTAAAATGGAAGAATATTTGTTTCCCGTAGCTTGATGATCCTGGATCATCGTTATTGCCGATGCATCCGAGGAACAGATAATCAACGGAACCTGTCGGTGCACTCTCCGCATTCAATTTATTCTTGGACACCTAACAGCGTCATTAACAAAAATTTTCTTAATTGTGAAAACTACGATTCTTCGCGTTTGTGCAAAAGGAAGGTAAAATGGAAGAATATTTGTTTCCCGTAGCTTGATGATCCTGGATCATCGTTATTGCCGATGCATCAAAGGAACAGATAATCAACGGAACCTGTCGGTGCACTCTCCGCATTCAATTTATGCTTGGACACCAAACAGCGTCATTAACAAAAATTTTCTTAATTGTGAAAACCACGATTCTTCGCGTTTGTGCAAAAGGAAGGTAAAATGGAAGAATATTTGTTTCCCGTAGCTTGATGATCCTGGATCATCGTTATTGCCGATGCATCAAAGGAGCGGATGATCCACGGAATCTGTCGGTGCATTCTCCGCATTCAATTATGCTTGGACACCAAACAGCGTCATTAACAAAAATTTTCTTAATTGTGAAAACTACGATTCTTCACGTTTGTGCAAGAGGAAGGTAAAATGGAAGAATATTTGTTTCCCGTAGCTTGATGATCCTGGATCATCGTTATTGCCGATGCATCAAAGGAGCGGATGATCCACGGAACTTATCAGTGCACACTCCGCTTTCAATTATGCTCGGACAACTCTGTTATTGATAAAAATTTTCTTGATTTTAAAAACTATTTCGCGTTTGTGTGAAAAGAAGGTTTTTGAATCGTCGACTAGGATAAATAAACAATGAAAAGAGAATCCCAGTAGATCCGTCTATCCCTTTAACACATTCAACAATCGGAATTCCTCAATTACCCGGGCAAATGGAGATAGGACGGCAATTTGTGCTCGACGTCAGGCAAAGCGGACGGAATTTATGCACTTACCTAATAGTTTGAACTCGTATTCGAATTGAACGCCGCAAACGGCGGAGAGCGAGGACGTTTATTATGTTTGTAAGTTGTTGTTAATTTCGGGGCTGAGATCGGGCGAACGATACCGCCGAAAGAGGAGGACGGGGAAGAGGGTGTTCCCGTGGGGAGGGGTTAATGTTTCATCGCGAACGGTAACGATTGCAATAACAAATCGCGTTAAGTGCTTTCCGTTTAATATTTCCGTCGGCGTTTCACCGTCGACGATAATTCACCGGGTGTTCTATGCGCCCGAGTTTAGGGGATTTTGCTGCCTACCGGTGGCATAATGTATCGCGATGTTGGAATAAGACTTCGCAGAGGCAGAGAAAGAAAGAATGGTGGGAGAAAAAAGGGAACAGAAGAGCCGCTAGAGTAGAAGAAGACTGGATGGAGAAAAAGGAAGAAACAGGAGAATAAGAACAACTTCGCGATGGAGGCTTTAGACTTTCATAATTCTTCGGAACAATGGTTCGGGGGCCTTATGCAGGAAGTATAAAGCGTGCTCGAAAGCGCGATGAAAAGGACATAATTATCGGATGAAAATCCAAATATAAATTTCAAGCGGCTTTAAAGCGACGACGAATAAAGCTCTTTACATTTTTTTAAGGTGCGCACGCGCTAGGACCACGCGCAGAGCGTCGCGCGTATCGAGAAAGAGAGAGAGCCGCGCGATCATGTTTTTTCCCGTAACTCTCGCAACCGATTTTATTACTGGATAATGTTTTTTAAAAGGTCGAATCGGAAAATGACACTCCCTCACGCCCTCGGAGGAATTAGCTCGGAAAAATTCATCGGAAATATAAAATGATATTTTTTGCGCGCAAGTATAGCGCATACGCGAGTGAGAGAATGAGAGAGAGAGAGAGATTCGTGGACATTGAAAATCCCGGAAATTCGCGAGCGGAAACAGCATTCTCTGCTCGGCCGTTTAACCGTTTCCCGGTTATTTCTACGAGCGCGAGGTTTATAAACATCGACCGGCAGTTTGGTGTTATTCATTTTCCCGTAATCATTTCGCATAAACCGATTGCTACTCGGCCCGCGCCTCGTCCCGTTGAAATATTTCAAAGCTCGGTTCTGTCCCGGCTGTGCTTCGCCTCCATTTTCAGGTAATTAGAATCGTAATTGCCGGTAAAACACGGTAATTACCAGTTCATTGGTGTGAAAAAATAGTGTAAAAAGAGTGGTTAGAAAAATCGCCGCACCAAAACGTGTGGCCACGTTTCCTATCATCAACGCCCGCGACCGAGAGCCCCGCGGAATTGCCATTTCACTTCTGACTTTGCGCGAACAAACACGGTCCTTTAGCCGTCGATCAACATGATTTTTATGGCCGATTCGACGGCGAAACGCGCGCTGCCCGACTGCCGATGGTTCCGGAATTTTCCACCTTTTTGACGTGAGCGAAATTAAACGATTTCTTTTTGCGTTGATGCTGATTCGATTAGGCACTCTGCGAGAAATTACGAAATGAAACGTTTCGTGTGATTCCACGATTCACTGTTTTGTTGTGTAGAAGAAGAGAATAATTTCCAACAAGTCTGACAAGCAATATTTTCCCAATAACAGTGCAAAATCTCCACTCTACAGAGTTTTAACCAAATTCGTTTAGAACAATCAAAACACTCACAGCTACCGCGGTCTGCAGACGTGTTCCAAACAAATTCAATCAAAAATCTATTGATGCGCTTAATAACGAGCGCACAATTTGCACAGTTATTCCATAAACAATTCGCAAACGGTTTCGCGGCGGCGTTTCGATTTTCGTATAACACGGTGTGTGCTGATGACGGGAATTTGCGTAAAACACGGGTTTATCCGCGATATTTTGATTTCGGTGGGGCCGGGAATGTCGTTACGCAGCCTCTTTATTTGCACGCACCTGATTGTGCCAAATATTTGACGGCAAAACGTTCCCGGCCCTCCGATAGAATTCCTTTACCCCGTGCACCCTTCGATCCCTATATCCTCTGCAACCCCCGAGAGCATCGAGGGAAAACCGTGCGCCCCCCTACCATCGAACGATAAATTCGTTCGACGTGGAAGAACGAGCGAGTCGATGCACCACTCACGTTTCCAACGGAAACGTATCGCGACCTGTATTTCTTCAAATTTCTCACCTTTTTCTGGATTTTCCCCCGGTTCCCGAGACGTATGCGACCCGGCTGCGAGAAGAAACGCGTTCTATGGGGGCTGAGATCCGGGCACAATGGCCTTGGTTAGGTAATTTGGCGCACGTTCTACTTTCTTGCTCACACCCCTCTGTCTTACGGAGAAACGGTGCCGTCCGGTTTTATATCAATATACTTTTAAAATATGATTTTCGAAATGCAGCTCAAGCTGCGAAAAAGAGTCACTTCAAATTTTGTCTGGTCTTGGTTTCAGAATTATTAATGACCATCAATTCGTTTATGCATTTCTAATTAACGTGGGATTAGGAATTACAGAGAAATGAGAACGTTCATGGTAGTTTGATAAATTATTCCTTTAATCTCGTGAAGATTCAGTCCTTTCGACAGAATTCCTTTAGAACGAGTATAAATTACTCATTAACTTTTAGACAGTACAGAATAGTAGATTCGATGTGATACACCATCTTGGTTTAATTTTTAAGATACTGGCGAAAAGAACATTTTCCAAAAAAAATTTTAAGTATTGAAAAGAAAATAATCATTTCGTACAAACGTGGAAGCCACTGACAGGAAGGAAACGTTTGGCAAGACTCCTCAGCTAACGACAAGACAGAAAAGTTGATACAAAATTTTAAGCCGTCAACAAACTGTGCGAATTCGTAAAATATCGACAGGAAGAGGTACTATGTAAAAATATCGAGGGATATTGATAATATTTCTCAGAGCATGTTTTAACCGTTTGTTTTCTAGCTCCTGCTGCGCGCAAGGCAAGAAACACACGACTTATCCTAATTGGGCGAAGTGCAGCAACCGGCATAATTTTGCTAATAGCACCTTTGACTGGCCACGCGGCCGAAAACGAGGGAAAAGGCATTAAGTGCATCCAGAGGAACGGAAAACCTTTGAAGCACATAAACGAACGAGCTTTTCTTGTCGCCGAAAAAGCGCACGGGTTTCCCGCGAGCTAATCTGTTCAAATTCCGATTGAAAATAACCGAGGAGGATTTAAAGTTGCCCGATCGACCAATTCTGGTGGCCCCGTTTAAAATCTTCGGTCGCGAACCGTATCGGGTCGCTAACGATTCCCATAAATATAATTTGATCGTGCCGGAACCGAAAGAATATAAATGCTCGCGGTCGAAAAACAGAGCAGAAAACCTGGTGTGGAAAAAAATATATAGAGAAAAGAGAGGCGCCACATTTCACCGGGTAACGCGTAACGGCGTAAAGATTTGGCTTTACGACTGATAAAAATTGATAAATTATCGTGCTGCAACGCGGACCCGGGAACCAGGGAGAAGTGCAATAAATTATCAGTCCATAAAATTTCGTTGCAATGAATCACGCTCTCTCACCGAACGGATAGGAAAACGCCGCTGGCGGATAGTGCTGGCTCGTTTCTGCCACGCGCCGAATGTCTTTCATTTGGCCTCGTCAAAGAACAATTTGTGATTTCATTGGGGAAAGAGCCCGCGTTCTTTCCGCCGGCCCGGCCCGTTAAAGAAGTTCATAAAGGAACTCTCGGCCAAGAAGAAACTCCGACGGCAAAGAACGCCAGCCTGATCGAATGAATTTAGATTGAACTTCTGCTCTTTACGCCCACCTAGCCTCCGCGCACCGGCTCCCGGAGAATCGACGAGCTAGAACGATACAACCATCGATTCATTAATTCATCCCGTCGCGATTGCTCCGGAAGATTGTCCTCCAATCACTTAGAACGGTAAGGAAATTTTATGGGGAACACGCTGCTTCAACCCTTCGACGAGAACGCGCTATAATATTAAACCCTAGATAAATCGGTATTTATAAGAAAAAAGTCTAGCATATAAAATTCCACAGAATATAATACGATTTTCATAGAATACCAAACAAAAAATGCAAGAATTAGTAGAAGCAATAAGTATAGAATTAAGCAGGTTAGTGATAATTAGGATACTAAAAGAGTAGAACAGGGTAGGAGTGTGTGAGATATAGAAATGAATGAGAGAAGGTATGGAACGAATGCGTGAAATAAGATAGTTGTGTATAAATACGTTCATGTAAACCAAGTCCAATTTTCTTAGCTGTAAGGCTGAAAATAAAGTAATATCTAATACGATTTTCATTTGTTTCGGATCTATAAGGACTACATCTCATTTTCTTAAAACTTGACTACAAATATTAAAGGTTGCATGAACATCCGCAGTCTAGTAATAACTGGTAATGCTTAAAACTGATTAAAAAATGTTCAGGATTTGTTACCTCTTCAGATTTCGAATAAAATCGACGGAAGTATCGCACGATGTAATTATACATCTCCTAAGGGTTAGCGTTTAAAAGAGTTCTGCTCTTGTACAATAGAACTCGATGAAATAGGCACGTTGCTGGCCAGGTTTGAATCAAAGAGCGAACAAATTACTCGGCATGCACAACACAATCGGTGGGCAGGAGAGAGAGAGAGAGATAGTGGATGCAGGGGAACGACACGCCAGGCTAGGAGAGAAAGCAGAGAATAAAAAGGGGTGGCGCGAGGCAGGCGATCGTGTCCCGCATCCGCCTACGGAACAATGCATTAGCGTGTCTCATTACCGAATGCAACGCGCCAATTAGGACTGGCGTGCGGTCCGTTGTCCCTCCTTTATTCTCCTTAAATCACTTTTTTTCACTCGGTCCTGGAGCGCGTGCGAAATGAATAACGCCGCGGATCCTGCGAGCCTCTCTGTTCGATCTTTCGACATTTTCTGTTCGTACAAATTCGTCGTGATTTTTGGAACAGGAATAGATTAAACAATTTTTGTGAAATCTTACTGTTTCGTAGCACGAGACAGTGGAACAGTGGTGAAAAAAAAACAGCAGCAAGGATAGATTTCGCCGGATCCCGAGTCCGTGAGCGGAATATTATTTTCTTAGCCGGTGTCCGGCGCTTGTTATCGTTCCCCGGTAAAACGTTGAAATTAAAATTCTTAAAACGAAGGGGACCTGGATCCGATTTCGAGGCGGCCGCGCTCATCTGCATTTCAAGCGCGGGCTAATTCGGTTTTTTTCCCCCCTGGCGTTCACCCACCACGGCGAACAAACTCCTTCGGCTTCAGGATGTTATCGCAGAGCGGGAGTAATTCCGCAACAGCGTGCTCGCGTCGCTTTCCAAAAACAAAGGCCATCGCGTGTTCGAATCTGTCGCTTTTCCCGCCCGCCCGCGCGCGCGCCTTTCAAAAGCTTGTTTTGTTCTCGGCCATCGTTACGCTGGAAATGCTCCCCTTAAACTTCCCACCGGATTCCCACCGGAGCGAAATTTCCATTATGTTATAAAAAATACGGCAAACCACCGCCATAACATGGTTTAGTTTTTTTTTGTACGTACCAGTAAGTGCACAGCTATTTGAACAATTTTTGGATCGAATGAATATATATATATCGCATAGAGACTGAACAAGAAAATATTAAAGAACATTAACGACATTTTCATCATCGCAATAAAGAATACTCTAGCGAGCAGCATAAATTTATGTTTTATTTTCGCTTCCGTAGAATGGTCTGCGAAAGTGGGAATTTGCATGAAGATTAACCTACTTAGTTTACTCGTAATGTGCGGCTGTTATTTAACATTTCTTTTTAATTTCCTCTAAAGTATAATTTTCTGCCTGGTTGCACGAGATACGGATAGCAGAATTTTGTTTAGATTAGTAGAAAAATATGTGTATTCTTGTTGGAATTACGTGTTCCGGATCGTTGTCTACACTGGAGGAGTTCCATTACGTTTACTAATCTTTTCTCGAAGCATGATTGTAACCCTCGACCAGTTCTCCGAAATTTTTTACAGTGATTTAATTCGACGATTCTATTTAACCCTATTTTAATGCATAAAATCCGCGTAGCAATTATTTCTGCACGTGATACCTTGCTGTACTGAGAAGAAAAGTAGCAGAACTCCACGGTCCAAGTTAATACCGGTAAATCACAATTTGCGAGCAAAAGCGCGGGAACGAACCCAGGCGAAGCGTCACGCGAGATCCTTTTGTGTTGGCGTTTTTTTTTAGGAGCGCGGGGCCGTTAAAAAATTGATCACGATGTGCTGGGAAAACAATTTTACTAATGACAGTATAGCTAGTAAACAATGGGGCCACGAGAACACGAGGGGGTGGAAAGGATAATCCAAGTTTCGCGATCGTGACCTCGCCTTTCCCCAAGGCACGCCGGAAGAATGAACGCAGACACCAATTACAGCGAAAAAGAGAACTCCGAAACTTTTATCTGTTATCGTTGCAATCATTTTTCTCGTTCCCTTCTCTTTCCTCTGTTCCTTCCTTCCTTTTTTTTTCTCCCTCCTTTTCGTTAATACCGGCGCGCTTTGGTTAAACCCTCGAAAGAGGAGTGTGCTCGCGTGGTTTTTTTTAACTCGTATCCACCGTATCTTGAACTGCCGTTCTTGCGGAAAAGTTGAAGAGACTAAGCTCCGCCGTTTCTTTAATAAATATTTCCCTTTAAACAATTTTTGAAGATTCTTTCACCTTTGTAGGATAAGCTTCTTGTGCGATTTTGAATATCCTTGGAGATTAAACGATCACGTTCTGATCTACGCAGAGCATCTTCATTCGAATTCATGCTTTCATATAATCTTCCTTTAATGGTCTCTGTAGAATTAGGATTTTCGTAAGCGTGACAATTTTTGTGGAAATGGGAATTTTTGTTCCTATAAAGGAACGGAGAAATGTAGATTTCTCTGAAGCAGCCGACACAAAATAAAAAAAAAATCGCTTATTTGATTGAACTTATGAAAAATTGTCTGACGCCGCAGAAAGCAAATATTCCTTTTTGGAAAATTTCTGTACCGACAGAATCAACATTTGCCATTTCGCTGCACTCTCAGGCATGCCCGCACAGCGTGCTACCATCGAAAAACGCTTTTTGTCCTTCCCGTTCTGTTTGCGCAGCGTGTAACTTACTTACCGTTCAAATTTCTAGTGCATCTTCGGTTCCAATCCTCTCGAAACCCAGCGCAACGCCGAAAAAAAAGGGAAGATTGGACTCAAACGAATCGATGCAACACACCCAATCCTTTCAGCGGCGGTGGTTCGGTCGGTCGATCGAGCTGGAAATTTCGCTGGTAGTTTTCCGAGGATTTCACGACCGAGGTTGACAGTGATGGATCCGGTTTCCTTTGTTTCCGGTGCCATTACATTTTACAATTCAAGCACACGCCGATGCTCCGGTTTACAAGGGAACCTCGCTCTAACGCCGAACGATTGCTTAATTCGACTGACAACCAGGGCAAAGGTAGTATCGCGTGCCTCTTCTAACGATCACACACCATAGTCCTCTGACACTCGTTGACAGCGTCTCTTCCCGTGTCCTCTGTCGCGTCGCGGTCTGACCGATGCATCGGCCCTCGATGATACGTGCAAACGAGAACGTGTCTGCATCGCGCACGCACTGCAACCGTTGCATCACGCGGAAGATTAAACGTCTCGCCGTGAAACGAAGGGAAACACGTCTGTTCTGGTGTTCCCGTTGCAGTGAACTGAAACTTCCAACTAAGGCGACGTGCTCTTCGATTTTCTTTGCCGGGACTCTCGTCTGATCTTCTATTAAGTCTGCAGGAAAGTTCGGTGTGATTGAAACTGTTTAAACTTTCGTTTGGAATTCCTGTTGTGTCTTTTCTACCCGCCTCTCTTTCTCTCTCTCTCTCTTTACTCTGCTCCCGGAGTAAGGGATTAGGATTTTATTTCGAACAGTAAGTGGCTCGTGAACTTAGCCGAATGACAAATATATTTATACGCTGCGATTCTTAATATAACAACACAGACGAGGTATAACACCAATCGTACAATGTATTTATCGGTCTCACACTCTTACCATTCCGTGTCGCATGGTTTGGATTGGAAAATCGAGTGACATTTTGTCGCAAAATGAACTTTCTCATATTGACATGTACCAAGTTTATATCGCCTCCTAACTTATTCATCTACCTCGAAAATAACGAAATTAATCATTAAAGTAGGACATTTTGAAAATAGTACGTTTCGCAGAAGAAGGATGCTTATCTTCATCTACGTGTCCTGGTTAATATTTTTTCTCTGCTCTTCTTTTAATGTAAAGAAACTTCCTTTATGAGTAGAATTTACACTCGCGAATATAATTTACAATTATCTGGAAAAGTACTAAATAAGTAAAGAGTAAACAATTTCAAATATTATTTTAAGACAATAAAATTTAAACAATGAATTATAAAATTATTACAAAAAAATATGGATTAATAGATGGAGGGACGCAGCCTGTCCAGATCCTAACACTTTTGCCGAACACATTTTTCAATGCGATAAATAGTTTAGAAGGTATACGAGAAAGATGAGTAGGACAATAAAATTTGTTATCTATTCGTTAATATTGAAAATTTTTATGGTCAACGTTTTCGATAACGAATTCTTATTGCTTGAGAAACAAAACCAGTTGTTATCGTGTGAGACACGAAACACCTTATTAGTCTACTTCTATACCTCGTCTGTGATAAGAATATTAGCACAGTTAAAAACGTCGCACCTCATGGTCTAATAACAGATTTTTACTTCAGTGTGCACGACGTTGACTAACATGCTCATAAAGACTATGTTCCTCGTTCGCGAAGCGCTCTTCGCATTTTGAAAAATTTATTACAGAAGCACCAAATAATCCAGACCAACAAAACCTTCTGCAATGTATCTTCACGTGATTCCGTGTCGTAGAGAATTTTTCGCTACACGCTGTACCTAATGGTGCTTATTGGAGTTGACGTTTATTGGCCTGTTGAAACGAAGAATGTTCCTCGCCTATGGAACGCATACCTCATCTTTAGGAATTTATCACAGAAAAAGTAGTCGATGTAGGGGTGAAATACCTGGTGCAATATATTTAGACATGGATCGGAATAATAGACAAATTTTATTCTAGATAACGCTGTGTATGTAGAATCACTCGTTAATAAAATTCTTCATTTATTGCAAACGAACCAAACGATGTAGAACCGAGAACCCAATTGCATTGTAATCAATCATACATCGATATTATACACAAATTAATTGTGTATCTTGCATTCAATAAGGCCTATTGTACAGTACGAAATGTACCCTTCTAAAAATGGTATAAAATGAAGAACCGAAAGAAGATTTTCAAAGTGTCCGAGCTCGTCGATGAATTTCTCGTTAATACGTGTATTGACTGAAGAATGGTCCACTCTGTACATCCAGCTTCTCTGGCAGGGAATCAGCCTCTTTTAAGTCGCGTCGATTCGAAATTCTACGCGTCGAACGGCGTCGTCAGTGAAACTCGAGGGTGCAAAGTGTCGGTCGAAAGATCCGGCCGGAAGTTCGGCACGTGAGTCATCTCTAATTCACCAGCTGATCGAGCCTGGAGGCCAGAGAGACCTGGATTCGTCGTCGTGAAAGATGACGGAAGGATTAGACGTGGCCGAGATGATAGAGAGGCAGGAAAAAGAACAGAAATGTTCTCTCTCCTCCCTCCTGTCTCTCTGTCTCTCTTGTGGACGGGGAGAGAGGATCAAACGAGAACTGTCCGGCACCCGGAGTAGTGGGTGGAGGGTTGTACGTGCCGTAACAGAGCTACGTAGTGACCCCAATGTCCATGTGAACCTGGATCTCTCTTTCCGTGTGTACGGGCGTCTGTGTAACGAGCTCGCGTGAAATCCGCAATCGTGTTCAGATTCGAGTATTTGCCGTGTAGCTGCGACGGCCCATGGAAAAGGATAATGAGGGTAGCAAAGGGTCCGCGTAACAGAATCTACGAGTCTATCTCGTGAATCATGGGATTTGCCAGACCGAGCCAAAATTCTGATTCTCCCGATCGGGGCTCGTTGCGGTTAACAATTACCTGGGATCAAATAATTGAGCTGCGAATCCCCGTTGGGAGCGTTTAAACCGATAAATTCATCTTTGACAATTTCAATTATCAACATTTCCAGCCTCCTATCCGTTTTCTTTATATTATTTATAACCATTCTGATAAACACTTGCTTCTCCGAATCGATGAAATACGAAGTTCTTTTAAGAATTAATTTAAAATATATATTTGTTTCTCTCTCGTAATTGTGACATTGGGAAAACGTCAGACACGATTCTTTAACTGTTGTCTTTATGCGTATGTTTGTACACGATAAGAGTTAATCTTTGGTAATAAACGGTTTTATATCTGTCGTTCTAATTTTCTAAGGTACTTTCACCGATGCAATCGACTCCGGAGACTTACCTTTCGTCCATAAAATGTGAACGAATTCCTTTTCCATCAAAATATTTGCGAAATATATACAAAAGGCATTTCGCAATTTTATAGCTAGGCGAAAGTTGTAGAATTCGATTTTCAAGTGGACTTCAAATACCTCCAGAAAAATCCAAGGCCCGGATCAATTATTAATTCACGTTCCCCAACATCCACAAGTCAGTCCCAAGTTTGATGCATCGCGATGGCGAATTAAATATGCAGATCGGTGATGCAACCACGACTCCCGGCAACAATCCGAAGAAAATTCGCAGACCCTTCCGGCTTCGGAGCGACAAATGCCCAAGGGAAACAACAGGCTGACTCTAAATGTTCCCCCCCGATATTAAAAGTTTTAGTGCGCTCGTAAAGATTGAGTTTACGGGTGGCGCGGAGTTATTCCGCCGAACTTTATCGCCGGAATTTTTGGTGAAGGCAGCGTCGCCGATGCTCTCTAAGCTGCCCGAGGAGCTACGAACTGCCTGGTAAACAATCGAAATAACCAATAACGCAACTTCGCCCGCGAGCGGAATGAAAATTCTCGACCCATCAAACCGGTGCCGGGACATTAAATAATGCGAATAGACAGTCCCTCTCGCCGACACACCGTTACTCTCAGCGCAATCGAACAGCCACGGACGATTTTCGAGCCTCGAATGCATTCTTCGGAGCTTGAATCGGTTTAATTGGCCTTGCCAGACCGTCGTGTAAGCTTACATGCTCGGGGAACGCCTGGGCGGGACAAGGGACCCTCGACCTACCATTCCAACTCCCTTAAAATTAACGAATCGTGTCCTGAATTCAGTTTCAACCCGGCAAATTACCCACCATCCTGACCCTTCATCCTTGAACTTTCGAAATCCGCTGGCCAGAATTTTGTGAATTGTTTTTTTTTTATCGAGAACCACTTGATAATGAGCAAAGAAAATAAGCTTTTATGTTTCTAGAGGGTCTTTAACGAGAATATTGATTTTTCAGAGATAATCTGTACGAATTCCAGTGAAGCAAATACATGAAAACAAACGGAATCTACGAACAATCGAGTGTTGTATTTCATAATCCTCCAAAATTATTCTTCCTCAAATAAATGGTACTTCCCGCAGATACGATGAATTACAACATTTTATGCTTTCAAATCGCAAAACCTTTTATTGCAACGAAGTGCGCCGATTGTTTGGAGAGTAAATGAAAAAGATGATTGCAACGTAGGTAAACTGATTCGGGTATCGGCGGAAAGGTTCGCGAAACATTCGAGCTCGAATATTAACCAGAAAATACAGGTGGTTTTCGGAAAAATTGCTGGTGTGTGCTCCTTGGTAAACACAGGCCCGACTGACCTTTCCTGGTTACCTTCACTCTACTTTCTCTTCTGCCCGATGAACTCAAGCGCTGGTTCCCAATACAAATCGAATGGAACCGGGGCTCAGTGTGTATATATATATATATATACACACACGCACACAGGTCGCCCGAAAGGCAACAATAAAACGCACTATTTGACGTCCGTGTAATAGAAAGCGAATGTAACGAGTAAAAATTGCACGGTACCTCCCTCGCAACGCCAACGCTCGAAATTTTATTGCAATTTAACACTCTCGTTGAAATTGCGGTGTACGGTTCAGAAAAATGCTCCACTTTTCCGCGGATTCGTCGCGCGACCGATTAAACCTTTAACGAGTGTAACTGGACCGCGAAACTTTAAGTGTACCTTCTCTAGACGATCGGTCGTACATTCCCGCAATTTGCCAAATTTTAGTAACGTTTCGAAAACAACGTGATATAATATCGCGCGAGTATTCAAAGAATTGAGAACTTTGTAGAGTTACTTGGAAAGAGAATTGCACCCCGTGCTGGAGTTACAACTGACTATTAAATTTGATGAATCGACGTGTATTACTTCAATATTTAAACATCGAATTATATTGAATAGGTATGATGTTATATTTTGCTGCAGTTCTAACGAAAGTGTACTTAATTTGTTCAACCCCCTCGTCATCAGACAAAGTGCAGAAAAAAAACATATCCGTTTCATCACTATCAGAGCAAAATGATCGAAAAAATTGTAAGCTTACAGAAAACCATGCAATCTAGCCACGGTTTTCGCGATAGCCAAATACGAAGAAAACTCGAAAAAGGAATAATACCGGAAAGGCCAACACAACGATGGATCGCTGCGGTGGTAAAGTGAAACAAACAAAAACGGAAAAAAAAGATTCGCCGGTTGGAAATATAGCGCAACGTTAATTCGAACGGAAGTGTAACCAATTCATTATTTTCTTCTTCGTAATCCGATAAAGTGCTCGATAACAAAAAAAAAATCAAGAGAACGAAAAATTCCACTTTTATTTCAATCGACGGAAACGAGCCTCGAAAATTCTAAGCCTGCGGAGAACCTCCAATCTAGCCATAGCGTTTTTTTTCCCCCTCGCCCGGTAAGCCGATCCAAAACGAACGCGGAAATTGAATTAAAACAAAAAGGATCAATTGCAGCAACGCGGAAAAAGATACTGCGAAATATATGTATATTACAGTGTGTTAATTCCCGCGGAAGGGGAAACCGTTCGTTCAAAAATTGCCTTCTTCATTTTGAAGCCATGGTTTTCCAATAGTTTCGTCTCCGATACAGCAGGAATAATAGGAAAAACAGGGGAAACGAGTAGATTAAATATAATACGGTGCGAGTGGAACTGTAAATTCTATCTCTGCAGTACCATAGAATTCTTCGTAGAAGATTGAAACAACTTCTGCTTCGAGCTACCTTTTCGCCGGTTCGTTGACCCCTGTTTTCGACAAGCTGTTGGCTGTCTAACGCTACTCGAATTCCGGCCAACGACGGAGAAATTGTTTCTCGATCGGAAGCACACGTAGAAAATCCTGTTTTTTCCCGTTTTAGTGCCGCCATTAACGTCACGCCGCCGCGCCGCAGACTGCGAACCTTTGTAACACAGCGGAATCCGCAAAAATTTCACAGTGAGTAGGTCTGATTTCATTATTTGCTGGTTTAGATAAATGGATTTTGTCCTTTTCCAATTTGTAATTTCGAATTCAAGGGTGCATCGTGCACTGACGTAACGAAATTGATGTTAGCATTCAGAGCTGTGAAATTAATTTCCCAGCAGCCGAGCAATTTTTTATATTTTCTTGAACGGATGTAAATTCGAGAAGAGTTTGCGTAATTGTAGCGAACGGATCCTTGCAGCATCAGCGAGTTGTGCGAGATATTACAATGACCGATATTCCTAGCAGCCATCGGGCCGGGCGTCTTGCATCTTTGCGCATTCTTACTTTGTGCATTGTTAAATCAGCCTGGAAATATCGTTTCTCTGATACCTGAACCCTCTCGTTTGCCGGGGTATCCGGATAAAAGAGAACAGAGCGGCGCCGATAAAAAGTATGCGCGCGCGCGGGACTGTTGGCAAAGGGGTTCCGGCCCCGGAACGGTAGTTGCGAATTTCTCCTTTGTAGAAGGTGGTTTTAATTGAAATAATTATTGCTCGACGGAGCACGCGGAGACATTCCGCCCGGCAACAGAAAAGCAGGAAATGTTTACCGATCGTTGCGGCAAATGTTATCCTCGTTTCCGTAAGAGACAGAGCGACGGCGTTGTTGCTTCTAATAAGAATGTTTTATCAGGTTTCCTTATTTGTTATCGAAGTTGTGGATGCTCGATGGCGGAATTCCAGGTCGCCTTAAAATTCCCGCCATAAAACCGCGAACGGAATTAGCCTGGCGAGAGTATACCAATACGAGATTCAGAAACCATAACGAGTTATAGGCGGCTAAATCTCCCGGTCCCATTCACCGGCGGAGAACGACGAGCCGGATATCCGTTTTATCGCGGTTTCGCTTTACGCCGAATCGTCGGATATCACCTACAGATTTCGAAAATCGCTCGAGTTCCCGAGGTAATAGGACAGATATGGCCCATATCGAGGATCGATGCCAGGCATCTTTCTGCGTCCCTCCACGGGGCTCGGTCTCTCTTGCAGAGGCCGGGGGGATCGTCTATTCCGACGCCAGAGCTAACAATAAGACGTCGAGACAAAGGAGCATCGGTTTCGACGACGAACGACGCCGCGTTTCGTTTCGAACATTTACCGGGGACAAACCGAACCTCTCTTCTCTATAACAGAATTCCTGTATTAATGTTCTCCTTATCCGTGACTCGCTTTGATCCTGTTTCGCTTTAAACACTCCCCCACCTACCTCAACTGCTCAAACACGTAGGGAGAGAGAACATGCTAAATTTTTAAAACGGAAGCAAAAAAACCTATCCAGTTCGTACCTCGAGGATCGTACAGAAATTTTTCTACACTCGGAAAACTCGTGCACAATGTTATATCATCAGAAATGTGTGAGGTGTTCTGAGAAATTTTTTCAGAGATAACCGATAAACGTATCAGATTCGGACCGAGTGGCTTCGCTGCATCAATCAACGTGAATTCTACAGAAAGTTTTTGAGGTCCAAAGGATCATTTTACGGGAAGTTATGGCGATTCTACGCGCTAACGATCCCATTCGTCGATTCGACGCTCGGTACGGGAGAATATGAAAAACGGGGCAGGATGATACGTTAAACGGTCGCCGGTCTCTCTTTTAATTGCCACGGACTGACGTTGACTTTTGCGAGTCTTTTTGCGGCTCAAGAAAATTAATGACCCGACCCCTGTATATTTCGGAGGCCATTAATTCCGCTGCGGACCGCGTCGCGTCGCAAACCGAAGTAAAAATACGCGGGCCGGACACCTCGCCGGCTATCGGACAATTATTTTATCTTCGCCGTGGAAGAAATAAACGTTAATTGCCCGGCCGCGTAAATCCTCTGCGAAAGAACGAGGCGCACTCGTTTTCCGCAGCGTGAAATCGCGATGCGCGAACGGCCATCGTTTTCGCGGACAGATAAACTTTATCGCGCGATACATCCCTTCCCGATAACTGCGGGCTTGCGTGGGTGGTATCATGGCCATTCTAACAGGGTCGGCAACACGTTTCGTGCATCTGAGATAAAAGGAACTCGACACAGCGGTTCTGTTTGCGTGGACTCAGTCCACTCGCTAGAAAAGCTTCTTTGATGCTGGTTTAACGATGTGTACAGTGGTTTGAGAGCCAAATATCCTCTCACTTGTCTAAACATATTGTCCCCGTAGTCTCTGGAGCCTGACTGCCCGCTTCCCAAAAATACTTACGAGGTTAATGTTTGCGCAAACCGGTTGTTTGACGCTCCACGAAATTCGCGGGCCTCGACAAGCTAAATGGGTTTCTGTGTTTGTAACTCGAGAATCTTGCAAGGAGAGCGCATATTTTAGCGTGGATGGAGTTGAAACACCTTCCGAAGAACTTTGACAGTGTTTCAAACGACCAGCTTGACTAGTCAACGTGTTAACAAGTTGTACGTTTTATTTTTTTCAGAACAAGCGCAGCTCGTCCATCCGTCTGTTCGACGTTCTACGACAGCGAAGCAGTGATTTAAAAAGACTTGAAAGATTTTCTACACTCACAGCAGAACAACCTAGCAGCAATTCCGGCACGTTTCAGTCTACATAAAATCGAAGAAGCCTCTACAATAGTTTGACGATGTTTACTACGATGTAAAACGTCCCACTCGGCTGTAAAATACACTTTCCTTTCCGACACGCGTTACATCCCGTCGACATAAATCGTGCAGAGTACGTCGAAGACGCTTTCAGAAAAATGTTCAACAGAACCCGACGCGAACCCGCCGACGCGACAGTTTGACACGGTATGATTGCAAGAAAGTAATTTAAAGGCGGCCGAGTTTCTCGCTCGACAATATTCTAACGAAAAGCGTGTAAAGCAACTGTCGAGAGCGTCGTCTCGCTAACGATCGCGCGCGCGAGCCTAGCCGAGAGCTTCCCGTTCAGGCAAGTTCCTATATTTGCACGCGGAAAAAAAGTTTCCGCCTTTTCTCCGATTACAAAAATTCCGGGGCCGGCGAATCGTTTTCCTCGATCGACGTATCGACAGCTGGAAACGAGGAACGGTTCCTTTCGAACGAGTCGAACCGGGAGGGGAATCCCCGCGGCTTCGAACGCTGCGCGCCGGTCGGTTGGCAGCGGTATTGCACATACGCTCGTTTTCACTTTCTACACGGACGCGTTTAGCCGTGTATGCAGGCCGCACGCACTCGGAGAAAGTGCCGCCGTCTTCGTCGACGTGGAACGACGCCGAGCGTTCCTCATCGCGAATCTTTTACGACTTATCGACCATGAGCCGCTCGCTCATCGACCCCCGAAGGCGTTATGCTCGGCCACCAAGGCCGAAAAAACTTTCTTCGAACGAAAGCGGGGCCCGCATGCCACAGTTTTCGGGACCACTTTCGTATCTCGACGACTCACTCTCGAACAAGGTCAGTGTCGTGCTCCACGCATTTTTTATGGTGACAAATTTAATACACCTGGATCTCACTTGAAGAAAATCTCGGCTGAATCCAATCAGCATTAATCAAGAATTTAAGGCGATTTATATTTTTGAACACACTGAAAGTACATTTTATATAAAGAATTTATATAACCAAGAATTAAATCAATTTCACTACTGAATGAAACTGATCAACGCCAGTCAAGAATTTAACTCTTAGGTAAGGGACCACTTTCGGATCTCGACGACTCTCTATCGAACAAGGTCGGTGTCGTACTCCGCGCATTTTTATGGTGACAATTTTAGTGGATCTGGATCTCACTTGCAGAAAATCTCCGGCGAATCCAATCAGTATGAATCAAGAATTTAAGAAGATTCATATTTCTATGGAGACACCAAAAGTACACTTTATCGAAAGAATTTATATAATCGAGAACTAAATGAATTCACTTCTGTATTAATCTGATCAACAAACTCTGAGACACCACTGAAAATTATTGTACCATTATTAACACTAGAACTACCGAGCACTAAACGCAGTTGGCAAACATTGCCTTATAATAACGACAATATAACATTTATTTCGATTTCGTGCAAGTTTTATTTAAATATGTACTCCAACAGAGAAGTTGACTAAAGAAATTTCTCGGAAAAACACATTTATATTTTTATTATCATTTTCGCGTTTGTGTGTCAGTATCATTACGCATCAATATTATCATTTTAATATTTCGAATTGAAAACATTTCGCACCAGTCATTCTGACTTGTCCGGTAGTTCTAGTGTTAATAATATTATTCACGTTGTTAAATTTGTTTGAATACCGTATGAGGTATTATATTCTATTGGAACCCACCTTAAACTGTAGGTCCCGTCGTTTAATAACCATAACAGTTGAAAAAGCGACGTAAAAATAATCGAAACAAAGGTATTATATTCTAGGATCGAAAGAAATGTTTAATTCTCGAGTTGAAATAGCTCCAAATTGCAAATGGTCGGAGACGGAAAATTTGTGTCTGCGAAGAAGAATGACGTGGACGTTCGATTTTTCGCGTGTTGACGCCGCTTTTTCGCGTTCGCGAGAGAATTACGGGGCATTATCATCGAAAAACAAGCCGAGTCTGCAACCTGGATACCGGAAACCCATGACGGCGACAGGAACCGATTGATTCCGCGTGCGGCATCGTCGGAATAACGAATACGTCCGGCGATCGTGTCTCTCGCTCGGAAAAGATATTCGGCCGTCAGTGAACGACGAAACGAGTCGTAAAAATGCGATGAGTCAGTTGCCACGATGTCGCGACGTGTACGTTATTTTTCGTCGGCGTTTTCTGCCGACCTAAGCCAGCGGCCTCCCACGCCCCCGCCTGCCTGCGCTTCCTCCTTTGTAGGTAAGGTTCGTTGTCCCAACAGAATAACGGCATTTACGGAAACGGGGGCTGCGGGATAGGAAAAAGCTTCGACGAACCAGCCCACGCCAGGAAGTCCGACTTCGTTACCTCTTGAATTCTCTCGTTCGACAGGCCCCTTTCGACCAATGCTTCATCCGAGGCTACTGCCTGTGCACCGGTCCATTCGAACGACTGCCAACTGTGTTATTTTGCGAACCGGTAATTGATTCGCTCCGGGAATTAATGCGGAGGAATATTATTTAGCTCGTCCGGGGACGCCGAATGCCAGCGGGACCAAAATAGCGGACGAATTAAGCGCAATTGAATTCATGCTGGAATAGACCCGTTGTGGATTTTATGGAATTATGCGGCACAGGACTGTTCAGATTACGCGGTAATTAATTCGTTTGACTTCTCCCAAGATGAGACTCGCGTTTGTACAGATCAATTTTTTTCCCCCCTTCATCCGTCCCGCGTGTCAAATTTGACACAGTTCTCTCGAAACGAGTTACACTGTTCTGTAACTTGTAAGTAATTATATGTCATGGATATTTGGTCCCCTCAGGGTTTCAAATCCCATTCCACACCTTTCACCTTTAACCAACACTCCCTATCGCCTATTTCAGCGGGACCTACTTTTTATTACGGTGGGTTCCGAACCACCTTGGGCACCACAGTTTTTTTTAAAATAGCACATTGAATTAATTCAAGAGGTGCCGGGCGCGGGGATTCGAACTCGAGACCGCCTGGTCGCAGTCGCGTGCTCTATCCACTGACCCACTGTGTGCCCGTAACTTGTAAATAAATTTGCCCGAAACTTCGTGACTTTTTATATTTACAAATTTGCAATAAAAACAATTTAGAATGGGAACGTCAGTGGTGTACCTTGCTGAAATCATCGTCTGCTCAATGGTGAATCTTCCGAAGCCATTGGAAAGAGCAGAATACGCAAAGAGCAGAACAATGTGGCAGCGCGGGGCATCTGATGGAAATTCGATTGTAACTCTCGATTCCGTTGCCGAGTTAGGAGAAGAGGTGTGCCGTCTGACAACAGGTAGGCGCACAGGCACAAAGAGAGAATACGCGAAGGGTTAGAGCGATTCGGAAACGAAACTCGCAGAGATACAACCCAGTCCCGACTTCAATCACACTCGGATTCGGACGGGGTTTCGGATGGGGTCCGGACCGTTATGCCGGGATTAATTAAAATTGAATATCTCGTTAAAATTTAATTGCATGATCAAAGCGAGACAGCACGGCGCGGGAGGGTTCGGTCGAACGGAACAACAGGCCAATACCTGACCCGGCCCACGGGATAATCGACGTGATTGTCGGCATCAAGCCGGATACACGCGGTCTCTTGGTCGATTTGTTAGCTTTTAAGCGCTCTTGCCGTCCGTTCGATAATATGCGGAATAATTTGATAACGTTGCGCGGACTAACGTTGTTGTCCGCGCGAGCACGCGTGCACCGGCACGTGAGCCGCGTTTAAATCGAACCCCCGTGCACACCCACGGGGTGCACAAACCCACCCCTGTGTCCCTCTTTCTCTCTCGTATCCCGTTTTCTCTCCTCGCCAACACACCCCTCAACCCCCACAGGTTTTCGTTGTTACGCGCTGCCTCCGGCACATTTCACTTACTTCGCGCAGATTCCGACGTGATTCGATTCGTCCGGAATCGGCTGCAATTGCGACGAAAAAGTTTTCATCAATTCAACGGTCTACCGTGCCGCGATTCCGAAAGAGACGAATGTGTTTCATGTGCACCGCGCGACTTTCGGGATTTATTGTACACGGAAGTTCGCCGATTATGTTTCCAGTAGGTCACGTTCTTAATTCTTTTACTATAATACAATTCTAGACATCTTCCGAGTACAATACGTTTATTATAAAAGTTCTACATCTAGACGTAATGTGCTTTTGTAACGCAAGATAGTGTTTTTTAACCAATTTCTATAGTGCTTGATTTAAATTAAAATTGTGGTGGGACCTGGAGGGGATTTGAAGCGAGCAAGTTTCGTGGCACGGCCGATCTTCTCCAGGAGCTAGGTCTTCCCTCTTCCACGGTTCTATCGCTCGAGATTTGATAAACTCGCGTTTCTTTTTAGCCCGTCCTGCGGATCCAATCTCTCGGTTCTCGTTCCCTTCGCGAGATTGCTCGTTCCACGGGTGTTCCGTGTATTTCACGCGGAAAGCGTACTAGGTACACGTGTGTCCCCGGTCTGCGGTATCACGAACGTGCCCTCCGACGTCTGCTCGTCGGATATCGACTTTTCCCACCGTATTCCTCCGAGAAACGAACGACATCTCGTCGAGGAGAAACGTCGCGATTATATTTCCTCGCCTCTCCCCTAACCGGCCATACGTTCCCTACCCGCGTTTGCATTCCCCGACTGTAACCGATGTTACTCCGCTATGGTGGCCACGATTTTCGCTCTATCTTTCTGCAGACGCCGGCAGAACCATAGAACGATGAACAAACTCTCTGTAGAATCCCCGGCGAAGACAAGGCCTTTGTTTTCGATGATATCGCCGAGACGCTGGACACAGCTCACTCCGCGGTGAGCGTGATGAGGATACCGATGCGACTCTGACGTAAATTTCTTAGAGGTACACCGTCTTTCTTTGCTTTCCCTTTTAATCGGACAGTTAACGCCTTTGAGGCGCCACTAAAAATTGCTGTACTATTATTTAAATAATTGTTTACGCTATCAGATATGTCGGTATCTAACCAATTGATGATGTGTCGAGTAGATATATTATTATATTAAAGTTGGTATTATGATTAGAATAAAGATTTAAATCGATTAGAGACGGGAATGCGCCCGTCGATTGTATAACGCGGCAAGTTCAATTAGAAGAAAGACATAGAACGATCGTTGTTATTAAAATAAATGAGTTGTGTTGCCAATGTTCTCGTGATATGCAAAGACGTGATATGTTATCAATGTTTGATTAAAATGTTCATACGATAAATATATATATATTATATACATTAAATGCTGCATATTTATTAAACGTTTAACAACGTAAAGCTGAGTATCACAACACCAATTACTACACATTTAAGTATTGTATGAGGTATTATATTAATTTCATATTTATCAAATTTAAAAAATCATAGAGAATGGAAATATTGTAGGTCAGAAGAAACGTTTAATTTTCCAGTTAAAATAGCTCCGAGTGCAAAGGGTTAACAAACCTGCTAGGCCTTGGCTTCACGCAAGTCCATGAAGGGTTATCACAGAAATTAACCCTTGACAGTCTCGGAGCTATCTTAACTCGAAAATTAAACATTTCTTCCGACCTAGAATAATTCTATTGTATATGACAATGAAATTTATATAATATCTCATACAATACTTAAATGTGTAGTAATTGATTAGATACCTACATAGTTAATAATGTGTTAACCCTTCACTGCATGATTTCTTTAACTAGGATGACAAAATTGAAAGAAGGTCAGTTTTTGTGTTTTATTTCAGGGAAAATATTGAAAATATTAAAACAACATTTTCAGAGAAATAAACATAGTAAGAAAACACATTATTAATTTACTATATGCCAGATTTGGAGGGTTGAGAGTTAAATGATTATCGGGCGAACACTTCTAACCATTTCCTTTAAGATCTGCACATCAGAATTCTTTTAAGAATGAGTATCGTGCGAAAAGGGTGAAAGTAGTGAAATTGAAAGGTCGCTGAGTAAAGAATGAAATTTCTGTTGTCGTGACAGCCTCTTAGAAAAATTGCTCGCTTCCGTGACAAGGCTTCCGTCAATAAAGCATAATAAAAATCTTCTGTAACCAAGGGACGGAAAATCAGAATTCTCGTGGTTCGAAGCGACGACGCGACACGGCGCGACGCGAAGACACCAATATCTTCCAATATACTTTTCCCTTCGCCGGCGTGGAAAATCTAACTTTCTCGCGCCACTTCGACCCTTACCATCGCGGAAGTTACGTGTTTCCAGGACGGCGGTCCGAGAATCCAAGGAGTCGACCGCGAAGGATACGCGTATGCAAGAAAAGTCGCGGTGGCGCATGGCGCGCCGTAAGAGTTCCAATTTCTCGTTCGTTCTTGCCGCCATATCCTTTTCCCGGCAGTAACGAAGTTCCTCGGTGAGACGGTAATTTCTTTTACCCTCCTTCTCCTCTCTGTGCAAGGGACGTAGAGAGAAAGAGAGAGAGAGAGAGGGAGAGAGTGGATAGGGTGGTTCCAAGGGGTTGATGCTCGGTGGTAGTTACGCGCCTCTCGCGTCGCTAGACTTTATCGTCGAAGACGGCCTCGCTCGTGTTTTATTTCGCGAGGAAGAATCGACGAGAACTTTGTTGCTCGAACGATACCCTGTGCAGAAATAAATTGCGATTGTTCGATCGCACGTACAAGATCGACGTAGCCCTTCGAATCGCTGGACTGCAGATCAAGCCTGCTGCGAGAGAACGTCTTTCCCTAAAAGATTAAACGAACTTCACGCAAGATCAATTTAAAAGCCTACCCTTGCGTCAATTATCAAAATTCACTAAAGAAAACCAGGAAACCGTCGAATTTTTCTTGCGGCAGTAGCGTTGTCCCATTTATCGGGCCGCGCGACATCGAGCCCGCAAAATCTTCTCAGACAAAATTCCCGCCGTTCGTTCAAATATTTATCAGACCACCCCGAACGTAAGTAAAGATCATAAGGGGGTTGATATCCCGCAGACGGGGTTGGTCTGCGAGATTTCAGCTGCCTCGAGGATTCTCGTCTCGCCCGCCGGAAAACTCCGATCGACTTTGAATCCGTTTCACGCGGAAACTTGTAACAGGTGGAGCGGACAAAGACGGAGAGAAAGAAAAAGAGGGAGAGTATGCACAGTGTGCGAACTCAGGGGGTTGTTCTCCTCGTCACACGAGTTAGTATACTGATGGAGCCGGACGCGGTCGAAACGGAGGAAATCGAGCGGCTGCGAGTATTAAAAATTTAGGGGCCCGTTGCGTTCGACGTCTTGCATAAACTAACCACCTTCTCAACCCTTTTTACCACCCTCTGGGAACTTTGTTCAACCCCCACCGGAGTGTCGATCCACCGACCATCCACTTTGTTCCGACGCGTTTTGCACTCGTCGGCTTCGTGACCAGAACCATTCGCATTTATCGTTCGACCCCGATCAGAGGGATCCAGTCGATCGTTTTCACCGCGATGAGATCGGGTTTCGGGGGCTTGCTGTTACACCGGCAGTTATTCTTAGCTGTCCACGTAATTTCTCCTTTCATTTCTATTTCTCTTCGTTCGATTTTATACGGTATTGATATCGCATTTCCACCGAGGAAATCTCTTTCATTTCATTCAGTACTTACAGTGCTTTATACGTTCTTTCAATCGTCGATCGTCATTTCGCTAGTCGTTCGTGGCGTTTTATAAATTTATCGTACAATAGTGATACTGCGCGTGTGTTCGTTTAAAAAAAAAAAAATAAATTTTACTTTGCTGGATGTTTTGAATACTTGCAATTTTAGTTGGGAACGTGGATGTTGGTAGCTCGGTTTTCGCGATCAGGTTAAAAGTGTAACTGGCAGATCGAACTATTAGCGACCGCTGAAATTACGATGGGATTGCGAGATAAACAAATTGCTTTTCCCCGACGATAGCAACGTTTCAAGGCTGAATAGAATGTTTTAATTTATTTTGCAGTGGAACAATGCGCTTGTTAAGTACAACGACGCGGGCCGGGGGTTTATGACGTGGACGTGATTTCTTCGTTATTTTTGAGATTAACAATTTCCATGTTCTTTCAGCGGGATAACCATGGTCGGGTTGGTTGTTTACGCCCGGGAAAATTACAAATTCTAATTAAACTCGGATAGCGCGGGGAGAGAGAGAAAGAGAAAGCGCGAGAACGAAGGGAGTTTCTTTTCAACGTCGATGGCGGTCGACTGCGAATAAATTACACATTTAATGGGAGGAACAATAAAAAAAAAAGTGTTTTCAAAAATCATTTCCGTGGAAACACGGATGGAAACAGCGAAAAGAAAGATAGAGTAGAACTGTAGACCCTTGGCGTCGCGGTTCTACGAAATTAAAAATTAATTCGAAGTTGTCCAGCTTTCTTGGGAAACCAAGAACCGCCTGTTTTCTCTCCGCTTTGTTAAACATCGGAAGTTATTGAAACGGGAGCTTTTGTTTTATTACACTGACAGGATTGAATAATAATACGACTTCATTATACAGTCAAATGTCGGGGAGCGCGAGCGCCGCTACAATTTTATGATGTTCGAAAGTAAAGCTTCGGGAGCGAGCCTGAATTAAACCAAATGGACAGCCTTCGATCTTTCTTTCTCACGGAACCGTAGGATATACTTTAGAATCAATTCAATTATTTATTAATCCACGAATATTTCACTCTCAAACGCTGGGATACGCGTTCATTCTCATTCAACGTGACCAACGTTCTATCTAAATTCACATTTCCTAGAAGCAAACTCAAGTTATTAGATATTTTATTTTGTTAATAAATCAACCTTCGATAAAACAATCCTCGTAATATTTTACAGTCTCGTATTTATATTTAAATAATTCGTGATCGAGCAAAATGATTAATGGTAAACGGAACGAGTTTATCGCAAGTTTTCTGAATTACTTTTACTGGCGATTCCGGAAATAAAAGTCTACGCGGGAATATGCGTCACGTCTACCTCTTTAAACACATATTTTTCACCGTCCGCGATAATTGTAGAACACAGGACGCATAACTCCACGTCACAATTCTCCGCAACAGTACTTCATCCCGTTTGTTGTGAAAAATCGCGTAGCTGCGGCTTCCACTTTGAACATCAAGAATACCATTTTATACGGACGACACAGTGTGGTTTTACAAGTTGAAAAATGTACCGAGCCTCTAATCAACCATTTTTAAAGCAAACGTAGTATCTCTGCTAGAGTATCGAGACACACGAATGTAGATTGCAAATGTCCACCACTTTAGTACGGTGTACTGTGCTGATTTGAAAGTACCACTTTACAGAACAATTTTGAATGACTAATGCAAACTACAAATATAAAAAAAACCATTTTAAAGAACAATT
Organism: Lasioglossum morio; assembly: GCA_916610235.2. Classification (NCBI taxonomy): domain Eukaryota; kingdom Metazoa; phylum Arthropoda; class Insecta; order Hymenoptera; family Halictidae; genus Lasioglossum; species Lasioglossum morio. The sequence goes on along the minus strand of OU744330.1, from coordinate 5,905,411 downwards.
TTAAATAACCAATGTACAGTACAATTTTAAAGGTCTGTTAACCGGCCGCTAAATAAATCAATGAACAATTTAGATGGAGTAACAATCGCATGCATAACTAAACATCCAACAAAAAAATTGAAAAAAGTGTATGGATTCGATGGAAAGAAATTATTCAGCAAACTGTTTTGCTCGCTCGTTCCTCGACATTTGCAGATTGGTGATAACGGTTCAATCGTGCCGCTTTCATGAGAGGAACAAGTGTTGTTTCCAGAAGCAATTACGGATTAACCCAATTAGGGGATGTTGACGCCGAGACGGTCGGAATATACAGGCGACGTGGACCGGGGTTTACGGAAAAGCGTTTTCTACTCTTTTCTAATTTCGGTAGGACGCCTCAGGATCGCGTGGACGGCGCCGGAAAGCCGGCGGACAAAGTTTTCGGCACGTCGAATTGCCTTTATCCCGACACGAGGAGGCGTCGTCGCATCGTGGATATTGTTTTCGCGGCCGCGAACTCGTCCGTGCTGCTTCCGCCCTCTCTGTGACCAGCCAACTGCGAGTTGTCAATTTCCACAGTGTTTCTTCGCGCCAGACGCGAAATACGCGACAGTCGCGAAAAACAGCGACGGATCTTACACTCGCCGACAACTTTCCTGGCTGCCACCCTTAACACCAGAAATAATGGATTTACCATTTCTTGCTGCGTTCTATTGGGGTCGGACCGCTTTGATTAAATATGTTTGCTTGGAGCAGAAAACGGTGTAATGCACGCATCCGAAGTAGAAAATTACACAATGTACACGTTCGACGTGGAAAATTGTTCTTTCAAAATTATCCTTCAAAGTGGTTGTTCACCCCTTATATAGCTAACCAAAATAAATAATAGCGTATTTAAAATCTTTTGTATTTCAATTCTCATTTTAATGACTTTAATTACATATATATCAGCGAGCATTAATGCACATTCAGAGAAATTTTGTTAATACTGAAACGGAGGATGATTGAATGTATTCACTCGAGGTAGAAAATGGTTTAACTAACTAAAATGTAAAGGGGTAAAGGCAAAATGGCGATCAGAGGATTGCAGTAAGCGTTCCCAGACAGATGTCAACGCTTCAGACAAAAAGACAAAAGCGTACGATGAAAAGGGATCGCGTCCACTGTCTATCGAGGACCAAAGAGAGAATATCAGTCGGGTTGTATCGATTCCCGCGTGATTAATTAACCGCGAGGATAAGAGCCGGTAACGAGTAGGAGGTTGTACGGGGGGCGCGAGGTAGAGCAGGAAATCACGATGAATAGAAGAAACAACAGAATAGAGGATCGCGGAGGTTGCAAGAGACGCGGAAATGGCATAATTTGCCGGCGTCGAATCTCTGCAAACAGGGCGCAAACGCGGACGAGCAAACGTAGCTTACGATAGTCACCCGTTGTTTGAATGCGGCCAAACGGAACTCGCCAGCTATCCCCACCGTATATACATTCTACGCGTATGTGTATTATGCGCTCGGATGTGCAAACGCGAGCAAATGCGAGATAGATCGAACGCGCCCGCGCTCTTTGATCTATTACACTCGCGGATAATTCATCGCAATTGCGAGTTATTTCACGGGTGTCCGTCGCGCCATCGTTCCTTTGCTCCTCTGAACACGGGTTTGGCTCGCCGCTTTTTGGCAATGCACCGGAATTTGCACAAAGAACGCCGAACGTAATTATGGGTTATTGAAAAGCTCCTCGCGGTGAACGTGTGGTAAAATTGAAAAGTTCTCATCTAATCACTGAACGGAAAAAATATATGCTAAACTTTTTATTAGTATATCAATAATTGCGTGCAGTTCCTGAGATTGATATTGAGACAATGACAGCAAATTAGCCGGTAGATCCAAGCGGAAAATTTCTTAATCAATGACCGGGAGATTCACGATCGGAGATTTTCCAGGGAACATTTGCGTCGCCGTCTCCCGTCGACCGTTCACGGTGGTAGTAAACACAAATGTGGAACGAGCGGCTGAAGAGAACAGGCAAACCACTCTGGAAGTGGTAAGTTCCGGGGGTTTGACCTGGAAGGCATTATTGCACGCGAGTATATGAGCAAGAGAGGGGAATACATAGTTCGTGGTCGTGGGTGGAGGGGCTCACCTAAAGGCCCGACTCCCCAAAACTCTCCTGGCGTCTTTCGGCGGATCCCCTAAGTATGGAAAACTTTCGGTACGTCGAACAAATGCTCTATACTGTATACCCATGAACGGGACGGAAATATCTTGCGTGTGTCCATATCGACTGTAGACAATCTGGAAGATCCCTTTTAGCACCTTGTTCATTCCCGTTTTAGTTACAATCTGAGAAAGCTCATTTATAGCTCGAGTACTGAAAAATTATGCAAATTATGCATTGCCACTTCAAATTGAAACGTCTACGAAAATAATATAGCTAGGAATGAACTGCGTGTAGGTGCTCATAAAATTTGCAACAGCAACCGAGAAAGTTACTTAACAATTTTCTTAAATTAGAGATATGCTACCCTGCAAATCGATTTCAGCAGGCTATGTACATAACTGGTTGTTGGGTTCGAATCGATCACCGCGAAAAATCGCGGGGCGTAATCAAAGACAGCTGGCAGGCGGGTAACAGTGTCTGTTTGCAAAGTAATATTAGTTTGCCGGGGCCTAATACACGGTCGCGTTGATTAGAATTTATCTAGCGCGTTCCGTCTGCGCTATTGCAAATCCAGTTTGATTAAACGTCACTCATTGGCCTTGCTCCATTTGATCGTGTTCCGGCAAGATCCAACTGCTCGCCGTTTGCACGGGCCTGGGGAGCATTTACGCTCTCGAGGTTTATACATTGCGTGCACATAATTGCGACGGTCATTGACGGAACTCGTTAATAGCTGCGAATCTGACGAGCAGAGCCCCGCCGCTAATTTTGCACGTGGTAACGTGGCCAACGTGTGACAAATGCCGGCTTCGGAGGGCTTGGGGATGGGGGTCGATATTCCTTTTGACTGGGAAACACGTTAACGCGCAATCAACTACTTAGCAGAGGATAGCCCGATTCCGAATAGGAGTCATTAAATGTGCACATTGATTACAGGGGAAACGGTTGACCCTTTTATACCTGTAGGCTCCATTGAATGCCTTCGTTACGTCACGTGAATGAAGAATCATGTTTGCCCGGAACTATGATTTCTGCGCTGCTGTACGGGTCTGTTCAATTTCATCGCGTTCTTCTTTGTAAATATTATAGAGATTTAAAATCGAGTCGAACCTAATAATGCCGGTTCGAAATCTACTATTTCAGTGACGGTACCACGAAAGTGCAAAAATATGAAGATATAAGAACGTAAGGAGTTGGCGAAATTACCGTGGCGGTTCAATTAAAATCGAATGGCTCCCAACGAAGGGCGTCGATCTGCCGGAAAACTCCGAAGGAAATTAACGGCGGAGCAGTTTTCCAAGTAGGGTAGAACTTTCGTCAAAGACGATGGTGGCGCGGCGGCTCGGCGTGTTCGTTCGTTCGTTCGTTCGTTCGTTCGTTTCGCGTTAATTCCCCTCGTTTGGCAAAAAATGTTCCAGCAGAACGTTGAAACGTCGCGAAAACGGGTTTTCTGCGAGCGAGAGCGCGCGTTTTACATATCGTTCCCGTGATCAAACGATTTGTTTTCGCCGGGGAAACTCGCGCAAACATAACGACCTCTTCCGGCCGGCACGATTATACGCGGATTAATTAATCATCCCTCCCAACGCCTTAAAACTTTTAATCACCCCTTCGCCCTCCTCGTTCCGCCAGTTTCTATCCCCCCCCTCTCTCTCTCTCTTCCTCTCACGCTCGTTAGCCACGAGTTAACGGACTGGTTTGCCCGAGAGTGATTGTAAATAGTACGTGATTGAATGTGCATTATTAACAGTGACTGGTTGGGATACATTTATGCTTCGGCACGCCATTGTACGCGCATCGCGCGGCGTTCTGCCGCCTGCAAAGACTCGGCCTCTTTGTTAACCAAAGCTTGTATCCGCGATTAGGGTCGCGCACCATCCCTCTCGTCGCGCACGCGATTCGCAACTTCCGCGGGTTCGTGCGGTACTATTGTGTGTGGTACTATTTTTATCGGTTTTGTGATACTGCAAACGATACAGAAAATTTTTATTTTGTAGAAAGATCTGCGACCTATTAGTAATATTAATAGGTTGAAAGTAATCCATTCTTTTCACAAATGTATAAAACTGCAAATGATCGAGAACATTTTTATTTTGTAGAAAGATCTGCGATCTATTAGTAATATTAATAGGTTGAAAATAATCCATTCTTTTCACAAATGTATAAAACTGCAAATGATCGAGAACATTTTTATTTTGTAGAAAGATCTGCGATCTATTAGTAATATTAATAGGTTGAAAGTAATCCATTCTTTTCACAAATGTATAAAACTGCAAATGATCGAGAACATTTTTATTTTGTAGAAAGATCTGCGACCTATTAGTAATAATAATAGGTTGAAAGTAATCCATTCTTTTCACAAATGTATAAAACTGCAAATGATCGAGAACATTTTTATTTTGTAGATAGATCTGCGATCTCTATTGATAATATTAATGTGTTGGAAATAATATATCGACATTCTTAAATTCTTTTAATAATTGTACTGTCTGAAATCGCACCCCTCTATTTTCGTTATAAATGCATAAATTCTCAATCTATATAATCATTTCTGTTAAGCGTACAGTCTCTCGCATGTTTGTGTAAGAGCATTATCATATATTCAGAAGTTATGCAGATATTTTGTATTGAAGGATGAACGATGGTTTAATCCGCAACCTAAATATTATGCGATGCCAAATATCATCTATTTGGTAAGGTGACTTCGGCTAGAGGCTCACCGAGCGAATTTGAGGTTTGTGGGACGAACTAAGGGGTATTAGCGGGATAAAGGGGCGTTCTAAGCGATTAGAAACTGTCAGTGTAGGAGTAGCATCAACCCTGGTCGAGAGCTCACGAAGCAACCCCACCTGATAAATGGGAGGTGACACGTTCGTCCATTTTTCTCTTTCGCTTGACGTGGCTAGCTGAAAGTTTGGCGTTGCTTAACAATTTTCATTGCTGCCCGCTTACCCCGCGTCTAATTATCTCGTTCGCGAACGCGCATGATAAAAATCCCCAATGACCAAACGATTGAAAGACGAGCGTGGCGTGCCTGTTTCAAGTAGAAATTCCATGAACGGACGATCGAGGGCTGTCCGATCGGTAATTAGGATCGGAAAATCCAAGGTATTCGTGATCGAGGGTGTCGGGTATCGGCTGTTTGGCTAGGTGTGACGCAATTTTGTGGCCGGAGTTAGTCTTGAGGAATGGCAATCTGCGCGTTCCGGTTCGATGGTAGCCGATAAACTGTACCGCGTAGCGGTGCTCCGCTAGTTGTTCCATCCCCGATCCGAATCATCTGGCCTAGCCAGATAATTACCGGGGACTTCTGCAGGTGACAGAGACCGTACAAAACATGCAAGACACAATTGTTCTTCTCTAAACACTCTCATAGAATTCGTTTGCTATTTTTATTACCGAGTCTCAACAGAGCATTTCGTCAAAACTATTTACTTATAGTATATATGTAATGGATAATTGGTCCCCTCAGGGTTTCAAATCCCGTTCTACACTTCTCACCTTTTACCAACACTCTATCTATCGCCTATTTCAGCGGGACCTACTTTTTATTACGGTTGGTTCCGAACCACCTTTATTAACTTCCCGATTTATAGGGAAATTTTTTTTTTAATTTTTTGTTACTTTTTTCTTGAAAAATTCAAAAGACTACATACGTCATGTGGTTGGGCATACTCTGTATGCCCAATACAGTGTTATAATCACTTTCCCTGAAAACATATAATCTTCTTAAAACGTACACTAAATAATGATAATAATATACTGCAACTAACGAATCGGGAAGTTCTTTGTGTGGCTCGTGGAGAGTCACACACAAAATAAAAAAAAAACATTAATAGCTGTAGGCCCCACTAGTTTACTTATAGTATTTACTACTTAAATCGTGGAGTCTTCCAAGCTCTCAACGATAGAAAGCCAAGTATCAGTCATCTTGAAGCTCGGTATTTTTCAATTAGATTTCTGCAAGGGCCCACGGGACTGAAAGGGTTGAGATTTGGGACCAATGGGAATACTGTGTTGTTTGCCAAGCTCCGAACGACAGGTAGCAGCGTATCAATTTCTCTCTCTCTCTTTCTGTCTCGTCGATGCGAACGCGATTCCCGCGGCTCACGAAATGCAGCAATAATGTACGAGGTACGCGTTGCTTGAACCGAGCGTCCGTCCGCTGATACGCGACACGGTCTCGCGTGAATCAGATCTGGATTATTGCCGGTGGTGGCTGCGCTCCGCTTCCGGCCTGTAATGCGTTTCCATGCGCCGCGCCGCGCTGGCCGAATCAAAATGGGTTGTTGGGCTTCGACCTCGCGGCACCCGCGACTCCATCTCTCTTGTTTTCTCTCTCCTTTGATCTCTCTCTCTCTCTCCCTCTCTTTCTCTCACTCTCTATTACGCCATTACTGCACTGCCTATTTTCGAGTCACGGAAACGCACGGAGATGGATTCAGGGACATGTTAACTAGGACAGGTTAATTTGATACATTGCCTTTTCACGTTCCCTTGCTGCTCCACTGAGACAGCGTCTGCGAAGACTCCGACAGTGCACGAATGATCGCTGGGGGATGTTTATGCTATTTGTGGTCGAGAAGATATGCCAGGCAAATATTAGGTCGCGTCAGAAATAATTTCTCTGCTAGTCAATTTTATTCGTCAATGAAATAATTATGTTTTGTTTGGATGCTCATCGGTAGTTGCAATGTTCATCAAAATAATCTTGTTTTTACATAGTTTTTAACAAAATCCAAACGGACACATAAAATCTAGAAAATCTGAGGCTTGGCTCAATGAAAAACGTCCGTGTAAATTGACGTAAAAAATCGATGGTAATCCTCGCCGCAGCGTGGTTTCCCACGGCTAAAAATGATGTAAAAATTATCGATGTCCGGTTTCTATGGTGACATTCATTTCCACGAGATGTTTTGTCGATTTTGTACGTCCAGATTTTTACGCTTTAATGCAAACAATCCGTGAATAAATGATAAATAGACTGCCGCTTTGAAGCGTTCGTAGTGCTCGCGAGTATGCGAAACGTAACAAAAGAAATGGTTTAATGGGGATTTATTTACATTTTTATTTCAACATTTCGCTTTTCGAAACTCTCGGTACCCGTTCTAGCAAAATAATGGTGGGAAAACTGTGTGTACCGGTAAAAATCCACGGAGATAATGATAAATAATGTATTCGTGTCTGCTTTGTATATTCTTCTTTATAAACAAGAAATAAGGTAACATCATCGCAAGTGCTTGAATGCTATGTTTTGTACCATTGCTTTATAATCATGTCGCGAAGGACTCCGTGACGTTACTGTTTTAATAGTAATTTTTTCCGACATTAACACTAAACTTCCGTGCTTTTTATTATAATATGTGCTTGGATATACAAGTGTGCATAATGATTTCCAGTGAAAGCATCATTATAATTTCAATAATTGTAAAATAAAAAACCAGAAATTGGCCAGAGTTAAAACACCATTTAAGAATGTGAAATCGAGAATAAGCTACTCTGAAATACGTTTCTAGAATTTTTTGAAAATTGTGGCTCTTTAGGTGACTCAAGCTACCCTTAATCAATTCGAACACTAATAGGGCGAGCCCGGAAATCAAGGAAAATTTTCTTAAATTCGTTCGTAAGAACGCAGAAGTAGAATTAAGAATTGTTAATTAATATCATTGAGATTTACTGTCGGCAAGAAAGTCCACAGAGAAGCAGGAACACGGTGCGAATTATCCAACCGTTTGGAACAGTGTACAGCCGGATTTCGAAAGCTTGTGATCGATGAAGTAATTAGCTTGTAAGGAGGAAATCAGCCGGCCGCGATCGCCGTGCACCCTTCTCCCATCGAGGAACAAAAAGACTGGTAACGGTGCAAGTTCGAATTTCTACTTCATCATAAAACTTTGCCGTTGCAACGTTCTGGACACCAAGTTCCTCCGACACCTGGCCACGCTGACCTGGTCAAGCAAGTAATTAACCTTTTTGCCGGGTGCATCTGTTACTGCGACTTGCCATTGCACTTTTTCGCTGGCACTCGTAACATTTAAGAACGTCATCTATTAACTTAATTAATCCGAGTCTTGAAAATTGTCCGCAACACGGGTCCCTGTGTTTGAATGTGCTTGATAAATCAGCTTGGACAAGAAGATACCTAAATTTTACGTTGAAGAAGCTGAAATTGATATTGGAATAGCAAGCACGCTGTCTAAAGGACGTAACAGCTTTTTTCTGATGGATGTAACTTAATTAAAAGAACATTGGAAATACTTTTGTGGGTTAGAACGGAGCATGAAGTATACATTTTATCGATTGCCAGGAAAATCAGGCAGCGAACGAGAGGATCCGGCAGCGTTACAGGTCTAAGAACGCGTCCGCAACCCGCAGCGTCAGCTTCAAAACTTTGTGTCTCTGAATTATGTGGCACAAGAGTGTTTCGCAGGATGATATTAAACCTATTTGGAGAGGCGAAACACGAAGGCATAACCGGCAACGCGATTCCACCGTAATATATTCACCGTGTGAAACTAACTTCTGCCGGACCCCGAAACGTTTATGACGGAGCTATTCAATTTATAGTCGGCGCAATCCCCTTCGTGAATTAAACTGGCGAAACGTGATTATCCTCGTCACAAATTCGAAACAGATTTCTATATTATCTCGTTCCTTGTTGTCCCGATATACACTATGCTCGTAAGTATCCGGACACTTGGACCACGCCCATAAAATATCGTAGACTAATTGTTAACCTCCGAGCGAAACAACTGTTTCCACTCCCTGTAACCATAATCTCCGCCATCTTTTACAGGACCATGTTCGTGACATTCGTTGCGATCGGCGCGTGTAAATTACTTAAAATATTCAGACCAATTGAAGAATTATTTTTTGACACAGCAGCTCTTCGTAACCACCACGAGATACTTCAGCGTTATTTTCAGATCTCAAGAAGTACAAGAACACTAAAGAAGAAACTCTTTCAAAGTTGTTACTAATATTTGTGTTTGCTGTTCCTCGGGACTATAAAAAAGTATACAACCGCGACTACGGTCGCGGGAGGCTTAAACGGATAAACTTCGTTCGCTTCTTTGAAAGCTGTAAGTTTTAATCTGTGTGGACCGAGGCTCGCCGGCAACCAGGCTACAGATGAGCGTGCAAACTTGAATTTTCATAATCTGTTTTGCAAGAATAATCGATAAAAAATTTGATTACTTGTAACCCAGACTGGAAATAAATAAAGACTGTTCGAGGACACACGAATCTCGATGCAACTCGACTACCTCGAAACCGAGACGAAGAAAATTTGAGTATCGCACAGAGCTCCACAGTCTAGCAATCAGCATTAGATGTCTCGGTGTCACGGGTTAGGAGGCAGCTATTACGCTCTACGTTTCCCGTTTTACGATACAGACTCCGGGGGATGCAGGGACCCCGAAAAGTTCACGTCGAAAGACTAACGGCCGTAAAACAGTCACCGAATCGTGTCCAAAGTACCGCAACATCCTCGCTACCGGAAGATATTATGCGGATCGCATTATGAAGACGGTCTCGGACTGGGTCTCCGGAAAATTCCTGAAGAAGAATCCACGGTTTCGTGGATGGTGGTCAGCGTAGCTCGTGCTCGCGGAAACTCTCGCGAAAAGAGTGGGTCGGGTTCTGATTTATCGCGGACTTGTCGCTGTTACGGCGTTTTTTCCCTTTCTTTAGTGGGTGGTCGCGGCACGAACCCGGGCAACTCCGGCCTCGGGTATCGTCGTAATGCAGTCATTTAAAGTGAAGCACGACGCGATAATACGCCGCGATAGCCGCCATCTTCGCCGCGGTCTTCCCTCGTCCGCGACGACCAAACGCAATTTTCTCGCGGACCGCCGCCGCCTCCTAATCACTTTTAGATTCTTATCAGCGGGCAAAGTTCGCTCCGGGACGTTCGGGCCCGTCGCCGCTGGTATCTTCCTATTGTCCCCCGACAACTCCTGTTTGCTAAGTCCTCTTTATTACCGGTTACTCCGACGCGCGTATCCGGTAATGGGTTTTTACTTCGACGCGCCGAAAAAACTGAGACAAGGATTAACCCGTGCCCAGTTGTCCAATGGAATTATAAGCGTCGGTACATTTAAAAGGTATCTCTAATGGTCTTGAATTTTTACGTAGAAAGTTTTCATTCATAAAACTGGTCTGAATATCGCTGGTGGGCGTGGCCTCGTTACTCCACGACGAAAGGCATCCTAGTAGGCGTGGCCTGGTTGCTCCGTAGTCCTCTCCGGCGCTCCACAGAGCAATCTCGCGAACCCTGCAACCTCACCAATCGATCCCAGAGATTTCCACCTTTCCAGCATCCTCTTCCCGTGGATTTGCGTATACATACCGTTGCCACAGAAAATCCTCGAGCACTCGATCCGACCACCAGCCGCTCCTAAATATCGTGGCTCGTTCATAGAATAGAGTTATAGAAACAAATGACCGGCTAGATGGCGCGGCGCGGCTTCGTTCGCGTGCAAACAATCTGCGAGGGAGTCTCTCGCGCTCAGCTCGCGTTCGCAATTGCAATCGCGCGGCTCGCTAAACAATCCTTTATCCGGCCGCTTTTAAACAGTGGCGCGGGGAGCGTTAATTTGTACGCGTCAGCGGCACACGAGTCATTTTTAAGGCATTAAGGCGGGCTTTTAATAGCGACCGCCGACACCAGGTTACCCCGGGTACCCTCTCGGCTCTCCTCCGCACGCGCTGACACTGTTTCCCACTATCTTTCTAATGCTCTTTCTAGCTGAACAAATGAGCCGGCTGGGGTCATCGGCTAGATTAAATCCATGCAGGTTGTTTTTTTCATTTAGGCCGCGGCTATTGTCGTAAATCCCATCCACCCGCGGTGTAAACGTACGATGTAGTCGTTTAAGGTGAGGCATAACGCGATAATGCGCCCGGTGTATGGTTGCCATACGGCGCGGCGGACCAGTTTCCTTCTCGTGGGCGAATGCAATTTTCCTAGCCCTCCGGCTACCAGGGGCCACCCTTAAATTTCCACAGGCAAACTTTAGACCCCCAGCCACGCCATCCGTTTCTTCAACTTTACACAATTACCCGACGGAGCCAACCGCTCTAGGATCTACTCCAGCTCGCTCTCGCGCCCGCGCACGAGCTGCCCCGCGACCAGAATTTTATCTTTCCGGATATTAGGACACGCCTGCGGTTTAATGCCCCCCCCCCCCACCCCGCTCCAGAACTCGTTCCTCGTTTTCGAGCCACCATCATGCTCATCGAGAAACTTGCGAACGGCCGTTTGCCGTGGTCTTCTCCCGCCGACCATAATTTATTCGATTTTACAGTCCCGTTTATGACAGCGCTCGTAAAAATCGCACCACTCCGGAGATATTGTTTTCGGTTTGCTACCAGAGACGCCGAGATATTTAGTGCGCTCGAATTGCCTCGAATTGGTGTCGTTCGCACCATCTCTACTGCGAGGATGTCTCTACGATATGTTGGATGTTGAAGTCTCACGATTAATCCGAGTCTGAGTACATAAATTCATCTGATGACAATACGTTTAATTCGTACAATCATCCACATCAGCAAAGAAAAATCTCAGTTTTATTTCCACTCATCCAGAAAGCTCTCCAGGTGAAGACGGAAAATTCTTCCCGAAAAAAAAAGCCACTGGGAAAGTGCATTGGCGATCGAAGTTTGCAATAACCCTGAAAAACTCTCGATCCCATAACTCCCAATGGCTTCTCGTGAAGAGCGAAGAGGAATCCAGTGGATATCTTCAGAGAAATTGTGGGTCGGACGGTGGCACGGGAAGTAGTAGTAATGTAGCTGTGAAAAAAAAGGGGTCTGCTGGAAGAAAGAAAAATCGCGGAGAAATGAAGAACGGCTGCGGGGGCGTGTGCTCTGGAAAGAGAGGCCGCGAGCGTCGCGAGGTAGGACGACGGTCCGTTGGTCGTCGGGCGATATGCATCGCACGGTTCTGATGTTCTGATGTCCTCCCTCTTTCGGGCCGGGAGCGGCGCCCGCGGGTAATCGTTATCGATCTCGCAAATAATACCAGACATGTACCGAGCAACGTACTCATCCGCATAACGAGACTGGATGGTGCGCGACCAGCACTGCGTCCCCTGCGGCGCTCCTCTGTTCCCTTGTTTCCCAGCCCCTAAGCAACCCCCTGTCCCCTACTGTTACCTTCTGTCTCCCTTCCGTTACCTTCTGCTACCTTCTCTCTCTCGCTCGCTCGCTTCCATCTACTCGACGAGCGAGAGCACATACGTGACCTGGATGTCGGCGAATTTAAGGGAAAGTTACACGACGGAGGTGTTAGCGCGATTGCGGCCGCAACGAGCGCTGTCGATCGAGCCCTAACGATTCTCGTTCGTCTCCGACGCCACCAAGGATCCCGACGTAATCGCCTGATAAATATTGCTACGTGCTGCGAACGGGCACAGAACCGGAAACGAACACCGAGCGACTGATCCCGCGCGCTTTGCTGTCTCGGACGTAGACAGGAAAACTGTCTTGATGGATGACACGGTTGAGGATCGGCATTATAGCCGCCCGTGAGTTTTAGTGATCATCATCATCGAAACGACTAGATCGAACGGAAAAGCAGTGAAAATATTTAAAGCATTTGGAAACACTGTTGAAAAATAATTCTATCAACCCTTTGCACTCGGAGCTATTTTAACTCGAAAATTAAATGTTTCTTCTGACCTACAATATTTCCATTCTCTATGATTTTGTAAATTTGATAAATATGAAATTGATATGATACCTCATACAATACTTAAATGTGTAGTAAATTGGTTAGATACTGACATATCTGATAGTGTAAACAATTATTTAAATAATAGTACAGCAATTTTTAGTGGCGCCACTCGTGTGCTAAGGGTTAATTTATGATGGGTTCTAAACGCTATAAATTTCTGCAGTCTGATCGCATCGAATGAGGCCAAACTATGTTGTTGAACTGGCTTCAAAGCTCGCAGAAACTGATGAATCGCGTTTTAATCACGATCGTAGAGCAGTGCTTCTTTCAGACGATGATCTCTATTGATCCAGGCACTTGCAGTTGGTGAATCCGGAAATTTCGTGGGTTTATTAGTCCCCGTAATCGAGCAGGATTCAGCGGGTCTCGTTGTTCCTTGTCGTTCCACGAAATCGTGGTTGTTTCGCAGGTCAGAGAACCCGGGCGGCAAACGATTCCGCGGAGCAACAAAGATGTCGATGAATCGCGCATATTTCAGTGGATTCTTCCGTGGAAACGGCCGTGTAAACCAGCGACGTTAAGCGCACGTGTAACCCGGGCACCGTGCCCCGGCTCGACATCACCGTGGATGTTTGCCTGGCGCTATACCCGCTCACGTAGACGCTTATTTCGGAACGGATTGCCTACAGCGAGATAATAAGCCAACACGCGTGCGAACGCGTGACAAGCGTATGGATATGCAGGCTGCTGGATAGCGCACCAGCCGTTGGATAAATGAATTTAATAATTCGCCCGCCGCCGTGCACGCCGAATAATTTCGTTCATCCGTGTCCGCGGTTTTGTCACGCGTTAACAAGCTGGATTAAGCGCCCGGAAAAATCCGGCTGTGCCATCGATCGTTCCAATCGATCCTTTGTCCGACCTATATTCACCGGGGAAAAATGAAATATAACTGGCTAGCTGCTGTGAGATTTTATAACCCTTGAACTCTTCGTCCTGTTTAGAATAAAAATTCTCAAATAAAAATAATAATAATCAAATATTTCATAGTAGTGTTCAAGAAGAAAGTTACGTTTAATTTAATATCAACTAGATGAACATTATTCGTTCGACGCATTTTTGTCGAATGGTTGAAATCGCTGGGAACAGAAGCTCGAGTAGAAAGCAAGGTTTCCACTTGATCGATTAAAACGAATTTCCAAGATTTAGGAGCGATGTAAATTGTAACGTAGGTTCGGTTGCGTGCCTATGGGAACGGAAAGATCGGAACAACAATGGGGAAGCGGCTGTTACGAATTCATCCCCCTGGGAATTAGATCGCAGCCGGTTCTATCGGCTGATAAAATTTTGATGCGAACAAGTCGCGGGATCGTCGAAAAACACTATAAAACCGAATAGTTTCCGATACAAACTCGATTTGCATATATCTGTAAGCGGATGGTGCGCTGGTTTCTGTCCAATTTTTGTTGTTCGAGGAGCGAACAACAGCGGTGTTATAGCGCCCGCCCGATAAATGTCCGCGTTTTTTTTCCACGAAAATCCGGTACCGCGCCGCTCGCGCCCCGGAGAAGAACAGATAAGTGCGCGATTCGATCGATCGTCACAATCATTCCGACCTTTTAGCATTACCGAACGAATCGTTTTACCACTTCTACCACGGTAAATTTATGGCGCACGTAGTCTACTGCCACGTACTCATTCTCGAAAACTTCGCCAACAATCTACCGAATCCTCTTTACGCTATTTCTCCCCTGTGCTTTCTCTTTACACTGTGCTCCACCCTTCCAATACTTTTCTCCAATATTTCGATCAGGATAACTTTTTTAAATATTTATTTATTAATACATTGTGGGGGAAATCAGATCGTATTTGTAAGGAATAGCTGTATTTATTATAAGCAATCGTTGATAGACGTGTTTGTCACGGGCGCGTTCGTTTCGATCTGTCTTCTTTTTCTAATTCGTTGGCGATCGTAATTTTACAATTCTGTTGTTACTTTCGATTTTCTACTTTTATAAATATCACTATAGGATTGTCTGCTAATACGCATACATACATACATTCAACCGTATATACCATAATTACAGAATATGCTAAATATTTGTGGATCTTAAAAATAGGTTAACTTGGGTGATGTTCTTATCAGTATTGAGGCAAATCAGGGTAGGAGTTTATCAGACAATTACAGAAACTGCATCTTTTTCTTCCGCTCTCATGCAATCAATGCTCTACTCTCCATACCTACAGTAGAAATATGTAAAATAACCTACTCGTTTCTGAATGCCTGTGAATTTAAATTTAAGAAAACTTTATATGTTTAAAACTGCTTGTGCCTACGATTATCTATATGTAATTTGTATTGTATTATACAAGGTATAATAATGTATTGAAAAATAATGTATGGCAAAATAATATCTACCTTGAGATTCTAATTGCATTAAACAAAAAACAATCAGGGTAGCTGCGATTTTCCTAAAAATAAATTCAATAACAATTTCAAGCGACCAAGTGCCTCGAGAGAGCAACGTGTCTGGACTCGCAGCATTGATTAAAAACACGATGAAAAAACTGTCTTGAGCGGACATTCGATCAAAATCGAGAAGAAGTCGGTCGGGTCCGCGGCACAATGGTCGATTTAATAGCTCCTCGGGAATTAATTCGTTCAGCCCCGGATGAATGGGACCTGGGCATTCTTCATCGCGGACAATAATGCGTCACCGGAGCTTCCCGGTTTCGCAAAAATCTCGCAAAAACCGTTTAACGGCCAGGCAGCACGTGCATTATCGCGAACGGCAGCCACACCGGGCTCCATTGAGGCCGACTGTTCTAATGACACGCGGAAATTTACATGCCAAGGGACACGCGATCAAACGAACAAAGGGGCCTGTATATACAGCGCGCGAAGATTGAACGGGATTGAATGACGCGATCGTTTTAACGCTGTCATATCCTCCAGCACGGCAATCTTCCGATGGCCGTCAACGAGCCATCCGTTCGGAAGCTGCCTTGACTTTTCGGCCCGAGGTTTCACGACCAGCTGTATCCTCCACCTTCATTCCCGCCATTTTATTCTGATAAAGCACCTCGCGATCCCCTCAGCACGATATTCCACAACGATAGCCGACTTTGCCATCTTTTCTCTGGGAAACTACCCAACATTTCCCTCTACGACTTGCGTTCTCACTTTGCTTCATCTTTTAGTTTTCCTATTACTTTTGACCAACCGAGACTATGAACGTGAATACTACAATGCTGCTTCACCTTTGATTCTGGACATTGCAATATAAAATGATTCGTCGTAAAAATCTGCAATTTAATTATCAGACTACGAACCAAGTAGGAATTTATTTCTCTCTGTAGTAGATTTATTCAGTCATAAGAATAATATTGGTATTTTTACCCGCTATTAATAACAAACGATGTAGGCGCATGAATGGAGAAATAGAAAAATTGTTGCCCCCATTAAAGTTTTCCACAATCTGTACCCAATACCCCAGGAGAAAGAGACATCGAAAATTGAAAGAACGACGGGACATTTTGAAAATCGGGTATCGAATTTTCAATCTCTTCCGGGCCGTTTCCAATCTTTCGCGGCCCGTAGAATTGGAACGAAAATTTGTTTTGACTTGGCCGAGGTGGCCGGGTTATAGCTACAAGTGTGCCGAAGGTACACACAAAGTTTCAGGTCAATCGGTCGAGTGGATATGATGCCAGCCACTTTGACAAACATAGTTTCGAGTAAAACACGAATGAAGTTTTCACTGCTGTGTTCACAGAACATTCCAATTTCAAATTGCCGTAACTTCGTCGATTTTCAGAATCGATGGACACGATTTTCGGGAGTGTACTCCCGGGCAAGTGTATTCCTATAAGAAACCGTGAAAAAGCTCGACGGTGTTTAAGTCGCGGAGATGGAACGTTCAACGTCTTCCGGAGAGAGATGGAGTTTCTCGAGGGGCCAACAATTTTCACCGAGAGCGTAGTTTGCGTTTTATAGTCGGGTGCCGTTCGTCCGATGAAATTCTGGCAATTAGGCAGATGAGGCTCTGTAAAATTCAGAGGCAGATCGAATGGAATCGCTGCGTCGTAATTCAATTTCGTGCCGGGCCGCCTCCGCGGCTGTTCCCTCCGCTCATTGATTTCGGCCATCAATAACAATCGCCTAGCTTCGCTGGTTTTGCTTTTTTTATGGTCGTGATTATGCTTTCGGCTAGTGTTGGTGGATTTGTCGGAATTTTTAGTTGCTTCTGATTCTCAGCAAGTTTTCTAGCAGGGACATGTCTCGGAGTAAACACCAAATAGAAATTTCATTCTTCCTTTAACACTAAACCTACCGAGACTTGAAACTAACTAATACACGTTCCCTTATTATCTCTTATAAATAATAATTGATGTATGTAACATGATATTTGGTCCCCTCAGGGTTTCAAATTCATTTACCAATCCTCTTCCCCCTCTTTCCACTCTCTCACCATCGCCTTTTCAGCGGGACCTACTATTTATGGTGGGTTCCGAACCACCTTTTGCCAACAACACGTGAAAAACACCCCGGGTGGGTCACTTTCCGGTTTTTTACCAGACGGTCACCCATCCTAGTGCCGTTCACGTTCCACATTGTTTAACTTCGGTGATCTAACGAGAACCGGTGCTTTCAACGGGACTACGGTTGTTGGCGATAAATAATAATTGTAAACTAAAACATCTGGAAACAAACCCGTTTTTAAATTCTTTTGATCCGTGTACTGAATGAAATTGCATTTACTCATTTGCCACGGAAATGAGTAAAATCTGATTTTCAGCGAGAAAATCATCGGGACAGGTCGTGGATCGGCGCGCGATCAAGCAATAAGCGTGATCCCGTCGAATATCGCTGGAAGATACGCGGGTCGGCCATAAAACGCGAAATCTATCCGTGTAAGTTATCGACGGTTTTATCGATCATCGGTGGAATTTAGCGTGGAGTTTCCCTAAGAGGGAAATATCGAAAAGATAAGCGGAAAAAGTCGGTTCGCGCGGTCGGTAACGTAACAATCGCACGATAATCGTTATCCCGCGCGGATTTATTCTCGATCTAATCTATTTTACTACGCGCCGCTGGCACCGAACGGGAGCCGATCCTTTTAGCGTGAACGACCAGTGCTCTCTCTCCTCGCTCTCCTCTCTTGTTCTTTCTCTCTCTCTCTCTCTCTCGTCCGGGGATTTCGGACGTTCACGAAGACGAACGTACGACGATAACGCCCCGGGACCGGTCGGGATCAGGCCGACAGGTTAGAAACAGAGTGGTTCCAATCACCAGGGATTTTTTCAACGAACGAATCATCCCGTCTCCGTTACGCGACGCCCTAATATCCGGGTAAAAAAAACTTCAACCGATATCACCAGCCGTCCCCCGCCTACACCGAGATAGCGAGCTGTCTCGCGGGATTTATGCCGTTTTCCAAGAGAATACCGCCATACACCTGTTCCACAGGGATCCATCCCATTTTACAGCGGACCCTCGTTTCGAATCTCGCTTTTCCCGATTTTTTCGCGCAGCCCTTCACGTATCCCAGACTGCACGATTCCGTTTTTCTTTTTTTTTTTTTTTTAGCCAATATCCAAGCTTCGTGGAAGCACTATTCACTTTTCTTCTTTAACCCGTTGCATTGCGAACTGTTTTACGGTTACAGTGATTGCAACTTCTTTATCGTTCGTGATTTCTTGGAGATAGAAGGAAGTTTATATTTGTGCGCCGATGTATTCTCTAATAAATTATCACTGGACTGCTATCACTGGATCCCAAGACACGGAAGGTAAATAAAAATGTCTTTCTTCTTTTAATGATTTTATTAAATTAAAATCAATACGTTGGTGTTCACAAATTTGTTAAATACGTCCACTGGTTTACACTGTAAGTTTTTCTTATAAATGCATGAAGATCATACGGAGCAGTTGAGCTTCTCACGATCGGGGAAATCGCGATTCGCGAGGATAGAGAACCGAAACGCGTCCCTATCGCGAGTCCTCTAAACTCGACAAGGGTTGAAGCGGAGCTACAAAATGAGACAAATACATATCAGGCGAACCCGTTGAATAATGCATCAGCGAATGCGGCGAATTCGGCGTGCACGCGTCGCTGGCATAGAATATATTCCGTCGGACGTGGAGTTTAATAAATCCGTGCGGCAGAAAGGATTAACGCGAAACTGAAATGAGAAATTCGCGGGAGAACGAAGGGACGCAATCGAATAAAAAGAGTTTCCCGCGGCGACAATGTCTTCTTCGTTCCAGTGTTCACAACGCGAGAGAGTATTTATCGGGCGGACGATGTTGTCAAAAAATTTGCTACAATCCCTCTTGATCGTGTTTTTCCGGGCAATATTTCCAATGGGCCGCGGCGATCGTCGATTAAATAAGCGACTAAACGGAAAATGCCGTGTCAATCGTTCAAATAAACAACGCTCCAACGGCTATTGATCGAGCAAACAAAATGAAAAATGCCCCATCGATCGAAATGAACGACAGAAGTGTCATGGAACAACCTGAACACGTTCCCCTCTATACTTAGCGGACAGAGAACGTAAATTGCTGCAAATTTTTCGGGTGCTGTAGGGGGTGAATCATTGTGAAATAATCAGTGTTATATTCCCCGGTCGAAGCACTTTCTTTCACGCTTGCAAACTCCGTTGCTTTTGTCCGGAAGTTGAATGTTGTAATTAAAAAAGGCTGCTCTTTTGACGCGAGAAAGTTGCCGGCGCGGTGTGCACCTCATTTTTCCTTCTAAAGCTACGCTCTTAACAATTTAATTTGATTTCGTGTGCCACTACGTCTATACAGGGCCTGGGGACCGTAAAACGTATTTATGCTTGATATATTATTTTTAGTTAAGAATCCTGAAATGGGCACGTATCTTTTCGTTTTCGCAGGTTTGTGTGCTCCAGAGTTTGCTTTACTCATTTAAACGTAGATAAATGAACAGCTGAATAAATATCTTTGACACTCTGATCATCATATTCGATTATTTATCAGAAAAAAATTAACGTGCAACTCCGAGGTCGTTGGAGGAATGAAATAATTTACATTTTAATTTTTAATGGGTGTAGTGATTCGTTATCGTTGTTGCGATTTTTTCTGGAGGGTAAGGGTAATTAAAATGGAAGTGTCGGGAGATAAAACGTTTCGTCGCTGCATCGGCACACATGGAATATTAAACTGCAACCGCTCCGAGCGGGTTCTCAACGGGGTCGCGACTCCTTTTGTTATTTTTCAGCCTCTGGAAGGGCTTCCGTGGACTCATCGCTTCGCCGGCTTCCACCGGAAAGTCCAACTTCTAATTAGAACACTTTGAAGTTTCCTCATCGTATCGCAAAGCCGCGTCAGAGTTGGATTAGGTCAGGCTTATCTAAGATCAGTTCTGGCAGCTACAACGCCACCCTATCGCGCTACCATCCTCGTCGGACTGTGATAATGCGGTGGATGCTTCGTTATGTTTCTCTGGAATTACAATAAAAAAGAAAACCCCAGTGCTGCTCATCTCGATATTCATAGAGTGAAATAAATGAAAAACTCCGTCGCAAAACGGCCGTTGAATATCGTTTATTAACGTATTCATGACTATGTTTGGCACATTCTGTATTCATTTCTGACGAAATCGGGCTGTTTACTGGCTGCTGCATATTCATGACCGGATTACATTATGGCTGAACCTCCTCTTCTTTATCAAAGGTCAGATGACTACAATTTCTGTTGGGACGTGATATTTTTACACTACGTGGATTATACGTGAAATTATGGAATTTTTTTAAAGGCTTCTTCCTGTTAGATTCTGCAGGGTAAATTGAGCCAAGTTGAGATATTTTAATTCGGAATACAATATTAGCTATTTTAACGAGTGCACCATGTACGAAGTTAAGTCGACTGAAGAAGCATCTTTATAACTTGAATAAATTAATAAAGTAATTTCACCAACGACGGTAGGTTTAGTGTTAATTCGCAACTAATTAAGGCATTTCCGGGCAATTTCGCGTAAAAAGAATCCGCAAGCAGAGGGCAAGAGAACGTAGGAAAAATGCTCTCCTGGAGCCGCCTATTTAAATATCTTTCTCGCAGACATGGCGGTTTATCAGGGATGCAGAGTGGCTCGGATAAAATGATCAAGCAATCGCCTTGATCTCTCTCTCTCTCTCTCTCTCTCTCTCTCTCTCTCTCTCTCCTCTCTCTCTCTCTCTCTCTGGCTTAAATCGGCAAGCAATCTCGCCCCTCGGTCGATGGTAATTCCTTCCCTGCCGGTGGTTGATTCTTCTGTTTACACTTCGCGAACGATTGAATTCATAAATACGGCTTCTTCATCGCGGCTAAGTGGTCGCACTCTGATTTATTTCCCCGGCACTCCACTCGAGAATCGAAAATCGAGTCAGCGACGAGAGTTCATTCGGCGGCCACCGTCGTCTCCTTTCGCGAACACAAAAGGGGTTGGCGGGCTCCAAGAGGTGGCAAAGATGCAGAGAGAGAGAGAGTCAGGAACGTCTCGAAAAGTGGATAGAAGGGGATTGTTGAAGCGGCGAAAGGCTCGAGCCAGCAGAAGAAGCCGAGGGTGCTCTCGATTAAACGGATAATTAGCCACCGGAGATGGATGGATACAATTCCGGACGAAGACGCGGTTAATTTTCTTAACCCGAGCATTCCGAAAGCGCCCCGGTGAATTTCAGCAACGTTATTATTATTATGTCAGCGGGAACTCGACATAATTGCGTTGCCAACACGGGCTGCGCGGAAACAGTGCTCTACCCACGTCAATCTAATATTTAGACTCCTTGCGTGCGCTGCAGAATCGATAAAGCACGCCTTGAGTACGAATTTTAGTCTCTCTATTTGGTGAAGAAAATTTTTCGACAACAGTCCTTCTATTTTGATTGCTTGTTCGGTCCACGGAGCGCGGCGCGCCTCGGATTTTCGATTGAGAAACGCACGTTTCGAGAATTCACTTTTAATGGGATAGAGCTCGGGGGTGTACGAATGTTTGTCAGAGTCAACAAGAGTTTAATCATTGTCCTTTGTCCATTAAAAATGTTTAATTAGTGCAGGTTTTATACGTCTGCTCGGTTTGTTTACTGCACAACCTCTGTTTTTTTGTTGTTTAATGCTCATTCGTCGAGAATGGAATTTTAATGTAGATTGAGGTGAGTGCAATGAAAATGCTCGGGGGATTGGCCACAGATTTTAATCGTTCTTTGTTAGTACAGTATGTTCGGCTGGTTGAGCTTTTGCTTGGGTGATTACTTGATCTATGAAGTCTAGTAGATCTTGATCAGTTTTTATCAAAACTGCGCACCTTAAAATTAGAATTTTTAGACTTGACTGAACAATTTAAAAACCGTTGAAAATGGCAGAATCTCGATCGCAGTAGAACCGATTTACGCGGTAAAATTCGACAGGCACGCCTAAAGGAAAATCGTGAAACCGGTCACAAAGGTAAAACCGCGATCATAGCACAGTAGAACTCGTTTATGCGGTCAAAGGGATTGCAGCCGAAAAAGAATTGCGAAAAAGATAAAGCGGTGGCTTTATAATAGAATAGAGTAGCGGATCAAGCAATTTTGAGCGGTAGCTCTACACCTAACCGAATCCAAGAAAACGCGGCGACGAAAAAAAGATAAAGTCTGTCTATTTCAGAATACATGGTGGCACGGCTGGAATCCAAGAAAAACGTTTTGTAATTCTCGTTGGGTCACTGAGACCCCAGGGTGTGCTTCCAGGGTTAAGTCAGTCTGACGCGACGGTGCTCGTAGCTGCTAACCCTTCCGCTGCGAAAAAAGAATAATGAAATGCGGCAAAAACAACGTGCATTTCTTTTGTCCTGCAAATTGCTTCCGTTTACGATGAAAAAAAAATAATCCACGTCGCAATCTAGCGGGTACGGTAATTTATTATTTCTGCGGGAACATTACCGTTACGTCGATTTCGAGCTGTGAAAAAGCCGTTCCGGAAAAGATATGCCTGACCTGAAATTGAATTCTCGGCGAAGTGTTTGTTTCACTCGTGCTGCACTATAATCAATTACATTCGCATTTTATATAAAGATAATGAATCTTACATAATCGCTAGATTACTGGACACGATTTATTTAGTCGCAAGATTAGTGAACACATTTAGATAAATTTTATTTAATAACCAGAATGTGGATCAGCTTATGGAATGCATTAAAATGTTCAAAAAGAGTTTCTACTGTTTTTTTCCACAGCGATTCTCAGAAGCGTAACGAGAAGAAGGAAGCAAAGGATCGGAAGATGAATTAGAGGCTGGTTTAAGGGGATCGACTTCCCACAGTTCCGTTCGGCATTCGTCGTAACGGTGGCGCAGGGAGCCTGGATGTTCCATAGAGACGCAACACAGACCGCAATCTGCACAAAGGGAATTAATACCAACATCAGACGCGAAATCCGTCTTCCAGCAAGATTTGACGCCTGCACACCAGCAACCAGCCAGCCTTTACGTTTCCCTTCACGCGTTTCGACCGGAATTATACGTATACACGCGCACCGAGCCAAGCTATGATGTGGACCAGTAGAGTGTGCGTCTGTGTGTGTGTGTGTGAGAGAGAGAGGGGGGGGGGAAGTTCGCTTCTGCAGCTGCTAGCAATTAGCACCACGAAACGCCGTGGCCCGCACTTTACATTCGTATGCATGGAAGGCAAATCGTCGCCCAGCGGAGTCGGTCTCTGCGTGTCCCCCACCGAACGCCGGCGAACCGAGTCGAATCGAATCCGAAATCCGCTTGATTTGTCAAGTTTCGACCATTCCGCTGCCTCAAAGTGATTGTGCCACAAAGTGGAAGACGGTAGGCGGTACTTTGGTGGTTGTGCCGAATTATGTTTGGCGTTCAGACCTCGCGCCATCTCAGTAACCAGATCCAAAGAAGAAACGCTCTACCTCCTTCGTACCTTCATTGTCCAATCAGTTCGCAAAAGGATTTTATTGGGAATGACAACAGAAAAATATAAACTTGCGATTAAACATGCATTCGCAAAACTTTAAATCGTGCGACCCCGATGAGTCATTTATCGGGAACTGGCAAGCAGAGCACGTTCAAAAATAGAACGTTAATGGAGATTCGAAGTGGCCAAGCAGAAAGACAGTTTCGAGAATAAAATTTGTTGGGGAAAACGAGAGAAATCTGCTTTTCCGGACGGCACTCTTTCACCCGCTAGTTAAATGCACGATTCCTACGGTCGGAGACTCGGTACGGCTCATTGCTCGCGAACCATTATCCGCTAATCCGGACTAGCTGACGCTCCGTTTTTAGCGGCGTTTTGTTGTTTAATCGCGCGGACAGTCCCCCGGACGGAGAAGGCGAGGAACGAGAGGAGTTCGGCTGGCCGAGCGACTCGATTAAACTTATGAAAAACTTTACGATCTCTTCGAACAGCCTCTGACAGGGGCTATCTGTGGGGATCAGGTCCTCGCCCGGGGAACTAAGACAAAGAACTTTCCGTTCGATCGAATCCCTTTTTTCATCCCGGAATCCTGCCATCGATCTTCGAAATACTTCCGCCCTACTCCTCTCCCCCCCCCCCTTCTGCTTTTGGCTCTCTCGGATCCAATTAAAATCGCTTGAAAGCGGTCCCGCCGCTGTATAGCGAACGGCAAGGAAAGTATTCGTCCCCCGGCGTCCATTTTCAATACGTTTTCCTCTTTTCTGCTCGTTTTACACTGTGTTAATAAACGGCATTGTCCAGTCTCATTTCAGACTTTTCGACTTCTCATTCTTCTTGTGGCTGCTTCAAGATTATTTTTTAAAAAGTGTTTTCAGTCAAGCAAAATTATTTACAAGAACGAATTCGTTGTTCGGAGTAACATTTCAATTTCGCCATGTAAATATTCCAGTTTTAATATCTCTCGAAATATTCGGCTAAATATAGATCCCGTCCGAAAGTTCGGGGGCTGTTTCCAAGCGCAGGGACGATTGTCGATAAAAAAAAATACGTGTCAGATAATTTTCAACGTGCGAGCTGCGCGCGGAACTCCATCAAAATGGATGACTGTCACTTCGGAATGGTCCCTTGTCAGTTCGAAGTCAATTGCACCGAGCCGCCCTACAGGCTCGGTCAAAATTTACCAATTTAAAAAACGCCCTCGCATTTGCTCCTCCGGAAAATCTACAAAGTATTCGAATCTCTGCGGGGGAAAAAATCGGTCGAAAATAGCAGCGTCGATGGGAGACGTACACGTATAATCTGCGATCGATCTAATTGGTCGAAGATTACATCGGTCAACAGTACGATTCAATTAGCCGATTTGTTACTCAATTAATACGGACAGCTCGAGAATGCCGGTCGATTACAAATGCAAAACGAGAGACGGCCGCTCATATATTTCGCGACGTGTTCGGGTAAACACGGTGTGCAGATAATTTTGCATTTGTATGCATCGCGGGCGGCGGAGGCGGCGGAGGCGCGGCGCTGGAAAAATCGATCTTGTATTTAAATACGGAGTTTTTCGCAGTGCCGTTTAAAGTGTCCGCCACGCCGGAATGAACTCCGCGAGCAAACGAATTACAGGCTCCTTCTATCTCAGAAACAGCGAGTACTTTTCCGGAACGAACAATTTTCTAAATGCTTCCCCGCCTTCGATTACATAATTACATCGACGGTGTTCGATGTATCTGCTCGTCTTCGCAGGACGGAAGTCACGTTTCACGTAGATGGAAACATCTCTCGGACACGGAGAACCGAACTGCGAGGGTAGCTGCGAGTTTTTCCCCGGAGGACCAGCAACCGTAGAGACTCTATCCGCCGAAAATACTCGCGTCGTGGTGCAAAGAAATTGTCGAAGAAATTTGATTCGCCACGTAATCCTTCCAGCTCGTGGAACACTCCGTGATACCGGGTCCGACGGGACAACGATCAGGATTAGGACTCTAAAATTTAACTAGAGTCCTGGTCCTTCGGAAGGACCAACGAAATTAATTGTGTGCAACTTCGTTTGGTAGGAACGCTGAAATTCTAGGCAATTATGTATATAGAGGACTATGTCACTAAAAATAGAGCTCTCCAAACCATTTTAGCTGCTCCATCTCGTTTATTATGTAACGTAGAATAATTTAATTTCGAGTTAACGTATGTACGTCAAATCGTTCTGCGTTAATTCGTAGATCCTTTCTCGAAATAAATAAATTATTTAAATAGTGTAGAATCGGTACACACTTCTTCTTTGTAGAAACGCTTAAGACGTGGCAGGGTTACATGTCTCGATATTTTTTATTAAACCCTCAGCTATTCTCCACCCATGAATTCCTCCACCCCTTTGATTCCTCCTGACCCAGATCCACCCCTTTGTTTATCCATTCCTTTTCTCATGCAACCCTCCATCCACATTTCTCAGCTACCCTCGATTCCTAGACCCCCACTTATCCTTTCTCCAATGTCTTCGTCTGCTTCTTGCCCTAGGCATCTATGTATCTACCCCTCCAATCCCCTCAAATCCTTCCCTCATCTTATTTTCTAACCCAGCTACCCTTATCGTCTTTCGCTTTTCTTCTTTTTTCCGTAGCTACCTCGATGACCTCGTCGCCGCTATCCTTCTATACCATCTATTGTGTCTTGATTCCCTTAGCTTCGAGCCGCTGTGTTTCTTTGTCTCCTAACCTAGCCCTTTTCATCCCGATTTCTTCGAATGCTCTTAGTCTCGAACATTCAGTTGCTAATTTACTTCTTCAATTTCTCCCTGAAGCTTCTCTCTATCTGTCCTTCTTCTTCCTCTTCTTCTCTCCGGAGTTCTTCGGTTGGAACTCTGCCTCAGAAATCTTCCCGACAGCTTGTTCAACCCCACACTCTAGACAGAAGTTCACCATGCCGTCCTCAAAGCGAGTCAAACAACCCCATCTTCCACGCCAGTCACCTGCGAACGGTTCCTCCCTATTCCCCACACCTGTCTCATAATTGCCGATGCTCTTCTTGCACCCGACCCTTTATCTGCCACCCCTGTTCACCCCCGCACCAGCATCAGGCATGCCAGATATTTAAATTTCTTCGCCTCCTCGATATCTTTCGCTTTCCATTTCGAATCTCATTACCTTCGTTTTATTCACATTCGCTTCCAGGTCTCTCTTTCTTTCTCTCTTTTCTATTCATATATCTTCTTGCCACCCCCGACAATCCTCCCACCGATGGTGGGATCCAAGCTATCGCCGTTACACCATCCAGTCTAACGAGTAAATTTTTAGTTCTACCGTCTACCTCCTTTTCGCCACCCTCCACGGCTAATCTCCTATATCTGCTGACACTAAATTGAACAGCTTGGAATTTATTCGACACCCTCGCGTTACACCATTTTCTATTCTGGTAACGTGAGACCTAGATGCTTTTCGTGCATGCGGAATCGTTGCTAAATAGTGGTGCTACCCCTTTCGAGTTTCAGTAGGAGTTGCAGGGTAAAAAATTTCCACCCTCTTATCTATTAAACTATTAAATTCCAACTGTCTTACTCAACCCAATTTATTATATTTTGTTTCCCTTACAGATACCAACACGTTCACTGCAGTCCCGCCATCGATTGTCTCGAACTCTAATCCACGAATGTCACCATCAGCTTCCTCTTCACCCCGTCCACCCTCTTCCCCACTCTAATTCAGTACGTAAACATTATCCATTATTCCCATTCCCTTTCTGAGTCCTGTTTCATTGGCTCACGCCATCCCTCCCTCCTCCATTCGCTTCTTTAGCTCATTCGCAAATACAGACATGTACATTCTGTACGCTATCGGCATTAGGGTCACGCCCCTATAAGCTACCACCGGTAGAGAACTGTGCTTCTCTCCCTTTCTCCGTGGAAACTGTCACACCCTCACCCTCGGTTTCCCTTAAACGCGTCACACCCGCTCATATCTTTTTACGAAATTTGCATAGCGCATTCTGTCTGCCGTAAATCTTCATTCTGTCTACCTTTTGTTCCGAATTTCTTAGGCCCTTATCGCGTTCGCTCTTCTCTCCCATTTTTTGTTTCCAATTTTGTAAATCTCCTTCCCCATTATTTTCTCTAACAATTTCAAGCAACGAAAAGAAATTTACTGGTAAACTTTTTCAATGTGACGCGTCGATTGCGGGAAGCAGGAGTTGAAATTAATTCGGATTTTGTTGTCGAGTACAACAAAAACACGTCATTCTCGCTGGTTTTGCAGCTTATAATGGTAGTGTAAGTGACAGAGTTACGCGGGAACGTTAAATAATTCTGCCATGGAGCGCGTTTAACCCCCAGGACAGACGGGGTAGCCGTCGTTTTTCGGCCACTTTAGCTTTGTCGTCGTGACGCGACGTCGGCGGCGCTATGCGGCGCGGCGCGCTGAAATGAAAGTGCTTAACGACCTCGTCAATTTCGCCTTTTTTTATCCCGGTGCCCGGTAAAGTGACTCCATTACCGACGTACACACGCTTCTTCATTTTACGCTGTCCAGGCCCCGGCGAACGGTGCCGAAGAAACGATGTTCCCTGGGGGATGCGCCGAGGTGTCTATCGGGGGTTGAAACTGGCTGTTACAGTCCCTGCTCGCTCGATGGCGAACCGGCCTGACTTTCAAACTGCCTTCATTTATGTATGATCCTCGTGGACCGTGATATCGCCGTCGATACCGAAGCTAAAGCAATTGAGTCGATAGTGAAATATTGAACCCGACGAGAAAAGTCTTTTCTACCCTTTTTTTTTTTTTCGTGATATAGATTACATATGGATGCAGTAGAACGGCAGCGTTGACTAAACTATGTATGACTCGCAGATATTACTTTAATTTAAGAAATATATTTCAAGCGAAATCTCTTTTGGAGGTTCAACATTGGACAAATTGTGGATGGAGATTGGTTTCTTTCGTTTCGAAGCTTTTCCCTCGTCGATCGGCAATGAACTTCCAGAGAAGATTCTTCGTTAGAATTCGATTTAAAAATTATTCTTGACTATCAGAATTTTAAATGCTAGTGCTCTTTAATTAGTATTCATTGAATATTTATCATCGGTCGCGGAACGTACTTCCGACTGGGTCGAATGGAAGTCGGGCCGATCAGAAACTTAGGCGCGCCAGCTTCATTTTGCTCGGGAACTATTATGTTAAGAAAAGTATAATCGAAAGAAAGTCTTGAGACTATATTAGATTATACCCACTAAATATACCGGAAAAGTACTTGGTTGAAATCATTTGAAAATTCACTTATGTGCCGTCTCGAAACGTTCCTCTTTCAGTGAAAATCGTCTTTACAAAACACTTGGGAACAAGCATATCTGTTTCCCGTGTTAAACGTAACAAAACGATGCTCGAGCCTCGGCACTTGAAAAATGCCGTGTTTAGAGAAAAATCTAGACACACTAGGAAAATTGTTCCGGAACAGCACGAGTACAATCATCGGCGAGGAACCATTAAACTCGATTGCTTTCGATGAAATGTTCCCGCGCAGCCCGTCAACTTGTAACGAACGTAAAGTGTTTTTACGAGTGGAAGCAAATCGTCCCGACAGTTTCCGGATGCAGGGGGGGTGTGGAAAACGGGGTACAGATTCTCGGTGAAGAAGGGGGTTGGTGAAATTAGGGGCGAGCTCCCCATCGAACGTGATGCTACTGGCACGAACTGCCAGTGAGGTTGGCGCCGCACTTCATAAAGTTAGATCGAGATTTCGAAGTTTCGCGAACCGTGACCCCTCTCGAAATCGCCCTCGATAGGCACCTTCTTCGAGTGCCAAGAATGCTTCTAATAGGACCCGGGAACCCGTTCCCCGATAAGTTTTGTTTTCTGCCTACGCGAACGCCACGCCAATCAAACTTTTTCCAGAACCACCCTCTCGATCGAACCGTCCGCGCCAGTTATCGAACCATCCCCCGCACGGCGCCAATTTTTTCTAATTTCTATCAGACTCTGGAAAAAGTTTGTTTTAATCTCATCTCCATAGATAATTTGCTAAACTTGTTTTTCTGGACGTGTGTTTTACGAGATTATTCGAGCTTGAACAAATTATATTTGAATAAATCTATTATTTTTATTTTGAACAGTTATTTTGACCCATCCCCTCCATCGAACCATCCCCCGCACGGCGCCAACTTTTTCTAATTTCTATCAGACTCTGGAAACGTTTGTTTTAATCTCATCTCCATAGATAATTTGCTAAACTTGTTTTCTGGACGTGTGTTTTGCGAGATTATTCGAGCTTGAACAAATTATATTTGAATAAATCTATTATTTTTATTTTGAACGGTTATTTTGACCCATCCCCTCCATCGAACCATCCCCCGCACAGCGCCAACTTTTTCTAATTTCTATCAGACTCTGGAAAAGTTTGTTTTAATCCTATCATCATAGATAATTTGTTAGATTTAGTTTTTGGACGTGTATTTTCGAAGATTATTCGAGCGTCAACAAAGTTCCCTCGAATTCATTATTTTCATTTTGGACGGTTATTTCGATCCACAAAAATGATTTACCCAATCGGGGAAAAATTAATTCTGTTATCGAACAAGCGTCTCGAGCATTCAAAAACGATTTTCCTGTTTTAGGGAAAGATAAATTCCGTCGTTACACGGTCTCGTACAATTTTTCTCGACTCGATGAGCGTTCCTTTGGCATGTTTCCCGGGCGTTCCGTGCTCTGGAGCGCGTGCATTACCTGGAGAGGACTCTAATTCGCCGTTCAGCCTTCATTCGCATCGTTTATTTCTCGTCAAAGTTGCAGTGGATTTCGTTGTCAGCCGGAAGATCGCTTGTTATTTTTGACAACGAGCGCGGGACGCGCAACGTTAGGCGTCGTCCGGCCTTCTTCGTGCTCGTAAACGTCTCTCCGTGAGGGGAGGAAACTACCCCCTTCGGAGAGGTTTCTGCTAGCTCGGTTTAACGACCGCCACAACCTTGCTCGGAATCCATCCCGCGTCCTGGACCCTTTCAATCGAGCAGGGCCAATTAACCCTTTCGAAGCTACGCAACCAAGCCAACCCCCCTCTCTCTTTCCCTCTATTCCTCTCCTCCGGCTCGTTTAGTTGTGTTTAGAGACCTTGTAAAGTTTGCGGGAAAGGGGCGTGACGAGGGTGAAACGGGGTCGCTGGTAGGATGGATCGCTTTCTTCCACTTCTCCTTAGCCATTTTTTCTTTTATTTGCTCCGGAGAAAGAGGCAAGAGCTTCTCGGATTACTCGCATCAACCTCTGTATAGGGTTTCGATCCGGCTGGTTTAATGGGATTAGCAAGTTTACGCGAAAGTGCAGGAATTAATGTTTATTGTACGCTGGCCGACCGGTCGCGAATACATTTATACCGAACGCAGTAGGTTTATGGCGATTCGTTTATTTGTTCTATTCCCCGTCGAATAAAAATATCGTTCGGTGTTTATTAAACTTTTTATCGCGTTGAATTTCGGCGGAGCATGTTGATAATGCGTGATAAGTGTTTATTGCCTGTTGTCCGGAGAGTTGTGCTCATACTCTGAATAATGTTTACCGTTTTCCGACGATTTTATCTGTGGATGATTTTGTCGAATGTTAAAATCTAATGTTGTACGATTGTATAACCGTATCAAACACGATGATAAACGATATTGTATAACGTGCTAATTTTCTGATTTCAAATGATTAAAAAAATGTGTGAGTAAAGGCAAGGTGTTGCTAAACACCCTCTAAAAAGATAATTTACAGTTACTGAAAAACACATTTTTTTATTTCATTCTCTCGAATCTACATCGAGCAAGTTAAACGTGTTCTGTTCATATACTGTTCCTTTTAATCATATGTTAATATTATAATATCTGTATTTCTACAAGAAACCTATTCCTGAATGTAGTGTATTTCTGTTTTGTAATTATGTTGTAATAAATCTCATATGAGATTTTCTATAATAAAAAAAAAAAGTTAAACGTGTCGAGCCTCGAGGTTCGAAGAAACAACGAAACCGTTGTCCCATCGATATCCCGGCACTCTACAAATAGTAATCGTATAACAAAATCGCGAGCAGAAAACAGGTAACGACCGGGCAGGAATCGAGAATCGGCACGCGAAGGTCCACGGTTCCCCGTTCCCCTTCGAGCGTTCTCGAAGTACCGTTCTCTATTGGCCTGGCCTCGAGCGAGCGAACGGTGTCAAGACTCTGTATATCCCGGCACAATGAACGCTCGGAAGCTTTCACCGGGCGAGATAGTATCGTTCGGCAGCTTTTAAACACGCGAAAATGCTTATCGAACGACGACGCGGCCTGTATCGTCGAGCAGGCGCGAAAAGAAAGCGCCGAGAGAGGAGAGAACACCGGCTCCTGGCATCTTCGAGTACCATTTACAATCCCGACAGTCCATTCGAGCTTCCGTATCGATTTTTCAACGAACGACTGTCCCGAATACTGTCCTCGTCCGTGCTTCGGATGCCGTTACCATAAGCTAGTTGCGATTCTAATTCCCTCGTTACATTAGATAATTAATTACGAAACCAATTATGAACGGACAATGGGCTAAGTGTCCCGAGCTACTCACGCTTGTCATGACTGCACGAGCTCCACAGTTTCGCAAGCAATAACATCGGATCAATAAAGATACGAATATTGTCCAGGTTTTGGGATAGTTTTGGCGGAATGGTGATGGCGGATCGTTGTCAATTACGCGTCGCGAGCACGCGGAATCTGCTTATCGGATCCTATCGGCCACCGATCGACCACCGATACTCGTTACCGTGCTACCAGTCGAATAGTTCGCTGCGAATTATCCCCGGTATCGAGGGCTCGAAGCTCGACCTTGTCTACCGATCCCCCTGCAGTCTCTCGGAACTGTCACCCTTGAAACACCCCCGGTCTGTCAAACCTGCTAGGTTCGATTCGGTTTGTTAGAAGGTCAGCATTTCCTACGGCGTTTCCTCCGGCGTTTCAGTCCGTAACCCGGACACGGAAACCCACGGATACGTCGATGACAATCGTTCTTCGCACCCGTCGCTCGTTTCGAACGGCGGCCGCGTGCTCCGAATACTCTCGTTAAGCCGATTAGAAGCTGCTCGAAGCGGTCTGATGCGAGTGGTGCGAGCTGGTGCTCTGCTGCGAGAGCTGCGCCCGCGCAAACTGAATCTGACTCTAATACCGTCCGATCCGGAAAATTGACTTCTCCGGGCGAGACACGCTCGAATTTTCTTCCCTTTGTCATTCTACTTTCCTGCCTCGATCGAAAACATAGGAGGAAATGTGCTCGAACTCGCTAGATCAATTGATGATACACAGAATAATTTTGATTTCGCAGAAAGATACGCAGTCTGTTAATCATTCTTAAAATATTACCGACCGGTGATTATTGCATATTTTTGAAAAATGTATGGTACACGGGTAAATTTTCATTTAGCATTTATTATGAACTAACTAAGTCACCCTCAATAACATCGTCTAATAGTTTCATTTAAGATTGCAATGTCAAAGAAAACTATGCTTTTTTTTGGTACAGCAGAATTATTGAAAATCCTATTAATAGGCTTCCGGTCGGTAAAGTGTTAAAATATTATGACTATCGTCGGCGATTATGTTAGTAAAATATGTTAGTGAA
The DNA here is from genome assembly GCA_916610235.2 of Lasioglossum morio. Lineage (NCBI taxonomy): Eukaryota > Metazoa > Arthropoda > Insecta > Hymenoptera > Halictidae > Lasioglossum > Lasioglossum morio. The sequence continues at coordinate 5,872,094 of OU744330.1, read as the reverse complement.
AATTCACCCATTTAATATTTTTACAAACTATAAAATGATTGGTACCTCTTATTTGTGTTGTGAGACGTATTTCTCTAAAATGTGATAAATGAAGCATAGTTTATTAGTTTAAAGTGTCAAGCAAAAATGGGTGAGAAAGTATCATAACATCTTTTATGCGACTATTTCTGAGGAGCGTATGAGGGTTAAGAACACAATTACTCTTTTCTGCTGGTTTCGCTGACAATTAACCCGCAGGACAAGAATCTCTACAGCTCGGATAAGTCATCCAACACAAAGAGGAAACGAAGTCCCTCAAAGTCCTCATTCGCAAAAATCGCACGGTCCTTCCGGAGGACTGAAAACGAAGAAGAACACAGTGTGTCGTTCAAGATGACGATGCATGGAAAAGATGAGGGCGGGTTTGGAAAGGGGAGAAACACTTTTAAGAAAAGCAGAACAGCTTCCGAAGCCCATGGCACAGCCAGGCTGGCGTCGCCGGACTTTCCAAGCCCATCGTAGCCGCTTTTTAACCGGAATCGTGAAAGACAAAAGTGCTTTTAATGCTTTAACGAGCGGTGCTCAACTATTGTTCCCTCATTCGGGCTTCCGGAGCTCGAGTGGAAGGAGTCAATGCCGAAAACGTTTTTCCTCGAGTTTCGTCGTCTTTTCGCCTCGCCGACTTACTTTTCCTTCATCATCGACGCGTGTGTCGCATTAAACGACAATTTTCGTTGCCATCCGCTCGAAGAAGCAACGCTTGCTTGCTTCGCCAGCCCTTCAGCTTGTTTTTTCCCTGCGGTTTCCACTATCCCCTTTGGATAGCAGCCTTTTGTTCCCGGCTATAATTGCGAGGCAGCCTTATTATTATCCCTGGTTCGACGATTTATAGCGGCGAGCAACCGAAATGTGCCTCTTGAAAATCTTTGTTTCTCTGCGAACGCGATAGACGCTGCATCCTAGCCCCGCGGGCTCTCATTTCCAGACGCGAATGAAAGAGCGACCGCTGATTGGGGATCCGATCCGGATCGGTAATTGCACGCCCATGATTTTCGGCCAGTTTGGACAATTGACTCGCTCTGCGATTCGGCACCGGTGGAATTGCCCGGAATTGATACCTTCGAACGTGGACACTGAATATATCGACATGCTCGGTGGTTAATCGTGTATTGCGCGAAACTGGGTCGAGCCACCTTTCTTGCTTTTTAGTCCGGACGGTGCGAAATATCATTCGTTCCCGAGGATTTCGCGAATCGAGGCAGCCAGCAATTTTAAGCTGTCCATCGAATGCACTCCCTCGATTGTCTGCTAAAAGGTTCACGAAAAACTTTGTATAAGGGGCAAGTTTATTCATGAGTTTATCCATCGATCGCGAGAGGATAGACGAGGTATATCACTTACTCATGGTAGCTTGCCGCAGATTTCCATAATACGAGCAACACATACCTGAAACAAGAACAAGCAAATGTTATCAAATATGCCACGTGTTTTAATTTTCGAAATCGCTGTAATAGAGAATTCAAAAAATCTATGAAGGAAGAGCGAGTCTCTATCTTGATTAAAAAACTTCGGAAGAAAGTTTGTTCCAATAAGAAAACTGCGGGCTTGTGGAACAGCCAAAAACAATAGATGGAATTTTTTTTAGCTGCGGTAACTCAAGTTTTGTGGGGGATGAAGCCACCCTCCAAAGTTTGACCCTTAAAACCAACTTGCAAACAGTTCGAGAGGAACCTCGGAAGGATACGTTGTAACTGTAGGTTCCTGGACATGTTCATTCTCTTCTTGGAAAGAAGTGTAAAATAAAAATATTCACAACACAAAATATACCGTTATGAAACAGAAAAAAAAAGAAATAATACTTTAACATATTTGTCGTATCTACAACCTTTTTGCAGGACTGCTGAAAGCAAGGATTTAATCTATACTTCAAACTATACAAACACAAGAAGTCTGTAACCCGTAGGAGGGCAAACTAAAATCCTTCGTCCCTCAATTCCTCTATACAACAAGGTCCTCCACCCGATTTGACAAATTACCAGCACCGCAAATCGCCGGACATCGAACCGCGAATACCATTGCATTGTCCTCCCGCATTCCCGATCCGTTGAAGCTCGATAAATTCGCGGAAACGTGAAAACGAAAACGCGTCGGCCGTCGACAAAGGTGAATGGCTCGACGCGTAAGCTCGCTCGGTCGCGTAATGCTCACTGGCTTTTATTAGCATAGTGACAAAGCAATCGAGGCGGTCGGGCTTGGTCGTCGCGCGGGCAGAAATTTTCATTAAATTTATACGGTCCGAGTAATTAATGGCGAAGCTCTGTCAAGAGGCAAGGCGGGCGTCCGAAAGCGGACAGGAAACTATTTCAACCGGGAAAGAGAGGGGGTGGCATGAAGAAACGGAATCCAGCTCGAAGACGCTGGTAGGATCGAGGATGATGCAAGAAGGACCGAGGAGGATGCAAGTAGGATCCTGGAGGAGGAAAATAGAAGAGGACGAGAGGCGTCCGAATGTCGTCTTAGACCGACGGTTTTTTATCAGGATTTTATTAGACGTCGCGACATCGGCCCACATCCTTCTTCTTTTTCCTGCAGTCCCCCCTCCGACTCCTCCCACTTCTTCGTTCATGCTTCTTATTTTTAACTCGCGGAATGGCCAGTTGTCAAAGCGTATCGATCGATATGCCCTCCCGCCGGTCATAAAACGTCCATTCAACAGCCGGACCGGGAAGAAACGTCGACGGAATTTCTTTCCGAGGGATCGGCGAACGTGGCGAATCATGGGAATCGGTACATAAGGAAAACACACGTGGATATTATATAGACTCGTACACATACACCTACCAACGGGGGAAAATATTTCGAAAACTTTGCACGTTGAACAGTTGGCTTTTCGTGCTTGTCAAATGTCTCTCGACGTCGCGGCGACCCCCCGACAAATAGCTCTGCCGTGTGCAGCGCACGTATTATACTTCGTTTTTATTAAACTGACCCGTCATTTTTCACGCGATACGCTCGACCGGGGATCACGGACCTTGCCGACGCCCACGCGGACCACGACGCTCGGAACGAACGCTCTTGAAAACCATACTCGCCACATTCGTTTCGATTCTCCTTGCTCCGAGAGCGACAACTCTAAACATCAATAAGGAGGACTCGTTAACACTGTAAAAAAAATAGTCCGGATTAATACGAACGTGATTTAACGTTTCGTTCCCGTATCGTTTCGTTGAGAAATCGATCTGTCCAGTTCTACAGAAATTTCGGGCTCGGTAACTCAATTTTTAACGCGATTTACACAAGTTCGAAAGCAATCCAGGCTCCATGAAGTTCCCCATAAACTCAAGGGCAAGCCCATTTCGTGAAAAAGCACGGTCCATGCCCATCGATTCGAATCCCACGATCAAATCAACAACACTCCTTTTCCTGATCGATCAACGTCACCGGCATTCCAGCGGCTCGTACTTCTCCGTGTCGAGTTGCCAGCTCGGTTCGTAGCAATTCCCGCGCATTCATCACCAGGAGGATCCACTATTTCGAGTCGCTCGGATCCTTTCCCGATCCGAGGGACGCCCCTTGGAAATTTCCTGTGTCCCGAATCGGAGGGGTTGGATGGTGGGTTCTTGCCCCTCGCTTATGAAACAAGCGTCTCGTTTCCCCGAGCAAATAGCTGCGGCGACGGCGGCGGTGGCTGCACACGCGCTAAACTAACCAACCTCGAAACTAACCGAGCCACAGTGAGCCTTCGCTGTCAGCGGACAGTCAACAAACCTGGGACAAGGAAGAGGCTACTGACGATAGCGTTTAAGCGAAAAGCTGCTGGGTGGAGCGTGAGCGACAGCAAAGGGCCCGTGATTCGATCCTGCGGCCCTTTTCGCAACTCTATTAACTGCAGAGTATTCTCTCCTTCATTCATCAATTTTTAATGCCCTTGTTTTATTATTTTACGTCGCTTTTTCAACTGCTATGGTTATTAAACGACGGGACCTACAGTTTAAGGTGGGTTCCGAACCACCTTGGGCACCGCAGTTTTTTAAAATAGCACATTGAATTTTTAATGCCACTTCTCGTTGACACATTAATCTCTCCATTATTCCTAACGCAACAGCAGTTACACCAATTAATTCACCAGAGACTGAGGAACCGAATGCCTTCAGACCCCAAGACCTTATTGTTATTTCACTTACAATGTTATCAATAGTGATCAGAACCAGTAGAAACAATTTCCTAAAGATCCTCAACAGAGGACATCCAACACAGAACTCATTCATCACGCAACCCTCATAATCAACTGTGTAATACAACAACTTATCTCCTCCACCTTCTCACAAACTTCCATCTAACGCGACAAATCGAAAACAGGCTCGCAACAATCTTCCAAACAAACAATTCCTCTTCGTCAATGAAACCTTCACCCTCCCGCCTCCTCAGAGTCTCTCCACATTCTCGACAAGCACCAGTCACCGCAGAATTCAGTGAATTCTTCGTAGTCGAGCCATCCGCGAACCTTAACGTCAGTGATTTCATCTTCACCTCATCCTCCTCATCTTCTGTTTCGGCAAATCGGATTCAGAGGAGCACGGTCTAGGTTCTGTTTGCGGTTGAGTTCCGCGAGTGTGTTCGAACGCGAAGTGTTCCTCGCGTCGATGTCTCTCCCATTTGTGTACGCACAGGTGAGACGAGGAGAAAGCAAACGAGGTGCGAGGGGAGTTGTAGTCGTCGACCTTGCGAGGAAAGGGATGGTTTCCTTGGTTGTCGAGATCTCTGGTTTTCTCTCGCTCGCGGAGATCGGAAGTTGTTTCTTCTCGCTCGGAGAGATCGGGGGTAGCTCTCACCCGCTCCTGAAGATAGAAGGAGGAGATTCTCCTCTCGCTCGTGGTGATCGGGGATAGTTTCCTCTCGCTCGTGGAGACAAGTTGTTTCTTCTCGCTCGGAGAGACCGGGGGTTGTTCTTTCTCGCTCGTGGAGATCGGAGGTAGACTCCCTCTCGCTCCTGGATATAAGGGGGTGGATGAGTCCTCTCGCTCGTAGAGATCGGGCGAGGTTTCTCTCGCACGGCGAAACCGGGGGGTGGGTTTTCGTTACGAGCGGCGAGAGTATCGAGCGCGGTAAACCGATCTTGCCTGAAGTCCACAAGCCGGTTTCGACCTACCTCGAACTTCGGCTCGCCTTAAACGAGACCCTCGAGCCTCTCTCGTAGACGCGCTCTCCGAGAAACCACCTGAGCTCTTAACCGAGAACGAGCATCCAGGCTCCACGCCCCCGCTCTTTCTCTTGAGAATCGGGAAAGCTGGCCCTTGGAAAGCGATACGCGGCCCGGTTAACCCCTTACTGCCTCGGTTTTATGGTCGCGACGTTGTAAATGCATTAAGCGCAGCCGCCGATACGCGCAACCAACCTAAACCCCCGTTCCAAACCTCCCGTTTAGATGGCCGTTGCACCCTCTCCAGAGGGAATTACTGGCTCGCCGAGGGAAACGGGAATTTTTCGGAACGCCAATAATGAACAATATTATTGCCGTTCGGGAGTCGAGAACGACGATGGGCGGGCAAAGCGAAATGCGTTCGACTCACGGAGAGAGGCCACTGCTGCTGCACGCCGAGAATTTCGAACCCCGGCAACGTTCGCTCGATCATCCCCTTCCCCTCCCCATCCACGCGAAAACGATCCGCGGGAACGAGGATCTTGATGCTAGGCCAGCCAAGACCAGACCGAAGTTACTGTTCACCGAATAAAAATTTAATCCTGACGACGCTATCGCTTCCCTAAGTGCTGTCGATCGTCGAGCAACGGCGAAATGTCGCGAATATGCTGCCGCGATGCTAATGGAATCGGACCGTTGATCCGCGATTCGATCGGATACGCGAGTTTCCAAAATTGCACAGCATTTTTCGGTCTCTGGCGCAGACTCCTTTTAATGAATTTTGTGTGTAGAACTTTTTCTTCATTTATTGATAAATCGGAACAACGACACAGATGTCAATCGACTCGGACAAAACGAGATCAAAAGAATCAGGCGAACGTGTAAAACGATTGATTCGACACAATAGGCTATCAAACTAAAACGGCGAATGATTAAACGGTATCTGAAATATAACAGAGGACGAACGAGCGGCTAACCGTAGGCGAAACGGTGTGTAATATAATTACCAACACCATTACCAGTGCGTGTAATAGGATTGTAATGACTTAGTAGTTAGTAGACATTGTATTCGAGTCGACGGATCGGACGCGGGTCGATCGGAACACGTTACCGGGTAAACTGGCCGCGTTCAGGTAGATATTAACGAGAGGAAAATCGGATTTACGTTATCGGCTACTGTCCAGTTACTTTTCGAGAGAATATATTGCCAGTTATCGAATCAGGAAAATTCTGGCCTCGATGCACGTAAGAAATCTCTGTTAGTATTTTATGTTACCGGCGAGCACGTCTACTTTCACTTTTAGTGCACGAACGTTTGTTCAGGGAGCCATTTTGCTCTCAAAAAATTGTATAGAGTGTGAAACAAGTGATTAAAGGGTTTAATAAAAAACAAAATACCAGGGATTGTGAAAACCACAATTCAGCCCAACAAACGATGGCGAATATTTGCTAAGTAACAATTATTATATTGTCAAGCGTGCAACTCTGGATTGCATTAATACAAGAGTAAACACGAAAAATTCGTTACCAAATATTTGTTTGCATGTTACGGAAAGTGTATTGCATATGTTGCAATTTAACCGCCATGAGAAAAAGTATAAACACGAGCGTATGTTGTCAATCAACGTGAGAATCCTTCTCAAATTTAAATAGTAATATGCGAACGTCAGCAAACAAAGTTTGTTGTCTCGTGTAACGTGACAAATAATGCGATTTTGTGCAAGGTACCGTGGCAAGAATGACGAAATTTTTAGTTTTCGCTTTCGCTGCACTTTAAACCTTCATGTTAAACAGTTTAGCAAGAGCAACGTAACAAGACATGACAATCCATAATTGCGTTAAATTATATGAAAATCGATTGTGCAATTTACATTAATTATATGTACCCACAAATTCGTATGATCCGCTGTTTGCGTGGGGATATACGAGCAAATTAAAATCTGTATCAATACAGGATTAGACAAATTGGATATAACGATTAACGAATTGGATAATTTTAATAGAAGCACAGGAAAAACTTTTTCGACTAAGTATGTTCTCCAAAAAGGTATCATAGACTTTCTCAGTTTACAAATATCAATGCAAGTACACAATATATCCTCATACTGAGGAGAACGCGATAAAACTTTAAGCGAACCTACTAAAAACGGAGACATTCGAAACTGCAAATCTCGAGCAACGGTAGATCCAAGAACAGCAATAATGTAGAATTAGGTAAAAACAGAGGGGGAAGAGGATGCTCGCGACATCGCGGAGATATTTTCCGGCGTTTTTCCGGGGGGGTGCTTGTGTCTCGCGGAAGTTTCCGGTTTCAATTCGAGCAAACAAACGTCCGCGGAATTGGCGGCGTAACGACGACGACGAGCCGTGGAGGTTCTCGCGAATAATTCCGAAACATTCCCATGAAATGCGCATTCCACAATAGCTCAGCGCGTAATATGACGCAGGGGGGGATCGCCGTAGCCCTCCGCACGGAAAATTCTTTTCCGCTCCGGCGACATTTCAACGACGTCGGAAACGCGTCGTTCGGCGAAACGCTTTATCGAATTGGAAAACCGCTCGGCCAAGCATAAACGGTAAAAAGCGTACGTGGCTGTCGTGGCTGGATGGGCCCCACGAACTTCGGATTTTTTAAAAAGAAAACCCGCCCCCGCGAAATTGAATCCTGCCATACCGGAGGGAATACCCGGCTGCTTCGTTACGATTCGAGCGTTTAATTTCCCTCTAGTTGGTCGATTACCTCGTCCACCCACGCGGCCATTGTTTCGACACGTGTACACCCGCTGGTAACCGGTAAATTCGGGTCTCCGTGTAATTTCGAAAGCCGCGCAACAGCCAGCCGAAGATCGCTCGAGTAAATTTCTCACCGAGCGTTTCTCCTTTCAGCCAACCTTTTACTCTTTTCTTTTCATTTCTCGCGAGAACCACCGAATATCTCGCGCGGAAAAGCACAGCGGCGTGCAAAAGTTTGAGACAGGATAGATTTTTCACTTTATATTCCAGCTGACACGTCTGACGGAATTTTAAATAATAGTCGGCACGGAACGTGGCACGTGAAAGACAACGATAAAGGCGCGTTTGTTTTGTGCGCCCCGTTTTAATGGACTCGGTAGAATGTCTTTTGGATTTATGGTTGGGCACGTTTGTTCGTATAAAGCGTTTGTCTGTCCAAATTCTGCAGAACAGTTCGTGTTTTATGGGAAAAATCGTGTCTGCTGTCCGGAAAAGTGGGACAACTGTGTTCCGGATTAAATTCAATTATCATCGAACAAGCACAGATGTTTCATAATCGTAGTTAAAAGTTTTTACCGAGACGTATAAAACAGAGGAACGTGTAAAATAAAGGAAAGCAATGGTTTACGACGTACGTTTTTTTGTTTACTGAACAATTTTCTAAATTTATTGCAGCATAACGTCGTTACGAATTGCTCTGAATTACACCGGTGTAGAATTATGTGTACTTTCCACTTTATTCATGCGATCGATGGTAGATTATGAAGACCGCAAGAAGAACCATAGCGAATCACGATCGCGTTAACGAGTAAATGGAACCGCGTTTGTGTACATTCACATTTCTTGAGATTAACCAAACCTCGAATTAATTAGAAATTCAATTTCCGTGGTTGTTATACATGTTTAATGGTGTAAGCAGGATGCTGACGAAAGTATTCGATTGCGCATATTAAGTAAACAACGATTATTCCTTCTTGGAGTAAAACATGCGCGAATACCTTTTTCTAACAATTTCGTATCACGAACAATAACTATTTTACCACGTTTTTATTAGCTCGCTTTCTTGTTTGTTTGTTTGTTCGGTGGCAAATTTTTTTATATATATAAAACGAAGAAAGCAGCACACAAACCCCGATGTACATACTTATTGAACAATGATTTCGCTCTTTGGAGTAAAACATGAATACCCGACTTTTTGTACAATCATCGTACGATTATTTTTAAATACAAAACGAAGAAAGCAACACGCGACACGAATTCCCTCAAAGACCTGCGCAAAAACATTAGCGCAGAGACTTCCGCAGTGATTAGCCGCTTTCGATCAGAGCCACGTGCAACTTTCCTTCGTGGAACGTCACGGCCCGTAGACGCTCGATCCCCCGTTAGTCCAAATATAATCAATTACCGGGCTTAAAGAATGAGCTGCGAGACAACGGCGTATTAGAGGCCATTGCGCAACGTCATCGATAGACGTCGGGACGCGACGTCGAACGTGGTTGCACAACGGCGCGGCGGCGTGGCACGGCAACGTGAATCCCGCGCGTTGCCGAGTTACAGGAATTAGTTGAAAGTCAACGTTAATGCTGCAAGTTAAAAGCAGCTGGTCTCGCGAACGAACGTCGAGGGGTCCAAGGAGAGAAGGAAGACGACGGCGACGCGCTTTCATCAACTGTCCTCAGTGCGACGTCATTACTTAATTAAGATGCAAACTGCTCTGAAAGTTCCACACGGGCGAGCACCGTTGCGTCCCGGCGTCGCATCCTCTCTGCTTTCCGCTCAGATTATGCTACCCGGTTGCCGACGTGTTCGTTCATCTCGGGTAAGAAGAAAAAAAAAAGGAATGGACAGGAGGAGGAGAGGGAGAGAGGACCGCGAATTACCAGAGGAAACATGAAAGCTTATTATGTTCCCTATCCAGCAGCCCGTGGCCGGGCATAATCTGCGACAGGTTCTTCTTCGGGGAAGTTGCACGGCTCTCGATAATGGCCAAGTCTCCCCTTCATTCCCCCCCGTCCCTCCCTAACCAGCGCACCCCGTAGTCTTTTATCAGCCGGCCAAGATTCCGCCGAGCGAAAAGTTCCATCCGCGCCGTTTTAATATCAACCCCAGGGTAATGAATTTACCGCGGTTGTTAGTTTCTTCCGGTGCAACAGACCCCCGCACTGTTAACGCCCCGGGCAGATGCAACGCGCATCTCGTAAACTGTTTATACGGATTAACGCGTGCCGCTGATTGAACCTGATCGGGGCGCCGCTGCGAATTGCCGGCATCAGCGAATAAATTTGCAGATTTTTGTTTATTAACCATTTACAGAGTACAGAATCGTGATTGTTCTAAAGAAACGGCGGTGGTTGGAGTTTCATGAAACAGTGTTCGCTTGTTCAGCGATCTGTGTCAAGCCTGTGTGTTCGAAAACAGTTTTGTAATAACCGGTGGAAAATATTCGCGAAGAGTGTCCTCGAGAGCAGGTATTCCTTGATCACGTATAAATATTTATACGTGAAATCACGATAGCCCGAGGTGTATCAGTCGCCAAAGGCACGCCGCCGCTCCGTACAACGGCAATGACAGCATACGTCGGACGGTCTCGTGCTCCCGCTCATGCTCCCGCTCTCGTTTCCGTCTTCCTGTTTACAGCGCGTCGCGATCACGAATGCTGGCCGCTAGTTGGCTTTTTGCCGACGAATCGCAAACGCCTGTCACGACACGCTTCTTTTTTTTTTTGCTGCCTTTCTTTCTCTCTCTCCCGTACACCGTTATTCTCGTCGCTCCGTCATTGACACAAACCTCGTTACTCAATCTCGGACGTCCAGGTTCGGAACGCTTAACTCGGAAACACTTGCTTTCCTGTAATTAATGTCACCGTTTAATTCGCTTTAATCGATCCGGTCGGGTCCGGCTGCTGCAATTTTACCGATCGCCGGCGCATTAGAAAATCCTGTCGTTCGCTAAACAGGCTCGGCTGTTCGATTTTCCTCTGACGAAAAGAAAATTGCGATAATTAACCATTACAAAGGCAAAACCTATTTTCGATATTATTTTTATGAAAATCGACTTCCTTGGTTTTCTCAGTTAAATTTATCCCGTTCAACCATTGTCAGTATAAATAGATGTAGATCTCACCACTATCATTTAGCTTCTTCCCTAGCACACATTGATTTCATTAATAATCCTGAGTGTAGTTGTGAGGATGGAGATGAGTCGCTGAATCATGTTTTATGGCAATGTAATTTATACAATGATGAGAGACTCTCGTTGATTAATAAACTCAGTAAAATAGACTTTCAGCTTCCAATGGATGTCTCAGTAATGATAGCCAAACCTAATATTAGGGCCTGTCATTACATGTTATCATTTTTTAAAAGCTGTGGCCTTAAAGTATAAGTTTTTTTCCTCTTCTCTCTCTGTTCATATACTGTTCCTATTAATCATATGTTCGTATTATAATATCTGTATTTCTACAAGAAACCTATTCTGTTTTGTAATCTTCATACTCTGTATTGTATGTAGTGTATTTCTGTTTTGTAATTATGTTGTAATAAATCTCATATGAGACTTTCTATAATAAAAAAAAAAAATTAACCATTACGGCAATTTTAGATCAGAGTCTCCACTAAAATATGCTATATCGTTATTCAAACTAAAGAATCTGAAGGAAGGGACGGGTGAGTTGGAGAGGACCTAAGTAAAATAAAATAAAGAAAATAAATAAGTAAGGCCGGAAGAGGAGGTCCCAAAAAGGGGTAGAGGGGAGTGGGTAAAGAAAGAGTAGAGAGGAAAGGGGATAGAAGATGTGTAATCTCTCTCTCTCTCTCTCTCTCTCTCTCTCTCTCTCTCTCTCTCTCTCTCTCTCTCTCTCTCTCTCTCTCTCTCTACATATAAGGTCTAGGTTAAATTAGGTTTAAGTTAGTATGTAAGTTAGATGTAAGGTTAAATGTGTATATGCGGAGAATTGTAAGGAGGAATGGTTTTTGGATTTGTAACCCCAAGGGGAATAAAATAAAGAATATATATATATATCATTATTCAAACTATTGGTTGGACGAATCGGAAATCACGAGACGAAATGGCAAGAACCGCGAGCGAAACGCAGATCGTAAACCTCGTGTCAGAGATGCAAACGAGATCGCGTGGTCCGGTAAATTTGAACCTCGAATTATGGCGCTTGCCACGTAGAAATATACAGAAAGTGTACTTACTCCGTTGTGTCGCTAAACTTTTCTATAATAGGTTGCCGTCGCGCAGAACCCGTTTCTCAACATTTTAAATAAGTAAAGAGGAAGAATATCACGTTCTCGTAGAAGCTACTCTCGCAAGTGCTATTTAGAAAGTGTAGAACCAGATGATAAATGAGAGTTTGTGCTGTGAACCGCGCTGCATATTAAAGTGACCGTACGCTCTTGCCAGGCTGCACAACGTGCCACTTCATCAACTGATTGTATTTTACCTGCGTAACGTCCACGACGTACAATTCGCCGGTTAAGTATGACCTAGTCAGTTGAAAAGTATTACAATCGATCGACACACTGAATATAGTATTCATTTCCTTTGGGGCATTATCGAATCCTCGCGAGTCTCGCAAAATATTTCTTGACTGCAATTTTTGTGGATTGAATTACGCCGAGATTTATTTTCAGCGGGGTTCGAGGCGCGGTTGCATTTTTATGGGGCCACGAAGCGACGCAAAATTATTCTCAGGTAAGTGTAGTTCGCGTCAGGTTTTGTAAATGTTACAGAAGTGCAATTGGAAATATATTTTGCTCTCCAACGAAATTGCGCTCCTAGAAAATTTAGAAAGTCTGACATACTCCCGTCTTCGAGTCACTCGTGCAATTGTTGTTCGACCCCGTAGCCCGCTGACCCCCAGAATCCAGAAGGCAGAAGCTAAAAACGGTTTTCGCAGGACACATTGACGCGTGCCGCAACGCATCCCGCGGCCCACGGTGCGCATTGTTCCATACTAATCGGCTCTATTTGAGAGGATTCGTGTGCGCCCGCCGGCAACGTATTGCAGTCACGTTGACGCGAAAAAACTCGCCGAAAAAAAGAGAGAGAGAGGGAGAGAGAGAAAGATAACGCCGTCGGACAAAAAAAAAACACAACGAGAAGGAACAGAGCCTTTCGTTGGGTGCGGGTTTTTTCACATCACTAATTCGGGAAGCTCGTGAAAATTGCAAACGTTGCACGTGGCGTTTTCCCGGCCAGACAACCCGGGGAACAAACTATTCCCCAAGATCCGTGCTAAGAGGCCGGACGAAACAAGCTCGGCGAAACTGGAGCGCGAGCACGTGTGTGCCGACCATTCGCATGCACCAATTATAGAATGCGAGGGTTGTCCCCAACGTTTTCGGGATGACGAGGAGGAATGTCGATGGCCTGCTAGGCGGTTTGTCAAACAAAATCTGCGGTCCCCGCGTGCTCCAGTTTAGAAGCGCAATGCTGTTCTACAGGACGCTGCAAAACTGATGCGAATAAACCATGGAAAATCATTCTATCAGCATAAACCAACCGAAAACGTGGCGTGAAACTGTTTCCCACAAAATTTGCGAAATCTCCTGCATTTTGAGCAGTTCATGAGAACGTACCTTTCCATGGATAAATTCAAAGAGGATGAAATGAAATAAAACTTTATGCCTCCTCGAGGAACGTCCAGAAAATTGAAAATAAAATGAAACAGTATTCGATGGTTTTTCTCATATTTTATGAAAGAAATATAGAATGAAAAGTATGTGCTCGAACTGAGACAAAACGATCTTGTTTTTTTGAAATTAAAATACCACCGAATGCAAGGGGTAAGCAAGCCTGTAAAAAAAATACCGTCGAGCCGAGAATGAAGCAGAGAATAAGAGAGCGTGTTAAGACCCGGAAAAAATCTGGCCGAGAAGTGAGATGAACGCTCGACAATCCGGCAAGATGGCCGATTTAAAGCGGAGAGAATTTCCGGGGCGACAAGTTGTGGGGACGCGGCGCAGCATTTCGGGTGGTAAAAGTTACGGGGGGGGGGGGCGGTGATATTTTTGTCAAGCTTTTAGAGGTGGTGTCGTAAATTCTTTCCACTCATTAGTCGGAAGCAAGTCTCGAAACAACGAGAACGTATCCGGTGAATAATTCGCGAGAAGTAGATGACGCACTCTCGCGGCGAAAGGAAGCGGTTTGCTAGCTCGGTCCACCCGTGGATCGTAAACTCCTTTTACGAGGGGTCGTTGTGGAACGAGAGACAAAGAACGAGCGAGAGATGGAGAGAGAACAGAGAGAGAACATAGAGAACAGAGAGTTTCTGGCGTTTCCGCATCCGAAAACGGAGAGCTTCTGGCTTGTGGACGCGTGGAAAATCAGAAACAGGTGGCAGCCGCTTAATTCATCCGACGGCGGAGTTGGGCCACTTCAGCAACGAGACAACGAGCGGTTCCTCGTGTTAACAAATGTCGCGTTCGCGGTCCACTTGCCGCCACGAATCTCGAATTCGGGTCGCGTAATTATTTTGAGCGTTCTTCGAAAGCTGGAGAGCTTAGGTGCCCGGTGAAACGAGCTGAGAAAGAAAGATAAAGACAGGGAGAAACTGTCGTCGATCGGTGAAAAAAAGTAAAAGGAATGTGGTCTCGGTAGACAAGTCTTTTTGTTCGCGGGGATGATTCTTACGACCTGAATTACTGCAGGATGATGCGATATCGTTTCCAACAACCTGATTCTGTTCGATCCTAAATCTCCATTAAAAAGAAGATATAAATTTTCCATTTCCATCTTTAGATTTAATTAACCGTGCTCCTAGTCTGCTAACAAGGACGGATAAAACATTGTTCGCGGGGAAACGAACTGGTTCGAAATATTCTCGCGAATTGACAAGAGGGGGTGGAGTTTTTCTGCACGGGGGGTAAATAGCTCGAGGGGATGATACGTCCAAAGATCGTCTAATTAGACATTCCGCGAGAGACTACCGGTTGGCAGGCTACAAAATCGGTTTCGCTGCAGACGTGTGCGAGGACAGTGACGGTACGGCAATGTGTTGCAAATTACACAAGCGAATCGCTTTCACTTGGCACACGCGCGCGGCACAGTCTCGTGCCGTGTGTCGCGTTTACATGTGCGCGGACGTCTCTCGCGTGCGTTCATTTCCCGCGGCGCTATTTCGGTTTACTATATGTATATTTCTGTTCTCTCTCTCTCTCTGTCACTCTCTCTCATGCTGTGTCCCGTTCGACGGTTTTCGCGCGCGCTGACTCTATCGGGGCCACGACTTGCGCTACGTTCTAATTTAACGTTCTAATTCGACGTAACCGCGTTAGACCTCTCGGCTGCTATAAGCGGCCGGCTGAACCTCGCGAGCCTAATTATGGCCCTTGAAACCGTCACGGAAAAGAGAAATCGCGCAGACCTATCGCAACGCATCAATCAGAACGCGAATTGCCGGCATTAATCGTTCCATCTGCCACGGAAAAATGCGTCTCGCGTGATTCGGGGAAACGTTCGTGGATCGCGACACCGTTCTTTGCCCTCTGAAACTTCATCCAACTACAACGTCAGGCCACATTAAAGTGCATTCGCTCAGTGTTCATACAAAACGGTTCCCGGCACCGAACCCAACGATAATTACAGCTAAAGGTGAAGGATTCCGAAGAGAACGGTACCCGCGAATAGATCTCAGGTACCATAAATCACCGCTGCAGAAACCGTCGAACATACGAACGAGCTGAAATCGCCGGACAGTCGCTGCGGGGCCCGACGCCGCTTCCGGAATTAATATAAACGAGCGCGATACCTTATCGTGCCGAGCACGTACGGTTTCCTATAAAACTGGCGATTGCGCTTTAACCGCCAGTCGTTCTCATTTACCTGGATCATTAAGGAAACCGTAGCCGGAAAGCACCAGACGTTTCCCCTTCTCGCCGCAGAATGCCCAGCATCATCGGCCGCCTCGTAATAATAAGCAGGATCCCGGCAGTGTACGCAACACGGGGCTCTCGCCGCGTCGAATTACAACTGCCATAAGCGAAATGGGAGGTCCTACCCGACTGCAAAACCTCACGGAAATTGCCTTTGTAGTACCTAATTTTGCGAAAATATTATTGACGTCGAAGTTACGTTCCGTGAAAGAGTTTATTTGGATTTGATGATGGACAATGTCCTTTTAAGGGTCTGTTTATACTGGTATATTTCCGACCGGATATATCAGACCGGACAGATATTTTTCAATGGATTTTAATGGAATCACGTACACCTACCGTAGGTCTACATACTTCCATTAAAATCCATTGAAGAATATCTGTCTGGTCGCATATATTCCGGCGAATATATTTGAGTATAAATCGACCTTAATATCGTCTTTATCACGTGAGCTTAAGGTACTCAGAATTTTCCAATTTCAATGTTTGATTTGCTAAACGAAACGACGCGTTGCAGCATTTTTCGAAGATCTTACGTTGACTCCCAAGAGGAAGATGCGGTCGCGAAGCTTGTGCTTCCCGGTCGAGCGGTCTTTCACGATTCGCGAGTCCTCGATATCGCCTGCGATATTTCTTTTGTTTTCTTCATTAATCACGGTCGATGTTAAACGAGTTTCCCGCGGTGCTTCTCGATACCCCCAGGACAGGAAACGCTCGACGTGTCGCTGGCCTCGAACTTGCCCAGGCGCACGTCATTCGATTAAGTAATATTTACGAGCGTAACGAATGATAAACGGGCAACGGAGGCGCGGGCTCGCGGCGCGTATCATTTTCGAAATTGCATTTCTAGAGAGAGAGAAAGACAGCGAACGGTACCTAGCCAGCAATGTTTTTAAGCGCCTCACCGAGTCCCGAGGAAATAGGATGAGAAAAGCTATGCTCTGCCGTTGGGGGCGTTATCACGATAAACGGACGACCATATTTTTCTGAGACGTGCCGGCTTCCATTACACCCTCTCGTTAATGTTCCCGCTCGCGCGCGCACGCCCGCGCTGAAAACGCCACGCTAGTCGTCGGAGTATCGTAACGACGCCTGGTCCCGGCACTTTATTAACTTCTCATCGCAATCAAGCCGTCCGTTGTCCCTGCGGAAAAATGTCTGTCATCGATCCCGCGCTTTGTCGCGTGTCGTCGCGCCGCGAAATTTCGGTCCCAAGTTCCTTTGTTCGCTCGAACGCGAGCGTAGACGGCTGGTGTCGCGTCTGCGTGATTTCCGAAAGCCACCAATTGTTGATGTCACGCGATCGTGATTTTTTTTTTATTATAGAAAATCTCATATGAGATTTATTACAACATAATTACAAAACAGATATACATTACATATAGTACAGAGTATGAAGATTACAAAACAGAATAGGTTTCTTGTAGAAATACAGATATTATAATATTAACATATGATTAAAAGGAACAGTATATGAACAGAGAGAAAAGAGGAAAAAAAAAATTATACTTTAAGGTCACAGCGCTCTATACCGCCGCATATCTCACCACATCTTCTATCCCCTTTCCTCCCTACTCGTTCTTTACCCACTCCCCTCTACCCCTTTTTGGGACCTCCTCTTCCGGCCTTACTTCTTTATTTTCTTTATTTTATTTTATTTTATTTTATTTTACTTAGGTCCCCTCCAACTCACCCGTCCCTTCCTTCAGATTTTTTAGTTTGAATAACGATATAGCACTTTTTTAGTGGAGACTCTGAGCTGAAATTGCCGTAATGGTTAATTTTTTTTTTTATTATAGAAAATCTCATATGAGATTTATTACAACATAATTACAAAACAGAAGTACACTACTTACATATAATACAGAGTATGAAGATTACAAAACAGAATAGGTTTCTTGTAGAAATACAGATATTATAATATTAACATATGATTAAAAGGAACAGTATATGAACAGAGCGATCGTGATTTTGTTCGCTTTAGTTGTTAAATACTTTACGTTCCTCCCCTGGGTCGGATTATTGCGCAGAGGCTTTCGGTCGTTTGTGGATTGATAATCTGTATTTCTGAAAGAACTCGCGCAAGAGAAAATGCATAAAAACATTGGAAACGATTCGAACGTTCCCTCAGATTCATTTATCGATCAGGCGTCTCGGGATTATCGAAAAGTTACCGGAGCCCCCACATCGTCGCCGGTTAATTAGTACACAGTTCCAAGAAGCTCGCCGGGGCAATGCATCACGTTGCCTCCGGCGAACGACACCAATTAGTTTTCATAAGTCGAGTCATGATGAATACGAAAAGTACCAGCACGAGGGGGAACTTGTCCGGAAACTTAGCAGCCGATTACAGGGGATCCGCGAACTTTTACCCGTTAAAATTTCAATCGAAAACGATCTACATTCCGGAGGACTCTCCTGAGATAAGTCGTCGAATAGGATTCCACACTGTGGCGAAAACCGTGGAAATCTTGGCCCGGAGTGGGGAACCAAAAAGACAATTGTAGTATCTAATTGTAAAGTTGTAACTTATTTTAGTAGAAGATATAATTTTGTTTCCCTGCTGCTGCCGTTTCGAAAGGATCAAATTGCAGTGAACCTTTAGGACCTAACCTAGATTCGCTACAACGGTTGCAATGTATTTTCGAAACATTAGATCACTCGACGACTAATGCATTCTCTGAGATTAATTTGCAGTTCCAAACACATATGTGCAGTTACTTTTAATTACAGATGCATACACGCAGAGGACGATAGAGGGAGGTAATAACCCCAGCGGAACCATAAACAGAAACTCCTTTTGCGGATCCGAGACAGGCAGAGTGGTCCCCAGGATCTTCTTTAGCATTTCAAAATTTTTAGAACTGGTTTAAAAGAAAATGTACCGAAAAAAAAGCAGCACAGTACCGAGGTTAATTTAAATAATTTTTTCAGGACGCGCGGTTACATTAAAAAATAATATGCATGCTACGGTGGCTGAATTCTACAAATTTTAATCTTCGAAATGGCAACTTGGTAACGAATGGAATATAAAAGTAAACATTCTTTCGCAAACATTCCACGGTTTTTGACACGCTTTTATTTGCGGTCGGTCAACTTCGAGAGCGACGAAAAATATTGCCCTGGACACGACTAAAGATAAAAGAAAAATAAATATTTTTGTAGCACGTATAAAACAGTTCGTGTAAAATTTTTGACGTCTGGGAGCATCTATATTTAGATCTGTGATCCAATGCTTAAAATAATCTCTTGGAAATGATATAAACTAGACAGAAAGATGATTTAACAAATACGTAATTCCATCACTGAAATTCAATCCCCAAATCCCAACATGAAAGCGTTCAGAAATAAAGAAAGACTGTTTTGGCAACAGCGTTTTGCTACGTAAGCATTTTTATAACAGACACTTGGAATTTAAAAAGAGCCTGAACCTCAAGAACAATATTTAATTATTGCAGCAATAGCTGACCAAATTTTACCGATCCATGCACACATTACGGTGCATTCCGTGTGTGCAAAAGCGATCGATAATCCAGCAAGCAGGGCGGGTTTCTGGTCCGCCAGATGCGATTGCAAATTTTCAAAGTGATCCAAACGATACACAGTCGGATGAGCAAATAATTAGCCTTAATCAGCTGCCACGGATGGCCGGTTTTGCAGGTGAGGAAAAACCTCGGTAATGAAATGAATGAATACGAAAATGTACCGTAGAATCATTTTCCTACCAAAAACAAAAAAAACAATTAAAAATCCAAAGGATACGACGAAACCGACACGAAACCCGGATCAAGATCGAAGAGGCAGATCTCTTGTCAGAATGATTTTCTGCTGTTTATATTTATAGCGTCGTCTCGGGGCAAATATAAAAAGTGGACAAGCCATGTTTCATGACTTACTGTCACGGGAATGAAATACGCGAGACAGTTACTTTCGTGAATCGCGCCGCTTCATTTCGCTGACATTTACCGCCGCCTTTTAACGCGTGCCCTCTAGAGAGAAGGGGAGAAAGAGAGAGAGAGAGAGAGAGAGCTGTATTCGATGTTACGAGTATAAGTGAAGATAACATACAACTTTGGGCACGCTGAATTAACTATTGCGTTCGACTATTTATAATGACAGCCGAAATCACCCGGAAATCGTGGACACGATTTCCAGATGAGAACTGGATCGTCTGACAAATGTGCGCGAAATTAAGGTGCAGTAGTTGGAGCTGAGTGACATCTGGTTATTTCGATTTTCAGGTCGAGATCTCCAGTTTCGTTCGGGCGAAACGTGCGTGCGAATTATTCATCTCGAAAGGATATTTTCACGGTTTTGACTCGGGAGAAACATAAATCTCTATTGCAATTTTTACGACGATCCGTGCCCTGAGCTGTCCGAATAAAAAATATATGGTACACCTTTTGTTTCTTTGTAATTTGAATACTGCGGTTGACGTCATCATGAATATCGTGCCGAGTAACATCGACAACGAAGTATTAAACATCCGTGAGACCGTTCGAAGGGAATAGTCTGTTTCCTTGGAGCGGAGCAATTCGGGTCGGATCAGAAACGCAATTTTCGAAGCGTAACGATGCCTTAGCTAAAACAATGGTGGCCCTTTTTGATTGGTCAGGCCGTCTCTGAATAGGCCGGAGAACTGCAACCCGGCAGCTCAGCACAATTATTCCGATTTTGCAGGCCGGGTATCTCTCTCGGGCTTCATCCACAACCATCGGCCTAAATACGTCACCGGAAATGATATTCTCTGGAAAGAACGGCTCTCCCGGCTTCGGGTAAAAGAAGGGATTCCGCGGGCCCACGGAATT
Organism: Lasioglossum morio; assembly: GCA_916610235.2. Taxonomy (NCBI): domain Eukaryota; kingdom Metazoa; phylum Arthropoda; class Insecta; order Hymenoptera; family Halictidae; genus Lasioglossum; species Lasioglossum morio. Next base: position 5,851,554 of record OU744330.1, on the reverse strand, counting down.
GTAACCAGGATCACGAATGAGAATAGTAATTAACGACTGGCAACGTTCGTTAGACGATGTCTCAAAGAAAGAAAGAGCAATAGAGGGTCGTCAGTGATCGTGCGGATCCACGCTCTTCTGTCCGCGATTCCGGTTAATTCGATCATCATATTAGAACTTCTCACAGATTTCCCTAGCTGGCTCGAAGACCTACCTCTCTGTCTCTCTTTCTCTCTCTCTCTCTTTCTCTTTCGCAATTCGTTTACCCTGTGTCCTGGATCAAATGTAATCACCGAACAGAACGGGAAGAAAATTCGTAATTGATTTGTTACAGGAAGAGGATCCAGAGGAGCACCGGGGCGACCCGGATTCTCTAGATTAGAATGAAAAAGCATCGGTTTCATCCGCCCGTCAAACTTTATCCCATGCTGTCAAACCGACAGGCTGTCTTTGCTCGAAAAACCCCGTCGCTCGAAAACACGTTTATAAGTGATGGTAGATTAATTGCTGGCACGTTAATCATCCGACGATCCGTATCAATACGTGTCCCCCCTCCCCAGAAGAAGCTCGTTTTTTTTTATGGGAACGTCTGTCGATCAATGTGAGATTAGAATTGTATATATTTCCATGCTTATAGTTTGAAATATTTGATAATCGATGTAGTTTCTTCACGAACAGTGAACTTAATCGTTGCTGTAGGATAGGAGTGGGCAATTTTGGTGCAATTCAAATGAAACAGTCCCTCATCAACATCCGCCATTACCATGGAGAAAAATGAGGCCGCGAGGAGCGCCACGTGCACAGGTCCCAGGAGAGGTTGGTAGGGGTAGCAGGCGTTTGTGAGGCCGCTATCATGCCCATCACTGCTGTAGAACTTCGTCCCTGACAGTGATGCCAGAAAGGGACAAAACGGACTAGGTACTCTCCTCCTTTTCTGATGATGAGTCGCGTAGATATATTATTGTATTAAAGTTGGTATTATGATTAGAATAAAGATTTAAATCGATTAGAGATGGGAATGCGCCCGTCGACTGTATAACGCGGCAAGTTCAATTAGAAGAAAGACATAGAACGATCGTTGTTATTAAAATAAATGAGTTGTGTTGTCAATGTTCTCGTAATATGCAAAGACGTGATATGTTATTAATGTTTGATTAAAATGTTCATACGATAAATATATATATTATATACATTAAATGCTGTATATTTATTACACGTTTATCAACGTAGAGCTGAGTATCACAACATTTGCCCCTTCCACTATCCTATTCAATCACCATCTAACGTCCCCCACACTAAGCCGTAGACACGCTGCGCGTGCGCATATTATTCTGGTCATCAGAGAGGGGGTATATATTTCACCGTGATTCCCTTCATCTGGCATCACTGGTCCCTGTTCTTGTGCCGCTAGTGTCGCCCCACTAACTCTACGGCTGTACGTATGTAGTGTGAGATTTGATGTTGATGGGGATCTTTCGGTTCTCGGAGGGGAAAAAATTGGGATTCTCCGATATACGTCATATAAAGTATTTATGGGAAGCATGGAAGGAATAGCGTCGTAGAAGGTAGAGTGGGGAGACGAGTCTTAATCCGACTACTCTGCAGCGGTGTCCCGTGCAATTTCGATCGAGACAGAGTGGACAGAAAATTAGTGCCGCCGTTTCAGGTTCACGGAAAGTGCTCGACAGCCGTTAAGACGGCGTCTCTAAGGAAAGCTTGCCGCTCCGAGCACGGTTTTTCGCCGGGCCGTGGAAAAAGTAACGGCTAAATCGTTGCCAAGTTTCTCCGGCCCGATTCGCAACGGTGTTCGCTGAAAAATCTGTTCGTTAGCGTTTTCTTTCGGGAGAGTATCTGGGAACACAACGAGACGCGTAATATGGTGGTTCCCTCGGTAACCTACCGGTGAATTCGACTTTCCGCGAGCAACTTTCCATTCTGTTTTTTCCGAGGAGAGCGTTCCGCCTGCAGGGATTGCGGACTAAAATAATCTTAGCCAGGCGTTTCGGCCGTGTTTCGCAGTTTACCTCGGGATATTCCACGGCCCCCGAGAAGTGCGGCCTACTTCCGGAAAAGTGGGCGGAAGTGCGGAACCAGAACTTCCGGCCCTGAGATGAGCTGAAACCGCGATCGTTACCATCGGCGAACTTTTTCGGAAAAGCCGCCGAAACCGACCCGGTAAATATTAACAGATACGTGCCAAGTTTTCCTTGACCTACTGCAAATAACATCCGCTGGTAAACCACAATGGACAGAGGCGAAGCTCTCTCTCTCTTTCTCTCTCTTTCACGTTCATTCTCTCGCTGATACTCTCTCTCTCTCTTTCTATCGACTGCAGAACCGTTTCACTCAGCCCCATCTCCTCGCGAAACGGTTTCCGGTTCTCGTGCACAGTCTTCTCCGAGAACCTTTGCTCGATTTCTCTCCGCCATTCCTATTCTCCGGCTATCTCTGTCGGGACCGACGAGGATCAAGTAATTACAGAGCCGAGATCGCGACGAAATCACGATCCACCGTGGCGTGGATCGAGCCTGTTTGCCGACTGATGCGAATACTAATTACCCGACTAGGTTTCACACTTTTATTCACTCTCGTGTTCATCAAGGTTTACGGAAACCGGCTAACAAATGTTATTGCAACTTTTAACTAAGTCATATTACTCTCTTAGTTTCCTAGGTTTTTCAAACGTGATCAAGGAATTTTCGTTTAGTTCCAGAACGTTATCGCGGTTCACCAACTAATTACTATAGAGGTCCATGGTGGCCAATTATCGAGGCAATTAATACTTCTACCGGAGTATACGGAAAATATGGAAAAATGTAATCCTCCGTCGTTTTTCTGGACTCCGAATATACGGTGGAACTTCGTCGCCGTATGGAGATATGTATTCGTTCATTATTCCACTCTCTCAGCGCTGTGTTTTCTTTTCCATTCGATATTTCGACCAAGCCAATCCTCGTCTCTAATCCGCGTCACAATTGCTGCGAATCCAACGAAAAAAGGTTTCGATGCCCGTTCTTTCCCAATATTTGTCCGCGAGCTTCGAGCCGGTTAGAAATTTCTCACCGGCCGGATACCTCTCTGGACTTACCGAAAAGGATCTGTATACTATTGTACTTCGCTGTGTAAATATATAACTATATAGGTGTGTCACTGTAACGATTGCGAAATAGAGATGTATCATCGGAAATTACGTCGCGCTGAATCGTAATTGTTCGATTGGCAATTCATCGATAGCGAAGGAAGATTAACCACTGTTGACACGTCGAATAGCATTTAAAAACGTTCCCGTCCTCGACAGAGTGGAAAAAGATTGCGTCGAAGGTCTGTGGAGCAATCGATACACGGTTTCCTTGGTTCCGGGTTACAAGAAAATGCTTTATTGTGGCTCGCTGTGTGTGGACAGAGCGGACGGGGGAAAAAACGAAGCTAATGAAAGATGGCATCAAGTAAATAGCGGATGCAAGAATCAGGACACGGACGTACACGATAGAAAAAGAGGTATAATGTCGACTGGCTACACAGAGTATCGATGTTTCCATCGCGACTGGAATTTGTTCCTGTTGTTTACACTCACGTGCAATCCCAACCGATATCCCGAAACCCGTAAGCTTCGATGATTTGTCATGCTACGAAAGACTGCACATTTCGATTCTAAGAGACCGCTCCCCCCCTACGCCCCCCTTTTCCACCGGAATCCTGTTTTCCAACCAATTTTCATTCTTCCTTTTATTTTCACTGTACGCCCCACCCTTCTCCTCGTCGTGTAACGTGCTTCATGGCTTCTGTTTGCATAATGGAAACGCAGCGACGCGTCGAATCGGAAACCTTGAAGCCTATAAAAATGTTACACCGTGGAATATGCATTCATAGTCATCCATCATCGAACACGGGGCGCACGGTCTACACTCTATGCAAAATCACTCGTGAAATTAAATGTTTATTCAAGATAAACGTCAGAACGATCTAGTACAAAACAGTCTAGTCCAGACTTATTTTTAATCTCTGTGAAAAATCATTTACGATCGAAATGATTTTATAAAATACATTCTACAATTGTTTCCCCAACATATACATTGGGATTGAACGACTGAGTTTGTATTTAATTTTGAAGTTTAACGAAACAGTAACGAAACCAAAATCAAGAGCGCCGATAAATCCAAAGGTCGAGGGACAACGAGTTCCCGAGACTCAATTCTTCCAATATCCCGGTCCGCGAAGAATGCGACAACTTTCAACTACGATTTTCGCAAACTAAATACTTGGGGAGTCCCGGCGAATAATACCCCGGGTCTAGGCGAGTGTTACTTATAGCGCCTTATCAAGGTCTGCGCAGTTTTCCGCAGCCCGGCTTAATTTCCAGTGTCAAATATTTGACTGAATTCGCCACGGGCTGGTCTGGGGGACGAATTCCGAGGGGGTAGTTCGCTCGATATTTCCAATAATATTCAACGGGGAGCGATACCGTTTGGCGTTACGCTGCCGAGCTTGCTGTAGCATATCAAGTCCTGTGGAACGGGTTGAAGAAGGAGAAAAAGCTCGCGAGACGAAATGTGGAATTTTACAGGGTCTCGTACACGTGTACAGGGAAGAATCAAAAAAAGAGAGAGAGAGAGACTGCGCCCTTATCGCGCGGTATAACGCGGTAAATGAATAAAACTTCAATCTTCAGTTTTCACTGGCAAAGTAGGCAGCGGAAAGAAGAACTGTGTGCGAACGAGCAGCTGAAACGGAGAACGGAGATAAAGAGAGAGAGAGAGAGAGAGAGAGAGAGAGAGAGGAAAGAGCGGAGAAACGGATAAAGAAAAACGAACGTAAGAAAGGATCAAACGGGAAACAAAGGAAGTGAAAGAAGGTCCCGTCACGTGCCGATCGATACATTCGCCTTTATCGTGCGCCTGCCTGCCTCTCGCTGTTCGAGCTTCTCTCGACGGTGTGTGTATGTACGCCACGGCCACGAAATACATCAGCAAAGTGCAGCCTGCACTTTCGGAAGCCGATCCCACGCCCGTCGATTCTAATCTCGGCCAACTTTCACCCCCTCTTTCGGCTATAATGTCTTCTTTAGACGCGCGGACACTCGTTCTTCGCGGACGAGTGTGCTGCCACGCTCGTTATCGCGGACAAATATCCATGAAAGGACCGAGATTCTTTTACCTTACAGGAATCGACAATGCTTTTTTTTTTTTTTAATTTGGAAATCTCATATGAGATTTATTGCAACATAATGCTTAGTACAGAGTATTACATAACAAAGTACAGAGTATATAATATAGTTATTGGGAATATGATTTCGGCGCACAGGTTCGATCAAAAATAAACTATAATCCTTGTTTTATAACAAATTTGCAATTTTAAATCTTAACGTTTCGATCCTGATTGGGATCATTTTCAAAAGACATTATATATAGTATAGTATAACAAAAATATTATAAGCAATAGAAAAATCAAAAATACTTAAGCACGTAGGTTACATGAATTTAAAAAGAATTATATATAAACAAGCACTAATATTGGGTTCAGCTATTAAGCAATCGATCGACAATGCTTCATCGCTGTCTTTTCATACTCGTTTGGATCTTGCGTTAGTCCTGCCAGCTTGTCTTTTACTTCATACTTGAACTAATTTCATCAAGATCTTGTATAACAGCATTTAAACGTCTGCATATATTTTATCGTACGTCCTTCTTCCTTATGGAAAGCACAGTCTCAACCTTACTCTCTGATTCATCGATTAAAATCTTAATTGGAGTAAGACCTCGTAACCGATATTTAAGATGCGCGTCAATCCGTTCGATAAAAACGAAGAGTGTTAACGAAGCTAATAAAACGTCATTCGTGCTCACGGTAACGTTGGACATGGCTTTTAAGAACAAAGTACAGTAGGAAATCTCTGTTATTTGAGTAATTAGGAGCGATACTGTGTACAGTAAATAGTCGGACGGGGATTTTATGTGTTTGCAGCATTTACGATCGTTTAAAGCCCCGCAAAGAAAAACGTCTAAAGAACCGTAATAAAACTTTATACTGTCAATGGAATTTAATGAAGCTAATAGCGAAAACTGAAAAAATTTCTTTTCGTATTAAGATTCGTAGCTTGATCGTTAATAACCGAGTCACTGAAAAGTGGGTCATTTTGCTGTGTGTGGTAATTTTAATATTAAAATAATCGCACAGCCTTGATGTTTAAGAGACAGTGAACAGTATCGTTGTTTCGTAGAGTTGAAAATATGAGTGTCTGATTTGCGGCAGGATTTACGTACTGCATAAAATATTTGTTGTCGAGAATCACGGTTATACGATCTCGTCCCAACCATGTATGGTTGACGCAGCAATCAAAGTGCAGCAGAAACCGCTAGTGTCTTATGCAATTCCCCTGAGGAGGAGGCAGGTTACTACGGCCGGGGAATATGGATGAAGCAGAAGCCTCGAGTTTTCGAAGTTCTTACAAGTTTCCCCCCCGTTAACTTTTGCTTTTAATGAATACTTGATCGTGACGTATCACCTAATACTTCGGAATTTAATGGAACAAGCCAGCCGCGGGACTTTACAAAAATAAAGATTGAATCTTAGCGAGCGGCGAGAGAAGCACGCTCGCGGGCACGGTCACCGGATTTATGCTCGTCCCCTCGAGACAACGTCCCCGAACTTTCAGATGCCTGACGCGAGAACATTGAGAAATTGTTGCCGATCAGCTGAAACGCGCGTTTTGCCCGTGATTCATGACACTGCCGATGGCTTCCCGAAAGTAAAAACTGCGACGGGCGAGCTGAGAAATCGTTGGCGATCGGATCGCGACGTTCTCATCTATGATTCATGCGATTCGATGGGTACTGCTTCTGACAAAAATCGACAAATATAATAGCTCGCGGTCAGCTACGATCGATCGTTCTACGAGTGATATTGTTTAGGTCTTGAAGAGCCAGTAACAAAATTAGTCTGATAAATAGTGCTTTTGATTTAATATCAAAAACATAAAATCAATGTAATCAAATGCATCTAAATTTTCTCTGTAACCTTTTCTTCGATCTTCATGCCTGTTTGTCGTGAATTACCCGGTATAATTGATCGTTGACGAGAGAAAAATCTCCGTATTTAGAATCGACAACGCAAGAAGTGAATTTTTTATTGGTTCCTTTTGTTCAAATACCAGTAAATTAAATAGTTCAATTCGCGCAAGTGAAATTTTGATTGAATGAAAGGTACAAGTACAATTGCGATTGCAAGTATCGCTAGATAGATATAGGGTAGATGGGATGGCGATGATCCCGTTCGATCTCGAACCAAGAATACCTAACGATCGTAGGGGACGTACCATTGGCACCGGTTACCAAGTTAAATTGAACCGTTTCATCGAAGGTCTGAGGCAGGAGTGTCAATTCAAGTTTCGGTCGAGACTGGGGAGACTGTAGACTGAGACGCCTCGTCGGCGACGATCCTCACCGTCGTCGTCGTCAACGTCGTGCCCATATAGCATCGGCCGTTTGTACGTGCAATCGGGGAGAAACTTGGCCTGTGTACTCGCTCGTGCTTAGGCGCGAGATCGCGGGTAACTGGCATAACTGTCTCCGGCCGTGGTCTCCGGTAATCAAGGCTTTCGTGATCGCTCGCCTATGCGGCTGTGTACACAGAGCCCAGGTTTCCTGCGAGAGCGTGCCCGATATCCGCGCACAGCAACCGAGGCCGTGGCCGTCCAAGTTACACCACGCCGGAGATTTAACGGCGCGCATATTCGACGGGTTAAACGTCGTGTCTGCAAATTCCAATGGGGCCGATAATCTCGTTCGACCGTGTCCCTTGCGGGCCACCTGGGATTCGCAGATCTACCGGCCTGGAATAGCCTCCAATCATCGCTGGCATTAACTTTGTTTCTTCGGCACAGCGCACAGCGGTTCGGTCAGCCGATCTACCAGTTCATTAAGTCGTTGGACTTGTTTTCACATCAACTACAATATTATCGTAGAACAGTTTCTGACCTGAGCTTTATCTTTAATTTGATAAATAATAATATAGATTGTCCCGCACTTCTCAGGCAAATTAATTTCTATGTACCTGACACGTGTTTTGAGAGATAGAGCAGGATATCAAACAATGAAATCCAAATCTTCGTATGGAGCAATAAATCCTTTAAATCGCATTATTGCTAGCTCGAACACATTTTATAATAAACATTCAAAATGAAATTGCGCTGTAATATTCGTTAATGTACCTATATTTGCTTAGTTTCGTGCTGTCCATAATTATGGGAATTTTAGATTAAGACTTAAGATTAAGATTCTTTTCTGTCATATTATATAATACTGCATATATTTGTATAAAAGGACTTCGGTCCGTTTAAAATAAATAATAATAATTTATTATGGAGTCAAAAATATATATTGGTTTCTTTTTTCAATTTCTTATATTAAAATTTGTAGACCGCTGAATGTTGACTTACTTCTGTTAATACAAAAAGTCAGGTTCAGGTTTGAAATAAAGAATAATCCATAATGATATTCGTAGAATGTTGATTTTTAAATGTTTGTACATAACACTTGTAGTGTTTGCTTAGATAGGAATTGTGACGATTTTTCAAGCAGGTAATTTCAGTCTGGTCAAACGAAAATCAACGTAATATTCTTGAAGGGGTGGAAAATGGAAATGTCGCGTTCAAACCAGCACCGCCGAAAATCCGGCCCGAAACGCCTAGAAATTAACTATCCGACTAGCCAGCTGAACGATACAAAGCTTTGGCCGTCTATACAGCGGTTGTCTTACTATTCCGCTTTGAAGATTTTCAAACTCAATCTCGAGGTGCAAGATTCTATTAAAATGTAGATATCATCGATGGCGACTTTGCGATGCAAAACATGATCGTTTCAAAGGTATCGCCGCGCGGTCAATATCGTCCATTATAGTGGAATATGGGTCGGGCCGCGGGAAATCGAATGCAAGGCAGGAAAACGAAATTCACAGAATCCAATTTCTATGGATACTCGAAAATGGTTCGAAATTCTTTTCAACGGGAATTATTCCCCTTTTATCCCTCCAATCTCCCGATATTATTCACACCACCAAAGAAACATTTTTCATCTCGCAGAGACGATATAATCTATCTGCTAGACGACGAGTTAGACAAGATCGAGAAGAATTTGAAAATGATCTCGGATAATTATTTCCAAATTCTTCAAAAAATGTAAACTACGAATTTTATTTGGTGTAGTATGGACTGGATAGGTGCGAATGTGTAAAAAATATGCTGTGTTTTGTTATTATATTTCCATTATAACGTTTTTCGTACTTGCAAATATTCTGCTGCGTAAAAATTTTCATTACTTTGTAATTTTCACATTGTATTTTCCACCATGTTGAAATAAATCACGTATAAGATTTCCTATTAAAAAAAAATAATAATAATTAGCTCACCCTTAGAACTCTTATGATTCAGCACACGTGAATTGCTCTTGGAGGGAAAGAAGATTGAAGAAACGTAAAAGAATTGATTTTCTGGTTGGAGGAGCCGAGAGGGCGCAGCTTTAGAAGACTCTCCTTCTGCAGGTTCCCGGGCAAGTTTCGACGACCCATCTTCCGCGTTCGCGCGCCCCTTAAAAACATATACGCGGTCCTTCTTGAGCACCAAGCCGGCATGAAACTCGCCGGCAACTCGATGTCGTCGTTCCCGGGTCGAAAACTCGGGGCGAAGGACCGTGATACTACTTGTAAATTAGTCGAGCACGCGCGCGCGCACGGTTCTGCTCTGCTTTGCTCCCTCGTGCCATCCTCGCGAAATTTCCTATCGTCGCCGCGAGACACGAACCACTCCGCGAGAGAGAGAGAGAGAGAGAACACACGCGTACACTTTCATAAATGTTGGCGGTCGGACAGGTATGAAAAACCGGGAAGTCGTATGTCCTACTTCCACCGAAATTCCTGTCGAATCTAGTAAGCCGGCCCCGACATCCGGAAGCGGAACTTTCAAACTGTCCGATCGATTTACGAGATTCCGACGTCATGACCGAAATGTCGGGTTCCTCAAAGAACCTGCTGCCTCGGGAAATTATCGATGGAACTTTGGCTAACGTGTTACAGGCTGCATTACTCAATCATTTTTCCTGTAATCGATGCAACGAGCACTTGCCGAACACAGAAGATTACAAAGTAATTACCAAACTGGAGTCACAGGAATTTTCTATACCACCTAAACGAAAGTTTGTTCTTGTCGATGTATAGCACTCCAATCGTGAAACGCTTCGTCAATAAACTTGAACGCAAGTGTTGCATCTGGAAAGCCAAAGCGACTCTTTAATAATTCGTAACAATTGCAATGACGCATTTTTGTCGGAATTCACCGGCGGCTTTTATTGTAGTGCTAGCAGCAGTGAAAGAATTTATTTAATAACTTCTGTGCGAAAGGACCTTTATGATTTCAGTAATTGCAAAATGAAAAATCTGAAAGGGGGCCATTCTGACACGACGACTGGTTCTAATGGTGAAATGAACAGGACAAAACCCTCCGCGCGGAAAATAAAATTTCACTTAATTGTCTTTCTGGTGGAGTACTATTTAAATCACTGGATCCGAGTCAAAATCCGTTGTAGAGGTACAAGCATCGTGCGATGAACATATTATTCGTCTTTGAAGGTGCCGATGAATGTGGTTTTCCTCGGAAACTTGTCCAATCAGATTAAAATCTTGTAGCGTACCTTGAAGATCCTCGAACGAATTTAATTCGATGGTTAAAATTAAAAGGGAACTCTAATGAATCTAATGAAAAGTTCAAATTGAACTGCGAAGCACGAAGATAGCTGTAAGGATCTTGAATTTTGGATAAGCATTCGGTTTATGGGAAAATATTTTCACTGTGGACAATAATGAAAATTTACTGATCGAAATTTTCGTTGAAAATGATCGACAGCGGTAGGATTAGAGTAATTTTAATTTAATCTTCGGATAAAATACGAATGAATAGATTACATCGATGGGACACAGGCGACAATTTTGAGTCAATTTGTGAGTATTACGCAGGCTCATTAGATGTATAAATTTTCAACTATCCCTGTCCAATTAAATGAGCTGACGCGGCAGAGTCAGAACGAAGTTAACGCTTTTCTATTTTCTTCAATTAACCATAAACCTTTGCGCGAATTCCATTCCCTGGCGGCCGTATTCATTTTGCTGGTATTCAAATTTCCCTTTGCCGCGAACTCAAATTTCCGATGCTGGTCAAAGAATGAAATAATTGAATGAACGTTTAGAAACGCTTTCCATGTACGCGTATCTCGTTCCCTGTCACCGGCAATGAAATTCCTGCAGGAATAATTCTCAATAATCGACGGTGGCGAATCGTTGCAATCGACGAGGCTCGGAATTAACAAATGTTTCGTCGAATTGCAACAATTAGGATACCGTAAATTCAAGCATTCTTGGTTACATTTTCCCGATAAGCAATCTCTGATATTATCAATCGAAGCATTATCAATTGGAAAGTTTGTATATTCGGTAAAGTTTCATTCCGCAATAAGAAACGCATGGATTATTAAACATTATTTCATGGAAGTAATGTAAAAGTCGATTTTTCTGATAACAGCATTATCGTGATTCCTAGACCGTGCATGTTAACACCTAATTAAATTCCAGATTTCGTGTATCGACGCCGCGCCGTGCAACGCACAATGAAACAGAAAACTCCAACCGAAGTATTTATTTCGTTCGAATAAACATAACGCGTTTCGTAATTACGTGGAAACCGCGTCAGCCACAAGCAACTTCTGACCAATCAGTCTCCCTATCTTTCTCTCTTTATCGATAATTAGCAGACTGCAAATTTTTCTGCAACTTATGCCTTTTAAAGACGAACTTCCGAAGGTCGATATCGGAAAATCGACTTTCCACATGTTCAATTAAAATCGAACTTTCATACACTCATAATATCGAGAAGAAAATTCTGAAAGGAGATCATTCTCGCATACTGAACTTTTCGACGTGCTTAATTAAAACCAAATTTTTACGAAAACATTCATCGAAAATATACCGTAAAAGCATTTCCAGATAATTGAAAGGAGTCATTGCACAATCGAGGTAATATAAAACTTGTGAACTTAAAAAATAAATTATTTATGAGAATATGTCTGGAGTGTTAGAAAGCCAAATTTTTATGAAAACATTCATCGAAAATATACTGTAAAAGCATTTCCAGATAATTGAAAGGAGTCATTGCACAAGCGAGGTAATATAAAACTTGTGAACTTAAAAAGGAAATTATTTATGAGACTATGTCTGGAGTGTTAGAATTGCAATTAACTTACGCAACCGGCCAAAATTCATCCCCAAAAAACTTCCTCGAACGTACCTGGAAAACAAAAAGAGAAACATGAGCCGGTTGCACAATCTTCGATCTATAATGGCGATCGCGATCCTAAAAGTGGCCCAGTAGGAAAAAGTTCGGCTGGTAGCGTCAACTAAAGAGAAGGGGAAGCGAATTTCTCGGTGAAACGAGCGACGGTGGTTCTCGCCGGGCACGATTCGCGTGTTTTTAAACTGTTTTGCACAACTCTGAATCCATCTAAGCGAGCGGCGCTGCTCGCGCACGCCAATTACAGGATCTATTACAACCAATCAGCGTGGGTCGGCGTGTTTCAGCGAAACAAGAACAGCGGGGCGAGAAGAAAGGTGGAAAAGAAACCAGAAAACGGTGTCAACAAAGGGGACCGTCGCTCGCGAACTGAGGCCATGCTAGCCTAAACGCGAGAAAAAGTTCCTTTTACCAAACTATATCCTCATAAGAAAATTTACTTACAGTGCAAAATTGAGTTCAATATTTTTGTACGACATACAATCAACTAATTTTATAAATGAGAAAAAGGAGAGCCTTTCCTACGCTATAAAGAAGAACCAAAATAATTTTGTAATTCCGAAAGAAATTGCCACGCTGTGCAATATGTACAATAAATGTCTAATTTGTTGCCAAAAGTATTTTGCGTCAGATCTACACTGCACTTCCTCTTCAGAGACGTTGAGGGAATGCAGGTGTATAATTTCATTCTGTGACTTGCAGCCCCGAAGCCGTTCTTTGACGAAAGTGACAAACGAAGTGTACAAACTGCGTTGCGCAAAGAGAGCTAAGCAACCGGCAGAAAGAGGGGGCGGGCTATGAAATAGTTGAGGGGATGAACGGAGACAGAAAAATGACGAGTCAAGCCGGCCAAGAATCAAGATAAGGACGCGGAATGCGTCAAAGCTCGGCAGCCAGGGAACCTCGCATAAAGAACTGTTCGAACTGGACTCGTCCTGATGAATTTCGAGCGACACCGGGCAAAGGCAATTACGCTCGAGCATTCCTCGCGTTAGCGAAATTAGGGGACATTCGCTAGCCCCTCGCGAAATGTATTTGATTCGCGAATGTTTATTGGAGAACTGGAATTCAACAGTCGACGACGCTCCCGAGAAGTGTTAATCCGTTTCTTCGTAGCTATGAGACGATTTTTGGGTACGGCAGCGTTTGTTATTTATGAATTTTTGAGTTGGTGCTACTACGTACGGTTCAAGGAAAAATTGGTTTATCGAACTGTTCACTTTTGACAGATTTCACAATATCCAGACGAAAGAAGAAATACTGGTGAAAAATACATGGAACAAAAATTGCTAATCCTCTTTGAAAAGTGCAACGCGGATAACAGGATTCGATAAAGTAAATTCTATAAATGCAATTACGCAACGTTGGGTCTTAATGGGTTAACGAAAGTGTGAATTCTATTCTATTTTTACTGGATACATAAAATGCCGCGCTGTTCACCGGCGCGTGAAGACTATGAAAAATGTTTAATTAAGGGTGTTCGTTATTGGAAAATTTCTTTGATCCCTGTAGTATTTTGCAGAGAGACAAACGAATTAATAGTTTATTTATAGGTCAGGAGCTTCATTGTCGCGTTTACTTGATTTTACGTTCGCCGAGAAGAAGGCAAACGAAATGAAAAACTTTTCAATTGTTTTAACTTGTTTAAAGAAACCTGTGTAACGGAGTTATGGAATTTAAGTAATACAAAATTTCATACTGATAATCAGCGAATTTCACCGCAGTTGAAATCAATTACTATTACAATCGATTTTCGAATTAATCTTTTGAATTCTGAAGATTGCTGTGAACCCAAACATAGTAAATAATTAATTATTCTGTCTACGAACACAATTGAACATCTACTGCAACGCGAGTCGCGCAGAAGGCAGAAAGTAATCGAATAACTCAATAAGAATAATTCCAGCAATAAATTTCGCGTACGCGTTAAACGCGAATATTCATGGTATACATCGGTCAAAAGCATTTTGATCACGTATCGGCTGTAAGAACAATTTATTTTTATACATTCGGAGAATTTATTGTTTGCCGACAATAGTTGGGCGGATAAATTTCGTGTGTGCAAAACCATAAATCCCACTCGTCGTTCTTGTCAGCCTGTACATAGTAATATTTCTCTCAAGATCAATAAATTTCTCAATTTATAACTGTATCATACCAAAATTTCGCGAGCGCTTCAGAAAGACGGATGACGAGCCATTGTGCGCTTTCGGTCCGAAAGAGAGTGTCTAAATTTCTCGCTAGCTTTCTCGGTGTGTTCGAAAAATCAATATCCGTGTACTCTCGGCATAATCGCGCTTTCTTCTTTGAAATCGCTCTATTAATGGAGTGCAAAAAATACTCCTGCTCCTTGATAAACCGAACATCTTTTTCACAGTAAAGCAACGCAATGTCCCAAAACATTGAACCAAACAAAGCAAGTTCTTTCAACATTTAATAACAAATATTTCGATGGAGACCGTAGAATATTCGATTGAATAATTTGTTTGAATTTGTCATGTCCCGATTCAGCTGCAAGATCCTCTGTGAAAAAGCTAGCCTCTTTCGGAGTTGACAAATTGGCGTCACAAACGCGAGAACTTAGTTTCGGTACATTTATGAAACGAAACCCGAACCGACTGGAATAAAAAGCTGAATAAAACCGTTTTCCATTGACGTCATAGAGGCAGTCGCGGAGCAAAGCTCGTAGAAAAGTATTTCACTGTTCTAAGCCTCCGATTCGACTAAAAATCTTTGCGGTGCCTCTCGCAAACGACTGTTCTCGGGGTAAAGCGATAGGCGAACGGACAGAACGAGACCGGTCGTTAAAGAAAACCGTTCGGAGAAGAGCCTCGTGTCAGTGGAAGAAACGCAAATTGCTCGTTGCTACCTTTTAGTCCGTATAAAAAAGCTCGATTGCCAACGGGTTTCCATTCTAGCGGGCCTACCGAAACGTCAGTGGTCGCGGCCTAACGTCAATTATAAATACCAAGGCCGTTCGGCTCACCATTGCGGATCGAGTATCGAGGAATCGAACCATTACGGTAAATTGAGAATCGACTACGGCCTGTGCTCTCTAACACGAAAAGATCGATTCTGTTCGTTATCCTTGGCAACGCGCTCATTACCAGATGGAAAAAGGACTGCGATCGATATAGTTGCATCCCGCGTTTGATCCTTCGTCTATCTCGCTGCTTGCCCGACTCGATAAACATGCTTCGATTTCCACTTCTAATTGAGCAGGATTTCAATCCGGAATTTCGCATAATATCCGTCAAACATTCTACGCTCGAACTGTCGAAGCTCTTGTTCTAGAATTAATTTTGAGAAAAGTTCATTGCGATAGCAGCAAGAGAGTTCATCTTAACGAAAAATTTTCCGTCGTTCGCGAAAGCCAACGGGAAACCGACTTGCTATACGACTTGTTTTGGGAAATGAAAATTTCAAAAGAGTCCATCGAAGGTCTGAAATCGACGGCACGAAGAGAGACACATTGAAAGTCTCGATCGCGTGATAAATCGCAGTCCGTCGAGGCGATCGGTCGCGTCGGAAGAAGCCCGATAGAGGAAAAGAACAAATGGATGGAGAAGGACAGGCGAGGAAACGGCTTCTTCCAGACCCTCTCCATCCCAGAAATTTATGCGAGCCTTGGCACCGTTTCCTAGCCGCGAGCAAAGCAGAGATTATGCCATTGACGTACGCCGGTCTTTTATATCTAAGCCGTTGCCTCGCGACCCCCTGCTTTTCTTTACATATTCGAACACCGATTGACAAAGATCCTTCTTCTGCACAGGGACTTCTCATTCGCCCATAGAATCCATTTGCAAAGTAGCTCTAGTTGCAGGGATCGTCTCGTGGTACCATTCGGTGACAATATTCTGACAGTGATGTATCAATGTGGATCGATGCTCTATCGAAAATAGATTTTGCTCGAGTTGGAAGATCTTCAGTATATTTGGAGGATTGCAGACAAGATAATATAATGAAGAGGACTTCGTGGGGATTGTAAGTAATCTAAATAATTCGAGCACAGTACGAAAGCGTGTACATTGTGCCGGTGAAGTGTAAAAAGCGCTGACGGTCGTATCAGAAGCGATCCGAACAGAAAACCATCGATTCCCCGGTTTGATTCCGATCGCAGGAAGTCTAAATCCTTTCCTGTCTGTCAAGAATCACTGCCGGCTACCGTGCAGGCGTGCGTGACTTGTCTCCCTTCGGGTGATCGAGCGATCTACGAGAACAGGCAGGAATAAATCATCTCGAACCGCAAGTGGAACCGCGTGTCTTACTTAAGTTATCCTTATCGCCGATCGACAGACGTATCATCGACCGGTTCCCGAGGATCTCTCTCTTTCTCTCTCTCTCTTTCTCTCTCTCTATCTCGCTGCCTGCCTCGCAAGGGGTAGTTCCGAAAGGGGGATGAGACGCTGCCAGTCTCGCGTGCTCAAACCGGAAAAGCCGGATAAACTGGGGAACGAGGATCTACTTCCCGAGCACGGAACTGATACCACTCGAACTTGATTAATCTTGTACTGCGTAGAACTTTTTATCAACCCGCGCCGCGCCGGCCGATTCCTGTCGAGAGCGGTCCGAGGAAACTCTATTCTGATAGAGCTATACACGTCGTCATGCTAATCGGGTCGATCCTGTACACTCGGACAACCTTAAACGCTTGGATCGAAGCAATTTATTTAATGAACCGAGATCCACGACGATTTTTCTGGAGGGAAATGCAAGCGAGATTTACTCGAATTAAACGGAGTGGTTGAGCTTCTTGTATTTGCTACTTATACATTTTATGGCTTTGCTATACTTTCCTTAACGGCTAGTACGTGTTCATTTATATTTTGCACAATTTCTATCCTAATACATACTTGAACAAAGAAATTCATTATATCGATTCCACGAAAATAATATCATTTGATTGCCTCGTAAGCGTAGACTACAGATTTCGACGTCCCGATCGATTTTCTCCTCCACACAACAGAATAAATAGCTCCGAGTAACACAAAGACTTGAAACGCCGAGTTTTTCCGACTTTTGTTCCGGAAATCAGCGAGTGAAAAGACGCAGCATTTTAAAAGCGAGCGATCCACGAATTCCTTACGCAGAGAGAGGGTAATACGATTGATTTCCGGAGCGGGGCTCGTGAAAACGAACGAGCTAGCCCTGGCCAGGCTCGTTATCGACCCGTTATCGATTTATTACTCCCGCTGGTAACCCGTTCCTTTCGCGTCGTCGTTTCGAAATTCCACGCACCGAGTCGGGAATACCAACTTGGTGTATGCGCGAGTGTGCGTAAAAGCACCGGTTTTGTTCACGCTGCTCCCGCCGCGTCCTATAAATCGTAGACCGCATATTTCTTTGTTGTCTCGACGATCGCGTTCCCTTTTCGCTGTTTTTATACGTGTTCTGCTTGTCTCTCGTTGAAGCTACAATAACGACATTATTTTTTCCGCGAGCACGCGTCGGTATTTTCTCCATTTTCTTTCTTGCTCGACTTTTTTTAATCATTTTCGTATCACGCAGTGTGTATAATTTAAACCGCAACGGCGGGCGATTTATAACATCGCGCCCACACCCCTTCGCGTCCGTTCCTCTTTTATTTCGAATGTTTCGCGTTTATGCGCCCACAAACACAGACTCTTGATCTCTCGTACGCGTCCCTCGCTCTCTATCCCTATCTCTCACGCTCTGCTTACAATGTGTAAATGCACGCTACTCTTCGCGATGAAATACCTCGGAATTACCACTTTCCTGCAATATGTACCGCGGTTTTTGCGCATCGATGCTCCCGCTTCTTGTTTAACCCTTCCCGAGGCACGCACGCGCGGACATGTATTGTCGACACGACGCACGCTCGCTCGCTCGCTCGCTCGCTTCGGCTTAATAACGCCCTGCGTTTTCCATCCCCACGCATTTTCCGTCGGTAACGGCCTTGGTTAATAAATCCTGTCGACGCTTTAACCCTTTGCCGTGTTCTCACATCCCTGGCCAGATCCGCAAACTAGACAGTCATTTGTAGACCCGACGATTATCGAAATCAGATTTTCTACACCCCTTTCGCTTCGAACAGTTTGGAAGCTTAGCGTCCAAGTTTCAGCAATATTTAATTGCAAGGATCTAAACGTCTAAAATCTTGCTCCTAATATAATAACGAGAAATTTTCCAATTAATAACTGTAACTAGGTTCATCCAGAATTTCTACTAAAAGAAATGCGAATGCTACAAAATATATCATTGTATCAACTCTAAGAATGTCGATTTTCAAATTTACCACTTAGGTATAAAACAATAAGTGTTGGGAAAATATATGGCTAAGAAATAGAATTTCAAATTCACCGCCAATTTTTGATTTCAATGACAACGATCAATATGTTCAGTCGATATGTGTAGGTAGGTCAGTTTTTCCATGTTTGTTTCCATCGATTTGTCCTATTGCTCTTACGAACTTTAGTACATCTCTAACCAGTACAGCAATCAGTACTCAGTCAAACTATGAAAAGTAAAAACGATTCAGATTGAAAGTAATAGCAAGTATGTATCAAATAGTCTTCAAATCACATATATTATATATATTCACAGTACATATAGAAAAGATTTATTTAATTTTGGTTTTTTTGTCTTTCTAGACGCAATTTCCCTTGAGAAAGGTTCAAATCAGAACCGAAACGTCGGGTATATTGTAAAACAGCTATAGTAATGTAAAAATTGATCGAAAACGTAGCGCCGATAACAATTGTTTAAGAATAATAACGAGACTGCGGATCTTATGCATCGATGACAAAAATGGATGGGTGTAATTTCAAACACTAAAGAGATTGCAAGAATGTTAGAGTACCAATACTAAAAAGAGAGAAATAAATTCCTACTTGGTTCCCACGTCTTGCAATCTATGCAAGCAATTTTTATTTCGCATAAAAATGGATTCATCAAATAGAAAATTGTAAAGATATTAGACGAATCGAAGGATGTTCTATGTTGTCTTTGACTCATTAAAATGATTAAAAGAGGAGATACAGGTTCGTTTAGTTTCCGTTTCGTACGGTAAACTCGGACAATATTTATTTTCCACAAAGATCTGCAGTCTAGTAATAACTAATTGTGAGTTCGGACGGTAATTTGTCAAATGCGGCTACAAATTCGTGTTTTATAATGCAGGAAGCAGATTCCCCGGTACCTTTCGCTCGGTACAAAACGTCCCATCAAACCGGAAGATTTATGGGCGTGTAGGGTACGCGTAATGAATGAAATTGGAGACTGAAAAGCGTTCGCACAGAGGATTTTCTTGGTCGCGTTGGGACGGCATAGAACACGCATCTGCCTTTTCGGGTTGCTCGAACGGACGTGATGGGAATCGAAATAACTATTTACAGCGAGGTTACCAGTAGCTCGGGTCGATCACGTGGGTCCTCTCTTTCGGGCCGAATGTGGGACGATACGAAACACTTAACACCGCGTATCTCATTGACATATAAGCCAGTAATTGTGTCCGGGAGAGTTGTCACTCCGATCCCAAACAAATTGGAAATAGGGGCTTCGAAGGACATCGCCGAATACGGGCAAACTATGCTTCGCATTTTGCACGCGGACTATGGAATCGTTCGGATGCAATCGGATCACTCGTTTCACGCAGTCTCGAGGAAAACTGCACTTTGACTCGTTCGATCGATCATTCCGATCTCTGAGCAACGCGAGTATACGTATGCACATCGAAACAAAGGAAGATCGATTGGCTTTCGGAGTTTATTCTTCTGCATCCATCTTTCTTTACTGTTTCCAATCGACGGTGCTTGCTGCGCGGTTTGCGGCGAACGTAGAACAATTTCAGTTAAGGGAACGTGTTCCTGTTCGATCTGACGTGGTGTACGTGTTCTATTCATTTTTTATACGCCCTTCTCCATCCAATCGCAACAATTCTGTGAAATCGAAACAATTTATTCAATTAAATGGAAAGTGAAGTCACGTTCCTTGCGCTTTTCAGATACTAACCACACACAACCGTAGATGGATAAAAAACTATCAGACTTCCATTCTTCGCGAAATTCCTCGATCTAGAAAATCAATGAACCGGATGGCCGGGTATAATGATGAATAAGGGAAGCTTATCGGGAACCCCGGACAGGGAACTTCCATTTTGATGGGCGGATAAACAGCGTGAAATGGCGAGTGCGAGGAGAAGAAGGTTCTCGGGGATGCCTAATTAAAGCGTCCTCGATGATGTGTGATCGGGATCGTATCGTGCCGATCGACACTTTCAAATCGCAAGGAGTGTTTTTTCTTCTTCTTTTTGTCTTTTGTCCGAAGGTGGCCGCAGAAGCCGCGATCGAACGTGCCCTGCGATAATTGCTGTGGCGCGAGAGCTAGTCGAGCAGCATAATTAAGCGATACATCGATCTCTCGTCCTTGCGCACCGGCATTTCGATGGCCGTTATTGCGGCAATCTCATCGGCATGCAAGCCGATCGCTTATTACTTCCGAAATTAGCATAGCAAATGCGACGTGTTTTCGAATTTCGCGCCTGTATAAATTCAGTATTAGCGGACAACGGCGGCCCACGGGTCAGGGGATGGATTGATAAACAATTATTATGAGGCTGGAGAACCGGGGCACCCCCCGGTATACCAACGCCATCCTGGAAATCGCCGGTCATAAACGAATAGACAGGCGAATAAATATCGGGCCGGGCACCGAAAACTGTACCACCCCAAGCGAAACAATAAGGGTAACCGAGTGTCGGGCCATGTGTCGATAACATAATCTGATTGATGTCGACGCATTAGTCGTCGCCACGCACTGCTGCCGTGTGATTTCATAGCCGATCCTGCAACCCGTCACTGTATCCCTCTTTCTCTCTCTTTCTCTCTCTCTCACTATCGCTCTCGCCTTCCTCCCCGTCCATTAATCAATTTATTATACTTTCATTAATGTACCACGGTGCCTGACACGTTTCGATCTCGCGAGTCTCACGTTTTTATTACACGGCTCCGACGTAATTGACTCGGCTCGATGGACCCGCTGACACGTGCCACACAATGTGATCCTTCGACATTTTATACAGTCCTGATCCTTCCGGGGATCTTGGCTAATGACGTTCTTCGCCAACGATTATATTTTTCTTTGTCTCTTTTTTTTTATCGTGATGTAAGATGCGACGGGGGTACCTTATTGAATTCTACAGGCGCCAAGAAGAACCAGTGGTTTATCAATTTTCTCGAGCACATTTCTAAAACTCATCGCCACCGATTGATCCCATTGCCCCCAATTAAACAGCCCTCCAATTGAAACGTATCGCCAGCTACCGAACAGCTGAATATCTCTCAAGCGCCGCGATCAAGCCGAACCCGTTTAAAAGTTAATTTCTGAACAAAAAAAAAAAAAAAAGAAGAACATCGAACATTTCAAGACACTCGAGGGAAATGTTGGAAGCACGAATAATTCGGCAGCGGAGTTTCAAGACGATCCGACGTATCGACGTATCGAAACTCTCTCGCGATGTTCGAATTAAATTAGCACGCTTTCTAAAGTTTCCGCATGAATCGACCGCGCCGGTAACAACCGTTGAACTTCCATCCCCGAGTCCGCCGATTACAACGAATTTATGAGTGCCTGTAGATAACCAAGCTGCAACGGCGAGAAGAGAGAAAGGAGATCTTTCGGTGGAGGATATCAGGAAAACCGAGGCGAAGTTTATAACACAAGGCTGAAACAGCGATTTACCAAATTCCGTACGCGCATTTGTTCGGCGTCACGGGATCGCGCACGGTTTCGGGGCGAAGCACGCTTTACAAATTGTATAATGCACAACATCTCGAGAGGGAGAGCAGCGAGGGGGAGAGGGGAGTTCCAGAGAGTCAGATGTATGTCGGTCATTTAGCAGCGAGGTTTTAAGCACGAAGTAAATTTGACGCACCTGTCGTAATAACAACACTTGTCCGCGTGATCACACCGAGATTTACGGTCGTGTCGCAGGTAAACTGCGAAGTCAAGGTCCTCCGCGTCATGCTTTATTACCGGACTTATTTAACGTCCGCTTCCGGCAACTCGGACGACTCTATAGATAAAGCCCGCAATCATTCTAACGCTTTGATCGAGCACGACGAACAAAAGAATCGACGATGAACACCATGCGGGGCGCCGCGATTTGTCACTGCGACTAACTTCTGTCCCAACCTTTTTTTTTTATTTTATTTTGCGCGTGTGGAACGCGATATACATAGTTGTTGCTCGGTCCGTTCTTTGGTCCGCTGAATTCGGAACGATTTCATCGGCAGCGATTTGACGAAGAACTTTTTTTCATTTCTCCAAAATCAAGTTTCGTTTCTTTCACCTACTTAATTTTTTTTTGTTCACAGACACATAAAATCCGCATTCCGGTACGGTTAGCTTCCGTCTTCTAATTAGGAAGAAAGTGTTTCTTCATTTGGCCCACACCAGTCTCCGAACTTGGTCGAGACACGTTTCCTTGAACTTTCACTGATAGCTAAAAGACCTGTGCACCCAGAGACACAGGTTATGATAATCTTGACATTCGAAAACTTTCGAAAGATTTAGTTCGCGCCAGCCGATCGGATGTTACCTCTGTTCCGTTGAAATTCAGCGCGAAACTGAGAACGCAATTTTCAATTTTTCGAATTAGTTTACCACGGTAATCACGGAGGCAAAGACATAAAGCGTAAGCGAATTATTTCGCTCGTTGTCGGAAAAATTGCTGGGCGAATGCGCGAGCGTCGAGATTTACGCGGGGGATAAAATCTGCAAAATGAATTTCAGCGAGCAGGGCTCCGCGGTTCGAATGAGTAACGATGTATAATACGAGATGATTAAATATCTGATGTAATTATTGCTGCGAGGAAAAAGGGACGAATCGGTACTATTATCTTTTTAATCGTTCGGGAATAGGAGAAATTTGTTCAGCAATTTCTCTTGTGTTTCTCGAGAGGCTCCGGGCCTTCGCTCAACAAAATTAGGCGATCTTTATTTCGAAAGGTATTGCAACAACAAGAAACAACGCGATTATGACGCTTGTCCATCGTCGTTGACTCCGTTTTGGGAAAATGATTTTACAATCGTGGTATTCATCATTATTACGATTTAAACCTAAATATATAATACTGTTGAAACATTCTGTGCACAAAGAGAATCACTATAGAAATATTGTATAGTCAATTTCTGTACCTTTATTGTAAATGTGCAACATTTCATGTAATACGTTGAGCAGACTCAAGGCGTTAATTAAATGCAGTTGAAATTGACAGGAAACGTAGGTGGGAATGTTAATGATTTTTAAGGATCGACTGGAGTCGAACTATTTTTACGAGAGCAAAAATTTCCATGAAATCCGGCGGCTTCGTATTCGACGACTGCGCGCCACAAAATTTACAAATATTTTTTGTAGCAACCGTTGCGCCACCGGTTCACTTTAAATTCATCCTGCATCCTATCATGAATATGCATCTTAGCTAGTGCTGCTATTCGGAACGCAAGCGAGAAAACACTTCTTGTTTAATTATAAAGACCGATACGTGTGCCGCTTACATAGAGAACGGTGCACATTGATTCTTCCGGTGGTACACTACCCTAGAAGTATATCTCTGACCTTATTAAGTCGCGTTTCCAATCTGTCCATCGCTAAATCACGTAATAAAATTCGTTTACGACCGTACTACATTTACAATGCAAATATTATCATCGTATTCGCATCTTTACACAAATTCGCTCTTTGTGGGTTAATTCGAGACCTCGTAATTTAGATACGATAACAATACAATGAAAAGCCTAATCTTTATAATACACGGAATTGTTAAAAACAATTCAATGCACTGGCTCAGTGTTTAATATTTCTGTAGGCAAGGTCTCGTAACTCGAACACAACAAACCAGAAGAGAAACAACATCGTTCCAGTATCGCAAAGAACTCTTCCGAATAATTTCGAGCACGCTGTCAAAGGTTCATCGTACAGCTGATTAGATTCCCGATAACACCCGAGCAATATTATCTCGTTAACAGGCGTATAAACATAATTAACCTGCACCTCGGGATCCTGAATCAGTATAGTTTTGCTCGGCACGTTGGCCCCGCGATCACGATCATTATTATTGCATAATCGCATTGCCGCGATTGAGATTGAATTACGCGTCCGCGAGAGATGACTCGAGCGAAAGTTCAACTAAAAATAAGAGACGGATGCAGAAGTAAGTTACGGACGACGGCGTTCACCGTTTATCTTCGATCTTAATTTCTCTGCTGGCGAATCCCAAGATCGGCCGATTAACGCGAAACCGCGCGAAATCCTCGCTAACGATTCGCGCACCTCCGTGATACAAAACGTTCGAGGATCCATTACGCGTCTCTTAATGCGACGCGTTTAAAGCGAATTTCATCTTGATGACCGTGCATCGGTGTCAAGATCCAGTTTCGTCACGCTGCACTTTTAATCTCGGACAGATAAAATTCCTGTGCAGTCGCACGGTTACGTGCATCGAGCTGACTGAAATAATGCGATGTTAATTTCTCATCCGAGAGAAATAAGTTGGATGCAATTTACTCATTTTCGACGCTGTTGATCAAAACGATTTTACTGGTTCAATTTTTTGACCAATTTATAAGTTGAACTCGGAAAACATCTATTATAACTAGATTGCAGATTATGTTCTTCCTTCAGTCACCTTATTAAGATGTGAATAATGGATATCTCGTAAAAGTTAAATCTTCTTACTGTCTTAAATTACGGCTACTCATTTTTATTATATATGCCGTGGATTAATTATTTAAGGCTTTCGTTGATCAATTATTTCAAGACAGGGATTTAAAGAATCTCGAAACGAGTAGTGTGCATCATCCGATATGAATTATAGAAATTCTAGATTATGCCTTCAAAAAGAATAAACAATTGCCAGTGATTAGTAGGAAATCCTTCGATGCATTAAATTTTAGACTTTCGAGATCGACGAGCACTCAGTGCAGTTCGCAAGACGACACAAATTATAAATAGACTTGTAACGATAACAAGTATTGAAGATGACAAGTGTGTCCTCTATTTATAGTTTTCTGATATCAGAAATTGTAATAATGAGATGTCTAAGCTTCTACTAATTTGACAGTGCGTTTTCGTAGAGCACTGTTTTTGTCCCTTGTCGGTTACCGATTACGTGAACGACAACAAGTATAGAGAAACGAATGTCAAGAGACAACGAAACTGGAAAGAAAAAAAGTGAACTGAACCTTTGGAAGCGTGAACGTCGTAGATGAAGCATAAACACGTCTTATCTTTATACCCTACGGAATCGGCGCAGCTCTTCAGATACGAGGATTTATGAACATTTCGAAAGAATGAAGAAATCAAGCAGAATAAAACTAGGAAGAATAAACTGATACAAAGAGAAACGTAAAATAGGTTCAACGAAACTCCACGGGAATGAGGAAAGGTTTTCGCACGAAACTTCCAATTGCGTCATTATGCAAAATCTGAACAATTTTGAACTTGACATAAGTCTGCAGTCTGAATAACAAAGGTCCAGACAGATATTATCAAACAGGAACAATATTCTTTGAAAAATCCTAGAAATGGTTCTTCCAATAATGTGCTTATCAGTAGAGTGATTTTTAAGCGAATTCTTTACGAATTAATGCGAGAAGAAATGATTACGAATATCCTGTGAATGAATCGCGTCAGTGAATAAAATTCTGGTTAATTGGAAGTTTCTATGGGAACGCGCGTCTTCGGTTACAGCGTCGAAGGAAAAAAGCTTCGGAACGTGAGAAGAACCGTAAGAAAACGCGGTTCAAGGCTCGAAACGTTTCGCCGGTGGATGGATATCCCGGCCCTCCTTTATTCCGGGTATTCGCGACTTGAATTATTTACCCAGCAGCCTCCTCGAGAGTACGCGCAAACAGCGACAAGACGTGTTTCCATGATCGACCCGTGATCCAACGTTTCGGGGTAAACGAAACGGATGTCCGTGAGAGACACAGAATTTCGCTTTTTGGATTCCGGCTACGGAACGGCTTTTATTGAGCCGTCACCGAACTTTCGGGTTTGCCCGGCTAAACCAATTCTCTCATACCTATTCATGTTGTGAAAATCCGAACACCTTTGAAAAGTATTCGATAATCACTCATTTATACGAAATATTCGACGAGGTTTACCATCAAACTGAATATTCAAGTCAGACACGTTGATTTCAGTAAAATCTATGTGAGAGCAGATGCTTCTCAAAAGAAGATTCGGCAAATACTCAGCAGTGCAAGAACGTTTCAGGAAAAGCTATCCATTAAAATGGTGTATTCAAAATTGGAATCCTGTTTTCGAGCTCGAACTAAAATTTGTGAGAATTAAAAGAGCAGAGCAAAGATGCTAAACGGGCATTCAGATGAACATAAGCATCTTTCTTCTGTGGAACATACTATTTTCAAAATGTTCAACTGTAAGTGTTCGTTACGATTCCAAATTTTATTAATATCTTTATTTTCTCGAGGTGGATGCAATACAAACTCTGCACGTGCCAATATGAGAAAGCTCATTCTTCGACGAAATGTCACTCGATATTCAAATCCGGACCACTGTGCGGAGTCCGTGTTTAACAAATTAGAGAAACCTTGGTAGGCAGACGAGTATTCGAAAGCAGATGGTGAAAAGAAAAACGATAAATTTGAAGGCGGTGGAAATCCTCGGTAGAGTGACTGGCGAGGCGTGGGATGGCTTCAGTCTGCCGAGGCAAGTGAAAGTAATTTTCATAGAGTGTGTGCGCGTGCATACTTCTGTGTTGCAGTCTCTCTCTCTCTCTCTCGCGCGCGGACGCGACGCGCTCAGTGTGCAACGGATATGCAACGCCGATAAAATCTGGGACGGACAGCGCGGAAAACACGAGGACCCTATTCGCCGATTGTTCAGCTATGCGAGCTACAAAGTCGATAGTAATGACCCGGAGAGCGTGGCGCTCGAGCAACGGTTGAATTATCGTCGCAAGTAATTTTCCCGGATAATTGATTTAAACTGGTGCTTTGGTCTCTCCGTGTTAACTACAAACAGTATTTAGTTAAATTGCGCGAAATAATTGCAGTTTACCGAGCGTCGCTAAAACGTTCGACCATATTTTGATAACCGCGACTAATTACGCCGATGAAACCCCGCCACGTCAACGATCACTCTAATCGCGGCCACCTAATCGATTCAAGAAAACTAATCAAACACTTTATACCGATCTTAGCATAAATAGAAGAAGATGAATTTATGAGGAAACGTCGGCACAGGATTGATCTTACTGGTTACACACAAAGATAAATCATACAACTAAAATACATTGCCTTATAATAATGACAAAATTACATTGATACAGATTTCGTATCAGTTTTCAATAGAGAAGTTCGCTAAAAAAATTTCTCAGAGAGAAACATATCTATAATTTAAATATTTCTAAAAGAACAAATCGGGAGCAAGTCATTTTGACTCGCCCGGTAGTTCTAGCGTTAAAAGACATCAAACAAAAATTCGAAGGGTTGAATGTTCCTAGCTGCACACGGTACAGCAACGATAATAGTAGAAATAAAGGGAGTTCGCGCTGATAAACATCAGACGAAATTGGCGAGGGTTAAGGAGCTAACAGCAGCATAAAAATGATGAATAAGGGGAGTGGCGTAAACGTTGACCGAAACTGTAGCAAGAACGCGTCCATCGGCCACCGAAGTCACGTTTTCTAGCGTCGAACATCGCGACCATAGGGAGAGGAGAGAGATACTATAC
Source organism: Lasioglossum morio (assembly GCA_916610235.2). NCBI lineage: Eukaryota > Metazoa > Arthropoda > Insecta > Hymenoptera > Halictidae > Lasioglossum > Lasioglossum morio. The sequence continues at coordinate 5,823,526 of OU744330.1, read as the reverse complement.
AAGCGAGTTAAGTCGACTGGTCGTATTCAGAAGCATTTCCATCCCGATGGGTTAAACTCCCCAAACCCCCATCGCGTAGCTCCCCGGCCGCGGCACTCGTTCAGCATCGTAATTCTTCGAGGGAACGAGGATTCCCTGGAACACGATCTACATAATACTTCTCGAAATTACCACGGTCAACCCGAATACCCGCGGACACGAACTTCCTTCGGCTATAAGCGAATGTTTCCGCAGGGACGAGTAGTCTCGTGACGGTGCTCGTTGGGAAAAAGATTGCGACCATGGTCACCGATTACCGTCACGGAGAAGAGAGGAGACAGAGAGAAATAGGAAGAAAAAGAGTGGCTCGACACGTGATCGAGAGCGAAAATATTCGGTCTTCCTAATACAACAGCCGCTGATCAAAAATGATCGACATAAAAAGAAGAAATGGTGGAGAGCGTTCGACCGTGCGATAGCCTCGAAATCGATTTAACTCCCCCATCAAAGAGGCGCAGTCTTCATGGAGTTTTTTTAGTAATTGCTATTTCCACTATATTTATTGTAATTGAAATTTTTATGGCGATTGTTTTCATATATTTCAACCGTACGTCGATCTTTTAGTTGCTTGAAGAAAAATATAGGAATTAATTTAATATCAACCGTTCAATCTTATTCACGATGCTCGGCCAGTTTGCAATCGTCGTATCTGATTTTGTCGGTGTACAATTTTATATTGCAAATATGATAAAGGAAAATAGGTATAGCAAACATAAATTGTATGTGGGTACTTGTGTACCGGGGTATCGTGGAGGATAAAGAAGTTTACTTAGCGAAGACACAAAATAAGAGAAGAACGACAAGGGGGAGAGACAATATAAATTGCATGAGGACAACCAAAGCCCAAAGAGGTAGACCGTAATAAGACTCAAGACGCAAGAAAAATATTAAGAAATATCTCTGTCGGTAATTAGGGTAACGCATTCAAAGATAATAAAAAAAAAAACTCGTTGGAGACGATACATAGAAACAATACATACATGGAAATATAGAGGAGCAGAGAATCATTATAGCTCCTGACTTATTACGAACAACATCTTAACAGGTAGCTGAAAAATGTTCAGAAACGTAACAGAAAAACCTATACAAGAAAAGAAATCATATGAAAGCAACAAGGAGAACAGTGTTATGTATTACGAACAGAATCCTAACAAGAGTCCAAAGGGAAAGAACAAAGCAACTATAACGCACGAAAAGAACAATTCAGAAGAATCCCCAAAAAATGTCCAAAACCACCGGGCCAAATGGAGTCCGCAGGAATTCCCAGCGCACACTGCAGCATCGGGAGAGGCCAAGAGGAACGCAGACCGAGGTCCCGCAGGGTAAGAAAAATGCTAAGAAGTAATTACGTGTCTGCGTGGAAATTAGAGCGAGCGCGGTATGCCGGGATAGTTAATATGCTCGGAAAATTGGCCTAGGCGGTCGGTCGCAAAAGAAAACGCGCAAAATTCCGCGGTGCAAAGAGGACGAAGTTGGGAGTGCTCGGGGTCGCCAGTTAGGGGTTAAAGAGAAGAGAGAGAGAGAGAGAGACGCGTCGAACAAGGCTAACGAAGACACCGAGAAAAAGGAAAAGTGAGAAGAGAGGAGGAAGAGAACCGGGCAGAAATCGAGAGTAGACGAGAAATAGAAGCTGAGAGGGTGGGGAGGGGGGAGGGGGAGAGAGAGAAGACAGAAGGGGAGGAAGAGAATAGCAGAGACCGAGTCCCCGGTGGCTTCAGTTCTTCTTTTGCCATCGGCCAAGCAACGGAGTGGCGTTTAATCCTAGCCACGACCGCATCTGTCCCTCTGCAACGGTATATCGCCGGTAAACGGGTTCTGTCGGGCTCCCAAGTTACCGGTTTCCAACAGGCTTCTACAAGGGGGTCTCCCCAGTTCACGCAACCGAGAAGCCACGTGACCATATGGGGGGCCCCCCGGTTGTGTGTTCTCTCCTCGCGAGAGTAACTTACTCGGGCCTGCCTGTTCGACAACCGACATTTTTGTAAGAGATTGTGACGTTGCTCTGTGCCCCAGCGGTAACGGGATCCGCGATTCTAACGACTTGTTGATTCGCTTCGGCATCGTTCGATTTTTCGAACGACTGAGCATTCTTGTGCAATTTACTATTTTTTTTTTTGGAGATTTTTCTGTAATATTTACAGAGCTGCTATTTCATGGCAAACAATATGGATCGTTTTATAGTTACATCATCGCGGGGAAACGTGCTTGTTATTGTTGAACGATCTAATATTTATTTTTCTTTTAATTATTTAAATATTTATAACGTAGGAGAATTGTGGAATAAACTCGAAAAATACGTTCCGATGAATTTGCCATGATTTCCGATCGAATAAAATATCCTGTGTTTTCACAAAAAAAAAAAAAAAAACGTAGAACTGCGATTGTGCAAAATATTATGATGAATTAAAATCGCGCGGAAAAAGAAGATCCAGCGCGCGGATGTTGGCGGAACGGTTCCCTGAGATTGCTGACTTAAAAAATATTTTTTCCGGATACGTGCTGCTGGAAATACTCGGTAATTTTAGTATTGATATCTATTCGGTCCGCGAGCTGCCCGAGAATTTTTCCCAATAAAATCCGAGCATAGTGCGATACCGTGGTTTTGCACAGGAAAGCGTAACGACTTTATTTTTAACTGCATCACGCGATTTCATGGTATTGTACTCGTACACGTGCGCATAAACATACACGTATCGTATAGACGGAGAGCCGAGGATAGCAGCGATTTATAAACGTGCAGATCGATGCGCATACCACCGGACTTTCTAAATTGTTCAGCACATCTAATTTGTTCGGAATTATTCACTGCTCCAGAAGAAAGAACAGACAACGATCTGCCGACCATAACTGAAGGAAACAAAGCTGGCCATTAATCACCGGCAAAAGTCCAATGAACTGAGATGACCTTGCGCTCCGAAATACTACGTACTCACGTGAGTCAATCGGGAAGTAACATTACAGTGTGTAATACTACGTTCACACGCGTATCTGACATAAGAGTAATTCTTTTTATACATCTACTTATCGATCGAGCTATTATTTTTAATCTACTATTATAAGAGAGTGGAATCATAACTTTATCTTAAATAGCAAATAAAATCACTGAATAACTAGTCTACGGATCTTTATGCGAATATAAATTTTTACGAACAGATTCATAGAGAAAGCATTCGAGAAAAAAAAAATGTTTCCGCTCTGTTAGGGGTTTCATCATATTCGAAAGAAGATAAAAAGTTTTATTGCATTTCATTAAATATTTTTTACGAGTTTTCAAAGATCGAAGACGCTGTAAACGCATAAACTCGACGATGATACTGATCGGCTACTAACGCGGTTTATGTTTCCGTAAAAATTCCCAACCCCTTGTGAATAGTGCGACCACTATGCTAGACATATTTTATTCAATATACTTGATGCACAATTTATGTATATATTTTTGCTGTTCTCTTTACAATGACGATAACGCAATAACACGCGAGTAATGATTATGGATAAATACGTTAAAAAATAAACAGCAAATTACAGAACGGTATAATTAATAATTCCCCTACGTCACTCTCTCCTGTATAATTCAACAAAACGAATATAGCTTTCAAACCTTCTCGAGCAAAACAAGAAAATGTTCAATCTGATAAATCGCAATCTCATTAAGCAATTATCGATTTCCCCATCGATTTACCAAGCAAAACGTCTTCAAGCGTTCCTCTGGTTCTCATTTTCTCAGGAACCAAAACGAATTTCATGAAAAAAATAAATGCAAAGATAACTATCACAAACGGCTGAACCGGAAGATCGTGCGAAGCTGTTGAACATTCGGTAATTCCCAATGAAATGCAAGTATTGATCATACAAGTTTCCAGCAAGCTCTGTCTAGGTTCCGGGTGCGCCCAAAGCGGCACCTAAAATAATTTCGTCAAGAATTACACGGGGATAGTTTATGATCGTCTCGGGGCCGGAGGTAAATGGCTGTAGCGCACGTTTCTACGAAGGGAACGGGAGCAGCAGCAGCAGCAGCAGCAGCAGCAGCAGTAGAGCGAAGGGGGGAAAAAAGCGAAGAAGGGAGTAGACAACTTCTCCTGACTGGAAAATATAATAACCTTCCGTCGCTGAACCCGTCGGCAAGTACATAGCAGCGAAATATAAAGTATCGGCCTAGCGAGGAGAAATATGGAGAGACGGGCGTGTGCGCGCACACCAACCTCCACATCTGTGTTCTCTCCTGTGTGGATGTGTTCTTTTCGCGGTGTGTGCATCGCATACCTGGCGAACACCCACACCATGGCACACGCCGGTGAGAAACACCCGCGAAATCCTTTCTCCGCGAATGGCCTCGCCTTAATATTGCATCGAGGCAGCAACTTTTCTGCTGTGAACGCGACATAGACGAGAATCGCGACCGGCCTATATACCGGCGACGATCAAAACACGTTTAAATCGATTCCTTTCTCACTCTCTCTCTCTCTCTCTACTCCTTGCCTGATCTGTGCGATTGTATCGACTGTTAGGATTGATCTAACGGAGAAACAAAGGAGGAAGGAGAACCGGTAAGAGGCAAAGTTTCCCGTTTCTGATCTAGCTTCTCCGGTTAACCGTGTTTCTGCGAACACCGGCAACTCGATTCTCTTGTTCACTCGCGACAACTTATTGCACAGCACAAATAGACCCTCCGATGATAACGGTGTAATATTCTGACTCCGTGTACCGACTTCTCGATTATTTTCTTCTGCTGTGTTCTTCCTCCTATTTTCGCTTTTCTCTTGCCACTTCATTCTTGCAGACTCTGCTGGATTTTCGGGAGTTTTATTGGAAAGGATCAGCTAAGAGTTTCTTTGCGGAATGAGACTGTAAGGTACGACGACAGAAATTTAAAAAAGAATAGATACTCCAACTCAACTAAAACGATCTACAATTTTCTCCAAGAAGCAAACATTATAAATTAGACACAGGTGTCAGAAGCACTCAATTCATTATCCAACCACTCACCGCGCATTAGCATTCTAAAATTAAACGGACCACTTATTTCTTAATAGAAACGGTTTCTCAATTAATCAGCAACCCAGTCGACAAACTAGAGATACTCGCACGACCGTCTGCAGCCTAGTTGGAACCAGGTTGCGAATCTGAAGGATTTATAGGCGGCAGACACGTACGGAAACAGCAGACAAGCGAATTGTGTCTGTTTAAATGAATATTCACGTCGCGCCGTCGTAAAATGGCAATGAACGAACAAACAATTTTCTACTTATTCATCGCGTAGATCGTATCTATATACGAAGTATCTCGCGCAAAAATTCAACAGTTTACGACGACCATTTTCCCTTTCGGTTTTCTCCGGAGAAAATGAGACCTCGTTCCGCAACGAGCTCGTCGCAGTCTCAAAACCGCGAGCCCGTATCGAGGTAGGATCGATGTCTACGCCCACGCACGCTCCTGATTCCCCCCACGTTGGTTCACGTTACACCATAGAGACCGAACTATTGTTATACCGTTACATAATGAACGATCTCGCGGTTTATTTGACGGCGCCGCGGCTTAAAAGAAAATTGAGACCGTCGACGCTGGGAAAAACGACCACCGACAATGCAAATGCGATTCCACCGGAGCACAGGTGATTGTACGCGCAAGCTTTTCAGCTCTGTTGGAATGAGAGCTTGTTTGGTTTTTCTCCCCTTTCTTTTTTTTGTTACCCTTTTTTTTTCTTACAGGTCGTACACCCGTGTTCTTTCTTCTCTATCTCCGCTCGTAAAATGATACTTTGAATACAAAGAATCCGCGAGAACTTTTCCTCGATGTGAAATCTGCATATTTCATTGTTCCCCCCCAATCCTCGCGCCGTTGTTCTGCTCTCTGAGCACGCGATAAATGCCGCGGAATATTCGATCCTCCGAACCGGGGAAAAAAGATAAATTCCACGTAACCCCCAGTGAATCTACCAGGTTCCAGCTAAACGCGACAGACAGCAGAACGAAGAGCTGTTCCCAATTTCGTCAACCGGCTGCGACAAGTGAAACCGCGAGCGCAACACTAAAAGAAACCTACATTTAACGCTTTCACATTAATGCCCGGACCGGGGTCTCTATTTTTTAACGGACGCTGCCCGCCCGCGAGGAGAGACCGTGACCGTTCGAAAATCCGACGATTCGACCGCAGATGTCAGGACAGTGTCACGATAGTCGCAGACACGAAGCACGATTTTCTGTTCGATCTATCGCTCCTCGCCTTTCTCTTCTTCGCTCCTCGACACCGGTGAACAGTTCGACAATCTCTGTTTCTTGTTTATCCTGTCTTCGAAGACTTCACGATTTTTTAACAGCAACTTAAATTGTTTCCTAAGCTCCACAATTTCTTCCCCGAGCTGTACGATCCTTTTTCTAGGTCCAGTAATTTTTCTTTTCTTAAGCTATGCAATCTCTCCGGAGTTCTACAACCTTTTCTTGAACTCTACATTTTGGTTTCTTGGTCCTGAATTTTTTTTTGAAGATTCTACAGTGTTTCTCGAAAAGTAATACGATCTTATTCTAGATTTCAGAATTGTTTTTTCACCTGTACTATTTATTTTCCAGGTCATGCAATTTATTTCCTGAACTTTTAATCTTTTCTTCAATTCTACAATTTTTTCCCGGAGCTCTATAATCTTCCCATATTTTCCTCGTAGCCAGGAGCCACGTATCGAAAGTGCCTATCGAACAAAGACGGCCCTGGTCGAAGTCATCGAACCCGGTTCCTTTTCGAAGATTAGCCTCGACGGCTAATAATAAGAGCGCGATAAAACAGCAAAAACAAAAGAGGGCGGGGGAGGGAGGGGGGCTAGGAAAACGCGAAATTCGAGAGCGTGCTGCGGTCGGAGGCTCACAGCAGCCCGATGCACCCGGTGTGCATCCGAGAACGGCTGCGTTTGCCAGGAACCGGTAATAAACTTTTATCTCGTGACATGCCTACGTTTTCTCGGAGCACACGCGGTTTCTCCAGCTCTCTTGTTGGGGCGCGGTCCGCCGCGGAAAAGGGATCGCCAGCCCGATAAAACGCGTTCACAGTGAAAAGGGGAGAGAACCCAGCCGATGTATCGCGATGCCGCACCCCTTGCGAGATAAAAACTTTAGCAGTGGTTGTTGGAAGTACGGGGGGGAACGTCTGTTGGCCAAGGAAGCGCCTTCAGATTCGTAGGAATCGTTCGAAACTCGAGGATGTTCCACAAATTTTCAAGTGAAAACATATTTAGCCGCGCCGCGTAATTGCTGGGTAGCGAACGAGTCTGATCCATCACGTTCCGAGGTGAAACTTTGTACGAACGAGAAACAGACAGGTGTACTATCGCCATAGAAGCTTTTAATGCGGTTGTGCGTTCCTATGCACAGAGTATTTGTTTTTGTTATACAAAGAAAAAATCAAGATTGAGTTTGTGACAAGCGTCGGATCACGTCCGTAAAATGGCGAATCTGTTTGTACTGCGACGACAAGGGACTGCGATTCTTTTGACGGTGCGTTGAGAAGCGTTGTAAAACGGAAAGTTGAGACCCCTAGGTGAACTGAAAATTCTCCCGCGGGACGATATCCGTGAAGAAACGCGGAAAGTCCCGTGGAAATGTCGCTGCCGCGACTGAGAAACAAGGGGGAACAAAGTTAGGGGAAGTTTCGCACGCGGTGCACCGCACCCTTTGAGCCGGTGGACTTACTTCTGACGCGGAACTTGTTCATTGCACCGTGCACCCGGCGCAACGTGAGAGTCCACAGCGATTCTTGCAATGGTCTTGAAATATAAAAACGATTGAACAGCTGGATTCCGGAGCTACACGTTCGGCTGAACGCCGCCGTGCCGCGTGGCCCGCTGGGAACAGCTTCTTCAAGTCATGTTGTTCTGCGAAGCTTTTCCTCTTCGCAAAACTGTCTGTTTGATTTTCTGAATTTTCAACTGGCTACAACTCTCGTGAATCGAATGGACTATGAATATATTTCAAATAACCGGAGTATTGACAACCGTATTTTATAAATGAGCTTTTATAAAATATCCAGTAAAATGAATTTACTGAATCATATATCATCATATATTCAGGAAGTATAACATTTTTCTCTCGACTTGCATTTATCCATAAAAACGTGGATCAGCATTTAGTTTCGCTGTCTTCTAGTTATCTCTTCAGAAAATTGTTAAATAAGCTGCGATAACGAGTAAATTAAGAGACTGCACGTTTCTACAATTTTATTTGTTGTGTACACGTTGCACAAGACGCGAGAACGATAAAAACTGCGGCCAAGATGGCGTACGGTTGCAACAGTCTGTAAAAACGACCCAGTTCCTGAGGGCGAGGGTTAATGAATGTACCAAGAATTTAAGAGCGACGTTTTCAGGTGTTAATTAAAAGATGCAACTTGCTGACCGAACTAATAAAATTATTTCTCCCGGAGTAATAATTCGTGGAACTTCTCATCAAGTCTCACAGTTTGAAAAACAAACGAGACTCCGACGTTAAAAGCCATTTTAACTTCGCTAACGGCTCGGGCTTTCTTTATTTCTAAAATAAAAAATATACATTCTGCACCGTTGGAGTTTCGTAGCTTCGAGGGAGTTCACCTAAACACATTCATTGTCCGTATTAATATTAATCATATATTACATTGATGAATTCCGTCACTTATTAAAAGCGAATGAAATTATATATGAAACGATGATCGATATTTTGGAAGAAACAGCTAAGAAATTATTGGGAAGAAGATTTGCAAGCTGAGATTTACGAATATACAGAAAACATCGAATTGAATCGTCGGACACGGTTCGTGACCGACGAGCTAGATTCGTGGGATTTTTATTCCCGCGGGCGGCATAACAAGGATTGCAAATTAGCGAGAGGAACGAGATGCCTCCCCCGATAGCTGACTCGATGAAATTTTCGCGCACGCGAACCGCAAACGAATAAACAACCGGCCTGTGGGTTCGACGGCTCGCGAAAAGCCCCCGGCCCAGGCCTGGGCTCGGCTCGGCTCGTGAAAACCATCGTTACGAACGTGATTTATAGCCGCTCGATCATGAGACTTTTAGGTGGCGATAACCGTTCGGTCAGAGCCGAGTGTCGTCGTTCGAAAGGTTGTAAAATTTTTCCGCGTAACGTCATTGCGATCTGGAAACATGGACTCGTGTAAAACCCGACGAGATCCACTGTACGTGACCGCGTCGCGTAAAGATGTAAAAATGTTATTGCTTCTCGCGGCCATCGGAACTACGCGTGTAACGCGAGCAAATAAAATTTAGTGGATCCGCGAAGAAACTCGCGAAACTCACGAGAATTACTTCTATAATAAGAAAACCAAGTTTCGTAGTACATATACCACGCGAGAGAACATTTAACTTATCCAGACGAACGATTGTACGATTCTAGTCAGTCGGATAACTGTTATCAATATTTCAGCCGAATTCGAGTGAATCTAATTTGTTTAGCGCCGTCCGGGGAGTTCCTCTTGCGCGGCACGCAGCCGATTTCCAAGACCCGAGAACATCGCCGGAACGACCATAAACGCGGCACGGCACAGTGCGAGCGTGGTCGTAAACATAATTAACGAGGACACGGTTCCGGTGATTTCGATGCACGGCTGCTGCGATGCGTTCGCGTCTCGAGAGCGTACGCGCTAGCTATGAAACTGTGCGCGATTTGTCCGTCGAAGGTAAAAGTTGTCGGATATCGGTGGCGGCGGCGCGATGGTGAAAACGGTACCCGAGGATTATAGTGTGCCGGTCATAGTTCGTGATAGGTTTTAATGGTTTTTAGTGCAGCGACGGCGGCGGATAGTTCAATTTTTTTTTCCCCCTCGTTGCTAGACGTGTGACCGCGTGTGCGATAAGGGGACCGGGTTCAAGCGCGAAACAATATCTCGTGAAGATTGCTTTTATCAAAGGCAGTAGATATCGCGCGCAGCCTCTCGCGTGAAACTAACTATTAAAAACACTCTCGTCGCGGTCCGTGGAACGGTCGCAACCGATATATATGTAAAGAGACCATACTCTCTTCAAATTTTAGCGCGCGCGCTCCAATCACCTGCTAGATTCTTCACCTGCTAGATGTCCCGTCAAGCACTAAATGAATCGACAGCTAATAAAAGATAGAGCGAGAGACAAAGAGAGAGATAGAAGAATACTAAGAGAGAACACGTGCCAAGATGAATTACTTAATAGTCATAAACAACGCGAATGAATAAAACAGAGTTGTGAAAGAGAGGCGAATAAGTAACCTTAATTGTCGTTTCTCTTAATTACAGGTAACTTGTAATTTCTGTACATATTGTAAATAGTAACATCGGTTATAATATAAAATCTCTTAATTACAGAGAAACTAATTTGGTTTATTTATTCTGACAAACCCAATCTCAGATATATAAAAAGATATTATATATATAGTATAGTTATATATAGTTATATATAGACTATATATAGTTAGATATATATATATAGTTGCTGTAATATTCGAGGTATCGCGATCCCGGGACGGGGCATTAAACTTCAATCACGCGAAGAGTAAAAGCCGCGGCGAGACGCATTAGCGCGGCAGCCGGCCCCCCGTGTCGAGATCTGACATGTAGGTGATCGTCGTAAAAGTTTAACAATGAATTTCGATGGCGAACGATAAGGCGCGCCGCGCGCCGATAAATTTAACGCGAGCAAATGTGACCGGATCTATACGGCCGTTTTCACTGCCAGTTGAAAACTGCCAAGAATCCCGCCGCCACCGCATGCCGGTTAATTGAATTTCTTCGTTCAATTATTATCCACAGGTTTACGCGACCGGCGACCGTCGTAAACCTGGAACGATCCGTTTCCGGGGTATTTGCTCGCTCGCGCTCTTAACGACGCAGGATGTGGCGAAAATCGGGACAACACTTCCGACGAGGAAACGATTGCACGTATATACGCATATCGACACAACAGGAAAATATAAAACTATGTCTGTTTATGACCCCGCGCTTTATCCAGGAGAAAACCGCCATGAGAATAGCACAGGAATGGCCCCCTGTCTCACTCATTTATCACTGCGTCTATCGGAGATTATAGTAGTTCATAGCTGACAAAGCTATAGCGGTTTTAGTCGTCACATACCGACGGTATTATTCGAAAGAAATTTTAATGCTTCCTTGTAAAACTGTCCGATATTTTCAGCGAATCAGTTTGATTCGTCACGTTCCGGCGTGAAACGCTATGAGTCTCTCAGGTCCTGTGTTTTTCTTTTGCTATTGTCGAAATCATACATATGCTGCGTACAATCGATGACGAAAATTTTTACTATGCATAGAAATCCGCAGTCTGATTATAAAACAACATATGCCTATGTATATCGGTTCCGAGCGAAAATAGAGACTGAAAGGTGGAAACGATGTCAGTCTAATAAAAAAACAACAAGCACGTTTGTCCAGCATCCGGATTCAGTTTTTTTTTTTCGAAAGAAGCGAACCGTGAAAAATTCCTAACAAAGATTATTTTTGTTTCCCCAGAATTGATTCTTGGCTGTGCGCGATTCTGTTCGTTCGTGGAAAATTGTTAGTGGCAAAAGTTTCAAGAACCATTCCGAATATTATTCGTTCGAAGAAGGTCGTCCGCGAAGCCACGAAAAATCCTGAAAGCCTTTCAAATAGGCTTAACAAATTTGAATGACCTTGGATAGCTCCGAGGCTCCCGAAACTTTCGAACAACCCGAACTCTCCGAGTCCCTAAGTGTACTTGGAGTTTTTAAGACCCTTCGGAATAAGTTATTAATTGTTAGGCGAGAGCACTTTCCGAACTTCCATGTCTCCGATAACGTTTGTTCGACGGATTCTATCATTCGTTCGCGGTACAAAATTCGTGAAGATCGAAGTTAATCGGAATTAAAATAAATTCCTCTTCGCGATGAATCGACGAATAAATAACTCCATCGATTGGACAATAATGCGTGCCAAACATACGTGAAAAAGAAATCGACGAGTTATTCGAGGGAAATCGTGAAAGATCCGTGAACAGAGAACACATTCACTGGTCTATAAAAATTTGTCCAGGTTTATACACGGACCGGCGAGCAAAGTTTGAACGGGACACCGTTTCGCCGAGGGAACAATTGCGCGTCGGGAAACGAAGATCCACTCACCTGTCCGTAATTATCGAATCCGTATTTGGCGGCGATATCGGCAGCAGCTTCCGGTCCATCCGGCACGTGTACCGCAAATTGATTGCTGTAGATTGGCGTAGGTCGCGGGCGTGGCGCGGGCTCCGATTTCACGAGGGCACCGATCAGCAACAGAACGCACAACGAGCTCGGTTTCGCGACCATCGTCGTCATCTCGTCGAACCGGAAGTGCTCGTCGAAGGACTATGACACGCGTGGATCCTTTCGGACAACTCGAGAAGGCCGCGACAACGCACGCACACGGAAACTAGATCACCCTTGGAATCCCGACGTGAGGCCGTGGTTTACTTCGCATTTAATTCGTTCGGCTCGTTTTTTAATTCGATCGACATTCGAGTTAGCTCGATTCAACTTGTAATCAATTCGCCGAGACCATCGCCGAAATCGCGAACGCCCACGCAACGTCTACGAAGCAACGATAAATTACTATAGGCAGAGACGAACCACGGATATGGACAAGTTCGAAACCCGAGACGCGATCACTGTGAGAATTTTTTTTTTTTTTTTTGACCACCACTGCTCTCCGAAGGCTTATCTGCAACAGAAAGAACAGAGAACGGTTTAGTTTCGAGTCGTTTTGTTCAAGGACTACGGGAGGATGTCTTGGGATCCCTGCGGTGGGACACGATACTAATTATCTCGGCGAGGATTTCCCCCGTTGCGAGGATAACAGCGGTAATACATTCTAATCTAGCAGTTTACTCTGCCTTTTTCTGGGACTGCGGTCCCGTTCTCGATAAACGCGCGCTGATTGCCGCGAATTTGCACGTTTAAAGGCTCGAAATTGTTCGAAACATTGCAAGAGGTTCGAGAGAACACCAAGTTTTATCGGTTTCCGTTTTTTTTTTTTGTCCGCGTTCTACATCGAGTAGCTAGCAGCCGTGAATTGAATTAACGCGATAACGAGTTTATTGTTGGCCCGGTTATAAACTGCGATAGGGAGGAGAAATTAATAAATTCCACGTTAGGAAAATACTGTTCTGATCTAGGATTTGTCGGAGCTTATCGTTAAATTATCAACACGACGGGCTGGACGTTCGCCAGGTGGGAGCAGGAAAAAGAGAGAGATAGAGAGATAGAGAAGGAAAAAAGATATGGAAGAAAGAGAAGAGAAATTCGAACAGGAGGGCGGCCGTTCTTTCTTTTGTTTCCGTTCAATTTCCCCGAGGAAACGATTGCCGGCGCATAATGCAAATCAATATTGCTGCGCCATTCAGAGTTACGGCAGCGAGGGGACAATTACTCGGCGAAAGAACGCCGACTCAAAAATCGAAAACCGATAGGGAGAATGTCCCCGAGCATTTGCCACGCGTCGGCGGCTGCCGCAAGAACTTTTAATAAAATCAAAAAGCTCCGGGAGGCTACTCGGAGTTACAAAGACAGGAAGCTCTGGCGGGATTTTCGAAAACCGTGTTAAAATGGTCGATAAACTTCCCTGGATTCCGTTGAATCCTTCCAAGTCGAGAGAGAGAGAGAGAGAAAGATCGTGACTCAACAGAAAACTAACGAGCCAAAGTATATTAATCATTCGCGAAATGACTGTCATTTTCCGTAAACACGGAGGAATGCCCCACGGGCCGGGACGCTCTGATAACTTTCGGAAAAAACATGCCTCGCGGAGAAAAGACCGACACGACTCTGTGTCTCATAAAAGCGTTATATTTTTATTCTTCTTCTCTTTCTTTCTCATTCGCGGATGGACGGCGATTTATTAAAAGAAAGCAGAGAGCACACAAAGAGAGATCGGACCGTGGATTTTATGCATTGATAATGCACTTGTACCGCAAAAAGTAATAGCCCCAATGCACGGAGTTCTTCATTTTTATTCGGCTCTTTGATTAGCCCATTGTAGTCGCTCTTTGAGGCGATCACGCTTAATGGAATGCGATAAAAAAAAAAACGAACAAGCTGGCGAGCTGATTGCGGCCGCGTGATTGCATGCGACCAATTAAAAAATGCTGTTTCTGGTAACAGACTGGCTTTGCGGCTCTGATGTGTCGCTCAACTTCTGCTTTCATTCCGCTTTGTAACTCTCGTTTCTACTGTAAGGATCGCGATGGAATTCTTTCTATACAGTAACTATATAGTTACTTTAATATGCAGTTCAAATATTAATTCTTCGCAGTCGGAGCTATTTTAACTCGAAAATTAAACATTTATGGATATGAAATTGATACAATACCTCCTTCAATACTTAAATATACAGTAATTAATTAGATACCAACATATTTCAGAATATAAACAATATTATGAATAATGATTCAGCAATTTTTAGTGGTGACTGAGTCACATCGGAAATTTAGTGTTCAGATACTTCGCAACGTGTTAGAATAATTTTACATCAGGTTGCAAGGAAGAGGAAGAAAAAGAAAAAGAAAATCGTGTTCACCCTTTAAGATGAGTATACACGAAACGCAGTAGAATGTTTTTACATCAAATTGCAACGAGGAAGAAAAAGAAAAAAAAATGGTAGAAAGTAGAATCGCGTTCGAAAAAGTTGGTGCGATAAATCGCGGCGAAATTTTCGCGCGTCCTAATAAAAAGGAAGCCGCGTCTTTCGCGCTCGGGTCCAATTTGCCTGTTAAACTGTTGCGCGCAATAGTAATTTCGCCGGGGGATCCAGTTAACTCGGAGCCCCGCGTCGAACTCGAACGGCCTTTCGCTCGTTTCGCGGTAACTATCGACAATACGACCGGTATATCGACTTCTCCCTTTGCCGGGGGACTCGCGGAGCTACTTGCCGAACTTCCGCGAGCATATACACACAAGCACACAGACAACAGACACACTCTCGCGCCCTGATAGTTCGCGATCGAAATTAGATCATCGGCCGTCCCTCGAACCTCTCGTGTTGTTCCCGTTCGGTCCAGGGTAGCTCGGGACAGGGAAAACGATCCTGGCCGAGTATCCCATCGACGGGACGCAATCCTGACCGATTTAGCCCGATCCTGTTCGCCGACGCACAACCGGTTAATGACTGTTCTTCCGTCATTGACCCGGTTGCGTCGACGAATTTTGTTAAGCGACCGCACGCCTCCACGCGGGATCGGCCATCAGGAATCCACCCCTTAACTGACCCCGTTAAAACAATTAGTAGATCACGTGCCCGGATAACTTTATCGCCGGCACCGGGGCTGAATAATGAACCGGCTAATGAACCGACCGAAAATTCCGAATTATTATTTCATCCGCGATAAGTCCCGCCATGCGAAAGTTGCGACGGTTAAGCGATCGTTTACTTCGGTAATTACTGTTACCTGCTGAGCGATTACAGGATCTCGCGTTGGAGATACACGCTGTACTAATAAAATCAGGGTAACGCTGAAACAACCTGGTTCTTCTTATACTGGACCCCTCTCGACTGTTGATAGATTACGAAAATAATACAATCAATTGCTAAAGTGTTCTGCAACGTTGAAGTATGTCAACCTACGCTCGTAAGTATAAACTAAAAGCGATTCTAACATACGTGAACCGAGAAGCGCTCGTAAACAGCGTCGAATCGACTTTATCATAAAAACAGTAGGTACTTCATGAACCGCGGAGCGCAGACAATAATTTCCACCGCAAACAAGCGGCCCTTGTTGATAATATTCATTCGCGAGAACGGCAAAACACACCGGCTGAGCGGGACCGTCGCTCCGCGCGATCAATATGCAACGACTTCGTAAATTTCTATTTAACTGAATGCCAAAAAACCAAGAGCGGGACCAAGCATATTACACGTAATTCTCATTCATGAAAACGGCGAAACGTTTTCCAGCGAGCAAATAGAGAAGAGCCGGTGGTGGTGCTTTCCCTCGGATCGATATGCAACAACTTCATGAATGTCTATTTAATTGAATATTACATAAACATTCCTATGTACAACGGATATATCGGACGGTCGGTCGAACGATCGGCATTAATCGAAGTTAATCGATTCGGCCGAGATGAGCCGACGGCTATCTAACAGGCCGATCGAATCGCTAACAAACCGTGGAGTTATGTTCGACATCGGTGTCATCGATTCGCGTGTATTTTTAACTCGAACGCAGCGGCGTCGATCGGAGGCCACAAAGCGAACCGGCAATTACCGCGAAAATTGTCGCGCCCATAATTCCTCTCTCCCCGAGGATGATTCCACGAATCTATGATAGATTGGAGGGCAAAGAGCCGTCGAATGACACGAGGGAAAGGGAGCGAGAGAGAGAGAGAGAGAAAAAATAGGTATTAGAGGCACGCGGTGACCGAATAAAGGCGGCGAGAGAGTCAATTGTAATTACGCGTCGTCGTCCGGGGCATGCAAGTTTGTCGCGTGAAACGAGCCACCGGCAGAACAGCTGCACGATATTTCTGTTCTAATTACAGAGCAACTACGAGCAATTTAACTTACGTCCATCAGAAAAAAAAGAGACCGAAGCCCGATAAGACGTATCGGGCCTAAACACCCGCCGAACTACCTTCAGCCCAACACCCAAATTACCGGAAGCTGTTTCAACATTTTAACACGATTGATCATCTGATTCGACCTACTCGAAGAGTCGTATTTGTACAAAAATATAATTGGAGAACAAATACAGCATTAACGCCGCTTTTCGAAGTCCGTTGGAAAATGAAGTCGTTTTGTATCCTAGAAAATCTCATTTAGATATCAACCAGATGATCATTATTCGCCGTTTTTAGTTTTTCGTCAATTAAAAGTTGTTTGGGAGTGATCAATTTTAATAACATTCCCACCGTAATTTTACCGTTGAAAACGTTTCAATTAGTGAAACAAATTAACTGTTTGTTCTGGCTGTTAGAGAATTGTTCGTACAGATCGTTCGTACGAAGGACTAGGATAACAAAATTTTAAGTATTAGAAGAGGATTAAGAGAGATTGTTGCAGAGCCTATCGAAGATGTATTGTTCGGCAATATTTTTTTTCAATTTGCATCGTGCAGGTTGGCATAGCGTGTTCCAATGTCGCCTGCATCTGGGAACAAGCGTCTTCCGTGCTGAATTCAATTACCAATGACACGAGTACTCGCCGAGAAGACGCTGATGACGACAGCATCGAACAAACACACGTCTGGACGGTGCGGTGACAACTACACTAATGAATACGCGGGCCACGAATAACGATCCATGCCTCGTTTCCATAGGCGAATAATGAGAGAGCAAATAGGACGGCGACTCTCGGATTTTAAACACGTCGAAGGTCGGGGCGTTCCCTAGTTTTTTTTTTTCCTCTCTTCTTATCTGCAGCTAACAAAATACTCTTGAATGCTCTATTAGCTCACTAACGAACGAACGTTTCCCGATGGTCCAGTTCGCTTACTGGAAGCCATGTTACCCAGAACCTGGCCAAATTGAACCAAATTGAATCCCCGAGCTGTATAAAATATATTTGCTTTTGCTCATTCTGTTCCGCGTTAATTAATGGACTGGCAGATTTTTACTCCACATATTTTCTATATTTCATTTTGCAGTCTATTCATTGCACAGCCGCTACAGGTATTTAGCTGTGAATCATTTAAATTAGTTGAACACGATACAACTGTATTGTCTAATTCTTTATAATTGTTGTATTTAATTTAACTCCGACCTGGAAGTCTTCGATTCTACATGATTTTTTTATTATATAGATATAAAATTGATACAATATCTCGTACAATACTTGTAATTACTGTTATTTATTTTTTGTTACTGATGCTTCAAATTCAATGTCATCTATTTAATTTTTGTTGAAGCAGTAGATTAAAATTCACTGTCATCTATTTAATTTTTGTTGAAGCAGTAGATTAAAAGTGAGTATAATTGATTCAGCGATACTAAACCTTCGGCAATCTTGGGGTCTACTGTTTCGACAGCACTTGAAACGAGCACTACGCGAATCGGAAGTGAACTGAACCAGTTGGGTTCGACGAAACACACGTTCGCAGTGGCAACGACCGCCATTCCGACTGCCACGTGGCCAGTATAAAAATCCCATTGTGCCGTGTCACATTTGAATTTATTCTAATTTTCACCCGCATCTAAACGAACCAGAAACCGACTGTCATGTGTCAGCGACTCACACATGTTTTAGTTATCGTCATCAGCAGCCTGTCGATCTCTCAGAATTTAGAGCAGGACTATGAATGAGGTTCGCAAATATTTCTGGTTATTCAAATAAATTTGTCTAATTACTTTTTCGGCAAAAAATGAAGTCTGTACCTGAATTCTGAAGCTGATAAAAATGATTTAACAAAATCAGTGACTCCAAACGATCGAATTAAATAATTAAAGATATTCGGATTTTCTGCAGCATTAATGTACGTTGCACATTGTTATTATGAACACGATTGTGTTTCCAATAATCACGATTCAATATTTAGACAATATTTACTGTTTGATCCGCAAATATTGTGGAACGCCGTAATTACTGTTAAGTTTTAATCGCAAGTAATTACGACAAAATTATATATTTTCGACAGTATCTATCACACCAGGTGTAATTACCAGTACATCGAAATTAATCGCAAACAAACACTAAAATTCGACCGTAAACGGGAAAGTCAGCGAGCAGATCGTGGTTCGCGACAAGCCTAACAAGACGAGACCAAAAAAGAAAATGCAAAACAACCATCGTACCAACCTCTACAAGTAACCTGCCTTTTTTCTCTCTGCGGATCGCGTGTAACGTTCCCTGAAAAGACAACGCTACACGCGAACCAGGCCGCCGAGCAGAACGAAAGAGAGAAATAAAAAATAGAAAAAGGAAAAGAGATCGAGGAAATGATCATGGAAACGCGAGGTCGCATCATGGCTCGCGAAACCGTAATTAGTTTTTCGGGGCCGGAGAAGAGCGTTAATCGCGGATAAAAGTTTTCGCAATGCTCGCATGAATTGCAGCATCGGTGGGACTGATTTTCTTCGAGCCCCCGTAAAATATGATTCGCGCGGATCGATGATTTTTCGTAGGCCGGAATGGGGACCGGATCGCGCGTGAAACGCGACTCGTTGCTTTCACAGGCTTTTTCACCGCGTTAAGCAACGCGCTCGCGTACGATTCGTACCGCGCGATCGCGGTCAGCGTGTGTATTTTCGATGAAAGTGAAAGAATATGCCGATCAACGACCCCTCGCACCTGCCACTCGGGGAGAAATTCGCGAACGAGGCGCCGGGTTACCAGATTGTGCCATTGAAAAGACAGTACACCTTGATAAACACATTGGCCAATCTAACAGTTTTTTTTTTTTTTTTATTTGAAATCTTATACAAGATTTATTACAACGTTAGGTAATGATATACAAACAGAATATTATATACATAGCGAGGAGTATTTTCAATGTAAGCATTCCCCTTCCCCTTTTCTCTTTTTTCCCCCCTTGTGGATGTATCCTACGCACGCAAATTACATCTATTTAGAAAGGACACAATATGGTGGCAAGCCCCAATATTAAGCCCAGTCAGGAACATAGAGACATCCAAGGGCAACTGAAATCCCATTTTGCGGAGCTTTTCTAAAAGTAAAGATCTTTGTGTGTTGTATAAATCACACTGCCAAATAACATGGTTGAGAGTTTCACTCTCAGAGTTACACACACACATAGGGTTGTCAATGATGCCAATACGGGCAAGAGAGCTAGCTAAATGATAGTGATTCGCTCTGCATCGGTTTATGGAAACTATAAATTGACGAGATAAATTTTTGCCTTTGAACCAAGGAATACTATTATTCCTAAAGTAATGCGCAAAACAATCTAACAGTTCTTCAAGGTTTTAGTACAATTTAGAAGTTCAAGGATATAACAATGCAGGTCGTGGAATTCGTTTAGACGTCAGCTACAATATTATGAAGTCAAAAATATATATTGATCTTTAAAAATTAAAGGTGACCTTGATTTTTTTATAGAATAAAAATTTTTTATATCGAAATTTGTAGACCGCTGAGTGTTGGTTAACTCCTGTTGAAAACATTTTTTGTCTCATTATTCATTCATTGCGCAGCGAATACATTAAATACCGATATGAGACAAGTCATCTTTTACCAAATGAACTGCAAACAATACCTCGAATATTTCAAAGTCTAACTCCGTGGAACAGGTTAAAATGCAAGGTACGTGTCTAGACTCCAGAGATTTCGACGATTTCATGGCTGCCGTGGCTAGATCCATTCCAATTAGACATCCTTATGCAACAATACGTTTTTACATACTTTGTTAACCTATTTCTTCACACCATCGAATTATCTAAGGAAAACATTCCCAACCGAAGGGTTTGCCCTTTGCACTTAGAACTGTTTTAACTGGAAAATTAAACATTTCTTCCGCTCTAGAATAATTCCATTCAGTATGATTCTTTTCATTTTATGAATATGAAATTGATGTAATATTTCAACGATACTTAAATGTGTAGTAATTCATAGTAGAGCTGTGACTTATGAGATACCCGGGTACCCGGGTTACCCGTGAGATACCCGGGTAAACAAAAATTACTCGGGTACCCGGGTACTCGGGTAAAAAGCATTACCCGGATACCCGGGTATTCGGGTAAACAAAAATTACCCGAGTACCCGGGTATCTCATGAATAGACTGCGGATATTAATAAAGACCATTCTTGAAAATACTTAGTATATATATATTATAATAGTATATATATATATATAATAGTATATATATATATAATAGTATATATCATTTTTGTAAAATATAAACTAATTTAATAATCAAGTAAAGCATATGGCGCTGTGGCACAGGTAATAATAGCTCTCGTAACCAGTTATGAGACCTCATGAGATACTCGGGTATCCGAGGACACGGCTGTCTTATAAGATACCCGGGTACCCGGGTACTTGGCTATCTCATGAGATACCCGGGTAGTTTTGCTCTACCCGGGTATCTCATGGGTACTCGGGTACCCGGGTATCTAATATACCCGGGTAAAAGTTCGAGCTCTAATTCATAGAATACCTGATACATACAATACTTAAATGTGTGCTAATTAAATTAGCACATTATTATTAGGTACCAACATGTTTCATAATGTAAAGAATATTTCGAGTAATGGTAAAGCAAATTTTAGGCTCAGGGATAACACAATGCATCAAAAAGGGCCAAGGATCTCGCGGCTCCGACGCTCGCCGCACGTCAAAATTCGCCGGACCGAAGCAGCGAAAGGGAACAACGAAACAAAAGTACAGAAAGTGGCATAGCTCGGAAGGAGTACACGTACTCCAAAAAGAGTACACGTACCGCAAAAAGAGCACATCTGGTAACCCTAACCGTTCCCATCGAAACACGCGTTCAACGGCCCCGAGAACAGAACCGGGCCTGGGTCTGTAAAAACACTGCCGACGCGAGATACACGCCACAACAGAAACAGAGAGAGAAGTTTCACGAGGAGAAAGTCACTAGGAGGCACACGAGGACGCGATGTCAGCTGACAGAAACAAAGGCCGCGCGAAATAGGGAGAGCGATCGGTCTCCATCTCTCCTATAGGAAACATCTACCAAAAACATGGGACACGGAGAGAGACGGAAAACTGACAGATCTGTTTAGCAATTCTGGAGAAAAATTTCAGGGACAAATTGCATTAGAAACTCTATGGAAAAAGGTGTCGGAGTATCCTCTACCTACTAACGGAAACACGAGGCACTCGGAGGGACAGAAAACTGACAGACCTGTCCAGTAATTCCTAAGAGAGAGAACTCGGGAGGAGCACAGGTCCCTCTCCAATTGAAAAGCTAAGGGAAAGGTGTCAGAGGCATAAAACTGATGGATCAACCCAGCGGTCCCTAAGAGAAAGAAAATTCGAGGGTCACGGGGTCTATTCGTCGATTCTAGGAGATAGCAAATCTGAAAATAAAATACGAGGAAGAAGGATGTGTCTTTGAGAATGAAATTCTAATGGATAGAGCTCGTTTACCTCGTCGATGTATCACGGTGTCTCCGTGCTGGTTGTCGGTGAAATTCCAGCGATCTTCCGGGCGTGCGACACGACTGTCAACGACTTTGGCACGCGAGACACGGGAACTGACTATGTTTTGGCAGTGGTTCGCGGCATTTTCTTCCGTCACGAGGTCCCCGGTTCAAAGTCAGACGGACGAGGACATGCGACCGCGAGGACACAAACACCCGCGCACTCAAGAGTATACCCGATGAGAAGCGAGAATAATTGTCAGGAGAAGAGAGAAAAACGAAAAACCGACGGATCCGAACTACCACCGATCGTCCTAACCACTACGGGCCAAGTGTAGCACCGCACTGACTGCTCTCGCCGTTCACCAAGGCGATAAACAAACTCGTCGCCTCTCCCTCGCGAGTCTGCCCTCCTTCTCCTCTAGTTCGATCCTTCTCCAACACGCAGAGAACTCTCTCTCTCCACCGAGCCAGCGCCGAGTACGCTTGAACGAATTGTCTGTCTTTGTCTCGCGAATGTACTCGTGGTACCGTGTCATCTCCCTCTACCTAACCCCCCACCAGCCAGCTATACACGTGTCTTTCTCGCACGGACTCGCCCTACTCCTTTTACCGATTCATCCGACGGTGCTGCCACCAACCGACATCCCCCACTGTCGCACAGCAGACTGCTCTCTACCCTGTCACCTAGCGTTCTCGATTTTCTCGCGTTTACGTGACTCCTTGTTCGATTCAGATCGCAACGCACCTTCGAAACTGTTCTCGTCCACCTGCACGCACAATGTCACTCGCGGATGATCCAACTGAGACGCGTTTACGCTGCTTTCCTCAAGAGACAACGCAGCGTGCGACATGTTTTGACACACTGACGTTTCGTACTGCCTCAACCCTTTCGGCCCGGTGTTGACACCTGCCGGAAACTGGCGCAACCCTTTGTACGGTTTCCATACGTTGATATCCTCCGAGCAGTCAACATCTTGGTGTGTAATGTCGTTTTAGTTTGTTGCAGATTGTGACTGGTCATGGTGATCAGATCTGAGATGTAGAATAATCTGAGAAGCATACCGTTGTCCCATAATGTGGGATTCTGTGCTGTATGGTCTGGATTACCAACTTTGGACAGCATGTGTGACAGATGTCGATAATGTAAGCGGATGTCAGTAATATAGATTTCTATATGTGTGAACAATGTTCTGAATAAGTTAACATGTAACTTATTTGGATCTGTTTGTACAAAAGCAATTCGTCCAAAACTAGTTAAGAAAATTTACAATTAGTCGATATTAAAATAGAAATTCACGTTGCCAACATCTTGACAATATAGCAATCGACATTATCGACGTACCTTTTGTATTGAATAAACATAGATGTCTTTGCCAGCGCATATGATAGTTCTCTCTTCTACCGAGGCTGTTGATAGTCAAACGGCGGTAGTATCTCTCCTCCATCTTGGTTCATGTCTTTTGCGATACACTAGCCAACATGGTGCGTACGTTTTTGATATTTTCTAATAGAAATCCGTAAAAAATATAGCAATCCCTAATTAAATGTGTAAACGAATCACTTTGTCACGTACTAATAGATACGCTGAGTAACAGAATTGAAATATTATTTGTTCAAACCTGTTAGAAATATTTCTTAATCGTTACTTTATCGGGTTGAGGTTATGTGCAAGTGTTGCCTGTGCCTTTTGGTTTCTTTTTTGTGTATACGGACGTCGAGCGATAGATAGATTAAATTTGGAAGCATGATTTGTAAGTATAAAATGATTATTCATATTTGCAGAGTCGCGTCAGGACAAAGACGGTCAAAAAGGCCGCGAAGCTCATCATCGAGAAATACTATACTCGATTGACTATGGACTTCCATACGAACAAGAGGATATGCGAAGAAATTGCTATTATTCCTAGCAAATCTCTTCGTAACAAAATCGCTGGGTAAGTGTTTTTTTAATATTTTTATTTACTTCGTTTTTCACTGTGTCTTACTAACGATAATAACAGCAGGATAACATGATGAAGAACAATTTGCCCTCAGTTCATAAATCTAAGACACTGTATTATTATTTGTTGAACAGATTTGTTACGCATTTAATGAAGCGTCTGAGACACAGTCAAGTGCGTGGTATCTCCATCAAACTGCAAGAGGAAGAGAGGGAACGCCGTGACAACTATGTTCCTGAGGTCTCTGCCCTGGAGCACGACATCATCGAGGTCGATCCAGAGACGAAAGTGATGTTACAAATGCTGGGTTTCAACAATATCCCTGGACTCCAACTCACACAATCTCAATTACCACCGTATAGCAGACGTTCTTAAATTTTTCTTCTTTATAATAAATAAGTTTGTTAGGATTGCATTTTTGAATAAAACTGCAAGCTGACAATCTGAAATAATCATTTCCTTTTTTATTTTTAGTTTATAAGTGTATCTACAAGTATTGATGACATTCAAGAGAATTAATTATCACTTGAACTTTACAGCACGTTTGAATGATTAGTTCGAACGATAGGTCGTAGTATTTTAAGTTATCCGTAACCATCATAAAAAGTTAATTATAAGTTACTACTGATATACGCACGCGCGAATGTCGGCCATTTTAATTGAATGGAAAAGTTGTCTTTCTTTTAGGATACTCTTCCCTTAGATCGTTAAATATTCCGTCCTCTATATGCATCAATACCTTCTCGGAAAAATTTACTATCTGAATGAATAGATTTGTCGATGCTTCGTTCAAAGGTAGACTGCCACCTACCTCTTCGATTTCAGTAAAAACCGGATACTACATTTGCATTCAAATTTACTTCCTAGTATCCCATTAAAAATTCAATTCATTTTTCAGGACGTATTCAAGAAACGCGATAACTCCCTGCGCTATCAAATTTACCAACGCCTCCCCGACGTCTCGAATATCGAAAACGCCTTGTGGAATAGATGTTGCAATAGAAGCAACATTCGATTCGTGTGTGCATTATCGGTGAAAACGCGTCGCCCTTCTTCGGCACCCACACAAATGGGCCGGACCTGGCCAACTCGTTCAAAGGCTGCGCGACCTAGCACGATCCAAGGCTAGGTAGCCTAGCCCGACCTGAACAATAAGTGGCGAGGCTCGATGAAGGAGTGAGAGAGGGTTTACAGCATTCTCTCTGCGTCGTCGCGAAATTCCGGTGACAAAACGTGATGACGGAGAGGGCGGAAGAAAGTTTCTCTTTGCTCTGATTGGCTGAAAACTCGCTGTTGCGACAGTGCTGCCCCCATAGTCAGAGGCGAGTCCTGCGAGTGGGAGAACGTGTACAGTCTGCTAAAAAATGTTTTCGATCACGTAAGCACAGCCTTTAGGTCTAAAATGATATTATTTGAAACTACGGAGTAGATATACGCCGAGGAGAAGGTTTCCAGAGCATATCAGAAAAATTAACTGTAGAACCAATAGCAGTTATATACTCTAAAATGGTAATGTTATGTGTATATACCATGGTATAGAGCAGTACTAACATACAGTGAGAGTATATGTTATCGAGGTGCAGCGATAACGTTGAACGCACACGTCATTACATATCATTTCCTTATGTTATCCGATATTACGGTCTGCTTTTCAAACGAAGGCAACTGGAATACCTTCACAGGCACAACAACTGCACGTCTGAAGCAGAGGAACTCTCTGTCTGAAGTAATAGGAGTTGGGAGGGTAGCTATCGCGACTACGAGCGTATTTTACGTACTTTACTTGGAAAAACAGCTTATAAGCGTAACACGAGTATATTCTCCGTTGTTTAAATACTTTGTACTTTCACAGAACGATCTGGAAACTTTCCCCTTGCGGTGGCCAGCTCATTGTTTCGAGTACTCGGCGAGGCATGCATATTTCATGGGCTGGATTTCGCGGACGCAAGGGTGCGGAATTTTTCGGATCGACTGTACTCGCGATCCGCATGAGCGCTTGCTGGCTTTGCTACCCCGCCCCTCCGCTTCTCCCTCTCCGGGAATGTCTGCGCAGTGGTGGGTGCGCAAGGAGATGGCGGGGATGAGGAACGCGACGGCGTAGAGGTCCGGAAACGCGACGACGCGGAGAGAATTCGCAGGACCGTGGGTCGCACGCCTGCGAATGTTGGAACTCTCGGGCGCAGGGAGGAGAAAGACTGTACGACCGGCGAGTCAGTCGACTATTCGTGGTCTGTGACTCTGGAGGTAGCCCGACCACCGCAGAACCGAGCCCGACGCAGCTCGGTTGCGTTCGGTCGGTAGTCGGGGCCAGTCGGGCGCTCCGCTGCTCTTTTCGGTGTCTGCTCGTTTTCCCTCAGTCCGTCGTGGTTGCGCATCGGGATCAGTTGCATATATCTTTTCCTTCTTTTTTTGTTTTCGTTAAAGGGACTGCTTGTTCGTACGGCACGCCTGGTGCCCTTATTCGCGCGCGCTATGTGACGGATATCGCGGGGCGCCGAAGCGTACCCCGGACACTTTTCTCTATCATTCCCACCCTGTCCTCCGCCAGCTACTACTCTCCTTTGGCTCTCGCATCGTGCCGAGAGAACGTGAGAACCAAGGCAAAAGAGGGAGGGAGAGGACAGACACACAGAGACGGAACAAGAGAGAGAGAGAGAAAGAGAAAGAAAGAACACGTTGTAAACGCAGGCACGTACATATACGCAGGCACTCGCCAACGAAGGGGCCACGAGGGCCCCGCCGAATCGTGCCTAGGAAAACATGGAGTGTCCACATCTTGCTCAAAGCGTCCAATTCGGCGGTAACGACGTAGAAGCAAGCTGCACTAAGGATCTACCGTTCGTCTGTGCAGGTATGGCCTCATACAAAAGAATCCCGATACCTCTATCCTTCCTTTTATGATCAGAGAGTGGGAGAGGGAGAGAGAGAAAGAGGCGTATTGTGGTGTGCCCGTGGGCCAAGGAGAACTCTCTCGCGTTTTTCTTTCTCTTCCGTCCCGAAACGAGAGACACATATACACGTCGTCCTGTCTCTTTTCTTTCACCGAGACACAGGGTACTCACCGTACCCGTCTGTGACTCGGATCTTCACGATCCTCCCTTTCGCCAGGGCTATTGTGCTCTCCCCGGGTCCTCTTTACCGTACTTTCTGTTCTTTCTCTCCTGTGTTCTTTATTCCGACTCCGTCTCGCTCTTGTCCCTGCCTTTTTCTCCCATTACCTCTCGTGACCGAGGCCCCGGCCGTTACTCTCGCGGCCTTGAGGCGTCGTACCCGACAAGAGACGGAGCAGAAACCATTTCTATTTCCCGTCGTGGAAAGAAGCATGCTCCGAGTACCGTCTGCTCTCTACACCAGAGTCTCCTCTCATTGCTCTCTCCATGCATGCTACCATTTTTCCCCTCTTTCCGTCGACGACGCTGCTCGATAGACACACTCTGCGTGGTCGACGGTGCCTCGGACTCGGAACGCGCGACCCATACGTATCCGTTCGCATGTATCGCGGATCGAACTCGTCGTGCCACGGTATATACGTGTCCCTTGCCAATGTACGCGGTACAGAGAGAGAAAGAGAGAGAGATATGACAAAAGAGAGAAAGAGAGAGAGAGAGTCAGGAGCGTCGCGCGCGCGCGGACACCGCACCGTGCCCCTGTGTATGAATGTGAAAAGTCCACTCCTTGACGCATTCGTATATCTCTCGGAGCGATATAAGTCTGGTGGTGTGTGTGTGTGTGTGCTTGTGCACGCTCCGTTCATGGGTGTTTTCTGTCTCCCTCTCCCCCGTCCCCTCTCTTTCGACGGACCGAACAAGAGCGTCGCGCGGACGCGGACGGTGCGCGTGTGCATCGTCCTGCTGGGAGTTCTCAGTATGCGGCGCGGCCGTCATTGGAAAATCAATACCAGACAGCACTAATCAGCTGGCCCCGAGATCTGTCATTAGAACACGCCAGATAAACGTGTGCTCTCTCTCCGGCTGCTGCAGCTCTGCCCCGGCCCTGTGTTATTCCGGCCTTTTTCCCTCTATACCCGCGCCCCTACTCGTCTCGCAGTTTTTCTCGATTTTATTGCGCCGCTTCCGGCTTCGCGAGCGAGACACCGCCTCGAGATTTCTCGAGAAGCATCGGGGGCCGCCAGACGCGTTCGAAAAATCAATGAGAGAATGCCACCACAGCCTCGTGTAGGCACACTTTTTCCCTTATTCCCTTGGCTGCAGTCGTCATCGTCCTCTCGTTGCTCGTTGCTGCTTTCTCCTCCTTCGTGGAGAGACAGAGAGAGAGAGAGAGAACCGCACCGCGTCTCTTTGTCCTTTCTCTTTGCACGGCCCCTAGTACTATATTTACCCGAAATATGCGCAATACTTTTATTGCTCCCTTTGAGAGAGCCCCTCTCCCTCTTACTTTTGACTCCCGACCCTGGGCTACCCGCCGGACTCTACACGCGTTTTACAATCGTCCGCTCGCTTCGTGACCGGCCTGCGTTTCTTTTCTCTCTCTCTATTCCTCTGTCTCGTTCTCTGTCTCTCTCTCTCTCTCTCTCGTTACGGAGAGAACCGGCAGGAAGAAGCGTTTTACAATCGACACGGCTCTCGAACGGGTTTCGCGGAGACTGCAGGCTCTCTCGCGGATTCGTCGTTTAATCGTAACAAGTTCCCAGAAGAGCCCGTCGGCTGCGTTACGTAAATAAGAAACCGCGACGCGAGCATTTCGTCGTCGTCGTCGTCATTCGTCGAGAAACGAATAAGCGAGCGCGTCTCTCGGCCCTAAATGCGATTCGCGAAACGTGTCTTTCTGTCTATCCGACTCTTTTTCTCGTTCTACTGCCGGACTCTTCCCGTCGTCGTCTAATCCGACGTATGTATCGTCGAGGGGAGAAAAAGAGAAAAGGGTTTCGAAGTGGGGAGCTGCCGGGAGGGAAACGGTAGACGAATAGTCGCGGAGAGAGTCCGTGGAACGTTACCGAACGTGCGTACCCGTCGCCGATGAGTCAGACGTAGGATTTTTCTCACGATCCGCTCGATATCGCCCGTTGCGCGTTTGAGGTATCGTTGGGGCCTCACAGCGGCGATTGTCACGAGGTTCTCCTCCAAATTTTGGGTCCGCTGTGGTCTCAAAAGAGGCCTCCCTCGCGAGAGTCGAGCTCGCGACCCGCTCGATACCGCTCGTTGTAGTTTCTCGCTCATTGCGCTGCCGATCAAATGCCCGTTCTTTACGCGAACCTCGTCCGTTACATTTCGTTCGCACCAGGTGGGGAATCTAACTTTCTGCCCAGTTGAGTACTAACGTGATCCTGGGTCCCTGCAGTAAATGTCTAGGGACGACTATTGGGGTTTTTAGTCGTTAACGATTATACCGAGACCGACATTGGTCATCCTTGCCTTCGGCGGCAAGGATGGTTATCCACTAATCGGATTTCCCCCAATTCAAAAAAAAAAGGTGGGGAATCTAACTTACTTAATAAAAACGATAGTTTCGCTGTCGTCGTGACTGTTTCTTTATATTGTTACGAATTGAATGGACACCTTGTGTATTGCGAAAGATCGTTAGTGTCTCGCGACAGGAGATCATGCTGAAATTTTAAGTCCTTCCCGACCGAATGTCCTCCCTCGCATCGCGACCAGGCTCCAGGCCAGCGAGATCAATTTAAATATCCCCTATGGTCCCGCGAGCTCTACACGCCGGGCAAGAATTACCGCAGGCGGTCGCACGAATCGCGCGCAGGAGAAAAATCGTCCCCCGTGGGCTATAAAAGAACCCCATGCTCCACACCTTCCCTCCCCTCCTCTCTCCTACCCCTCTTCTTCTGTCTCTTTTCCTGCGCTGCAAGCTGGTTCGGGTACGACGTAGCAAAATCGATAACAGCGTCGTTGCTAATCGGATGCCCCGATACCAGTGCCACTGCCTTAACGAATTTTTCTTCCGTTCTGTTTCACATCGGCGGCCCTCGACTGCCGCATGTCCCCCGGGTTGACGTGACGTGACGTGACGTGACGCGACGGGTCGCGCCGGGTCCTCCTCTATCTCTCTCTCTCTCTCTCTCTCTCTCTGGCTGGGTTTGGTCGGGTCGCCATCCTGCATCCACAGCTCGATGCGCGAACCACGCACACGAAAATTTCTTCCACGCAAAAGCGCACGGTAGGTGTGGCGAGCCGAATCGTTCGTCACCCAGGCGAGAAGAGACGGTGGGTAGAGACATGGCGAAGGATCCATCACCTGGTTCCTCGATCGCTCGACCTCTCCATCTTCTTCTCGTTTGGAGAAGGAGGCATGTAGCTTCGATCACCGATCCATCCGCTACGGGGAGAATGTGAAATTCGAGACCTCGTTCGTACCTGCACGCGCATATCGACGATTACATACCGCGCGTTGCGTTGCTCGCGAATGCCCAGGACCGAAACGATCAGTCCAAGAATACTTTTCGGGTCTCCGAGGAAAAATTATTTCGAACGATATCTCGCGGACCGTTTTAGAGCGATCGCGGATCGAACCCTGCCGAATTTCTCCGCGTCCGCGAATACCCCGCGAGGTGTAGAATTCGAAACCGCGACGATTGCGAAATAAACGCGTACACCCCGCGTCTCGGGAACGAGCTCCTGGAAGATCGGATTACGCTCCGATGCCAGCCGACGCGACGTTTCAATTTTCATCCAGCCAGCGCTCTTTTCCATCGGCGAAATCTCGCAGTTTCTTTCCCGAAGCCAACTGCCCGCGTATCTTGACCGAACGAGATCCACCGGGAAATCCACTTCTGAACGATGGTTTGTTAATTGGTCAATTAGCCGCCGGGGGACACGATCAATTAAAGTCGAGCCTACGATCTATGAATTCCTGGTTTCGGAATCTCCTCTCTCGCTACCGTTCACGACTCTCGCCGCCACTGCGGAAAGAAACGAGCATGCAAAATCTCAAACCCGATAGAAGTGCGAGACATTTCGCGATCGATCGACTGCGAAGGGGGTGTGTCGAACAGCCTTCCATCCATTCACCCTGGTTTTACGCGCTCTCTCGAGAATTACGTAAGCGGGGCCGAAAAGATGGTGCACCGTCGCAGAACTCGTGATATTTAACGACCACCGTGCGTCGAAGACCACCTGAATACGTAGTTGCATTGATATAGACAATTTTTTATTTTTTACAAGGGTTCCCAGTCTAATTATATGTCTGCAACTTTAGGGGCTAGAGGCTACGCGAGCCTGCTGTCGCCAATATGGCGACATTCGCTCCCAAAACGATTGCACGCCTCTTCGAACTCTTCTAAATTTATTTCTTAAGTATCCTTAAAAACTTTCCTTTGTAATTGATTTAAATCTCCACTGTTAAACTATCTTGCAGAAACTCTTGAATTAAGTTTCGTTTCGACCTTCCACAGTTTTACAAAATAACCCTAGCTTCGTTATATCCTCGCGACAGCCTTGTTACGCGCAAAAAGATCCGAGTTTATTAGGACATTAATTTATCAGTTTCCTTTGCTTCTTTCTTTGTAAAGTTAATCGATCTGGCAAATCCGCCGCTGAAACAGTTGTCCACCTTGGACCACTGCAACGGCCTTCGAAGGGTTAACATTCTCACCGAAGCCATTAACTTTCGGACGTCGTTTACTCTTCAGTTTTACGATATCGCTAACCATTTTATTGTTGTCGACAGTATGTGGAACCGAGAAGAGTACTTGGCTGTGTCTCTACTGCGGCGCGGTGCACTGCGGACGATTCGTGTCGGGCCACGCGTTGCAGCATCACGAGCAAGATAGTAAGCACTGCGTTTGCATAGACTGTGAGAACCTGGCAGTATTCTGGTGAGTCTCCAATTCCGCCTGGATCGGTGGTCTTCAAACCTTATCGAGCAACGAAGCCTTTAAAACTATAAATCTTACGAAATTCAGTTTTGTATAAAGGATATACATGATATTCGTATCTTTTCAATGATTTTTCAGAAATTATTCTTCTAAAGAAAGCTTCTACTGGTCTCTCTGTTTCTCCTACAATCTTCCTATTATCCCTAGTCTCAGCTAACCTCAGCAGAAAATTTCTTAAAATTCATTGAAAGGATATTGCACATAGTTTGAAGACCTACAGCCCAGACCCCTTGCTATTCACCGATAGAAAGATTGAAAGTACTAACGAGCGTTTATTTTAGTTATATGTGCGACGAATACGTGGTGAACGACACGTCGAACGGCCAGATCGAGAAGATCCGTCGCATCACGTTCCGGAAGGACGAGCACAAGGAGAACGACGAGAATTGGAACACGTCGCCGTCTACGACGCCCTCGTCGCGGCGCGAGAACAGCGACAACGACAACGATGCGGACGCTCTGTGGAAGGCGGAGGTTGTGGTGAGGAACCTGCGGCCGAGGACGGCGAGGAAGAGGCTACACTCGTTGGATGGTACGAGTGGGGACAATCGGCCGGCGACCAAGCGTAGAAGCTGCAAGATTACCAAAGAGAAGAAGGTCGTCGGCCTGAGGAACCTCGGCAACACTTGTTTCATGAACGCGGTTCTCCAGTCGTTCAATAACATCAGCCACTTCTGCGAATATCTGACGCAGATGCCGTGTCTCGAGGG
Source organism: Lasioglossum morio (assembly GCA_916610235.2). Taxonomy (NCBI): domain Eukaryota; kingdom Metazoa; phylum Arthropoda; class Insecta; order Hymenoptera; family Halictidae; genus Lasioglossum; species Lasioglossum morio. The sequence continues at coordinate 5,790,980 of OU744330.1, read as the reverse complement.
TATACCGTTCGACGAGTCGCCGACGCACAGGGGGCGAATTGTTACTCCTGGCAGAGCGAAAGAGCTCAGCATGAGTGACGCCCTCCTGGCCGAGGAGCTCAGGAAAGTGTTGCTCGGCTTGAACCTAGGTGGCTCGAACGGTCAAGCGATCTCCCCGGAATGTCTTTTCCTGGTGATCTGGAAGGTCGTGCCAAGATTTCGCGGCTACCAGCAGCAGGACGCACACGAGTTTCTCACATACATGCTGGACAGACTGCACACGGAGCTCCTGCTGCTGCTACCAAGACTGGGACACGAGCCCCTCGGTCTCAGGGGCAAACAGAGCATCGTCACAGCTGTCTTCGGCGGCACACTCCTTAGCGTGGTAAGTCGCCGTCAATTTCCGGGACACTTGGCGGTGCACTTGATGATGTTTGAACGATGAGCCACTCCACGCTGAATTGTCGAGAACTACACGGTCGTTGAACCGTTTCGAACTCGCAGGACTTGGTCCGAGTCCTGGGAACTTCAATTTTGTTGAAGTTTAGCTAGCTAGCTTGAACGGTTTGCGAGTTTGTCAGAGTTTTAGGAAATAGGTATTTTGAAATTCAATTTCCCAAGACTGCAAGTCTTGCGAGTTTGAAATTCGACGATCATGCGGTCAGTTCGTGCGATTCGGCTTGGAGTCGCTCGTTGCCGGTGGTTGCGTTTCGTCGCTCAGATGCGGAACGACGGGAGAAGTGTCTTGTTCCAAATGATCGTACTGTTGGAAAGTCATTTTATTCATTTTCTTCTTGGGAGAAGCGCGGACGAATTATGGATCGCGTTTCCTCGCGCAGGTCCATTGCATGAACTGCCGAACAGATTCCAAGACGCACGAGCCCTTCCAGGATCTCTCACTGGACATACCGGATAGACTGCAACGACGGACGAAAGAGCAGGAGGAGGTGTGCAGTCTCACGTACAGTCTGACGAGATTCTTCAAAGTCGAGGAGCTGACGGACAGCGAGCTCTACTTCTGCGACAATTGCATGGGGAAGCAAAGGTCCACCAAGAGGTTCTGGATACACAGGCTGCCTAATGTTAGCATCGACGCGCTCGATAACGAAACTAATAAATCCGCTACTCGAATTTTTGCTTGACTGACGGCGACACTTTGTTTCAGGTGTTGTGCCTTCACATTAAAAGATTTAGGTGGTGCAATTCTTATCGTTCGAAGGTGGACACGCAAGTAGATTTCCCTATGAAGTCGCTCGACATGTCGGCGTTCACGGTGCGCGACGTCAATGGGACGAAGTTAGGTGGATCGAACAGCCACCTGTACGACTTGGCCGCCGTCATTGTGCATCATGGTTCGGGGTGCGTCTTTTTACCCTCGGCCGGTCGTGTCTCAATTAGATGCTTGAGAGACACAAAATCGTCAGACCTGATATGAACACTGTCAAGAAAGATTTGTTCTACAACATCTAATTAAGACGTAGCGGCATTCTTTCCTGATAAAGGACCCATATGTTTTATATCCAGCCTCGTGTGAATACCCAGGCGGTTACCTGTGTATTCAGACAAGGATTGACAAATTTTGCATGTCTGCTAGCTTTTAAGAGGTTCGCAAACCAGTTTGGTATCTTTCGTTTTGTTTCAGCGCTGGAACTGGACACTACACTGCCTTCGCTGTTCACGACGGACAATGGTTTCACTTTAACGATAGCTCGGTGCGTCCAGCGACCACGGACGCAGTCGCCAAGTGCAAACCATACATTTTGTTCTACGTGCGGAAAGAGTTCTCCATTCCACCCCCTTTGAGACGCCGTTTCCCCGGCCAGTCCCGTCCCGATGACACGAGCTTCGACGATGATGATGACGACGACGACGAGCGATCGAACAAGAAATAACCGAATTAGACTATGAATCCGAATGGTGCATACAATAAACGGCCAAACGGAAGGGTCGCGAAACCCTTCGCTGCGTTTCGAATTTCTAAGAAAGAAACGGAGAGACCTGTAAACCCGCGTTTCTGCCACTGTTCAATAATTCGATCACGCTGAAAGCCGCAAAGACAAGGTTGCTCGACATCGTACAACAGCTTGCTTGCGATTAGCACGATGGGCGAGCTTGACACCCGATCTTACCGAACACCTGCATCGTCGTTCGAAGCGAAACAGCTGATCATAGTTCGCGAATGGCGACCCCGAATTTTATCTCTGCCTCCCCACCATCCTGGTCGTTCGTTTTCTCGTCAGAGTCGAGAGCGAAATGGCTCTCGAAATGGCTGATTACCGAACGAATACCGATTAACCCTTCCTCGTGAACATGTAGGGGCATGAGACGCGGGTCTCGCGGCTCCCTTTCCTTTTTTAGAAACGGAGGGAAAAGAAGCGTGGCTAGAGGCGGATCGCGGAAACGCATTGCCTTTAGCGTTGATTTTCTTTGCTGCTCCTTTTCGCCGGTGGCCGTTGACCACCTCCTTTTCATCGAATCGATTAAAAACCTCCTCGCCGCGCCTCGCCGAGCCGGGCCGCGTACACCGGAATCACGCGTAACCTCGTCTAGTTTTAACGCGAAAACGACTGGTCTTCTCGGTAGATAGATTTTTTCTAGGCTTAGCGCGCATCGTTGTTTCGAAGGAAAGAGAAAGAGAGAGAGAGAGAGAGAGAGAGAGAGAGAGAAATAGACAGAGCTGGCGAAACGAAGGATAACCATGTAGGGCTGAATACTCCGCCATGAAACGAGAGGGAAAACACTAATTAACAGAACAAACACACACACACACGCCACACGTCACCTTTCATTATCCTCGGATACTTAAAATAACGAGACATATACAGAGACAGAGAACAAACGCGACGAACAAACGTGTACCTAGCCGCGGATCATTTACATGTGTATTGTCGACGAAGTACCACGTTATGCATGCATGTATATGTACACACAAGAAGAAAAAAATGAACACGTCTCTCATTTTCCGCCCCTCCCTACCCCGATATTCCCATTCTCCCTTATCCCATACGGTTCTCGAAGGCTCGACGACTCTTATGTGATTATTTAAAGACTTATTTTTTCTATAATGGTAAACGATAATAACGACGATAAGTTAAAACAAAAAAGCGTAGCGGAGAAACGTTTTACGAAGGCGATAAACGCGCATCTTCGGCAAAAGACTCGCACGACGAACAAGAGAGGTTGAAGAGAGAGAGAGAGAGAGAGAGAGAGAGAGAGAGAGAGAGAGAGAGAGAGAGAGAGAGAGAGAGAGAGAGAGAGTACAGAGAAACATGATGGAAGTAAACGTGCAACACTATTATTGAGAATAAATGAGACATGTACGAACGACGTATAAATAAAGAACATGAACGATGAAGCGCTCTTTATTCGTCAGCGAACCGGATCCACGATCCATCGTCAGACGGAGCAACTGTTCCCTTGAACGATTAAAACGAGTTTTCACGATTCTACAAATGTACAACCGTTCGCAGCCACGGCGTTCGATATTGTTAAATGTATATACAGAAAATAAAACGAAATCGTCATCCCTTCCTCTTCCCGGGGGAGAATCCAGGCCTCCTCTTTGCCGACAGCGATCCGGAGGACTTTCTCTTCCAAGATCGATACCTGACAACGGGTATGATCATCCGGTAAAATCGTAGACACAGACAGCCTGCTTCCTTCCGTTTTTCTAAATTCCTTCTTTTAATCGAACCTCTGAGAACATTCTCATCGGACGTTTTCGGCATCACAGCAAGACCGCTGCCTCGGAACTTCACCTTGTTCCTCCTCCCAGTAGAGATCTCGCTTTTAGGCTCCTCTTCGGGAAGGGACTCTCTCGCAGACGTTTCCGGTGTCTGCTGCGAGTTCTTGACGAAGAACACGGAGTACGGGTCCTTTTTCGATTTGTCTTCGTTCTTCTTCGGCGTCTCCGTGATCTTCATCTCCTCAATACGATTAGGATCAGAGTTCTTGATCTCCTGGACCCATAAATTGTCGCGATCACGTCGTCTGTAGGAACTGGCACTGGGCAACATGTCTTTAGAACTCTCATTCTTGATAAGAGATTTCTCTGTAACCACTGACGACTTTTCCTCAGGAGATTCTTTAACAGTACTTGGATTCTTAGAGATACCACTGTTGTTCGCCTTCAGCTCCTTCAATAAGGAAGACTCCGAGCAGCTGTCTACCACAGAGTCTCCTTGATAGTCCCGGTTCTCGTAGAGAACGTCCGTTGTCACAGCCGCAGCCTCTTCGTTCGGTTTCTTCGACTTCTTCAACCTAGCCGAGAACTTCCTCATTAATCCTCTCATTCCTGATCGAAGTGGTCGGCCCTCGTTGAAGGAAACATAATCAATTATCTCTGCAGGTGTCTCCTCGAACCCTTCACCAGCTAATCTCGTGATGCTCGGGTGCAGTTCCAGTTTGTAGGTTCTCTCCGTAGATTTGGACTCTTCGTTCAGGCTGTCGAGTCGCCCAGGGTGTTTATGGGAAACGACGCTGGGTTTCTCCGACATTGTGAAAGGAAAACGATCCTGGCTCTTCTTCCTGAACTTCGGGGAGTCGTGAGAGTAGCGCAGCTTCGACGTCGATGCAGATTCTGTGACGGAAACAGTCTCGTATAACTTTTCTGTGAAAAACGACAGGCAGTCGGATTGAATCGATCTGGCCTGCTCTCCGTAGATGTTCCTTCGGAACTGATCGGCCGCCATCTTCTCCATAGAGACTCGGATCTTACCCTCGATCAGTTTGTCTTCTGGATCTTCGTCTTCCGATGATTCGGACGGCTCGAACTTGGTGGCGTCTTCGACGAAAGCGTCTTGTCCGTCTCCGATTTGATTGTCGAGCAGATTTAGCCTGCCCTTTTCTGTAAGCTTGTCAGAGACCTCTCCCTCGTAAGTAGACTGCATGTAGTTCACCTGGCAGCTTATGGGATACGTAGACTCGACGGACTTCAGCTTCGCCAGAAAATTGTCCGAGTTCTCCAGGTCGTTCGACAGAGATTCGAGTGTCTCGTAGCAGTTTGGAGATTTATATCTGTTTATTGGCTTGCCCTCGCTACGAGGACTCTCTGAATCCTCGCTGTCTTCGGTCAGATCCTCGTTGTCATCGGGAGGCTTCGATTTGAATGTTTCATCCATATTAATCGCTTTCGAGGCAACATCCTTTTCCAGATCCACTGCTCTCGATGAATTACTTGTTTCATTGTTCTCAAAATTTCTCGGAGAAGACTCTTTGTCAGATCCAGGATTGCTCTCACTTTCGGAATCGGACACCAGAAAGTTCTTCAAGTACGCTTGTCTGTCCGACTCCATCGAAACAGGATCCAAGCCAATCCGTTCCCCAGATTTAACCGCTGGCTTTGCAGCGTGAGACCTTGACGACGCACAACTTTCGTAGTTCTCGTCAAAGTTTGTCGAATTCTTCGAGGCGTCCACAATTTCCCTTTTCCCAGAGCTAGTCCTGGGTGATAGCCTGTAAGTATTTTCTGTCTGCAACAAGGAGACGTTCGACAAGGATTCGATCAAATCGTCCGGGTTTACGCGTTTCTTCGAAGCAGTCTTGCACAAAGATGATGACGAGGAAGACACGTCCTGTGAATTCAGAGCGAGAGAAGGAACGTTAACGTACTCGCGAGAGTCCTGACTCCTGGTGGACACTCGACCCACGACGTCTTCTTCCATCTTCGTCGAGTCTCTGCTGCGAAATTCTAGAATGTCCGAGATCGCGCTGTTTCTTTCGCTGGAGCAGTCTCTAAATCCTGGAGAGGACAGTCTCTCTGTCCTCTCGTGGACCCTGGGTGTCGACAAGGGAGTCCTGGTGGATTTAGTTTTACTCTGATCCAGGTAACACTTGGATGATGCCTTGCTCAGTTGACTCCCAAGGTTTTTCTCTAACCCAGACCTCGAGTATACAGATTCCAGAGACTGTACACTGCCTTCAGCGTAAGCATCTTCTGGGAACGCTGCTTTGGTCATCGGAGATCCAAAGTTTTCCTGATATTGTGTCTTCAAGTTCTCGAGCCCTGGCTTCGAGGAGACAGATTCCAGAGAGTGCATACTGCCTTTATCAGAAGAACCTGCCGAGAACGCTGCTTTGGTCACAGGAGACCCAAGATTTTCCTGATATTGTGTCTGCAGGTTCTCGAGCCCTGGCTTCGAGGACACAGATTCCAGAGAGTGCATACTGTCTTTAGCAAATGAACCTGCCGAGTACGCTGCCTTGGTCATCCGAGACCCAAGGTTTTCCTGATATTGCGCCTGTAAGGCCGCTGTTTGATCTGCATTGTACGAAAGATTCCCGAGAGATTCCTTCGAAGACGAAACCTTCTGATAGCTCCGCAAGGATTCTTCCCCATAACGGCCCTCTTCATAATAATTGCGGACTTCTGTCGAGACCCTTTCCGCAGAAACGTTGCGACGAGTCCCCAACGGAGACAACGGCTCTAAAGTCTGAATACGATAACTTGAAAGACTCTCTCTAGCAGACAGTAACTTTCGTTGATCGATAATCTTATCAGTACTATTCTTCGTATCGCAACAATCGCTTCTTGACGTGCCCTTGACTCTATAAAAAGACATCATCGATGATCCATGATTGTCATCGTTGATAGGCGATTCATTGATCGGGCTCAATGATTCGTCGTAACTTATCTTCGAACCAGGAGAAACTGCGAGATTCATAGAACTATCGAAATTACTGAACACTTCTTGAGGAGCTGGCATTCTAGAGACTCTGTTATAACTCGAAGCTGTGGAATGCCTAGAACTAATATCTGAACTATTGAAGATTTCGCGAGGAGTTGGAATCCTAGAGACTCTACCATAGCTCGAAACGGGGTCTAACTCGATTTTCGGATGAAAACCAATCCTATCAGTGACGTTCTCGTAATCAGAGCTTGGCTCGCTACCTGAGCTGAGATTCTGCAGGATTACACCCGAATGGGGCCTGTACCCGCCGAATTTCGATGGCGTACTGCACAGGGAAGCTGCGCTCGAGGAAATCCGAAATAAAGGAGGACTCTTCTGTGACCTGGCCGAGCTGATAACTGGGAGCTGATCGCAGCATGCACTGAGCGTCGAAGCTGTTTTGGACAGCGAAGCGTGTCGCTGGGAGTCGGTTCTTGGTGTCTCATCTAGCGAAAGTAATTCATCAGAATTATTCCCACTATTTGGCTGAGATGCGCTTGTCTGCGCCTGCATGCCCCCGGAACGAAATTTCGCTCTTCTTCGAGTCCTGGCGTCGCTGTTATTTGATTCGGAACTTCGTCTGGGCTGTATGGACTCCTGTTCCTCTTTCTCGTCGTTCTCGTCGATCCGATTCGTCGCGCTGTAGAAGTAAAGGTCTCGTTTCCTAGAAAGTCGTCGGCTGGTGTTGATCGCTCGACTCGCCAGCAAAGCAGGTTCGTTTGGCGAAGGCAGGTCCTGAAGACGCCTCTTCAAGTCCGAAGCTGAACTGCCTCCGGAACTGCTGCTGCTGTTTCCCGTACGATTTCCTTTCTCCTCCTCGTAGACCCCGCGATCTGCACCTTCAGGGTTACGTCCACTATTTATTGGTTAGCGTTTGAGGTGTGCGTTAATTCCTAATATTCCTTTATTATTTGATAGAAGTTTGTACGCGTTACTCGAGGAGAGATAGACAGGTTGAGAACAATTAGACTAATTAATTAGGGGAGATCGAATAGAGTGATCATACCGGAGGGGCAGGGTGAAGACGTTGGGGATTCCGGTTCTGAGTTGTTCGGGTTTCTTGCGTTGTTGCTTAACATAGCGGATCCATGGGAAGTAGTTTACTGATCTAGCATTCACTGATGTCGATTGGGAGGTTAATAAAATTGTTCTGCTTTGTGTTCACGTTAGATAATCGGAAACATATGAATACGATTTATGCAGTGCAGCAGTGCGGTTGGGATGGTTTCAAGCTGTTTCAAGGTAAGTGTTATCATTTGTATAAAATGATAACATTTGTATAAAATGTGGAATGTAATTCGAGTAGGTGGATATTAATTAAATAATTAAAAGATTATATGCAATCATTATCATTAATAAATTGTTAGAAAATTCTTCTTGAAAATGGTGGCGCTATCTGTGGCAGTAGTCTAGAATTATTACTGCTATCGAGTGTTGATAAATCAACGCCAAATGGCGCCAGTAGTCAAATCCCATAATTATCGATTATCGGTAGTGTTTGTCTAACAGTTTGAGCGTTCCGCCATTACGTCCCGTGGCGCTATTTTGAAATTTTACAAAGTAGATCATTCTTGCCGCGATATATACGGTATCTTCGAAGATTAGTGGCAAGAATCATTTGAGCGAAAGTAAAATGAGTCATTGAAATGAATAAAAATAAATAAAATAACAAATATTCCGACATGCTTGTAGTACAGATGATGTAGTTCACTTTTCCAATTATAACATACTATACAATACGGTTTCGTACTACTCAACAGGGAAATTAGCCAATAACAATTATTGCTGCCTTCATGTTTGCCCATTAGAAGCAATAAATTTCTTATAACTTCACTTCGATACATTCTGTATCCAAACTCGCTGTTAATAAAAGTTGCTAAGAAAAATTGAGCACCGATAAATTCACCTACCAAGATCAATTAACTCGTCATTCGCCTGCACCTTTCACTAACCTTTAAGTTTCTTACTCGCTTACCTAATGATTCCTACATTTAACTCCGCGGTACTTGTTGCATTAGCTGCATTAGACTTTTATCTTTCCCATTGAATCACACGTACGCTGTTTATTATTTTAAACATTGTCGGCAACTAATAAACTTTGCATTTTTCAATCCCCTACGCCTTTGTGGATGAACACCACATCTGTGTTAGTGAAAGGATTATTATTCTGAAATGGAGTAAATTCTCCCTGGATCTAATTGTTACAATCGTGGTGCATCTCTAACATAAATTTAAAAAGATGCCCGACTACGAATGGTGAAAGTTCGGCCCGAGAATTTCTCATCGAGCCTGATTCCCAGATCAGTATGATCCAATTCCGAATTATCCATGCCAACGCCGATCTGGTGGGTCCGCTTTTCAGTGTACCACGCGCCGTTGATAGACCGTGCACAATAACTATCGAGATCTCATTGTCGCCATTGAAAGCTGATCCTAACTGAATGCCTATCGAGAGTTATAGTCACCCTTGAATTGGCTCCCCCGTGCCAGGGTAAAAGCGGCGTGAAAAATCCTAACCCGTGGACCGAGGAACCTCCGACAACTTGCTGTTTCGAGTGTCCTCGAAAACGGTTCGTCCCGTCGATCCTTCCGGCCGTAAAATTTCTCTGACTCAATCGGTAAAGGGTTGGCAAGGATCTGCTGAGCCTTCGGTAATCCAAGGCTTACACGGGCTTGAGTGTAAATATTGATTCCAATCTGGTGTCAGCGACAATGGGCCTCGAGCCCGGGGGCTGTACCTTCCGGATTGTCCCCGGTGGTCGAGCGCGAGCCGCTGTCAAAACAGTCATTACCACCTTGCGAAATAAATGTTTCTTCGCCACAGCGAGAGAGAGACGAAGAGAGACGTCTCCCTTATCTCTCGGATCTGTGTCCATCGATGGTGGGCAACGATGGAGCAGATAATCGAGATGGTCAGTCGTGTGCTGGTTGTGTCACTCCTTCCTCCGCGAGGTAACTTAGGCTTCTTCGAAATGGGACAATGTTCAGCATCCCAATCCAGCTGACACTTCATCCGTAATTGTTTTTTTTAAGTGTTTTCTTTACTATAATCTGCATTAATGAGCAACTATTGTTATATAAAAGAAAACGTTCAAGCTTCCTCCTGGTACAGCACAATTATTGAAAGGCCTCCTGATGAAGATTTTAACAAAGTCTAACAAATACGAATGTCATGCCTTCCTTTTCAGATGAAATCAAACTTGATTCGTTTGCAATCGATATTGATTCATTAAAATCGATGTAGCCATACCAGAAATACAAATCTTCTTTTTCCTTGTACATTTTTGGGGATAAAGAAGTCGAAGTCACTGTAACCCGCAAAGAAAATGTTACGGCAAAAGGGCTGTACCGATCAATCTGCGAACAAATGACCAATCCTTTATTAAAACACAAAGCGCCACAACAAGTGGTACAGAGACGTCACCCCACAGTCCTCTAAATCGATAACAAAACCTGCTCCAGTATCATGGAAGCGAACGTGTTAATTTTCTAGAGACCTACAGATACGATCACGGCGTTGAGGGATGAAAGCGGGCAGTGGTGTGTCCGATGGAAAAAATTCACTCAAAATTTACGGGTTCATCTGCCCTTGCCGATTCTGTCTACATCGACAGAGTTCGCCGTATTCATCTGCCTCGGGGGTGGCATGTCCCCGGCGATTGGCGCCCCGTTGAAGCCAATTCTGCTCCTCGGCGACAGGCCATGGAACTCGGGAAGATTCTCCGTGTCGTACATCTGTATGTGTTGGGCGAAGGAATCGGCGTGAAGCCTTGTCGCCATGATCCCGAACCCTTCGACCAAGGCCAGGAATACACCCCCAACCGTCGCGCTCCCTATCATCGAGGGGATGCCGGTTCTCGCGGCTAGAACGCCTCCAGTCAGGGCGCCGCTCAAAATTGAGTTCCACGGATCGTCCTTCGATCGACAGCGGATCAGGGTGCACTCGATCGCCGAGAAAAGACCACCCCAGAGCGCGAAGTTCCCGGCCACTAGGGGCACACGGTTCTTCATCGCTGCCAGACCGCCGAGCAGCCTTCTATTGATCCCCGAAGGCGCGTTCCGGAATCCGATGATGCTCTGCAAGTTCAACACACCTGGACTGATGCCGACCGAATTCGGGAAGGTGCCAATTACGATTATAATCGGGCCAATGCAACCCGCGGGTTAGAATCTCGAGTTTTTGGCTCGAGGACGCTAATAGAGATAGAACTATTGTGTACTATTATTTAAATAATTGTTTACACTATCGGATATGTCGGTATCTAACCGATTACTACACATTTAAGTATTGTATGAGGTGTTATATCAATTTCATATTTATCAAATTTAAAAAATCATAGAGAATGGAAATATTGTAGGTCAGAAGAACTATTGTGAACTATTATTTAAATAATTGTTTACACTATCGGATACGTCGGTATCTAACCGATTACTACACATTTAATTATTGTATGAGGTATTATATCAATTTCATATTTATCAAATTTAAAAAATCATAGAGAATGGAAATATTGTAGGTCAGAAGAACTATTGTGTACTATTATTTAAATAATTGTTTACACTATCGGATATGTCGGTATCTAACCGATTACTACACATTTAAGTATTGTATGAGGTGTTATATCAATTTCATATTTATCAAATTTAAAAAATCATAGAGAATGGAAATATTGTAGGTCAGAAGAACTATTGTGAACTATTATTTAAATAATTGTTTACACTATCGGATACGTCGGTATCTAACCGATTACTACACATTTAATTATTGTATGAGGTATTATATCAATTTCATATTTATCAAATTTAAAAAATCATAGAGAATGGAAATATTGTAGGTCAGAAGAACTATTGTGTACTATTATTTAAATAATTGTTTACACTATCGGATATGTCGGTATCTAACCGATTACTACACATTTAAGTATTGTATGAGGTGTTATATCAATTTCATATTTATCAAATTTAAAAAATCATAGATAATGGAAATATTGTAGGTCAGAAGAACTATTGTGTACTATTATTTAAATAATTGTTTACACTATCGGATATGTCGGTATCTAACCGATTACTACACATTTAAGTATTGTATGAGGTATTATATCAATTTCATATTTATCAAATTTAAAAAATCATAGAGAATGGAAATATTGTAGGTCAGAAGATACGTTTAATTTTCCAGTTAAAATAGCTCCGAGTGCAAAGGGTTAAAAGGGTTGACTCGTTTCTAGGATTGCAAAGGTTGCGGATGTGCCTTCTCATCTCTCGATGATGCAAATGTTTCAGGAGTCAAAAGCGCTAGATAAAAAGAACAAAAGTCCTATTTTTACGTTTACGATGCGTAACTTGCAATATTCGGCAGCATGTGGTAATCGCAGTTTTATGAAAATAGCTGCTGTATGCTTCCAAATAATTGGTCGATTATGGCCTAGATTAATCATTTATCTAGGGTTTTTGACTACTGAAAGCCTCCATCTTTGCATTATCGAGAAATGGCCTCCTCAAGGTACGTCCATAGTGAAACAACATCCCCCATTGCCTTCTTCTTCCTTTATTCGGTGAATAAGAAGAAGACAGTGGGGTAAATTTTTTGGCAAAGTATATTTTACTTAAAAGTTGATTTATTCACCTGAAAAAGTGATCCACAAATGGCACCCATGGTGAAAGCGCCTCCGCAATCGTCCACGATCCTCCAGGGACAAGGCTCGCGGTTATATTCCATCCCCTAGCTTGTCACTGTAATTGATCTCTCGTGAAACTGTTAACTAACATGCTCGACGTACGCTATTGTTAGATCTTATTCGAATCCAGTGTTTTTTGCGAATTCTTTACTCATAATTTTCCAAACGCAAGATACAGAAAGCCAGACTTCTCTTTGGTTCTCTCAAATATTTATTTAAAAAAAATAATAGCGTCATGTATACAAATATAAATTGCGTGAAACTGGCCGTTTCATGGAAAACCCTGTGACGTTTCCGACTAATCGCTTTCGTGTTAATATGTATCGATTCGGTGTAAATATTTAACGGGTTGACAGCCGGGAAAATATGGTCGCATAAATAATGACTATCGTCGACGAAGTTCGATTTTCATTTTTACGGATGTTGAATTCTAAGGGAGAAACGGAAATATCATTTTTTTTAATAAAGAAATTAGAACATTTGGATTCTAATCGATGTTGTCTCTGAAACATTCGTTTCAAATCCGTGGCGATGTGGTTTTCCTGTGAAACGGCTCCGTATGAAAACCGTCGAAGCCCTGAAAATTGTTATTCCCGTCGAGTTTCGGAGAATGCCTGTATTGATACCGTTCAGCAACTAAACCACCGCTGTAGTCCGTATTTAGAGAACCTACGAAAACACTTGAGCTGTTGCGACAGCCGTCCATAATCGTGTCTCTGTTTCAAATTGTTCTCGGGCCCATTGTGCACCCGCGGCAGTCCGTTAATAATAACATGTATTTAAATCGAGACCCCCGTTATTATTTTCTCTGCTCATCTGACCGGACTGTCTTCCAGAAAGTACGCAGATTACTAAACAAATATAAATATAAATCCATCAGAAACTGTCTCTACGATATCCTCTTGTTTCGCTGATGTATACATTTCCTGAACATATCCATCTCACGTTTGAACGTAATAAAAAGAACTGGTGAGTTCGCATTCCAAATTAATTTCACAAGGAATAGGCGCGCAAAAAAGAGACACGCTAGACCACTTTTTTTGCAACAATGTAGCCGAGGAGCCCGGTTGTACACAAGCAGAACGAGAGAAGAAAAAGTAAAGGGGTTCCGAGACTCACCCCTTCCCGTCTCGGGAATAATTACCGGCCGGGTGTAATTACCGTGGTACCTCTACACGAGCAAAGGTGAGAAAAAGCTGCGTCAGTGGCCGCAGAAGAAGTGGCAATGGAACAAAAAAAAAACGACTGATACGAGTCGATAAGAAGCAGATATCTCGATCGAAGGACATCGATACCATCGGGCAGCTGTTGCGTGGTTCGGTCGTCTCGTGGTTCGACTCGGCAACAAAGGGGATCCCCTTTTGTTAATCGTTCGCCATAATGGAAACAGAAAAGGGGTTCCACGCGATCTGACGTTAAATATGTACATGGGAGCGGACGTATCGCGGGGTACGAGCCAAATCGTTCATAGTATTCTTTGTAATCGAACTCTGGGTCCAGGGTTTACGAGATTAAACATCGGCGAGATGACAATGATCAATAAACCTGCGGACCTTTCTGTCTCACGAACGAAAACATTCGCTTGTGCTTCGTCCGGCACGTGTTCGCAAACATAACATTGCTTCCTATTTATTTGTTAAAAGTACATTTTCGAAAACCGCACGAATTACCGAGTTAAAGAGATAATCGCGCGGATGCTTATCGAAAGGTGTTCAGCTTCTTCGAGTTGATGTTTCGTACAAAAGTGAAGGCAGGTAGACTTTACGTAGAAGCGGATTGGATTAGGATTTGGTAGAAAGACCGGCGGGGAAGGTCGAACCCAATTTGCATGGCATAAACCACGACGGGTCGTGAGATTCAATTTTCAAAGAGTATCAGCCTGCTGTGCTTATAGCATTTTCCCTCTTGCGCGTCCCTTATGCTACGCATTCATGATTTTTATTGCTAAATATCCGAGAAACCGACATTCCTCGGCTCTGTCAATCACGTTCTGTCAAACTTTTTTTCTGTAAGAAATAAAACAATTTTCAAGATCTCATCCTCATTTCCTCTACTTCTTTTCGAACTTGACTGGTCCAGGCACCCGCGATTATTTCTCGCACGTGTTCACCCTCTCGTCAACATGATCCACGACTCTTCGGACGCTAGCAAAACCTGCGATTATTATTTGTCAAACGTTGGGGGTGTACAGTGATAAGGCGACAGGGTACAGGACAGATGTACGACCATGTGTTTCGTACAGGCGTTAAATACGCGGTAACACTCGATCGGTTTATTCGTTCTGTTACTGGACCCATGGTGGCATGAAACTGCACACTTATTTCTCGTATTACACCCACGTACCATTGGGTAATCATCGTATAATAGCCGAATAATCAATTCTACGAGGAGGGTCGCCGCGACGCTGGTCGGATAAATAAGGAGCCAGCCCTTAGGCTACGGGGCCAATATGGCCACCTTAAACGCGACGAGTTGCACCCCCGTGCAACCCTGCTGCGATGTTTATTATTCACTTAGGATGCTCACATTCTATTTGTTCCCTACCAGCGACTTACCCCTTCCACGAGATGAACAAGTGTTGCCCTCGACATTAACATCGAGTACTCCTCTAAGGAAACTACAAAAATTATCTTTTAAAATTTTGTTGCTGATATATTGATCGTAGTGAAAAACCGTACACATCGTCGCTGCAATAATAGACTATTTTTTATTATTTTTATTTAAGTGCTTGATGAAATGATAATATAGCAATTCTTCTTCGGCAATTACGTCTATTCTTTCTCACAATTAACTCGCAATTCTCAATCTAATCTTTTAATACTTTTACACGATCGTTGATGAGCATGCAAACTCCCTTTCCCTCGTGGTTTCGCCGACTGCCAGTAATAAAGAATAATTACACTAATTATTCTCAGTAATAACAATTTATTCCCCGCGGTTATTAATCACCTGTCGTCACTCGCATTTGCCCGTGGAACGAAGCAAAAGAAAAAACAAAGAACTGGTTGATTACATGTTCCCCGCAAACAGAAGTTGCCATAATCCGGCGCGGGTACGAGAGTCGAACCTCTTTCGCCATCAATAAATAATGATGATCGGCCTGTACGGCAGGTTTCTTTCGACAGGATGAAAACCCCCATTTCCAACTTAACCAACCGTTTAAGCACCTCGCGCGCGTCACAAAAGGGTTTCGTTCCGTGAAAGTCCCGGACGTACTGATAGATTACACAAATGCTCTTTGCGGGGAACAACATGGGGTTGTACGCGGGATATCCCATCGGCGCCGGTTACCCTGAAATATTCATCCGAAACTTCGCTGTCGTAGACGACATTTGGACGTTAACTATCAACGGTGCCGTGGCTTTGATCTCGTATTCCTGATCGTTGATCGTCCGGGATCGTATCAAAAGGACGATCGTTGATATTGCAAACCCCCTTTGCGTCTTTACGACCGCTAATCGCGGTGCCATTAATATTCTCAAACAGCCTGCTATTCTACGGCTCTAATCTTCCGTAGGACCACCAACCAAAAATCTGTGCGGCAAATAATAAAAGCAATAGAGTCGTTGTTCAGCTAAAACAACATTCGAACGATTTAAGGATATCGTTAAATTGTTTTTAGCATGATGAAAGTTCTCTATACCCTTTGGAAAATATTATCAAACAGACCAGGATTTTCATTTTTTTTGAATTTGTTGTATCGATTCACAGAATGAAAACTTTATGCAACGTAATTTCAATATTGAAGCCGCAAAGCTATTTGTACATTTTGGTCGCTTGCAAAAGGATTAATGGTAACACAAACGGATAATTCGGTTTCGATATAAAAGTTGGCGTGTGCAACTAAACAAGAATGGTACGCTGGCGATTACAAATGCATTGCGAGATTCTAGGGAATTTTGTCATTTTTTAAAATACAGAAAAAAATGTACAATCACAAATCAACTGACTGGGACGTTTCAAACGATCCTGTTTTCTCTAAATGGTATCGGCGCTACAGGTTCGATCAACAATACAAAAATTAGCAATTTTGCTGAATTATATTTTCTAGCAACTAGCAACTAGCGACTAGCAACATTCCTTTGAATTTAATTTCAATTTGTTTTTTTTACTATTAGCATGTAATGTATAAACATCTAATTTTCATAACAATTAAATAGTCAGTTTAACGAATAATAAATTTTATTACTTTGATTTTGATGGTTCGAAACAGAACCGAAACGTTGAAAATATAATTCTGCAAAATGGCTAATTTTTGTATTGTTGATCGAACCTGTAGCGCCGATATCATTTAGAGCATATACAAAATTTACGATAATTAAAAATAGAGAATATGATCCTGTTTTCTCTAGACAACGCAATTATTCTCAATTTGATCCAACATTTTCAAATGACAGCGCGCCTTAGCAAGTTAATATTTCATCAATCCACAAAGTGTTATGAGGAACCAATTACTCTTTCCGAAGAAATTAGATCTAAACATCATTCAGTAAAATCGACCGGCACGAGGCGAATTTATGTCGAAACCGCCCCACCTTGGTATTCATTCCCTTTCCCCTGAAATCCTCTTTTGAGTTAGATGCCATAGAAAGCGGGAACCGGTCCGGCCCACCGCATCCCACAATTAGTGGCCGTTATTGGCGTATGGTTGAAGAGGGTGGGGTGCGGAAAGAGCGACAGAAAGAGAGAAGAGCCGTGGTAGAAAGCAAATTCGAGAGTCAGCGAAGTATGCGTGTGGGGCAAATTAAGTGGCCGTGCACGGGCCCTTTTTCGCCGGGAGGGCCTTGAAAAGGAAGCAGAAGGACAAGAAGGTGGTCGGCCTCCCTTTCGTCTGCGACTCCACGCCCATCGTTTCACGCGACAATGGCCACTGTCCGGCGACAAAGGCTAAACACCGAAAATATTGCCGAAAATCCTACTGTTCCGTTTTTCCCTGCGCGAGAGGACACGAGAGCCACGGGACGCCGTCGGGGAACCATGAACGAGAAGTGAAAGAGAGAGAGAGAAAGCGAGAGAGAAAGAGAGGAGGGTGTGCAAGGGGGTCGAAGAAGGGTGGAAACGGTTCGAGCTAAATATCTCGAATTTAATCTATCCCCCCTCTAATCCTGTTACACGGCCAAACGGTCACGTTTCAGCCGCAGAGCGTCGACCGCGACCGGAATCAAGAAGGTGCGCGGCCTCTCGAGCAGATCTCGAGGACTTCCGCTCGGTTTCTGGCGCGGCCACGCGGCAACACGAGCCTCTCCACTCCAACAATGACAAATCTCGTTCGTAGGGTCCTTCCTTCCGCCATCGGTCCCCGATTCTTCGCACAATGGGCCTCGATAATAGCCTCGACACCTCCCCCACGATTTTTCACTAGTCCACTTTTCTCTGTTTGCTCTGACCACAACACAGTTCTTACACTTGGATATTTATGAATGGGATAGTTTCTGGAGTGAAATAGAAAGTTATTCTCTTTTCCAACGTCTTTAACAAACTGAGAATCATACAATAACGTTCTTAAATGGTTTTAATGTATTCGCTGTTTCAAATGGCAATTATCCATTCTCATTATAAATGGTTTTAATGTCTTCGCTGTTTCAAATGGCATTTATCCAATCTCATTATAAATGGTTTTAATGTCTTCGCTGTTTCAAATGGCATTTATCCATTCTCATTATAAATGGTTTTAATGTCTTCGCTGTTTCAAATGGCATTTATCCATTCTCATTATAAATGGTTTTAATGTATTCGCTGTTTCAAATGGCATTTATCCATTCTCATTATAAATGGTTTTAATGTCTTCGCTGTTTCAAATGGCATTTATCCATTCTCATTATAAATGGTTTTAATGTCTTCGCTGTTTCAAATGGCATTTATCCATTCTCATTATAAATGGTTTTAATGTCTTCGCTGTTTCAAATGGCATTAATCCAATCTCATTATAAATGGTTTTAATGTCTTCGCTGTTTCAAATGGCATTTATCCAATCTCATTATAAATGGTTTTAATGTCTTCGCTGTTTCAAATGGCATTTATCCATTCTCATTATAAATGCATAAAATCCGCTGTCTAGCGACAGCAACCTCGGGTATTCGCTTTTCAGGTCCACCGATGCGTTTATCCGCAAAGAGTCTATCCACGCTTCGTTAAACTCGAACCATCGGCACACGGTGTAAACACAAATGACGTCCCGCCGAGGGCTCTCGCTTCCGTTTTCGAGTGGCAATTCGTTATTTTCTCGTTGGCCGCGTCATCGCCTCTTCGAGAGCACTCCAGGCATCTTCAACGATGCGACGGGGTGTCGATCCTAGGCTGTGGTCGATGAAAAATAAGGATCGATATTCTCTCGAACATGATGTCACGGTTTTAAGTTACCGGAAGAAGTGGTGGACTAGAGTTGGACACGTGGGGCCTTCTGGTCGTTTGAGATTTACTTTTAATCACGTGTGTGATCGAAGTAGACAATTCACGACATAGTTGCGAAACAGCGAGATGACGAGGGTACAGGTACGTGGAATTTCGCAGTAAAAGTGAAGACGTAAACCGGGAACGTATCCATGAAACTCGGCGGAGCGGTAGCAAAGAGAAAGAGCATTTAACAACGATGCTTTATGCATATTCTAACGAGCTTGCAATCAACTGGCACTAAACATTAGCAGGGCTTCTGGGTAGTTGGGCCGGCGGGGGGCCACGTGACCCTCTTTGTAACGAGGCTGCGAACGAAACCGAGAGGGAAAAGGAGGAGAGAAACCGGTACAAGGCGAAGAGAAACACGATAGAACTGCCAGGACGGCGAAGAGAGACGGTCCATTAGCTTTGACGCTCCTCTCAAAGGGATGCTCTCGTTTTAGCGACGTGTACCATCCTGTTTCCTAAGCATCCCTTTTACACGGCGAGCAACGTTATTGCACCGGGCCAGGGAAATATCGTTTCCGCGGCAGCTTCTGCTTAAATATTCATAATTTATAAACTCTATCGTGCCGCTCCCGTCGGGCTTCGCCAGCTTCCGCGCCACGAGATTTCAGCAGCGTTTCTTAAATCTACGTATTTTGCCACGAAAATGTCACGAAACCTAGCGGACAACAGCACTGACACTTTCACTGCCACATACGAGACATCTATAGATCTGATGCAAAAATCTAGAATTTATTCAATTTCATTTCTTCTATTCATTTTGAAAGTCATCAAATCTGTAGATTAATGATTACACGTCGGTCTAGTACAGGACAGAAGCAAGAAGACAGTCCGTTGCTGAATTGATAAACGAACAGGATATTCATGCTAACACAAACCTAATCCCAAACATTATTAAATTTAATTTCTTTTATTCATTGTGTTATTCATCAAATCTGCAGTCCCATCGGTGAATTGATAAGCAAACAGGACATTCATGCTAACACAAAGCTAATCCTAAACATTATTAAATTTCATTTCTTCTACTAATTTTGTTATTTATCCAATCTGCGGATTAATTATTACACTTCGGTCTAGTTCAGAAGCAAAAAGACAGTCCCATCGGTAAATTGATAAACAAACAGGACATTCATGCTAACCCAAACCTAATCCCAAACATTATTAAATTTTATTTCATCTATTCATTGTGTTATTCATCAAATCTGCAGATTAATGATTACACATCGGTCTAGTTCACAAGCAAGCAGACAGTCCATTGGTGAATTGATAAACAAACAGGACATTCATGCTAACCCAAACCTAATCCCAAACATCATTAAATTTAATTTCTTTTCTTAATTGTGTTATTCATCAAATCTGCAGATTAATGATTACACTTCGGTCTAGTTCAGAAGAATTGATAAACAAACAGGACATTCATGCTAACCCAAACCTAATCCCAAACATTATTAAATTTCATTTCTTCTATTCATTGTGTTATTCATCAAATCTGCAGATTAACGATTACACATCAGTCTAGTTCAGAACAGAAGCAAGAAGATGGTCCATTGATGAATTGATAAACAAACAAGAAATGCAGAGGGGTTGAGAAAGGTGTGTAATTGGATCAGCAATCGCCAGGAGCAATCTTCGTGCCCAATCAAAGCGAGAGCATTTTCTATTCAGCGGAAAAGAACGTTTCAACCTAGATCCGCGTGAAACTGGCGCTGAAAACGAGTAACTCTATATTTGGTGCAATCAGATAAGTGTTCGTTGACACAGGAGTATAATAAGGTGCGTAAAGTGTCCACTGTGAACTCGTTTCAGGATAAGATCAGTCTCAGGATCACCGATAGCGTCTATGATTACGATACGATAGTCTATGTGCGTCTTCGAAAAGCCGAAACCGGATTCGGTCCTGTCAAAACACAATAAAACGCGGCCAAAGCAAGAATCGATTTCGCCGAGCGTAACCGGAGGTTGCCCTCCACGTGTGCGCGCCGATGTACCCAAGTATACATGTATATGTACGTACACAGTCCCCGTGTAGATAGATACCGGTCTATTGTGTCGCCAACGCTAAAATGCTCTTCTCGCGCCGAATAATGGCGATAATTGTGACGAAATGGAGCATCATTGTGGGAAAAAAGGCGCGGTAACGATCGAGGGTGGCTCGCCCGGTAAGTGGCAGATGCATGCCGCTCGATTGACAGCTTCTCCGATTTCTTTCTTCGAGGATTCACCATTGCTTCGCCTGCGAACGCGGTTTGGGACCTGGCTTCTTCGGTTTATCGGTTTAACCACCGAAAACCAACCTGCGCCTTTCATCCGCCGTGTCATTGAATTACACGGTCGTTATGAAACTACAATTCATTTTGGAGTTACTTCGAATGTCTATTACTAAATCAGACAATCGACTAACATTTAGATTAACCACTTGCCGAATTTTTTTTTTATTATAGAAAATCTCAGACGAGATTTATTCCAACATGATGAAGAATACAATACGAAAATTACAAACTGATGAAGACTTTTATACAGCAGAAAAATTGAAAGCACAAAAACATTATAATAAAAATATGATAACACAAGACAGTACATATTTTACACATTCACACTTATCCAATCCATATTACACCAAATTAAATTTGTAGTTTACATTTTCTCAAAAACTTAAAAATAACTTGCCGAATTTATCGAGTCAGACTCGTGATGAAGGTTTTTAATCCTCGATCAATTTGACACAGTTCTCCCCAAAATAATTGTGTGATCTTTACTTCTTTAATGCGGAACACACTTAAAAGCCTAAGATGTAAATGTTAACTCATCAATTTGACTAAAAAAACATTGAAATTTTTGTTTATTTTGTGTCACTGTGTCAATTTGACACGGACGGACAGATTCAATTCGTGAAATGAGGAACGGTTGAGGGTTAACAAAGTTTAATAAAAATTTGATTCGCTTGTAATCAATATTTCAGCATCAAATTAAATATAGCCATACAAAGAATATACATATTCTTTTCTCTTCTGCGAAATTTGTGGGAAAATGCTACGGCAAGAGGTTAAATGAAACTATATTGGGGGAAATATATATACTCACATGAAAGTGTCTATTAAAAATTCTTTTTCGTTCGTATTCTCTTCGAATTGAATAAAATTCGCACATACGTCGAACGCGATTGCGAGAGAATTAGTTGTTTCCGGCGATGAAATAGTATGAAAGCTGGATGAAACTGGCGACGCATCGAAGACAGTCGAAGTTAATCTCTGCTTTCCCGTTAGTCCAGAACGGATCCCGGCAACCCCAACGGCGGGGGTTAATAAATGTCGTGACGAAGCGACCAAGTTTGAAGCCCGGACGGTCGAGTTCCGTGCAGCCGGACTGCGCAAGGTATCTGTTAGTTTTGATGCCTCGAAATACACCCCTAATCGGTTTTCAAACTCTCACCTAAACGCTCGCGCACGTACGGCGGCCCCTGATAAACCAAACTTGAAGATTTCCCGTTCGCGTAACGCGAATCTGCGCTGGTAATGAGATAAGTCGGGTTCCGGAAAATTTACAATCACTGTCGCATACATCAATAACGATCTGACTCCCAAAAACGATGCCTGAAACTCCGGTGAAATGAAATAGTAATTTTTAACCCTTAGCACTCGAGTGGCGCCTCTGAGGCTGTACCATTGCTGTACCATTATTTAAATAATTATTATACTACACATTTAAGTATTGTACGAGGTATTATATCAATTTCATATTTATCAAATTTAAAAAATCATAGAGAATGGAAGTATTCTAGGTCAGAAGAAACGTTTAATTTTCGAGTTAAAATAGCTCCGAGTGCAAAGGGTTAATCAACGATCCTTACGCGTTCTTACAAGTTGAAGAAATATATATTTTTGGAGCGGAAGAATATTGTTAAAGTGTGACGAAAAATACGTAATTCGAAATTCTAAATAGAGATTTTTGCTCGTAAGCAGCACATTAACGAGCGAGCCAGCATCGGAACGGTTGCTGCAAACGTTCGATTAACGGAGCAGGTGCATCGATAACAAATATGGAGTCGTCGGAGGCCCGGGTAACGGTGTCGATCGACGAAAATATTGCAATTACATTGTACCGCGGGCCGGCTCGTACCGATTGATACCAGACAACGGTGTATTTCCGTGGCCGGTATATACAGAAACGGAAGAACGCGAGCAACACAGTGGCGAGGGGGTTGGAAAGAGAGGGGTTGCGCGATCGTACACGTTGCGACGAGGGGGGTAGAGAAATCGAGCGGGGTGTGGAGGGGCGCGAGGGTCGAGGGGGGACGCGAGGCTGTTATTTGCAATGAAACGCAACAATTGCAATCGGAGTCGATGCACGTCGGCAGCGTCGGTAAACGCCATATTGCAGCTGGGCCGGTCTGAAAAATAGTGTTTTTGTGCAAGCCGAAACGGCAGATATGAAACCAGAATGGCGGATGCTTACAAATAGTTGCAGGGCGGCGCCTCCATATAAATGCGCGGCCGGTCTCGTTTTCTTTTGTTCGTCAGGCCGGGCAACGAACGAAAAGGATTCTGTAAAAGAGGCCCCGCTACACCATCCCCCAAAAGGTCTACTACAAGAACGAATTCCGAGTTCCACCCCTTCGAACACCAACCTCGTTGACTGCCGACAACCCCAGACACACACGGCTCCTTTTCAGAGCTAAGAGCTGGCCATTGGCTGGAAACCGTTTTCCGTTGGCCAGAAATTATCATTAGACTTTCAGATACTTTTCTCATGATTATCATTTATTTTCTGCATCGATTGCACGGTTCTGGGACCGACGAAAAATTTCTTTCTTCGTTTAATTAATTCAGGAAGTCGATACTCTTACTCCTCTTTCGAATGTTTCCTGTTTCATCTACTCACTGTTGTCATAAATGCATCAGATCCATAATCTATTTATAATAACAAAGTGAATCTGTACATCTAATGTTTGGAATATTTTGTAACGTACCAATTAAAATGCGTACAGTTTGTATTCAACATCTTGCTGGAACGTTATGAATAGAAAATCGTGTTTTTACGCAGCCTTTTATAAATTGCGTGTTTATTGCAAAGCTACACTAGTATCAAGCAGTATTAAATAATTAGTTGCATGATTGAATGAAACAGAATATCAACGAGGAAACGTTTTTACTCTTAAATTTTACTCGCGTCGATGAAAAAAAAAAAGTCAACCGTAAAATATTACCGAATCAATCAAGAGTCAATAAGTTACTCACAATAAATACAGCACTATAACAACACTACTCCAAAAACCATACCTTCGGCGAAGCCACGGCTGCACCACTTGTAAAATATCTGAAAAATGAAAATCCTCTGTATTAACGCGAATGAATCCCGATTAACAATTCCGGCATCGATTTCCGATATCGGATCGCTATCAGCAGGTCCGTATCAAACCGCCGCCACTTCTGTGAGCTTGGAATGGGGTGGCGAAGAGACAGAGAGTGCGAGAGAGCAAATCAGAGAGAGAGAGAGAGAGATAGAGATCGTCTCGGAGCAAGATTCCCAGCAAAGGAGAAAACGCGTCGGTGATTTTCTCGCCGGTCGGCTGCGAATCGGCTATGATATCGAGCTTTGTAGCCGGTCTGATAAGAGACAACGGGGGCACAGGCAGGGGAACACCATGACAAGGCGACGGCCGTCACACACCACCACCGCCCCCGGTGGTAGTTTACGGAATTCAGGATCAATATCCATCGTGGTAGGTGTGGCGGATGGCGGAGGGTTCCATCTTCGGCCGCCCTCTCGGTGCTTATTGGTCGGAGAATCGGCACACGGGCTCTGGTTTCCAGGCTGGGATCCCCGTGCTACGTTCTGGGCAAACGGGCGGAGCTTGGACCGCCTGTGTTTCCCAGGTGGGGAGAAGCCATCGGTGCTCTCTCCTGGCAGGCGGCCGAATCGTAAATCATGACCAGTCGGTCGCTCGGAGCGCATCGTGACAAACAGCCCGAAAACCGTCGGCAAACATCGAGGCCCCGCGATCGATCGTGTCCAAGAGGCAATCTGTAATCTCGTTCCGACGAAAGTCCTCTCGAAGGACAACACCGGTGCCAGGTGTTCCAGTGACTGCGTTACACCACCCGCAATAGCGATCCAAATGAATTCTACGCAATCGCGAGTGTGAAAGGTGACCGCTAATGACTTAGTGATCCGATCGAAGACAACTGGGAACCATAAAACAGAACGAGACCATCGAAGTTACGTGTGCAGGATCATGTGCAGCAACGAGAGTCCTCCGCCGGCGAAGGAGCCCCTAGCCGTCGGCCTGGGCAACCCTATGGCAGGCTTTTTGCCAGGTCTCGAACACTATCGCCTTCAACTGTACCATTACGCGATGGCGGAGAGGCTGCGACTGGCTCAACAGTTGCATCCTCAACATCCGGGAGTTGGCCCCCCGCCTTCCAGTGCTCCGACTCACTTAGGAATGGGCCCTGGATTCCCAGCACCGTTGCCGTTGTACCCGGCGGCGGCCGCTGCTGCCGGATACCCTAGCCGACTGGCACTTTCGATGGCTTTGCTGCATCCTCATCATCAGAGAATACCGGAAGAACCGAAACCGCAACATAGTTACATCGGTTTGATCGCCATGGCGATCTTGTCCTCTCCGGAGAAGAAGTTAGTGCTGTCGGACATTTATCAACACATTCTGGAGCACTATCCTTATTTCCGTACCCGGGGACCAGGCTGGAGGAACTCCATCAGGCACAATCTCTCCCTGAACGACTGCTTCGTCAAGTCCGGCAGGAGCGCGAACGGTAAAGGACACTACTGGGCTATACATCCGGCTAATCTCGAGGACTTCCGGCGCGGAGACTTCCGGAGGCGTAAGGCCCAGCGAAAAGTCCGCAGACACATGGGTCTGGCGGTGGACGAGGAGCCTGATAGTCCCAGTCCGCCACCTTTACCAGCCACACCACCTCCTCCGGCAACCCTGGGCCCTCCGGTAGCGTCGCAGACTATTTCCGGCATCTGGACACCGCATCATCATCATTCCCATCATCAACAGCAGCAGCAACAACAGAGCCAGCAGCAGACCTTTCAGAGCCAGACGTTGAGGCAGTCGTCCTCGTTTCAACCTTCCAGGAAGAGGCAGTTTGACGTGGCGTCGCTCCTGGCACCCGACGATCAACATCAGATCGAGTCAGACCTTAGGCCAACTAAATCGAGGAGGTTCAGCTGCAGCGAGGACGAGTTACACGACCTCCACGAGCCGGACCAGGACGAGGAAGACGTGGACGTGGACGTGGTCGCCGAGACGAACGCTATGCCGTCGCCTAACACCCCGTCGGCCAGCCCCGACGCCAGGGTCATCTCCTCCGGGGGACACTGGAGCAATCAGGGCTTGCAGACCTCGAGCCAACAGATTTCTGGATTGAATCTGCATAATCACTTGCAAGCTAGGAGTTATTACGTTCCGGCTACCTCGAGCACCGGGTCCAGCGTCTAAGATCAGTGTCCTGGAGTTCCTCTTCCAGTTTCTATTTGGTGAATCCTCGGTACGATGCTCGTGGTACCAGGTCCGGAGTAGTGTCGGGGTGATTCTTTCCTTCCCAGAAAGATTGCTTTGCAGTCGATCGACGGGAATAGAGGATCCGAGGATTGATAGCACCGAGTGCTAGCCTAGTCGTGCCAAATCGAGAACCCAACGAGTTCCTCTGACCTGCCAACCGAACGGCTCCGGATTAATTAGCATAATTCATTGTACATACCGTCGCCAATGGTCGCGAATCGAATCCTCGAACCGAGCCGCAGATGTCTCTGGCTGTTTCTCGAAATCGAGTCGAGGGAAGAGAGTCCTGGTGACACATTCGTTTCGAGGCCGGCACTACGATCCCACTTGTATCAAAACATGTGTTAGGAGAAGAATATATGTGTGCTGTATAAATAAATGTGTAAGGGAAACTATTGTATATTCCGATTCGAGAGTAGAATCCCACATGCCTGAGACCCCACGAGGTAGATACTGTATTTTACGTTTAACTTTCACGGTGCATTTCTACACGGTTCGTTGCAGATCTTGTGCAGCTTTTAGCATGTTCATTTTTGGTTTTGAGATTGCGAACGTCAGGATCGATGAAATCTTAGATTGAATGGCTTTGTTTCGTTTCGGTTGGAACGTGAACGTTAAATTGAGACAATTGAAAGACTCGCATAAATATCTGCAACTTAACGATGCCTAGGAAAATTGTAAGAATGTTTTTATGCGGAACGTGTATTTTTTACCGACACGATTCTTGGTCGATGCTTAATGTTTTTATGGTAGAATTTGAAAGATGAACCTTGAAGAGTTAAGGAAACTGTTCGATTCTTGCTTCTACGAAAATTGTGACAAGGTTTCTATCTAATTTCCAACGGAAGCTTGATGCAAGGAAATTCCTGTTCGTTTCTTGCGGTTTAGTTTCTATTTATTTAAATATTTATTTAAATATCTGCAACCCAGAAGACTCGTAACAAGTCTTTCGTTTTACACAGACCGCAAGCTTCGAAGTAAGAAAATCTCCGTTTGACGAACGAATATTTGCGCAAGCATGTACAATCTAATGATCTCGAAAAAAATCTAGTGAGTTTTTAGAATTTATTATGAATCTCACCGTGAAAGGCGAGCTTCCGGCGCGTTTCCGCGAAGCTAGGTAATCGACTTGTGCCAATCGTGGGGTTCTACCCTGCGAATTAATCCTTGTAAATAGGGGAGAGAAGCCCCAAGATGGCGATCACTCGCCTCCGTTTCGTGCGCGAATTATGAAATCCCAGAACGATGCGGGGCATTTGCGTCAGACTGAAGCGATCGCGGTTGTTCAAAGTGTAAAATAAAAGCATAGTCGGAAGGATAACTATAGCTCGTCTTTATTATCGACCGTTTTATCGTCGTTTTTTCGGAAAACGGTGTTCACACACGTGCGTACGCGAATGTAACAATTACACGGGAAACCCTCACCCCCTTACCGCCACCCCCCACCCCCCTGTATGTATGTATGTATGTATATCTATTATTACGTATACGTGCTTACGTATAACCGAGACGTATCCCGACGATCTCATGCTCGATACAACAACAAAAAGCGTGCGATCAGTCGGGAGAGAATGTTTTTTAAACAAAGATCACCACCCACGCAATGGAAATGTCGTCGAACCTAATCCCTCTTGATTCTCAGCGCGGAACCGATCGCAATTCAAGTTCAATAAAGTTTCTGTTCCCATGGACTCGTGTTTCTGACTGTTCACCCGACCCACCCTCGTTCATGGTTTAATTCAGACCGATTTAGATACGCTTAATTATTGGGGAGCTCGGTACGGAGCTGTTCGACACGCTAGTTTGAATTTTGTGTTTGCTGGATTGTGGACTTTTATGCACTTATTGGGGATCGTCTCAAATTCAGTACCGTATACACAATTTAATAACGTTTAGTTAGGTTCTCGTTGCATTTCTAGTCTAATGTAAGTTTAAATAGCAGAATTACATTTCGATTTCGTTTGGCTTTCCATAGATTGATGTAGAAACATTTGTAGATGCATAAAAGATCACAGTTCGGTCATGAACGTCTATGAAATCAGTATTGGAAATGTTTTCTCGGGCTTTCGTATAAGTTCCAATAATCTGGATTAACATTCTACACAATTTGAAATTCACTGGATTCAACTTTCACATCGGCTTCCAATGTTTCCTCAACGACGAAACAAAACTGTAATTGTTGTGTATTAATAAAAAAGAATGACAAGATTTCGAACTTAAATGATAAATAATTGTGTTTAAATATTCTCAGTCTCCTACAGAACACCAGCTTCCATTTCGCACCAAGATTATACAATTATATTCACTGCACCTACTGTGAATTATAATTAAACGTAAACACATTGATCGTATACTTTATTCACAGTGAATGATCAATTGTGACGATCATCTCAGCTATTATAAAATCATATTTGCCGATTTGCTCGATCAAATTAACATAATTCTCAATAGAAAAATTCAATTGAGACCTTTTGTTGACGAATTATCTTCCGCACATTCTAATTACCATAAAAATTAACAGCTCAAACGCAAATACAAAGTATTGCAATACCTCTTCCTTTTTTTCTGAGTTGCGTGCAACGACGTCTCTGTATGCAGAACCACCTCGGAATTTCAAAATAGAAAATGACGTTGAAAATAATTGTCGGATGGGATTGCTTAGCTGGACAGCGTTGTTAATTATTAGAGAGCGTTGCCAGGTGAATTTAGACGAGAAACAGCACTCTTGACACAAATACCACGGCCAGTTTTGCGAATTTCCCAGCGTCGAGGTTGACGCAAACATTCCTCGCACGTTTGCGCGTCGACGGAAAACGTCGGACGCTTGAGAATGCTGTTTGTAGTAGCAACAATCCATCGTGACCATTAGCAGACACTTTGCACCATCTGTTAATACATAGAATTTTCTTGGAGCAACGAATTCATCGAAATTTCATAATGAAAATAAATATAACCGCATTATCATTCGCTTACAGTGATACACGAGATGTTACACCTTATCAGGCCAGTTTAGGATTGAAAACGTAATCGTCATCAATAATGTCTTTCGATCAGACATAAACGAAGCAGCTCGTGCAGAAATCCAGCTGGAAACTCGCATCAAACCTTCGATTACTGTCAGACAAACATTACCATATAATGTTAATAAATATTATTCCGCTGTAATCGGGATTATGCATTTATTTAAAAATACAACCGGCATTGTGCGCAGTCACCGCTAATCGATCGTTCATTTGCTTATTGTACTTTCAATCACGGTTCGTCGCGGTTCCAGATAATCCCGTGTGTCCAAGGGGTCCGATAAGACCGTCGCATAATATTTTACATACAAATAGGACAGATAGTAGACGAATATCGGTTCGTTGCTATTTTTGTTGACAGGGAAGAAGAGGGATACAGGAAGAGAACTCTTCGCTGGGAATCCTGCGCTGCCGCGTCACCTGATTTCCGTTCGAAAATCGGTCGATCGGCAGATTTCGGCACCTGATGCTAGCCTAACACCTTCCGATCTGTTTATCGCAAATAATTTCAGAGGAAAACCGGCCCTAATGGGCCACACACTTGCCGCAGCCGCCCTTAAATCCATAAGACAAATCCGACGGCACGCTAATCGGATAATCTGTTTCCTTCGAACTTCCGTGTCTTCGACGGTTTGCGTGTCTGTGGATAGACGTTGACTTAATTGAAAAATTTGGGCACGTCTCCGCCGGTTTATCGCTTGTTTGTGGCCTCCGTTGCGACAACATTTCGTCGTTTATTATCATTTTTAAGAAACAATCGTTGGAAAGAATTATCCAGTCGCCTCTGTGCCTTCTCGAAGAATACTGAACTGACCAAGATGTTCATTTCGTTTTCAATTTTAAAAAAACAATTTTTAAATTACTCCTACAATTGTTATGAAAAACTGTAATCATTGCATTATCGTGTTTTATCCAATGTTTAGCAAATGTGACACGTTGTACGAGACTGATTAATGGCGTTTTTAATATTTTCTCGCAGTTAAATATATCTTGAAAATATCAATTTTGCAATAAAACGTGGCGACAAAATTCAATGGAGACGTTCAGGCGAATATCGGTAAACCGGCATGTTCCGAAATGTTCTATTTTGTCGGAAATCGAAACTGCACACTATCTTTGCATTATTCATCGGTTTCCTTTGAGACGTTGAGTCATTTTGTATGAAGCAAAATGTTGAACATGTATTCAGAATGTAAAACACACCGGGGCTTTATCGAACGAAATAGTAAATCAGTATTCTCGAGTTTTAAAGCCGAACGATCGGATAGGAAATATTCTGTAAATTATTTTCGAGATAATCGAAATACTTTTCAGTAAGTCAATACCGAAAACGGACAAGAGAAACGATTACATTTTGTTAGGACAATGAAATTCAATGATTAAGAGGAAATTATTCTAGAAATGAATGACAGTAGAAGTCATTCGTAGTTAAATATATGGTATCTTGGAAAAGAAGGGCTGCAATTTGTAGAATTATCATTGGGAGTATTGGAAGAAGATAATATTTTGTTGGGACATATAAGTTCCGCAGGACCATTCTCCTAGGCAGCAACAATACAAGATCTACAGGATCCCATGACAAAGTGTTCCATTGTCTCTCGGTTCATCAAATGAAACCTTAAGCGATCGCGTCGCGAGCGTCAACTTAATCCTCAATGGGATGCTGGTACAGAGGATGGAAGCCCGACGATGAGAACGAAAGCAATTTGTTAAATATTGCTTCCAACGATATAAACGACGCGTGCACACCGTTAACTGTACAGTCTTCGTTTTATGAACCTCACCCGAATCGCCGAAAATACAGAACTCAGTGAAACACTCCGTTTCCAAATAATCAATTCAATCTGGAAATAATACTTACGCATCAACTCGTTCCTGATATTCTCCTAAAAATAATGTTTCAATGAATGCATTCTGAACATTTCTTCAGGACAGAATATTTACCGAAAAAGTCAGATAAAAATACGATGGTATGTAATGACGGGTATCGAATGTCTACAAAACTGTTGTTCAACAAACAGAGAGGTCTTCCACGGTTGTCCCAACATTTTTCTCGACTAGAGAAATCCTTTTAGAGTTGATGTAGGCCGCGCGAAGAGATTTTTTCCGTGTATCCTTTTTCTAACTAGATCGACGTTCCCAGAAGGTTCGTCCGCAACGCCCCCGCATCGAGACAGGGTGTTAGAAAAACAGTCGAGTCGACGTTTGCTTGCCCGGAGCTCGGCAAACTCCGCTTTCGTTTGTTATTCCAAACCCACTAAGCGAACTATCGTTCAAAGTTTTCGAATATTTAACAAATAATGACGCAGCGGGCACCGTTCATCCGACGAAACGGACCTTGGACAGGGAGGAACTCGATCCATCTTTTGTGCGAGTCCGTACATCAAATAATAGATCAAGCTCTATCGAAAATTTCGAAATACAGTTTCTCGCTTACTAGGACCTTTGCGGATTTTTCTATTTTTTCTATTTGAACGTAGTCTCACTCGAGCCTGGTTCTTAGAAATGATTCAATAATTAACAGTTAATTGACACCGCTGATTGGAAGATGCATGATTAAGCAAAAACCATTTCCAATGATATGAAATAACATAGCAAATATTTTTCATCTTTAAAATAGTCTCTGTCGATGTGCATTAAGCGAAATTGAATTAGGAATAAAGTCTACCATCAAAGGACCATTTTAACGAGAGCGCTTCAAAGTACTTCTAGTACGTAAAAAAAACTAAATGAAGCGATGAGACAATTTTAATTTCGAGGACAACCTAATATGCGTCTAAAAACTTGTTGCCCGGAGTCCATTTCGCAGATTTAAATCAGCTCAACCCTTGGGAATTTCTCACCGGCTTTCGCTAGCGAAATTTCATCGAAAATCTGCAGCACAGGCGATTCGCAGATACGGATAACAAAACTGTTCCCGTTCAAAGGAAAGCTTCCCTACAATTTACTCTTTCTTCGAGCATTCGGGATCGCCGAAATCTCGGCCACCTTTAATAGCAACAACTGCGAAACTATTTCGTCGTAAACAAGCATCTTAGACGAAGACGAATCCATCGACAAAAGGATTTCGAGGCTGCTCGAGGAGCGTTTAACCGTGAAACGATTGAAGCAGCAAACAGGAAGGAAACTGTCATTTTTGCTCCATTTTCACGTCGCTCAGGGTCGAATTCGCTGGTGGATCGCGCGCAAGATAAACGCGCCCGGAGAAAATCCCTTTCGAATCAGCGCAGTTACGATGAATATCGTCGCCGGACGTATTTAGATCAGATTGCCGGATCGACCGCGTCCACGTTGTTTGCTAGAACGCGTCATGCATATACATGCACATAACCGATGATCCAGCGCGGAGGGTTGTGCGTGTGCGAAACTCACTCTGCCAACCGAGTGAGAGAGAGAGAGGGAGAGACAGAGATAGAGAGAGAGAGCCAGAGGAGGACATCGATGGACGTCATGCACACCGGATGCATCGGGTGTGTAGGTGGTGCACAACACAAGCACTCGATCGCTGCCGGTGCTGTGATAGGACAGCAGAATCGACCGGTGATCTTGTTACCTTGATAGTTGTTACTCTGCAAATGGATTTGCGGCTGCGCCGATTAGGATACGCCATGCGGCGGTCAGAGTTCTTACGCTTTCAGAGATCCCTGTGTGCAGGACCCGTGCCAGCCTCTACACACAATAGCCTGTGCATACAATATGGTCTCGCGTCATCTAAAACAGACGATTATTTTCTACACTATATTCCTCACCATGAATTGTTGAAGTGAAACTTCTTTGCCGAGGGTAACAATTTTCTGATGGAACGGATGCGACGTTTCGATGCAACGGAAGTGGAAAGTGGGGAGCGAAAATTTAAACTGAGAATGAACGGAGAAAAATAATTTCTTACCCCGACGGGATTCGAACCCCGGTCCACCGGTTGGGGATAACGAATGATATTTAGAATGATAGCGAACATTTTGGAATATATCGCAACGAATAAAATGCTCGGTAGTAGGATCAAACGAAAAGATTAGAAATACATGGTTATGTTACGACTACAGATATACATATAGTGATAGACTGCGTCGTCTTACGGGCGAGTTGAAAATCACACTGTCGGCGTGGGGTACAACACCGGCAAAAAATCTAAAATCAAAAATAAAATAAAGATACTAATGTGTGCTTATGAAAATCTAAGTAGAATCCACGTTTTCAATCAAAATGAATAAATATATTTTCATTTAAAAACAAAATTAGTCGCGCAGAAGAAGCTCAGTGTGGTGTTTACAAAGTATTATTATACTGATGTGTGTTTATCAAAATCTAAGTAGAATCCACGTTTTCAATCAAAATGAATAAATATATTTTCATTTAAAAACAACATTAGTCGCGCAGAAGAAGCTCAATGTGGTGTTTACAAAGTATTATTATACTAATGTGTGTTTATCAAAATCTAAGTAGAATCCACGTTTTCAATCAAAATGAATAAATATATTTTCATTTAAAAACGAAATTAGTCGCGCAGAAGAAGCTCAGTGTGGTGTTTACAAAGTATTATTATACTGATGTGTGTTTATCAAAATTTAAGTAGAATCCACGGTTTCAATCAAAATGAATAAATATATTTTCATTTAAAAACAAAATTAGTCGCGCAGAAGAAGCTCAGTGTGGTGTTTACAAAGTATTATTATACTGATGTGTGTTTATCAAAATTTAAGTAGAATCCACGTTTTCAATCAAAATGAATAAATATATTTTCATTTAAAAACGAAATTAGTCGCGCAGAAGAAGCTCAGTGTGGTGTTTACAAAGTATTATTATACTGATGTGTGTTTATCAAAATTTAAGTAGAATCCACGGTTTCAATCAAAATGAATAAATATATTTTCATTTAAAAACAAAATTAGTCGCGCAGAAGAAGCTCAGTGTGGTGTTTACAAAGTATTATTATACTGATGTGTGTTTATCAAAATTTAAGTAGAATCCACGTTTTCAATCAAAATGAATAAATATATTTTCATTTAAAAACGAAATTAGTCGCGCAGAAGAAGCTCAGTGTGGTGTTTACAAAGTATTATTATACTGATGTGTGTTTATCAAAATTTAAGTAGAATCCACGTTTTCAATCAAAATGAATAAATATATTTTCATTTAAAAACAAAATTAGTCGCGCAGAAGAAGCTCAGTGTGGTGTTTACAAAGTATTATTATACTAATGTGTGTTTATCAAAATTTAAGTAGAATCCACGTTTTCAATCAAAATGAATAAATATATTTTCATTTAAAAACAAAATTAGTCGCGCAGAAGAAGCTCAGTGTGGTGTTTACAAAGTATTATTATACTAATGTGTGTTTATCAAAATCTAAGTAGAATCCACGTTTTCAATCAAAATGAATAAATATATTTTCATTTAAAAACAACATTAGTCGCGCAGAAGAAGCTCAGTGTGGTGTTTACAAAGTATTATTATACTAATGTGTGTTTATGAAAATCTAAGTAGAATCCACGTTTTCAATCAAAATGAATAAATATATTTTCATTTAAAAACGAAATTAGTCGCGCAGAAGAAGCTCAGTGTGGTGTTTACAAAGTATTATTATACTGATGTGTGTTTATCAAAATTTAAGTAGAATCCACGTTTTCAATCAAAATGAATAAATATATTTTCATTTAAAAACAAAATTAGTCGCGCAGAAGAAGCTCAGTGTGGTGTTTTTTTTATTAGAGGGTGGAAAATAGAACCCACGCCCTTCGCCATGATACAAATTGAATATTTCTATACAATTATTTCCTTTATTTATCCTCGCCGTGGGTGCACAAAGTAACGCACAAAGAGCCCACAGTTTAGCAACGATTTGACGCTGGCAAAACGATTCCTCGTCGGATACTCGTCTCGGCGGCATTAATTTTGCAACGCGAGATTCCCGGAGGGCGAGTCGCGGCGTTACCTGCGGAATTGCGCAAGATGTCGGCGCGGAATGCCGAACCGAGTAATCTCGGGTTTCCATCGAACACGTCCCGCAACACGTCAAGTCACAATATTGTTAATTGGACGCGTCGAAGCTTGAACCAGAGTCGGCGTTCGTCGTTCGCGTTCACGCGTGCCGTCCATTGTCGCACGGCGGGCATTAACGTTCGAATCCTCGCGCAATTATTTTTCCTCCAGAGTGATTCTCGCTGGTCGGCTCCGATACCTCCGAACAATCGGGGCCATCCCCGTGCACCGAGGGAATCGCAAAACGGCGAACCCCGCGGCGACGACAGCTGCCCCGCAATCGAATGCGACCTCTCCTTCGACGCGACGGTGTTACGACTGTTACCTCGCGAGACACACAAATAACGCCGAAAACGGCGGCGACAATGCATTGGAAAACATTTTCGACGGGGCCCGCGCGCTGCTGGCGCGACTGTTGCAAACCACTTTATTATCGCTCGCTCGTCTCGAACTAATTTCTCGCAGAGCGGCTCTCCATTCTGACGAGGCCCACCCCGTGCGAACCCGGATTTGCTCGAATCCGATTTTCATACTTGTGCCCACGGTGAACAAATTGTAATTCTCAATGCTGCTCATTGTGATTCTCAATGCTCGCGACGACTCCTCGGTTTTCTTTCAGTCTTTACGGGGTGGTCTGAAATGGGTGTCAATGGGGTCAGTGAGATTTCACCGCTCCAAGTCATTTATTGTCAATTTGTTCGAATGATGAGTACTCTTGTTTTATACACAAGATTTTTATTTAAAAGGCCGCAGTCTGCTTATAGTAAATATTAACCCTTAGCACTCGGCTGTCCCCTCTGAGGCACCACTAAAAATTGCTGTACCATTCTTCAAAATATTGTTTACATTATTAAATATATCGGTATCTAATCAATTACTAAACATTTAGGTACTGTATAAAGTAATTTACCAATTTCATATCCACAAAATTGCAAAAATCATAATGTATGGAAATATTCTAGATCCGAAGAAATGTTTAATTTTCCAGTTAAAATAGCTCCAAGTGCAAAGGGTTAAACGAGTGTTTAGAATATACGCGAGCCATTAGATCGTCGAAACAATTATCTCCGCAGAACAAACATAAAAAATAGCCTGGCCCACAGAAGCTTTTCACATTCTCCTCGGCACAGTGTAAGTTTGTCATCTCTGTAGCGTTCGCTGACAATTGACAGCCCCTTGGTTCTTTGTTACGGTCGGTCTCATGCACCGGAAATGCGTAAGTAGGCAGACCAAGGTTTCGCGTTGCTCCCGATTCGTGGCACACGAGGGAAGATTCCTTTTACGATTTATTTGTCGATCCTAAAAATACATCGCGGGACAGGCTGCGTCCGTTATAAATGGATTATTAGACGTTCGAATTGCGCGCAACACCTGACACACGAGTGCCGTGCTGGTGAGGGAAGGCCGGGTTGGCTGCTCGCACTTATGGCATTCCGATGGGGAAACCAACAACTAGGGAGATCCCATTTTACGCGTCCTGTCCGCCACTCGAAGGATCGGCTAATATTTTACCTGAACCGCGGGGACAAAAGTGTTGACCGAGAGCTTCGCCATCGAGTCCCACGGGAAACCAGGATATCTGGCCGGGAATCGCGTCTATAGGGTCCCGTGCATTCTGAATCGACCACCGAGATCTCCAGAATAAAATTATCTGCCTTTTCGCGCCCTCGAAAACGAGTTGTTCCGACCAAATGGCGAGTCTTCAAAGAAATCGCCTTTTCCCACGTTTCGCGGAGAAATTAGAAATCGAATTTTTCTCACATTCCACAGGAAAATTTCAGCGATTTTATACAGTGGACAAAATTTGTTTACAATTCGAGAGTGAATGCTTCTATATATTTGGAAAATTGTCGATTTGTTCAATAGCGAATTCTCTTTGACAATGGTATTAAATTCTTTATTTTAGCGGATGGAAAATGTTGTACGGTTGTTTTCGCCTGCGTTGTAAAAGCGCGACGTTTTTTTTTATGTCGTTTTGTTTGGAGAACCAGTAGCAAGTTTCAGCTGTTTTGTTACACGGTCGCGCGAACACAAACGCGTAACAAATTCTATTTTCATAAGCCGCTGCCATACCGGGGCTAGCCATAATTTCATAACAATAGTTCCATGCTAAATTTCCTCCGTGCCAGGAAAATCGGGCTCGGCAATGGCGCCGAGCGAAACTGCGTGCATTATCTTACCGTCGCCAATTCCATCAGCGGCATAAATTACGCGAAGTGTCGTTGCGCCTTGCGGGCTCGAAACGTTCGAGAAAAATCCTAAAACCACACTATAAATTACAAAAATCATTACCCGCGAAACAAGTATTTTTTAAGCGAACACTAAGGTATTGTTTCCAAAATAACTTACCAAAATCAGACATTGCTACAAAAATCTGCAGATAATTCTAACTATGTTCCTAATAATAATAATATTTATTTTTGTATTTGCACAATAATTTCAAGAATTTCTGTCAAATTAAATTAGAAATTGTCTCATCAAATTCTTTGTTAAACATTTTCTTCACCAACGTAGAGTAATTAGGGGTTGGTTCACATCCTGCGCCTCTTATTTTTGAATTTCTTGTTTCACACCTAGCCAAAAACTATTTGCATAATTATTTCAAGGAATACAGTCAAAGTAAATTAGAGTTTCATCTCGTAAAAGTCTTTGTTAAATATTTTTCTCCGCAACACAGCATAGTTAGGGGATGGTTCACACTCTATATCCCTTATTTTTGAGTTTTTCGTTCGACACCTAGGAAAAATTGCAACAGTAGTGCAGCACGAGGCCGAAAGTGTGCGGAACGGCGGTAATGGGTTGAGTAAAGGTTTCCCGAATTTGAAAACCAGTCGGGCGCATCGGTGCATCCTGTTAAAGCGTATATTTACACAGGATACACGGCGGCGCATTGTCGCAACGGCAGCAAATGCGCGTTTCGAATTGAACACGCAGCCATTGATTGATTCGAGCAATCGAACGCCAGCTACAAATAAATAATTCCGTGAATGCAGGCCCCCGTTGTGCACGGTATATGTATACGTTATGTATGTATGGATGTATGTATTCGACAAGCCAGAAAATAGCCGAATCTCGCAAAACGCGGCAGCGCTTCATAATGCGGATGTCGTTCGCACAATATTTGGTAACAGCGGCCGGCTCTGTTCCCATCTGTCCACCTGTACAAGTAGTCGTGGGATTTATCGGTGTCCCGCGATACCGGGTGTTAATCTCATTATCATTCGACCATTTCCATCGACTACAATAACTCTTTCTTATCGATACTTCAGATTCATTCACACAGAGATTCCTCGATCCGTAAACGTTTGATTCGTCAAACGTTGAAATTATAATACTGCAAAATTGCTAATTTCTGTATCCTTCATTTCTATATCATATAGTGCATATACAAAATTTACGATCGCTAAAACTGTAGATTATTATAAAGTAGATAGGAATAACTTTTTAATGAATTTTACTGGAAATTTCATCCCGATATCACTTATGGTTGAAGATTTACCCGGCAAGAGTACCCCATCTTAAAAGATACAAACAAAACAAGTATCGATAAGACTACGGGATTTGCCGGGTTCCGTAAATTATAATGTTAATTACTAGACTGTGGATCTTTATTTATTTATATCAAAATTGGGTAGACGATTTCTCCCCTACTATAATCATTAAGAGATGAAGAAATAACATTCAATTTAGTTTCTATTTGTTGCAATTGACGCAGACAATTTTTACTTTGCATAAAGATCATTAGCTACCGACTTCGTAGACATGTGACGTTTCCGCAAGGGATTGTTGGGTACATTTGAGGGTAAAGTCTGCTAACAAGCGATCATTTATCTCTAGCAAAGGTGGTTGGTCAGGTATCGGGCCAGGGAAGACAGAATGAAATCGTGAAATTAGGTGGTTCGAGCGGAACGCGGTCAGGGAATCGTAGAAATCGCGGAAGCACCGGTTCGAATTTTCCTCCTATGGCAACGGGAAGTGGGTACTCGTGAGGTATTCGAGGACACTCGATTGGGCACCGTACTTAAGGGTGTAACCGAGCGCATGATCGAGCCACGTCCGCGGTGGTGACCCAGGCCATGTGGCAGCCGCCTCGAGAACTCTCAGAGAGTTCGCCTCTCTCTCTCTCTCTTTCTATCTTTCTCTTTAGCCAAGGAGAATAAATCGGAAACAAATTCGCCGTCGAAGGGGTGGCACTCGGATTGTCTCGTGCGACATAATGAGATTCGGCCGTGCGTGAAGCCTAGATAGATTCAAAGTGGCCCGTGCAAAGCGTCTCCGGAGGGCCGCCATGCCGGGTGCGTCTATGCAGCCTGAATTTCGAATACCCGTAAACACCCCAGTGTATTAAGATGCCTACGTGTTCTGGCAGAGATGACAAGCGATTGGACAAGCTCACGGTCGAACGGACCCGTTGCGATACGACCCGCGTTCCGATCGAGCTGTAGTCTGTGCACTTTGTGATACGTACCTTGTGTTTCCGACGGGATTTCCATTCCGTCTTCCTTTTCGAAACTCATGGTGAATCGTTCCAGTAACCAACCGTATCTCGCCTATGTTTTTTTATCTTTCAACGTGGTAACCTGTTAGAAAGTTTGTTTTCCAGTCTCAGTACAAAATCGAATGTTTCGATCTAGAATCTAGATTTTCGCGAATTAACTCGTATAGAAGAGTCCATCCAGAAAGAAATCGCTTAGGGGAGCGACCTAGCACGCTACGCCGGTTGAATCGTGCTGCTGTAATATGTATCTTGATCGAGATAGCTCTGTCAACGTGGTCGAGCGTGTTCGTGCGATTCAGCATGATTATTCGAGAAACAATCCTTTGCTGTTGATCCCAATCTTCGTGAGAGTTGAATTCAATTTATTCGCTGCAGTTTTATTCATGGCACTGCGTTTCCTAATACAAACCTGAAAATATTGACTACTTCCTCTCCAAACATTGCAGATCGAATAGAGAATTTTCACTTTTAATTACTACCATACAGTACAGAAAAGGATGTGGGAAGTACTGGAGGATGAAGGGGGAGGGGAGAAATGGTTGAGGAAAGTGGAGGAATGGAGAGAAGGAATAGTTGGAAAGAATGGAATGAATCAGGAGCAACCGGAAGAGGAGGTCCCAAGCTTGTAAGTTTGTACAATATGTAAGAATGTTGAACATTTGTGTTTGACCCTATAATATATATACTTTTATTGATTTATACGTTATATATATTTTTATCGATTTGTATAATACGTATTTTGTTAACAAGTTTATGTGATTGTTTGGTTTTGTATTAAATAAATGTTGCTGACAGTTCCAAATCAGCAAAGAAAGGATACAGACGTGTTGAGCTTACATATATAATATTGTATAAATTGTAAATTGTAAACCTGTAATAGTAAATAGCGTCTATTGTAAATAGGTTTCTTCTCTCTCTCTCTCTATCTATTAGATGTGAGCATAAGCATAAGGTAGCTTGTAGTTAGAATAAGGTTAGGTTAAGAAAAGTAGTGAATAGGAAGATAAAGGCGAAGTAAGGTAAAAAGAGATTGTAACCCTAAGGGGAATCAATAAAGTTATACTACTACTACTACTACTAGCATACAGTAATTGCAATCTGGAAACTTGAAATTTAGCGTTTCAACCGTGAACAAAGGTGTCGACTGCAGTAGCAAATATTTATGTTTCATTGTGGTAGCTATTTTATTGAATAAACATTTATTTATGTTGAAACTAATCTTTTTAATTAATGCTATTTGGTCCCATCAGGGTTTCAAATCCATTTACCAATCTCCCCTTCTTTCCACTCTCACTGTCGTCTGATTTCGACATTTATGTTGGAACTATTTATATCAATAAAGTTCCATGTA
Source organism: Lasioglossum morio (assembly GCA_916610235.2). Taxonomy (NCBI): domain Eukaryota; kingdom Metazoa; phylum Arthropoda; class Insecta; order Hymenoptera; family Halictidae; genus Lasioglossum; species Lasioglossum morio. The sequence continues at coordinate 5,749,881 of OU744330.1, read as the reverse complement.
ACTTTCGTTCGCATGAAAATGCGGGTAACTGAAGATTAACGAGTAGAGCATACTGTAATAATGTTTCTAGAATCCTTTCGACTTAGCCCACGACCGAGTGCCACGGCAGTCCTCAAAACTCGAAAGGGTTGATTCGAAATAAATGGCAAGACGAGCGAGTTCAAAGAATGGCTCAGGGCAGAAAGTTGCAGTAAAGGGGGGGTAGTAATGCGCGTATTAGTGGGCTAAATGCTGGTTGCAGGGCCGTCCCTCGGGAGCGGAGGGTAAAATTTTGCCTCGAGGTTCGGTAACCGTCTTCCCAAGGGACACGATCGGCACCTCCATTCGGAATCGGACTATCGAGTTTCGTCGAGCAACTTAGCAACGTTTCGCCGATGAAATCGAGGGAACTCTAGACGATGATGACTCTATCCACTCCGTCAGCGTCAGAGCCAACGCTGACCCTATTCCTGTTTTTACAACGATTAAAAACCGAAACGATATGTAATACACGTGCCGGATATCGTAAATTGATTTATTCTGTTACATCCGCGATAAAACCGACACGAAATATCAGTAAATGCACTCTTGCAATCTGCATAACAATGTACCAGCCATTCGCTTTGACTGCTTGGTACTTCTATCGCAAAATATATGAAAACATATATTATCTTCTCTATTTTCAGGTTAAAATAACAATTATCTGCTGTTTACAGTCGTTGTCGGTGATTAGCAATTTTAATTTGACTCGCTGCCATTAGAGATTTATTATGTGCACAAGGAAACATCGTGTACAGATATTGTAAACGGGACATAGAAATGAACGAGACTCCTCTTCGACATCAAATGTTGCGAATCGAACATTCTCATTGAAACTTCGTCGACGAACCGGAATTTATTAACAACGCGTTTATTTTTATGGCTCTATTAGTCGAAGCTGTTAGCAAACGTCGGCACAGTATTACGAAGTATCCTTCTCACGGATGCATCGTTAATGTGCGACAAACAATGCTCGTACCTTGTGCCTGTTGGAAATGAAAATTATTACAGTCATCAATATAAATATGTACAATCTTCTGAGGATCTTTCCTTGACGTAGCAGGTGGGAAGTTGAAATTTCAACGACTGTGGAACGATATCCAGCGAAGGATAACGTTTTAATCGAGCGGTCGATCGCGCGTTGGCAGGGGCAGCTCATCGTTGTCCATAAAGCGTTTTCGGTGCAACAGGCAGGAAGCAAAGACGCGAGAGGCAAAAGGTAAGAGGCAAGAGTCGCAAGGATGGGTTTTCAAGAAACGTCGTCGATGTTTGCCGCGGCCAAAGTGGCCTCGAGTGGCGTCCATTAGCCGGGCACGCGGTTGCGTTCGGTTCCTTCCTCTCCGCCCCGCGTGTGGAAAAGTACACGCTCGAGGGGCAAAGAAAGCCGTGCGTGTGTAAAGAAATACCGTAGAAGACACCTTGATTGCATGGCTACCGGGAGCCGCACGGCAAACACCGGCCCGAGATCCACGGTCATGCGAGGACCGTGTGCATATAGATCGTACAAGTGGCGTTCGCGTCTTTTGCTCGCTTTTCGAAACGTCTCGAGTGCCAGCAGCCGTTAGGGAATCGATGGCCGTGTCTCTCTCTCTCTCTCTCGATCCGATCCTTCCGATCATCATTTTCTGACCCACATCGTTCGATCCCACAAGATCGTCCTTCGCGATCTTCCATCTTGTTCTAAGCATCATTCTTTCACAGAGGCTGCACGAATATTGGATTCTTCTTAATGACATTTTTTGAATCTGTCTTGATTTATATTCGCCATTTTTGTTATTATTATTATTTATTGTGAGCTGCTATGGCCACCCGGTGTATTATTGATATCGCATATATCGAATACCAACTGTTTGTTACCAACGATAGAGAAATGTAATAAAATAAAACGAACGTTATTATAGATTATAACATTATTATAGACGGACTGAAGCCCTTTTACATAAGTGTTTACAATATCAAAGAAAAGAAAAAAAAGAGAAAGATACAATACTACTCGTGTAATAACAAAGAAGGGACATGTTCAAAAAGAAAAATTGAATAATGGTACAATCGATATGGTATTATCATATAATCCTGCGTATAGTTGCATTTTAAAATTTTGTAATGAATCACTGAAAAAAATCAATACGATTATAAATTGTGCATGATTTTGTGATAATGCGATTGATTCGATTAATTAATCCATAAGTAGATTTCGCTTTAAGTGTTTGAAAACCCGCTCTTGTTCTCAGTTCACGTTCTGGTACATAAAAATTGATTTACGCAACTAGAGAGGAACAATCAATATGATTTGTTCAATATTTGTTCGATGTTTAAATACTTTACCACCGTCTGGTAATGATTAACATTTCTACGAATAGATCTCACAGTTCAGATCACTTGAAAGGCGTGTTACCTACCCTGTTTCTCTCAAAGTTTAAACGATCCCGGAAAAGTTCAAGACCGCGCGTCACACATCATATAATATTGATTTTTAATCCAATGATTTCTTGCTTTATAACTGGCCAGATCCGAAATGTCGTATCATCGCGAAGGGACATTCTGCGCTTGATGCTTTTGCAGATGACATTTGCGACCGCGCTATCGACCAATAATTAATGTTAACGTCTTTACGCCAATCAAACGAGAAGCCTGTTCTCGTTTATTGCAGCGTGCGATTCCCCGGTTAACGAATACGGAAAGCAAACGGACACGAGCGGAAAAGAAAAATCTAATGACTTTATTCAACGTCACCGGTCCTGTAATTACCCGTAGGGTGACGGCGTGCGGGAGGAGACGCCGGTCCCCCCGTCTAGCGATTAGCAATCCCTCGGTGATTACCAAGTTAGCCTAAATAGGGTATAGTGTTTAGGGAGAGTCTACGTGGGCCCAATGCTAATCGTCGCTTCTGTGTAAGAACATACGCGCTGAGGGTGGCCTGGACTCGGTTTAACCATTGTTTCGGGGAAACACGTTCACGTATAGATCCGTCGAAGAGGCGCAATTTCTTTATAATACTGCTTGTTTGCTCCTTGAACAGTGCTCATTGATCTTGTAAGGGAAACTAGTTCGGAGTAATAATGATTAACTAATGAAATTCCAAGAAACAGCCGCTCCAAAACGTTTTGATCAAAGATTGTATAATGCAATTAGAATCTCAAGGTAGAGATTATTTAGCCGTACATTATTTTCCAATACATTATTATACTTTATATAATTTAACCCTTATCCGTCCGTTGTGTCAATTTGACACAGTTTTGCCGAAATAAGTTATACTGTTCTGTTATTTTTCGGTAAATTTTTTTTTTTTTATTTTGGAAATCTCATATGAGATTTATTATAATATAATGCTTAGTACAGAGTATTACATAACAGAGTATTAGTACAGAGTATATTGTATGGTATAACAAAAATATTATTTACAATATAAAAATCAAAAATCCTTAGGCACGTAGGTTACATGTATTTAAAATTTCGTTTTTTTTATTTATTTAATACGGAACACATAACCGAGAAACCTAAGATGCAATTGTTAACTCATCAATTTAGACTTAAAAAAAATATTGAAATTGTTTTAATTTGTTTCACTGTGTCAATTGAACACCGAGGGACAGATTCGGTTCGTGAAATGAGGGACGGATGAGGGTTAATACAAATAACATATAAATAATCGTAGGCCAGTACACAAGCAGTCTTAAACATATACAGTTTCCTTGAATTTTTAACTTACAGGCATTCGAAAACGAGTAGGTTATTTTCCATATTTCTACTAAAGATCTAAAGAACACAACATAATCTTGTTTCACAGAGAAACATTTGACCCTTCGTAAAAATTCGATAGAAGACGTTGTCGTTCCCATAGGATTACAGTTTCTCCAGCGAAACATCAACCTCAACAGCCTCATCCAACAACTTCTGCTACAATCTTTGGAACAAAAAAAATTGCTGCTCTGCTTGCGAGTTTCTCTAGCTAATGTCTCCAATAGAAACAACAACGAGTAGCATCGGGGAGAAACAGGTGCGAGTCCTTGGAAGGATCCAGCCGCCCAACAACGGAAGAAAAGGGAGGTGAAAGGGGATGAAAATCGGCGGAGGGTCTCGAAAGAAGCAGAGAAGACCGCGCGCGTCTCGTGCAGTATCTGGCCGCATCCCTCGAAATTCCGTTCACGTACAAGATGGCGGCTGTAGTTTGCTGCCGACATGCACCGCCCCTGACTCTGTCTCCCGTTTCATCCCGTTTCTCATCCCCGTGTCCCACCCCGTCGTTCCCTGTTCCTCGGCTTCTGGCCTTGCCCTTTGGAGAAGAGACGGAACCCGTCGAACCCGGTCGAACATCGTGCCACGCTTCGCGTTAAACGTTCCCAACAGTTTGCGACGACATGCCCATTAGACGGCGGGGTCGTGGTACCCGCGGAACGAACGAGAAACGACCGGCGGGTACGCAAGGACTCGCCGTTGAACCCGGCGCAAGACCCCTCCGGTCTGCTACGAACGAACCTATTTGCCGGTCTTTGGAAAATAAACGCTCGCGGATACGCCCCTGAATACTAATTCCACCCTTCCTTCTCCTCCAACTCCCTGTTCGTCATCCCTTCTCTCCACTCTCTCTCTTTCTCTCTTCGTCGTACTCTCCTCTTCGTCATCCTGCAATCGGTCACGATTACACTCTCCGTTCCCCTTCACCCTCCGGCTTCGATCCTGCCCGCTCACGCTCGCCGGAAGTTGAAACAATGAGCCACGGGAAACGGCGAAAATTATGTACAAATTCGCCGAGTGTTTAGGGCGTGATTTAACCAGCCCGCGTGTATCTACCGAACCGAGCTAGCCTAATGGCCCGGCTCTCGTTCAATGACTACCGTCGAAGCGGCCCGTAAATATTTGGACGATGCCTTCGACAAACGCGGATTCACTTCAACAGACTTCGAACCGAGTTTCTGATCGTTGTTCTTTCGTTTTCGTCTCGGTTTCTTGTTCCAGCAGATTATTAGCTAGAACATTTTGTACTTGAGGCCAACAACCGTAGTCCCGTTGAAAGCACCGGTTCTCGTTAGATCACCGAAGTTAAACAATGTGGAACGTGAACGGCACTAGGATGGGTGACCGTCTGGTAAAAAACCGGAAAGTGACCCACCCGGGGTGTTTTTCACGTGTTGTTGGCAAAAGGTGGTTTGGAACCCACCATAAACAGTAGGTCCCGCTGAAAAGGCGATGTGAGAGTGGAAAGAGGAAGAGGATTGGTAAATGAATTTGAAACCCCGAGGGGACTAAATATCATGTTACATACATTACATACATTTTGTACTTGAGGAAAATGGTCGTGGATTATTATTTTTTGGATTTTGCAAGATTCGGGAAGAGTTTCAGGGTAGAATCAGATTTCTAGATTCTACAACGGTCGAACGTTTATCTGACTCCGCTGACCAAAAATAGAAACCTCGCCCAAAGCGTAATCCGAAAATGGTAAAAAGTTCTTGTCGGTTGCCAAAAACGCGTGACGGGAATCCTCTGGAAATACCGGGTGTATTAAAATTCCGCGAGTTGCGTCACCGTCAGGCCCGGAGCGGTATGTTAATTAGTTGACACGAATTTGGCACTGAGTCTACCCGAAATCCCCGAAGCACCTCGAGCGCAGGGCCGAGTTTTTGTAAACGATCCGAGCAGCTGGTTGTGTACATACAGAACGAGCAGACAGAATCTTCCAATTGGCTTGTTGAACTTTCTGGGAACGGGTTAAAGAGCGGTGGCGAAATGGTTCCAGATTGCGCGTATACAATATCCCGAAGACGACACTGGTCACCCGTGTGCCCGTGTCTGTGTGCACACACCGGGACCTTGTTCGAAATGGTCCGTTTGTCGTTTTTCATGGTTGCTACCGCCGCGTAATGGAATGTCCACACTTCAGGTTCGTGTGTTGTCCGGCTGATCGAAAGTGCCACACACCGATCCTTCGGAGACCCATCCGGCTGAATATTCGAATGAAATTTAATCGAGCCGGTCGCCGCTCTGATTTACCTGCTTCGAGGACAATGAGGAGACCCACTTTCGCGTTACCGTCGAAAGAAAGTGCTGAAAAGCGGAAGCAAAGAGATTAAGATCCTGTCGCGTCGCTAAGAAGGATCAACGTTGACGGAGCTAACCAACCGTGAGGACCTTTCGGCAGATCAGACCCTTTAAACTAATCTCCCGTGGCGAAGAATTAGTTTGTATTCGAAGAACGACGGTGGCGCGGTACGCGAGAACATCGAGAGTCGAGTCCGAGGTTGCTTCGGAAAAATAATCCGCGTGGAATTAATTTACCACGAGAACGAGCTTGCTTGAATGGCGAGTATTGTTGCAGCGCGATCTACGAGCCGTGTTGCATCGACGCGATTCTCAATGGTACAGGCGAGCATCGCAGTTTGTTAGTTAAATAAACACGAAAACCTGCTTGAACAGCAATCCACCTCGCGGAGACTTTTTCAAATTCCCGCGCGCTGCAACGTGGCGGCTGACCTTCGCCCGGGAGTTCTCTCACCTCGAGACTTCGCGAACGAAACGCACGGATACGCCGAGGTTTTTCACAGGGAAAACTAGTCTTTTTGAGATCTACGCGATTGAATCATTCGAGGGACAACGCAGCGAGTTTTTGGAGCTAATTAGAATGTAAATAGAGGATGACAAGCGCTCGGCGTGGACCGGGATTAAAAGTGCCGGTAACGTCGTAATTATAGCTCGTAAATGATAGCAACGGAGAAAAGACGCGCCGCGGAAACTGATATGGAAGACGGTCAATAAATGTCGAATCACCGGCAATATTGTTCGGGCTGTTATTTTTATTCGGTGAAACACAAGGCGACGGATTTCGTGGCCGGCTCGAAGGTATCCCCGGCCGCGTATCGCCTTTGTGAGAGCCTCAAAGCAGGCTTATATCAGTGTCAGATCGGGGGACCGGCACAATGGAACGAAAAGAAAATTTCAACTAATTCGTCGAGATGGAACCCACTCGACTGGGTAATTTCGCGCGATGAGTCGGGATGTTCTACTCGGTCTTCGAACGGTACTTCATCCTTTAGCTTCGTCTTCTTCTTCGTCGACGCGAGCCTTTCGTCCCTAGAGCCTCTCTAAACGCGGCAAACACCACTCGAAATGATTTTCCTTGTTTCGTCAATACTCTCGAAACTGACTTTGTTCTTCAGACGAATCGGGGCCTGGAAAGCGCGCGTATTTCGACGGAAAATTGACGAGACTGTCGCTCTTACTGGCTGAACCCTGCCTGCAAAATATTTGAGCTAAAAGAATTAAACGATTTTAGAAGATCATAGAAATTCTCCAGTTTATTCTTTAAACGTTGATCGAGAAATACAAAAATTCCTAACGAACAAAATGGAAAATTTTTTGAAATAAGGATTTTATGTTTGAAACCTTTGCAGACATTCGAATAATAATTTTAGTGTTTGTGCATTCCGCAGCACAATGAACGTGGTTAAAGATCCCACGTGCCATATTATGCACATATTCAGCGATTTGCATTGCAAATAAAGAGGCAACTTTGAAGGATGAACTTTGCAGAGGTGCATCACGAAGCAAACATCGAGATCGATGTTTGTTATCACGATTGTGTCTCGCGCGAAAGCTTGAAAAGCAACCTCTCAAACATCGCTGGGTATAATCAGCAATAATGATCCTTGTTAGTAAGATTTGGAAAACGCGGCTCGGCAAATAGTTCCGAAATTTTTCGGTTGGAAATCATCAAAGCGGCTCGAACCGTATCGTCCGTTGCGCCCGGGCTATTTTGTCGCATTTTGTCGTAGTTTTTCTGGGCTTTGATAATCCTAAAGGGGGATTCTACGAGTCCGCGTAATCCGGCTAGTGTTCGCTAATGAAATTAAATAAAAAGTGAGAGGAAGAGAGAGAGATAGATAGAGAGAGAGAGAGAGCGGGAGTGGATGGGACGCGACGCAGACATTCACAGAGAGGACACAGAAAAACGCAAAGGAAAAAAAGAGAGCAGGTCCCTCCCGATGGACACAAAAAAAAAACTATAAAAAAAGAGAAAAGGAATAAAAATGAAAGAGTCGACGCCGAGGGGATTTGCAGCGGCGTTGATTAAAACCGCGACGACGTATGGCTGCATTTGAGGAACAGCGAATTCACAGCCAGCCCCGCGACTGCAAGTGTAGTCGATACTCAGCGCGCGTGGGTGTGTACGGGCAGCGTGCACGCGCGTGTTCATTCGCCGGTGCAATCGCATTTTTTTCCCCGGCGCGGCGGCCGAGCCACCGTGAAAGAAACGGAATCGCAAATTCCTGAGAGTGCAGCCGCCGATTATAATTGAACACGCATTATTCTTCATGCATAAAGGATGCATTTAATAGGGAGCCGCGGACCTACATATCTTCATTATCGGACTACCGGGAAATTATTCGCAGACCGATCCTGCCACTGCGGACTTCCGTTTGCATCTTTTACCGCAAACACCCTTCGCCCGGTAACGATTTTTCAAGATTGACTATCCCTTCAAATGCGTTTATCGCGATTGTTTTAACTGTCCGTGGAATTGTTTTACTTCACAATTCGTTCCGATACAAAATTATAGCTCTAAGAAAAGAATTCTATACCTTGCTTATCGAAAGGAGAGAAGTATACATGCGTATAGTGGATAAACTGGTGATCATAATAGCTGCGCACCCCATTCCGATGACTGCCAGCTTTTAACATATGAATAACAGGGGTGGTGTGGACATCTACTATGACCATGTTCGCACGACGACGAATATTTCGAAATTTATCTCGCAGTACCCAGACCATAGTGCGAATATTTGTCGAGGAATTATAAACTGTACATGATATATGTACGACATATTTTTTATTGATTCATCAAAGATAAGCCCATTTACTTAACTTAAATATGAGTATTTGCGTTGCGAATGCTGAGGGAATTTGTACGAACCTTGAGGAGGACTAAGTGATTTTTTTTCAGAGGGAAATAAAATGCAGGGGGTTGATCGGAGGAATTCGCGTCAGGTTCCCCGAGCCGGTCTCTTCAGGGTTGTCCGTCTAATAGGCAGGAGAAGGCTGGAAAAAGGTGGAAAGACACGAAACTGGTTGCAGAGGGCCTGTCTGGTGCACGATTTTCTGGATCGCGGCAGATAGGGCGGTTCGCGCGTGATTTGCGCGATTACCTGTAATGACGCTCGATCTCTCATGGGGGTCGTGACCGATCCCTGTGTGTGGGTACAGCTTCGTGACAATGGTCGCTCATTATCGGCTCGCTATTGGCCTATTGTTGCCGGTGAGAGAGCCGGAACGGCCTTACCGACTGCGGCGAGGAGTGATACTGGCTCCACCGCAGGGTGACTCGTCCTTTTTCGACTTGCCGGCAACCGAATCGTATTCCAAATGCCGCGCGGTGAATGATAAAAGGCGAATTTCAACGATCTATGATTTTAATGTGACATATCCTATCCCCGCGCGCTTCACCCCACTCGTCGATATCTATTGCCCGCTCTCAATGCCAGCGAACGATGCTCACTATCCCATCCATGAACCCGTTTCTTGCTAATTTATTCCTGGAAATGTCGCGAATCATCCCTATCGATGGCAACATTATTTCAGAAGAGGTATTCGAGTGCGATTAATAAAAATATTATGGACAGTGATACAACGATGAAAAAGAGAATGTAACAAAGTTTGCCTCGTCACATCAATGTTCAACCACAGCTGTAAAAAAAGAAAATCGATGAACCGTCCACTGGAAGAGTTTTTAAACTGAAAAATAAAGAGTCGTTCAATATCGAAATCATTTAAGCTTGCTCCAAGACGGTCCAAGCAACCCTTAAAAGCAGCCAGCCACCCTTCCGTCGCAAGTTTTTCGCAATAATTGCGGAGCCGTTCTCCCGGCCGGTCGGTCGATTAATATTCCGTGGTTTCGGCGAGCAGCTTCGCCGAGAAAAACCAAGAAAAATAATTTTCCCGTCCCATCGGGGTCAGGGGGTCCTCTTCGCAACCCCTTCGCGCCTCCTCTGCCGCGACCGGCGCAGGCAGAAAAGCAAGCAGAAAACGTAGGCAGAAAGCTGAAACCCGATGGGCGCAGCCAGGACGCGCTAAAACATGCAAAATCATGCAAATTGCGTTCGTTCGAACACCCTCTCCGCCTCCACCTACATCGGCTTCCTCCGCGTTTTACCGATCCCCGTCCACCTCCTCCTCCGCCTCTCGTGCGCAGCAGCCCCCCTTTTTCCGTCTCGCCCCTAACCGCCTCTCTTTTTCTCCGTTTTTCCTCGACCATGTCTGTCTTCCTTCTGCCTCCTCCGCCTCCAACCCCCTCATCTCTCTCTCTCTCACACACACACACACTCTCTCTCTGTTCACCACCCATCGTAACCCCCTTTTTCACCACCCCCAACCTCCTGGCAGCCCCGTTCTTCGCAAGCCCCTCGTGTGCGAGTGCCAGCGTCAAAAATGTTTCGACGATTGCGTGCCGCGGCGTTTGCTCCTTTATTTTTGCCGAGGGGTGGAATACCCGGCTGGGCGGGGCCGCTGCCCCCGGGACACAAAGGGGGATGAAACTTCGCCCGCCATATTTACGTCTCTGCCTGGTGGGAAACGAAAAAAGTCCGGAAAATCGTTGTTGAGGCGCTCAACCCTTTCCCGGTCTTGGCTGTCATCGAATACCGACTGCCGCAGAACGAGAATCATTTTTCGATTCCCCGCCGGGAAATCGGGACTGGAAATACCTAGGATGTTCTGTTTCAGGATCGTTGTCTTCAAATCTTTAGCACCAGTCGCATACCCTTCTTTATTAATTTTTTCAACTGACTTTTCAAAATATTTTCTTGTAATTGTATGGCGAGAATAATTGCAAATAAACTTTCAATGGCATGTCTTGTTTTATGAAACAATAGTACATTAGTTCGACTGCTTCGCTGTGAAGAAAACGTCAAAGTGAGTCTGTAGTGACAGTCGCAAACAAACTCGAATCACGAGCGTTTCGGCCCCGAGTAAAGTGCAGGTAATGTTAGGAAATTAGTAAAGCCGGATGGAACGATTCTTTCGTGGGCCGGTTTCTCCAGTGAAATGAGGTTTGTTTGGTGGGTCAGCTCTTTTAGATTACAGGGGGCCGATTTACTGTTCTGGAAAGCCGATTACGCGCCGCTTTAATCTGTCAGACCGTGTTCGAGTGCAGGTCACTCTCCTTATTACAATGCCAGACGAGGAACCACCGAGTTCCCGAACTGTCAAATTCAGCTGCAGGTACCTCCTCGTGACCTTTCGATACTTGCTCGCATTACAAACATCTTAGTCCCGCCACCTATGGCGATTCGACAGGTGCTCCTACCATCGTTACTCCAGATTTACGTGGAGCTTCTGTCTACCTGCTGCACTTCCACAAAGTCTCCAGTCTTCGAATGACGACTACTTTCTTTTGTAGGTATTAGATAGATTTTAATATTTGTATGTGTTGGTGCCGATCGATCGTCGGTGACCAGCTGATCGTCTGCTGCTGGTCGTCGTTACGAGCCGACGATCCATTTGTTATTACCGACTGACGTTCGTTTGTATTAAACATTTGTATTCAGATTCTAACATACCGTGAAACGAAAAACATCTATTTAAATAAGGGTCCCATGGAAATCACCGACACAGACTTCTCCGACAGGGTTTTCGCCGACAACATTTCACCGACTCCAGATTTGACCGACAATAGCTTTGGCCGACAACGCTTTTAACCGACAACGAATTTGATCGACAACGAATTGTATCCACAACGACTTGAGACACAGTATGATAATATTGTATGATAATATTGTATGATAATACATATGATAATACTGTATGATAATACATACTGTGGTCATCTTAAGATGTTGTGGATGAAATTCGTTGTCGGTGAAAGTCGTTGTCGATGAAATTCGTTGTCGGTTAAAGGCGTTGTCGGCCAAAGCTATTGTCGGTCAAATCTGGAGTCGGTGAAATGTTGTCGGCGAAAACCGTGTCGGAGAAGTCTGTGTCGGTGATTTCCATGGGACCCTTAAATAAAGCTCCTATAAATTTCAGAAGTGGCATGGACGTTCATTCATGTAGACAGTAATATGTACATAGATTTATAAATAAAAAACCTCAACGTTCGTATCTTGAATTTCTAATTATCTTTCTTCTAACTTGAATAGAGGAATGTCTCTTCGCTTCCACAGACTGAGGTGTTCCATTGAATCGAAATAGATATCATAGATTCTATGGGAATTTCCAAGGCAGGTGGTTCAGCAATCAGCATATTACCCACAAACATTTCCCACAGGCTTCAAAACACAAATACAAACCTCGATCGAATCAAAACGCGCTAGACAGCTCGATGCGTCTGAAAACCACGAAGACACGAAAGCAAAAAGTTGCGAGGCGAATCGAATCACGTCATCCGCAGCCAAACGAAGAAGAATCTCCTTTCCGATTCCTGCAGGCTCTCGAGCCGTTCCCGGTCCGGAGTGCTTGATAAAGCAAGAGTTAAAGACGCCAGGCAGCAGCTTTGTTCCCCCAGCCACGACGGGCAAAGTTTACACTCGAGCGGGAACAATGCAACAATACCCGCGTCTACAGCTCTTGACGGGCTCACGAGCCAGCCCAGAAACGAAAAGGAGCGGCCACGGTTGACAAGGACAGAGAGAGAAAGAGAGAAAGAGAAAGAAGAGAAGAGTCCAGGCCTCGAGAAAGAGAGAAGAGGAGGTGTTGAAGAAGGACAGGAACGAGGACTGACCGTGGTAGAGTGGTAGTAGGTGGATCCCTGGTAACGGATAAACCTTGACCAGAGGGGATGAAGAGAAAAGACGGGAATGAAATCGAAGGGAGGCCGAGGAGGGAGATGAGCAACAAGAACGAGAGAAGAAGGCGCGCGGGATTCGAGGCTTCGAGCAGGCAGGATAAATAAACGCAGCGCGCCGCCCTCTCATCTCGGACACCTCTATTTCGCCGCGGTGAAAGAGACGCAAGTCATCCTCCGTTTCTGACCACGGATACCAAGAAGAAAAAGAGGAGCGGCCGGGCCCGGTCGGGCTGAGTCGGACTCGTCGAGCGGGGGCGCAGGGAAAATGAAGAAGAGGAGTACCACCTTCTTCACCTTTTCGTTACCCGACATGGCTGCTCTCTCGTCATTAACCTTTTCCTCGGAGACGTGGATGATGCAGCCGCGCGCGCGTGCATCACGGCCATCATGGGATCCAATAGAAGCACCGTGTACACCACAATGTCCGACGTTAGACGATCGGATAAACATCGCGGGATTCTACGGAAATGCGATCGCCACCTCTCTCAAACCACTGCGTTATGATTATGTTAAGATTAAATCAAGTGAAGAAATCGTTCGTGCAAAGAATCTTGCGGCGAGGATTTCGCTTCGTTTTGACAAGTTTCAAAGTAAAGTTTTAACGGTTTAGAAGCTATTTTATTTGGACTCTATGGATGATAGTCTCGAGAAAATCCTAGTGTTTGAAATCGCTGGCTGCCACGTGCTTAAGCCGAGCCCTCGAGGATATTTTCTGTGGGCTCGGGATAAATAGAAGGAAGCTTATGGTGTTACTGTGAAATTAGGCTAATTGGGACCACGTGGTATCTCAGCTAATATCTCACAGAATTCTGTGAAAGTTCTCCAATTATTAAATAGCCTTTCATTAATTTTAACACTTCTGATACACTTAACAAATCTGGTGTTTGTTAGTCTAGACACCAGTTATCTGGTGTCTGGTATTCGACGTCGAAACTCCTTACCTAAGAACACGCTCACGTGTTTGGCGTTTTTTTTAACGCTCAGCTGTAAGGAGTTTCGAATTGTATCGCGTGTGTACTAAACACACGTCGGCAAATCTGCCGTTCGCGCTACCAGCCTTTTGTTTCCAAATATAAATAGGGGCACAAATTTCCGAGACATCCAGTTCTGCTACGACCACCTTTTGATTTAACAGTGGCTGGATTGGTTTTATCCTTAATTCGCTCCATTCTTTTGTGTCCGAAGCTGTAAGACATCAAAAGCACCGCGGAGTTTATCTGTAGACAGTTTCTGTCGATTGGATTTTGTTTTAGTTCGATTAAAACTGTGGCGGAGGTTGCAAAAATCCGGCCTCCATAACGTACTCCGCGGCATTCTTTTTTTTCTCTTTGAACGTCGATTCTTTCCACAGTAGAAACGGCTGTTTGAGCAAATAAGACACCGACTTACTTCTACTAGTGTTCGGTGCAACATCTGGTATATAGTAAACTAAGAATGTGTTTTCTTACTATGTTTATTTATGTTTGTTTTTCTGAAAATGTTGTTTTAATTTGTTTTTAATATTCTGCCCTTAAATAAAACACAAAAATCTGACCTTCGTTTCAATTGTTTCATCCCAATTATAAAAGTCATGCAGTGAAGGGTTAATTTAAAAGAACAATGTTTAAAAATATGTAAGGAAATATCGACGCAGCAATGAAACGAACGAAACCGTTCGTCGGTCAAGGGATAATATGTAGATCCCGGTAGGCAAAGTGTCACGAAAGAAGACACCACGATCAAAGTGCCAGTTTTTGATCGCTATCGTACGCACACACCGCACCGGCAGCATTTCTCCGCTTCTTTTCTCTTCTCCCTCGACTGCCGATGAGGCCTGTAATCACCCGGCAATGCCGCCATCATTGTAAACCATCAAACACCGTGGGTTGCGCCATATGCGGGCTACGGTGCTCGAACATGTCGCGGGTGTCTTGAAAATTGAACGAGACGTGAAAGTTTGACTTCTCAAAAAATGTTTAGAAGTGGATATTCTATTTATAATTTAGCCCAGACGAGTTCACATTGTGTGGACGCAGCAAATTATCCCAGCGAAGGAGGAGGTCCCGTGTCATGCTATCTGATTGGTCGTTCCGACTAATGGCAAATAAAGATCTTGCTAATTCCTTTGCCGTAATTTTTTTCCACGCTTCTGATTCGAAGAGAACGATCTGTGTTCGTCTGTATCTTTTTCTACGGGCAGAGGTGTTCTTCGAAATTGCTTATTTATTTCTTTTTCGTATAAAACTGTGGGTCCTTTCATCTTACTGAAAGTAACAAAGTTTAATAGTTGAATCATCTAATATTTTAGTATCAAGTTTGTTAAATATATCAGTTGCTTCGTATTTTCATGGGGCATAAGTTATCGGTGACTCGACAACGAGGACCTGGTGAAAGCATGATTAATAAAATCGGCGCAATTTCGCAGGGTCTCCTTGTCGAAACGTCGTCGCGCGCCCGAAAAGTAGATAATCAGATTCTCAAGCAATTTCGTCAGGGCAAAGAGAACGAGAAGAAAAAAAAAACCCCCGAGGAGGAGAGGAGAGAGGAAGCAGTGCCTCGGATTGCTTTTAATTAAAGCAATCCATGGATTTCTGACGTCCTTCTTCCCCGGCCCGCGTAGAAAGGGAGAAAGAGAGACGCTTAGGGTTTCGAGAGAGGATCACCGACCAATTATCTGCTTCGATATGATCTTCCGCGTCTTTGCTTCTTGCTCGCCTCCGCCGAATGGGCTTCGAAGCGGTCTTTTAAGCTCCCGGGGGAAATAAAGCTCCGCCGGGTTTCCTCTCGTTATTATACACACGCGCCACCAGGTCGAACCACCGTGGTCTCCTCGGCTGGACCCATTATCCTTCTTGAATACCGTGTATCTATAATATTAAGAAGCCGTTGTGGTTTCGCGCGATTAATGCGATTAGCCAGACGATGGTCCTGCGAATTCAACTTCTCAAAGAGAACTTCTAATCACTGTGCCTCCCTGCAGCCAGACTGTCACTCCTCGCGGGAGAGTTCAAAGAAAACTACCCCTAACGCGTTCAATGCGAGAGTTGATCGTGTACAGACTGTTTTCAGATGAATCTCTAATAAAAAATATAGACTCTCAGCTATCTGAGACAGAGCTATTTAATAAAATTGCGATGCTACATTAAAAAAGTAAAAATGAAGAAGAAGAAAATTGTATTGAATGAGTAGAGCTCGTAGCGTCCACAGAAAGGAAACCATGCAGGAATCTGCGCAAACAGGGACTCAGTTTCCGGTGGCGGAGGGGGGTTGCCGGTCCAGTCGATATTTTCGGGTGAAAAAAAGCGTGAAAAATCGCGCGCGCGTTGGTGTGAGAAAAAAAAGAGCGGGCGTCGAAAAGGGTCGAGGGTGGGGTCAGGTTGTGGGGGAAGGACGATCTTTAAATTGCCGATTTTGTTCTCGCCGGGATTCATTCGGCGCCCATCGCCATCGTCCTCGCGCGGCGTTTACACGGCAGACACGGGGAAAATGTTGCGCTTGTGCGTGGTTACATCCAGGAACGCGACCATCGAGAGGGAAGCGTAAAGACTCGTGAAAGCTTCCGGAGAGACAAATTGGCGTGAAAACGCATTTCGAGGGGCAGAGGGACGTTTCGCCCCCCGGGGGCGAAAGGGCACCTAGCACACCCCCGCTGCACCCTCCCTCCCCCCCACTGCGCAACCCTTGTTCCTGCGAACGGCGAGCACGGGCACGGTCGCTAATGTCAAACATTTAGGTCGAAGCATTCGGCTAAATACACTCACTCGTCGCCTCTCCTATCATTCCGCGCGATCGCTCGCGAAGAATAGCGCGATGATGAGCGGGACATAATATATTTTAGCATCTGCGGGATTCTCCGAGGCGGCCAGAAGACTCGGGGCTCCTTTCGGTTTGACTGGCTCGCCTATGCTGGCTCTGCTCCTCGCCTTAATCCCAATTAACGTCATTCTTTCATTGGAACTGCAGATGTTTCTTGTTTGGGATTTCTTCGATAAGGACATGTAGGATCTTGATAATTGCTGTTGGTTTCAACTAGTTAGGGTGATATCGAACTGTTGAATTTGTTGATTAATCTATTGAAAGATGATCTTCGGCATAGTTTGCCCATAGATCCAGGTTCAAAAATATCTTAATAATCTGTACATTATATATGTATACATTAATCTATACATAGTTAACACTTAATCTAAGTGAAGTATTGTTTGTTAATTCCATAAGCTCTGAAAGCACCTAGCGGCATCTAGCTGATCTTCTAAATTTTTGAGGTAGCTCCTGACGTCTCCTAAGAATTATCAGGACCTCGCAGGAACCCCATGTATCCTAGACTGAAGGCAAATTGTATAAAGTTGAGCATTGATAGATCACAGGAGCCAATTAACGTCAGGCCGGAAGCGATCCCGTCGAAAAATGTCCGAGATTCGAGAGGCCGGTGGATCCTGGGGTTTTGAAGCTATTGTCCGTTCCGGAGTCGTCGAAAGGATTTTTCTCTTGGTCTTCGACGCCGGGCTGAGTAGCAGCTGGTGAAAAGGGAGCAAAAACGATCTGGTGAATGCGAGCTGGTGCTATTTAGTTCCACAAAGAGTCGGCGTCGGTACACGAGAGTGTACGGCGAAGAGAGTAAATGCTGTGTGCCGCGCGTACCTACGGTACCATCTACGTACTCGTCTACACGTGTACGTACATACGTACGGTACACGTGCAGTCGTACGTGCGCACGTGTATGTCGACGCGCGTGTGTTCGCGCGAGGATGCCTGCATGGCAGGTTAATACAGTACCGCGTAGAGTGGAGGGTGGCTGCTGATGTAATTTTTGCCCGTTTGATGTCTTTAATGGAATCAGGCGCGTATCTAGCAGGCGCCACTCAATTTACAGGGTGCGACTAATGGCTGCCGAGAGGTAGACGAATGCTCCGGCTTCCCTTCCGCTCTTCGTTTGGTCACTACGGTTGGCCCATACCTGTCACCCCCCCTCGCTAGACCACCTATTTCTCCCCCAATAACTCTTTCGAAAATTTTTAACCTACCGATGCACCCTTGCGCACCCCACTTCGATCGCTTCACATATTTTTCGCCTTCCTTCCACTAGCGCTTCCGCTTCAAATATTTACTTCCTTAACAGTTTTTAGTTCTTTGGATCTTTTCATTTATTTCTTTCTATGTATGTGATATTTTTTAACCTTTTGTCAGACTTAATCTTGAGCTGCAAGTGCGTATTGATCCTCTAACGTTGATAAATAAGAAAAATATTTAATTGGCGACGTTGCTTTTCTTTCATCCAGAAAAATTAAATAACAAGACTATCTTGATAAGATATATAAAATTTCTGAACTGTGTCAATTAATAGCATTATATTTTTCTCACAATATATATATATTTATTAATATTTAATATATATATATATATATATATATATATATATATATCTTTATTGATTCCCCTCGGGGTTACAATCCTTTTACACACTTTCCTCCTTTTCCGTTTCCTTTACTCTTATAATCTAGCCTTATCGCTAACTTATTATCTAACTTACAACTACCTTAACCTACTATATATATAGAGAGAGAGAGAGAAACAATATTTACAACAGTTTTTTAACCTATATACAATGTTTTATGTTTTTTTTTACCATAAATTAATAAATTAAATTAATAAGAATATATATATATATATATATATATATATATATATATATTCGCAGTAAATATTGTAGCTTGTGATAGAGATTGTTTAGAACGTCTCTAAAAATTGTCAAAAGTAGGAGGGTTAGATTACGAGACGAAGGAAAAATGATTTTAATCCGGAGAATTAATTCGAGTGTTAAGGGTGGTAAATCGAAAGTTTCGGGTCGAAAGGCAGGTGTATCCGAAAACGGGCAGGGTTGATTTGCTGCGGGGGTCGAATTAGGGGGTGGCCGTGAGTATGCGGAACAAAGGTTTTCACGCAATTTCCTCGACGGAGCGTAGCTGCCGTGACGCCGCGCCGCGCCGCGCCGAGGAGAAAGAGCCCGGCAAATTTAATTCTCGCTCGCTTTATTTGATCATATTTTATATCGGCTTTTGACGCCGCCCTCGGAAGGCACGCTTTTAAAATACATTACACGTTGCCAGCCCGGTGCTGGCTAGCAGGGGGTAGGGGTGCCCGCGCACAGAGATAGTAGACGCGATAAATACACTACGTTTGAGCAATAATTTTCGCGGATCTTCCATTAGCCCTTACTAACGACGTTATTTGCCCTTTCTGCGAGGCCGCCTTCCTGCCTCTCGACACGGTTCTCTGGCGATAGCGATATCGGGTCTCTCGAAAAACGGACGGTGCAAATTAACCCGTCTCTTGCAAGGGAAAAAGTGTCCTCCTTAATCGAATTATTTTACAGTTCACAAGCAATTGTTACCGGGCGCGTCAAAACTCCCGATGTAACCTGGAAATTAACGAGTCCGTTAACCAATTATTATTGTACACTTTGCAGTGACTTCGATGTTTCCGTCCGATGTTCGTCGCGTTTCACAGACGATGTTCCAGCTATTATCACGGACCATTGAATCTTAGAAAAATGTTCGACAGTGCGACGGTTCGTCAACGTCGAGAAACCAGCGCACCTTCCCCCGAAGCTAATCGAATTGTCTAGGTCCGTTTCGTCGCCCTAGCGAGCGGTTGTGTCCCGAAGTGGTTGTCTCGACGGAATGCAGGTTGTCGAGCGTTTTCGCTTTTCGACGGTGTAGGTGGTTGGTGCGAAAATAATATTTTATTCATACACCGTCGACAGGACTTTCGTATAGCGGCCGGGGGGGTGCAACGCAACGCCTGGGGACTTTGGCGGTTGCACGGGGAGCTGCGGGGGCGGTCTATGGGGGTGGGCGATGGTTAGGACGTGGCCTCTGTATCCTCCTCGGAGAACAGAAGAACGTGTTTGCGTTTGCTTTCGCGTGTGCATGCGCGGCAGGTTATAAAGCGCTCTGGAAAGAGTAGGAGAACGCGGAGCCGCGGAGGAGTAGAGAGTCCGGGAGGGACGTCGCCGCCGCCGCCGCCGCCGCCTGGAAAATGTTCCTCCGCCGCTTTGTACACATTTGCATACCGCGTTTCACGTGTGCGTGGCGACGTGTGAAATCCGACCTCCTTCCTTCCGTCCTTCCTTCCTACCATCGCGCGAAAGCCTCGCGCGCAACACACGCTCTCTCTCACTCTCTCCACCGACAGCTCGAGCTTTCGAGAGACTTCGAGCTTTCTAACCTGGCGGTAGCGGCGCGCTTTTCGCCTCCTCTCTATCTAATTTGGCCACGGTTGCCGGTTCACGACAGAGGAAATCGAACCGTTTCAGGCTTTTGTTCCCCCCCCAGCTTCACCAGCTAACCGACGCGACGGCGAAACTTGGTGCCGACCGGCTCTCGCGGTGGGTTTTCACAAGCCGGGGAATAACGGTTGGCAAAATGTTCCAGACACTTTGTACACATTTGCATACCGCGGCCCGTTTACGCGCGGCATACATAATTTAGCCCTTCCGACCCCCGTTACACCCCGCCTCGGCACGGCCCACGGTCTCGCATTAGCCAAATACGGATTATGCTACCCGCCACCCGCGCTGGATTCCCCGATCGGCCGATCTGCCGCAAAATTGTTTAATGTCTAACCTTTATCCGCCGCGATTCGTTCGATCCGCGGGACCCGGACCGAGACCGGTTTCACGTTCCAGGACGTTTCGATGTTCTGGGTCTTGGGGATCTCTGAACACTGTAAGGACGCCGAAAAAATATAAAGAGAAGTTCCGGATTTCACATAAACGTTTATTAAATCAGACTGCTTCGTTCGCGCTACATCAACAGACAACCCTGTTCCTTGTTCGCGCTGTCTTTTTATATTCTTCCGCATCGTAGGCGGTTACCTCCAAAAACCAATCAAGTATTCTTAAAAATTAACGCACGCCCTCTAAAAGGCGACAAGGTGAGGGAAACTGGAGGTACCCTCGCCTTGAGCCCTCGTCTACCTAAAGTCCTTAGTATTCGCGTTTGGTCTGCAGATGTTTTACGGTACGTCAACGACTATTGAGACCTTTAGCTAAAAATGTGAAGTCCCTAATAAATTATCATAAAACAGAAAGTACTGCTAAATCTCAAAAATAGCCTGAAGTCACGTCCGCACCGTAATCATAAACTGCGACCCCTTTTAAGGCCCGGTACCCTGCTGCAGGCCACATGGGCCACGGTCACTCGAATCCTTACAACACGTAATAATTGGAGCCAGTTGATTTTACCTAAAAATGAAGCCAAATACGGATTATGCTACCCGCCACCCGCGCAGGATTCCCGGATCGGCCGATCTGCCGCAAAATTGTTTAATGTCTAACCTTTATCCGCCGCGATTCGTTCGATCCGCGGGACCCGGGCCGAGACCGGTTTCATGTTCCAGGACGTTTGGATGTTCTGGGTCTTGGGTATCTCTGAACACGTAACAATTGAAGCCCGCTGATTTTACCTAAAAATGAATATGATATTGTAAATTAATTTTGGCGCTACCCTTTTCCCTCGATCCCACGATGTATTCTGTGCGGTTGTAGAATCGTCAGGGGACGATCAATTAGACGAAAAAGATCACGATCGTCATGTCCTTTGTCGTTATCTCCCGTAATCGCGAGCTGCCGCGGTTCATCAGCCGAAACAAAGAGATTAAGTTGTGTCTTTCGAGATCCTCCGGGGCGATCAGCAGAGGTTGCTGGAGCAGGATAGAGGGGTGGCTTAACATCGACATCTTCCGGTTCCGAGAGGAACTGCCTAACGAGCCTTGGGGGACGCTTAGAGACGTTCCGCAGGAATGAAAACGACGGCGGACAGAAACGGAAACAATTAAATGCTCGCGCTCGAGCGGACACATTGTTCCGTCCGCTGGGCGCTCGCGGGCTCTCGCGATTCGCTGGGACCATTGAATCGAGTCTGGTCGAATCGAGGCGCACACCACCACCACCATCATTGCCATCCCCCCATTCTGACCATTTCCAACGTTTATTGGACCCGTTCTACGAGGATCGCGATATCATATTGTATGGGGTACACTGGACAAACTAATTTCAACTTTGTCGACGGGGACGGGGGCGGTTGGTGCCTTTGCCATGGAAACTCGTTGCGCTCTGGTGACCGTGGCTGACTACAATCGGCATTAACCCCTTGCTCTACAATTTTCTTTACGTCTTACAGTGATCTGACATCATTCGTAGGCTTCCTAGAAATAGGAGAAACTGTCGATCTTCTTTTTCTTAGGAAATTGAATAAGGTCGATACAGATCGTTGATGTCCTCCTGTTCAACCTTTTTCCATTAAATTGTAAGACCAGAACTGACAAACCGATAGAAATGAGACATCGCGATGTAATTTCCAGTAAAATTCATTAAAAAATTAATCCTATCTACTTTATTAGCGAAAAATGTGCTTTCTTAACTTGCGACACTTATTTCTGTTTAATAATAGATTATTTTGCAGGATATTCCATATATGTACTTTTTTTAAGTCTTGAAAATTTTCGGGTTCCACTTTTAGATACACATTCGCAACATTTTTCCGATGAAAATGATATCAAACACGATACAGTTCGGATTTTCCATGACTGTTTAATCCAGATATCGGGATGAAAATTAAAAAATTATTCTTACCTACTGATAATTATCGTAAGAAATCTTTCTTTTGTAATCATTTTTTAATTTATTCTTTAAATTTTGTTCTCTTAAAATAAAATTGGATAGTAAAATAAGATCTTACGACTTGACGCCATTAGATCTTATCTTGTGGAGCCATGTTAAGTCTCTTGTTTATTCCAATAAACCACAAACTCTATACGATCATAAAGCAAACATAATTCGTGTTATCAGTGAGATACAATCTGATTTATGTCCTATACCCATCGAAAATTGGATTTGTCGTATTCACTCTATCAAACGCAATCTTGGTGGTCATTTATATGATACTGTATTTCATGTATAATGCCATCGAATTTACTTGAAAAGAAAGCAGCGAGTACTAGATCATCTTCCGTATTTTTCGTTTTATTTAAATTCATTGTTTTATCGCTCTTATTGAAAGACCCTGTTCGGGGTAGTTGCTCGTCAGCGAACATGTTCAAATAAAAGATGTGGCGTAAGAAACGGATGTTCACGCCATTCTACATTCTGTTTGGAAAGATGAAGAGCGTCTGATAACAATGTGTATCCTCCTGGTACAAATGTTCATCGATGTGTTGCGCTATGTCTGCAGAAACATATGTCATGTAACGACGGCCGGCCACGTGACGCCGGGGCTTAATGCGGCGAGATCTCTGTCATGATTCCATAGGGTGCCTGTATACCTTGACGAATGACGTTCGATCGTCCGTGGATCAAGATTTCCACATTGTCCCTGCCACGTGCTGTTACGCTCAAATGTATAGCACGCGTTTATTTAAGCAAATTACACCGTGAACGAGTGTGTTCACAGATCGTTGGCGCGAATTACGTCTCGGTCCCGGCTCGTTGGAAGGGGTCAATGAGACTTGATTGAAACTGGAACCTATTTTCGAGTGCTACGATCGAACCCTGCGATGCTCAAGGAATGCTTACTGGATTCATATTCTTGACTCCATGACACATTTCTTCGGAGGCTTGATCTTCCTCTTTGAAACTTATATCTTTCGCCATTGACTTTGCCAAATATGTCTTCCGAGAAGAACGAAAAAACAGCGGTTTAAAAACTCTTTGGGGTTGAGATTTATGCTCAACTAGCTCATCTGACAGACGTTGTCCTGTTCAAGTTCCATAAAGTGATCGTTTTGTGAATTTGTGAAAAGCTATTGGAAATATGTAAGAAATGCTTCGTTTCGATTTTGCAGACGTCGGATAATGTAAATTCCTATTGAAATATTGATTAAAAGTTGCAATGTTTTTTTTGTTGTATTGAAATATGATTCAAAAAGCACTTTTAGTTTTTCCCGAATTTTCATGTTTCCGGGCAACTTTTCCAATTTTTTTTTACCCTAAAAACTTGATTCGGACTACAACGAACGTTAACAAAAAAATTAGCCAAATCGGTCCAGAGGTTCTCACGTGATGTCGTGACCAACGAACAGCATTTGATTTTTATTATATGGATTTTTATTATATATATTATTTCGAAAATACGACGAGTCAATCCTTAAGTTCAGAGGAATTTTGTAATATTTTCAGAGGAGCGTTAACAAGAAACATAGTAAACTACCCGGTTGGCTACACAAGGGTTAAACAGTTCCTTATTAAGCCCCGTAACAGGAGTAGCAAATGCTACGGACCCCGCGCTTCTGGGGCCCCGCGCTTGCAACAAAAAATTGATCTAAAATTGGGTCGATACCGTTCCCAGATACTTTTGCTAAAAAAAATCAGTCATTCATCGTGTTTTACTATATCATCGTCCAAAACCTAAGGCCCCCTGGTAACATTTGCTACGGGCCCCGCGCTGGCTTAATCCGGCACTGGGGTTAAACTAGCTATACATATTTTACCAAGGAAATAAAATGAAACCGAGAGCACACGTGAACTGCGTCAACCGAAAACTCTCCCCGGAAGATTCCGAAGTCGCGAGAAGCAACAGCTAATAAATCAGGGTCGAGGAAAGACGCAAAAGCGGGGCGGATAAAGAGCGTCGGGAATCGGCGGTTAAAACTGTGGAATTGATTGAATCCGCTCCCTAAGCGTCGTTGAATAAGACGAAAAATCTCGGGTGGAAGTGTCGTGGGTCCGGGGTGCTTTTCAGTCGATATTACAATTTCTCCCGACAAGATCAACGGGATAAAGGCACAGTCTCGGAGGACATTGAATCTGTCCCATTGGGTCCTCGTACGATCGGTAAACCTGTGCAACGACAGACTAAAAGAGGGGGGGCCAGGGTCTTCCTTTTTACGAGTTTCAACGCCGTACACCATCGAATGTATATCCGTGTGCAGCCGGTTACCGAAAGGAGGATACTCTGTATGGAGCGTGTCCCGTCCGGGGCGGCAAAGGGGGGGTGGAGGCTAAAACGTGCAGGTTCGCGTACGTCGATCCACATTATGGACCGCGCACGTATATTACCGGGTCAGGATACACGAAGCCGCGGCGTATCGTGCAGAATAGACCAGCGGATTACGGGTTATACACAGTCTGCGGGATTTGAGGGATGTATAGAATCATGTATCTGCGCGGGGCCGAGTGTGCGTGGCGCGCAAGCGCGCGCGCGCAACCCCCTGCGTGTTCTTTATGGGCAAGGACTCGATTACAGAAGCTAGGAAGAAGCCATCTCGGGAAATCCCGAGGGAGACTGGAGTCTCATTGCTACAGCTGCCAGACGTATTATTGAAAAATCGAAATGGTGACGGGAAATCTTTTAGGATCGCTTCAAGCTACCCCCCCCCCCCCCCCCGCACCGTGCCCCGAAGACCAAAGAGGTTTCGTTTCAACCCTTTGTTCGTAGCCGAGTCTTCGATAAACAGCATCTGAATCCTGCGTCTGGTGAAATGATTAGATCCTTAGAACCTAAATGGTGATTAGAAAGATACTTTATAGACGGTATAGCAGGATCTACTTGTTTCTAAATGACGTTCATAAACGTCCAGAAAAGTGATGACGTATTTTTCGTATCCATCTGTTGCAAGAATGCGTCGTCACTTTCCCGGGAACCTGATATAGTTCCATTTGCGGACGGTTTGTCGAAATCGAGCGTGCCGGAAGCCTGTCGACCGGAAAAGAGAAGAGCAAAAAGAGCTAGCGGCGCGACGCGTTGTTCGTGGATTCCTTGAGCAGCCGATGCAGATCACAGAGCGCAGGATGCGGCTGCAGTTGGTTCCCCAACGCTCCTAATTCCGTCGGTCGCGCGGACGTCAAACAAACAACCGGCAATTAAATGCAAATACGGCTAATGCGTTCTGGGTCGAATGTGCAAGTCACCAGGCTCGTTATGGAGATCCACCCGCGGCCATGTTGTTTCGGGCTTGTGTGCTACACGGCTGGCCTATACCGGTCAATATCGATGCGCCTCGTCGACACTGGCCCGACGGGAGAGACCGTGAAAGAGAGATGCCGCGCGGGGATAACGCGTCCTCGGGCAAAATGTATATCTCGAAAATATCGATCGACGATCCTACGAATTTTCCTCTTCACCCTTCGCACGGTCCATTTTCCCGTCTCGAGGGAAACCCGACTCGGAAAATGGCCTCGGTTGCCGTTAGAGGATTCGTTCACGGTAAGCGAACCCGACGTTAGACACGTTTCGTACGATACCAACGTTTCCAACAGTGTTCCCCACTGTCTGTCGGTCATTCTTCCTATCTGGATCAAGCATTTAAGACGATACCACAGACACGAACCACGCCGAACCGAAATGGATCTTCGAACTCGCATCTTTCCGTTTCCACTCGTAAGCCGTTCGGCCGCAAAACTTTTGCGGATTATCCGACTCGAAGTGGGACAATGATTATCGAATTTCAAACGTTTCGGGAAGTTCGCTAAACTCGATCGGCAAGAGTTACTGCCAAACTATTGTTATTGCACGGAGAAACGTTTGCAGCGGGAGTTGCAGAACACGCGGAGCACCGTGTGCTGCAAATATCACGCTTAGTTTCTTAATACTGAATGGACAGTTCTTGATATTCCTCGGTGAGAGATTCAGAGAACGACACTCGAGACACTGTTTTTTCAACCGGAATAGCAAAATCGTCGTATCACTGTTCTATTTCCGACGACTACCCTTGTGATATCGCGAACGACTCGCTGTAGGAAGATTTCGAACAGAATTTACAAATGCGGATGTTACTCGTTCCTTTCAAACCGGAGTAACATTCTAGTTTTTTTGAAATTCCATTCGGATAATCGAAAATCTAACATGTTGAAAAACGTATGGAAGCTGGATCCACCCAGAAATAAGTACCGCCCAAAAAGACGTCTAATAAAAATACAGCTGTCCCATGAAAAAACAATAACGACAATAAGACATCTCGGGAAAAAAAAACACCAACGAAAATATGTACGTTTGAAGACAATGTGCGAGCTATTCGATTCGGAATGGTGGAAAATCGAACATGTTTGAAGAGGCTTCCGTCACGTAAGATTGGGAGACTAAAAAAAAACGAACTGGAACCGTCCGCGAGTAAAAATGTTTGACGCGGGACGACGGCACGCAGCGTCACACTAATTGCGAGATAAAGGGAGGCATTCCGCCATTAGCAAATCGACGAAACCACTCGGAACTATCCGCCGCGGGAGGAACACTGGGTAGAGAAGCGTATATCTTGTCCGGCGTGGTTGCAGGCAAGTCCCATGGCAAAGAGGAAAGTCTAGCTAACGAGGGAGCTAAGAACAGCTTACTTGGCGGAGGCAGACCATTTTCGAAAGTTCGCCGAGTTGTGTAACAAACTTTACTCAGGATTGGTTGCCCGAAGGGACGGGTGGGGCTGGCGGAAACGCGAGGGAGAGAAAGGTAGAGCCAGTCGACAACGACGGGGCGAAGGGGGAAGAACGGGAGAACCGGGAAAGTGACAAAGACACGGTGAAAGGGACGAAGGAGGAGATGATGATGCGCAGAATGGTGCGGTGCGGTGCGGCGCGGTGTGGCAGTGGCAGAGACTCGTGAGCGAGCAAGGAAGGGAGCCAACGAGAAGAGATCCTCAGAGAGAAGAGATTCAGTTAGGATTCTATATAACCGATCCACCGTTATACGTCCGTCGAAATACGTGCAACTTCGTAATGATAAGCGATACCCGGGATGCCTCTGGGAAAAAAGAACGAAATTTCATCGGGTTCGCTGGCCCCTGCTTGTATATTGATCAACGGCATCACGAATTCCATCTTACCCCGGCCTCGACGCCGCAACGCACAGATCCAGATAAGCGATCAGAAATAGTCGCTACACAGCACGATCAGCGTGTTAACCTTTTAGCGGCGCTCGATTCTTTTTTTCACGAAACGATACCTTATTTTCCAGGGTTGAGAAGTGGCCTCCGGACGAGCAGAAAGGGACCGAACCGCGAACCTCAATCATCTCTTTCTTGAGAGACTCGAAAGTCAAACGATCATTGATTCCATTATCAAAAGAAATCTGATTTATTCAAGTGATACTTGAAGGTTAACCACTATTCAAGAAATTTGAGTTTCCATACTCAACTATTAAATTGAGTCACGATTAACATTGAATTCACGAAAAAATTTTGGTTCCTAAATTGCACAGAATATATACGATCAGTTGATATTCAATTAATTTACATATTTCGATTAAAAGCAATAGTCTGCTTTTTTGCAAATGGTCAGCAAAGAAGCGACACTTTATTTTCGGGGGTGAAAAGTGGCGTTCGTAGGAGCAGACGGGGGTCGAAGCTCCTAATCGCGATCGGCGATGATCTTTTTATTGAAAAATGTCTGAGAGACCGGAATTGCTAGACAGTGTTCTATTCAGTCGACGGAATAGCTTAATGATACGAGTGTTTCGCGAAGGAATGAAATCACTGGCCGCCAATCGAGCGTTCACGCTCGTTGAAAAACGTTCGGCGGCGTGAAATCTATTTTCAATCCCCGCACGTTATTATCGCTTTGATTGCAGACGCGAAACCGTTTTTTTGCAATAATAAGGGGTCGTATACGGGGCCGTTGTGTACAAAGAAATAGCCCCGTGGAACACGCCGTGGCCGGGGCTGGCTCATCAAGATAATCGTGACTGGCTGGCCATTAGCTAGTTCCTTTAACCGATGCGTCCATTAACATAGGTATCAGATAGATGTGTTAAGCGCGTCCGCAGTTGCTTTCGCGGTTGGTGCATTATGGAAATCGCCGAGTGCTTTGATGCGCCCGGACCGTCGCGTCGGCTGATTTTCTTACGCGATACTTTCTAGCCGAGAATTAATTAACAGCTCGCGAAATTCCCAGCGTTGTTCTGCGTGGAAAAGAAATTCTGTATCGCGTGCACACTTCCACCGATTTTTATGTACCCTATCCGTCGGATAGCCGTTTTCCGTCGTGCTTCCGCTTTCGACGGAAACCGTTCATGCGGGGTCATCGCAGTCGCAGCTCCTGCCATCTGTTGATGAGAATACGGTTGGTTAGCAAATGCGTTGGTAAATATTGCGAGATATGTTTAAAAAATTCATTTTTAATTTAGAAGGATTGGTAAAATGATGGTTGCAAATTAAATGTTTGATACACGATAAAAATACAGATTCGTTATGCGTTGTATTTCGCATGGTAAGTACTAATAGCGGGTAAATGAGAAATTGATCCTTCCAACACTGACGTACCGACGAGATACGGTTATCATACAGTATCGACAGTATCTCGTCGGTAGTGACAGCACCGACGAGAACAGTATCTCGTCGGTGCTACAGCTGATACTGCAGTCTCCGAGTCGGTACTGCACTGGCGGAACTTTTACCGATGTTGATATTTCAGATCTCATCGGTGCCGACGTTCGGAAGTATACCCGCCTTACTCCTATGCCATTATCATTTGGCGGTAGTTTTAACCAGATAGTATCTCGTCGGTGTTTTAAGATACAGTCTGAGCGTTTTGCTACTACGTCAAATGGCACTGTACGGACGTTTGTACACCGCAAATGATTCTTGCCATATTATGCACGGTATCTAATAGGTATCTTGTAGCAAGAATCATTTGCGCGTATGTAAAGAAATATTTAAATTGTTTAGTTATTAGCATTGGTACTTCTGCACTTTCAAAACTGATTACAAACAATTCTACATTGAAATTTTAACTGGAAATATGTGATATTGATATGTGAAATTATTTATGTTTTAAATATAAAAAGATTGTGTATTTAGTCCCGTAACAATAAAAGCAAATGAGGACACTATAGGATAGATTTATTAGTGTAAAGTATCTATTTTCGGTGATCGCAAAGAAAATGACAGTGATGTAAGGTCGATCATTAATATTTTATTCACGCCACTGAGGAACGTTTATAAACGAGATCAGGAGTATTGTTTACGATCGTTTGGAGTACCAGGCTCTCTCGAGGCTCGAGTGCTCGAAGGGTGGAAAGGGTCATCGTGTATTTTACCACTCTCCAAGGGGTTACGAAAGGAACAAGGTCTGGGTTAGGTCTGTTGGCACAGTTAACACTTAACCGAGGGGTTGCTACCCTGTTCTCCTATTACACACCTTTCAGAAAACAAATGAATATTCTCAAATTATACAATTAAACTTATTCGAGCTCGATTAATACCGCTGTCGAGGGGTTGTAAATCGACGAAGCAGTCCACAATAATTCAAATCATCCACTAAATAATAATGGAATAGTTACAGAAAGTATTCTCCCGCAATTTTCATTCATTCTCGATTTACGCTTCAATTAAATCAATTCTAATTGATAGTTTTACAGTTTAAACAAATGCATCAAAGATTAACGCAATCGTTAGGAGACAGGAGTCTATACAATATACAAAATAGAAACAAATTTGATAAAAATCAGAACAAAAGAAGAATTTCTTTCAATTCTTGGTAGTAACTATACGGCGAAAGTACCAACAATTTCTGTCAATATTCGCGATTACCATCCCCAAGTTCTGTTTTGTGGTCGCGAAGGCTATAATCGGTACCAGCTACAATAGAATAATAACCATCAATGGTAAATTATGTTGCACACGTGGCCCAGAATAACTATGAAGAGATCGAACCAGGGTTTTGTTCGCCCCAACCCCGAATAGTGTCTAGAAGCGTGTCGGTACGAGACGTGGGCGTAGACGTCTCAATAATGGCTTTATTATGCGCCCATTTTCGGACATGTTTAGGGAAATCTATGCTGCGGGAAAGCGGACAATTGATTCGCCAATAATTCTCCCTGACACCCAACGCAGAACATTTATGCAACGTATAACAATTCCATACTTTAATCCACCATTCTATATCCTTTGAAAAATTACCATGTTTTTTGTCATGGTAAACAAAGCTAGACTAAAAATTTATGTTTATTCAATGTACAACAATTTCTATTATAAAGTATAACAAAGAAATTATTTCAAAGAGTTCAAATATTCGCTATGATAAATTTGATCCTTGCAGTTTTCGATTTATTCACTGAATTATTTCGATTCTATTGAATTTTATGGGGGTTGTGGTCATTAATTCGTAGACTGTTAAGGCAAATCTAAATTCATTATTTTAAAGATTTTACATGGAATTTATTATCGCTAGTGGAGTCTGATTAGAAGTCTTTTTACGAACGGCGTCTAAATTAAATAGGGGAAATGTGGTTCATATTAATATTTTAGAGCTTATGCGGTAACTTGAAAATTTCGATCACAATGTTCGACGAAATTCGCGAGGTATGAGACGATCGTCGTTGCAGGAATAATCGAGAATCGATTCGGCGAAGAGTGCTGACCACGAGGATGCCTCCTACGATTGCTTCGGAATTGTTTCAGATTGGCATTCGAGTGGCAAACACGTTTGCTTCTGTCGAAGCGGGTTTTGGGTTTCTGCTCGGAGGGTAGTATACCATTGGCAAGGAACGGAACGGAGGGGGTTATAATCTGTATTATCCCCCGACTATTAGTGTCGAGAGGATCGGAATCGCGCGGATTACACTTATTACGGAAGATACGTCGAGTAACATTATGCGTAACGTTTCGCGAACATTGTCGTCTCCCCTTTAATTAAAATCTCGGCTCGGGTAAGACGTGTGTCAGAAACTCACGGGACTTTAGTACTTAACCGATCTTTTTCTTATTACGAAGAAACCTTGCTTCTGGTATGGTTGCATAAAGATCCTCGGATTATACTTCAACCATTTCTCTTAGACGCTTTAAATCGACACAGTGAGTTTCGTTTATAACGAAGAAATATATGTAGATAAAGGATTCAGTATACGCGAGGATTAAACTTTGAACAAAATTAAAGAACTAAACGCAGACCCGGTCCGGTTTCAAAAAATAATTTCGAGTAATCTATTAGCAGGAAGGTCCATAAACGACTCATTAATTAGCGAATCAGAATGTTAAACTGTTTAGTCGTCCACTCAGTCGAACCCTTCAACTCCCCGGAGCGCAAAGCTCACTCGTCATAATTGAAACGGATCAAAGAGAGAAGTTGGAAGGTAAATCACCGAAGGAAGTCAAGGAATCAAGTCGGGCGACTGCAGATTTCGCTGGTGAATCGATAAATCGGCGGTAATAGCAGCCCTCGGGGGGGGCGTGACGGGGGTTGCAAGCGGGTTCCAGCACCCTTCCTTCCGGACAACAACTGTTGGCCTATTAAACTAATTGACTGCGCAGTATGCCGGCACGGTTACACGCCGAAAATCGCTGGCGCACACGGACGTCTCCCATATGCAACGTCCCCGGCGCGGCGTTCTTACACCGAGAACGTCCGGCACCCTACCGAACATCACGCGTCGTCGCCTCCAAACAACCGATGATATCCCGCGTCAAAATCGAGACTTGTTATGCTAATGCTACCAGACGATCGGATTGCGGCCATTCCTCTCGACAGTTTTCGCTTAAAGGACCTCCTTCGAGCACGGAGCGAACATTGCGACAGGTGATCGCTACGAAATTTAATACTTGCTCAGGGGTGGGACTCGTTCAACCCTCAAAATTCACCCCTTTTCTGGTTTTAGATCCTGTATGTTTTTGTGTTGCAATTTGATGTTTACAATACGAGAATAGGAATGAAACACAATCGATTATGAAATATTACAGCAGGACCCTTATTTTTGTAAGGTCTGTTTGAGCTTCATGCTAAATAAAAATTCTCTATCTAAACTGCAACATTCTTAATATGTTTAATAGGTCAATGCTGATATAACAGAATCTTGAAATTCTTTTAATCGTTTACCGTATTAAATTGCACCTACTCATTTCTGTAATAAATGGATAAAATCCGCTGTCTACTTATTACGTGTATGTTACAGTGATAGAAATATGATTTGGGTCTTTATCTTTCAAGGAGCAACGCTTTTGACTCTCTGGAACAAGAAGGGGGTGAAAATGGAATGACACTGCATCTTTTTAACATCAGGAACGATCCCTCTAACGAAACACCGTTTAACGAACCGCAAAGAGGCTGGTGCAGTTTATACCCCAGTTGGCCATTACGATTGCTGCTACCCCTACATGTAATAAATATTGTTGCGGACCCCTGCCAATTATGCCAGCGCGTGCATTCTCTCTCTTCTTCACTCTCTCCTCTACCCATCTCGGGCCAAAAAGAGAGAAAAGAATAGACAAGAGTGACGATATACGAACATAAGGTCGTGTCTCTTTTTCACCCCTGTTTCTTTCACCCTTGTTCAGTCGAGTATCCCGAAATCCGTAACTGCATTATTTTATTAATGCCCCGGATCCACGGTGACGTTGCATTCTCATCGACGATTCTTAAAAAATGATCTTTTGCTCTGGTTGCTTCGGACACGCTCGAACGATTCTATTTATTTCTCTTCGTGCGATTCGATTTGAAGCAGTGATTTGCATATTACACGGGGTGTCCTTTTATAAGTAGCCACCCTTTGGGGGATAATTTTAAGGACTAAAATGAGAGAAGAATCAGGACGATGAAATTTGCGGTCATGGAGATTTTGCTCTTACGTTTTTAATAAATCAAGATTGTGTATATTCGTGTATAACATTTTTAAGTACATGCTCACCCTCTGTGCAACATTTCTGTAAAAATAATTGCTACCAACTTGAATGATTTGGACGAACAGAACCCAGACCACGAACCACCCTTATGTGAATTACAATTTTCAAAGATTATTTTACAGAAACTGGCATAAGAATCTCATCCCTCACGACGGAATTAAACTTTGCAAACAGTAGTATATAATATGCTTGAATAAAAAACATAGAACGTGCAGAATATGGGTAGGGTTAATCGGGCAGCCCCCGGCGGCAATTAACATGGATTTTATAAACAATCAATTATAGCGAACGTGTGCCGATCACGGAACGATCAAATTAATGTGACTTTACTCTCAGGTTGGCCAAGAAAGTATTAGTAAACGGGATAGTAACGGGTCGTAGGCGACCGCAAACTAGGTCCGGAACAAAAGAAGATGGAGCGGTTAAGCGTGCCTCTCAATGGACTATCAATGGTGAAAGGATCGCTTTGATGAGGCCGCGTGTCGGGTATTAAAGCCAACTTCCTGAACCAGCTAGACATGTGGCCGATTTCGACGGAACACGATGTTTAGGGGTTGCGCGCGATACCGATCAAATCCGCAGGGGTAGAGGTAAATCCTAATCGCGATGTTAAAGATAGGTTCGAGAGTGTTTGCCATTACCTGCGGCTCCACCGATTGCTACTTCACTGTCTATGGCTGTGCAGGACACTTTTGATTGGCATCTCTGCAATCCTGACAATCTGCACAATCTTTGTAGGGGATATAATATCATTAGCATACTGAAAATAGTAATTAACCCTCAATCACCGATGACTACCGATCCGTTCGAATGCAATAATTGTTAAAATTTAACGAACACAGTAAAACTATAAATTAATACAATAGAATACACTGTTAGACAAAAATGAATACAAATAACTTACCTTCATATATGTTTCTTCACATATTTAATTTAATATTCGTTCTGGCACAAAAATTGTTAGAATGCAACGGGCACAGAAAGATTACAGATTAATTCGAAAGGCTGCCCTGTCGTAGAAATAAGGAATAAAAATGGCTCGTGGCCTGAATCGATATTCATCACAACGAAAAACTTTCTTCTGAAATTGGTGTTTCTCAATCAATGAACAGACTCGAAGCAATCGAGCGCGGAACGTAAAATTTCAAGTCTGTTCGCCAGTGTAATTTGGTAGTTGAACGTATAAATAATGTAGTGTGCTTCCTTTCAATATTTTATTAAACGTTCCCAGAGGCAGTCTATCCAGACAATTATTTATCGTCGTCAGCAGCTGCAGTCCGCCCCCGCCCGCAGCCTCTCTCAAAAATTAATCTGAGAGAACGTTCCGTCGAGGGCATTTTCTTGCGTGCATGTTCAGCAACGTCTCACGGACGTGGCCTGCGTTGGTGTGCGAGCCTCCAGCATGATCGTAATGTTCGGTAAGTACGTGTTTGTAGTTACCCCTGAGGCGAGCCACCCCCAAAAGCCAAGGGAGCCTAGGCCCCGCCTTCATCCCCGTTATCGTCGCCATGGGGTTGGTTGTTACGCGGGTGGAATACTCGGGGGCGGTTCTTCGCAACCCTGCACTCTCGCTCTTTCTCTCTCCTCTGGCGGTTCGCTGTCCGTCTCGCTTTTTCTCTGCTATCGCATTACCGTGGAGGGAGAAAGAGGGTTTCAGCAAAAGTGTATATACTGAAACCGTTGCCCGAATACGGACAGTCGGTCACTGCCACCCCTAACGCGCTCCTTGATCTTGCAGCCTGTTGTTTTTTTATTTTGCACCCCGTGGTGAAACGGGTCCGTCCACCAGTTTCCGGTGCTCTCGATCGTTTAATCAAATCTCGCCGAAGATTCGCAGACCTCGGACCTGGGAGACGCTACCAACGTGATTGTTAACCGTGCTGGGATTTTCGGAGCTTCAGTGAACCCACGGCGCCTTACGTCTACCGTCTCGGACACCTTGGCCATCAGGTATTTTCATTGCTCTGGATAGCTTTTGATTGTCGCGGTGGACGCGCAGTGAGAAGTGCACGTGCTTGTGGTTTTGCGCGTTTGGTCGATTATCCTGATCGTAATTCCGTTCTATGAGATAATCGGTAGAGAGGGTGGTTTATGGTCTCGGTAGACACGTGATTATGGTAGCGATATTGTAAAAATATAAGACGATGTGTACGATCTTGTTAATAGGTACAGATTGACAACTGACGTTTCTGCAATTTAGTTGAATTTAATTGAACCACGCTTTGGTGAAATTTTAGCGGAGCTAGAAAAATTCTGCTGTTTCTTGGTGATAGATGACGATGCTGAAATGCGTTGAAACTCTAAAGTGTAACGTCGTTGAATATCATAGAAGGTTTTCGTTGTTGGGATAAGGGTTAAGATGCTTGTTGTGAAGATGTTCGATTTCGACAGTGGGGTAGGATTGACAAAAATCGGTGTCGGCTGCTTAGCGAGAGTATGGTCGGGGGTTGAACTGGTCCCGCGGGACACGAGGGTTGCATTCGCACGCGGGGGATGGTCGCAAGAACAAGCAAACACCGTAAACTGTTTGTCCAGGGATTAGTCATGCATCGTTTTGGATTTAACTCGCGAAAGACCTTAAAAACAACAACCTGTTCCATTTAGGGGAATTAATAAGTCCGCCGTCTAGGGGCTCAGGTGATCCAGGGGAAACCTCGGCGAGATCCTCTGTCCCCGGGAGGAGCAATTTCACGAGTTACTAAAGTTCGTCGGGATCCGAGTAATTTTTCGGATGGCTGGCCACGCACCGACTTTTCTTCGGAGGAAAGTTGGACCGACGCGCGACGGGAAACTCTTTGCACATACCAATCGCGGCAATTAATAATGTATCCAGATATACAACATCCACTGCTTTCTGGATAAATTTGTTTCTATCTTTAATAAAACCGCTAGAACTTTTTAAAAGAGTAAGCCGTAGAGATCAAACTGTGGATTATTACTAGGACGATTGAAAAGATACATGCATTTTGAGGTAGATAAAATTTTGGATAATAGAACAAGCCATTCATTGTCTCTTGGTAAATTAATAGTCAAACCTTTCAGTGGAAAATGAACTGTGAATTACTGAGACTCTTAAAAGGTTAAATAATATTACAGCTCAAAGAATTCTTGATTAAAAATGAACGAAGTCTTAAATAATACAAGACAGATTTTTCTTGCACGGAATTAAAGAGTAATGAAGCTTTTTTAGTTAAAGATTTTTCAAGACCGTCTCCTTCAATGTTTAATTCTCGTGTTTCACGATTTAAATTTCGCTAACCAGCATTTAGATACCCATTCGTCTCTCACTTTCTCTCTATCTATCTCTCTACGATGTTTCAAGGCTCAGCCTTTTAGCATGTACTAAAAAAAATTAATTTTTGAGTTAGAGTTTAATGAAGAACTGGGGATTGAAAGGATTTAACCTCGCGTCTGTGAGACGCGCACTGTCTCCTTTATGCTTACAAGAGTTTACATTATCCTAAACAAGCTCTCAACCCCATTCAAGCACATCAAATGATGCTCTGGAAATCTCTTGAGAGCATTACGCGATATTAGAAGTTCCTCGTATTATGTTTCAAGAGACAATCTCGCATAATTTTTAATTAAACTAGCAAAACAAAGCAAAAAAAAAAATAATCCTAAAAAATGTGAAAGTAATGAAATCGTTATACCCAGAGAAATTGTTATATACAATTTAGTTCGAAACAACAATAGAATGTTACAGATCGCAGGAGAGAATATTTCTGAGGAATTCTTTGTCCAACTAAATAATTCAATAAATATATAATTTTAAGTGGGAATATGATCGAATAAGGGTGTAGTCAGTTCACTTCAAAATAAAATCAATAAAATGATCGTAGTATTGAAAACGAGAAGGGTCCAGCAGCGTTACCAGATTCCAATTACTCTGCCGGTGTATCCAATTATTAACTACCCTCGAAAAAGATCTCGGAAAGAACGAGAATCGCAAGGAAAATGCTATTTCAAAGAGAATGGAATCGACAAGTGGATGCAAAGAGGAATAAAGCATGAGCAGAAGGGCAAGAAGAACAGAAGTCGGGGATGTAGAGTCGCCCCGGTTGGCGGGGGTTGCAGCAATGACGAAACAGAGAGGAAGAGAAAGAGGGAAAGGGCGAGAGAGAGAGAGAGATAGACGGAAAGAGAGAGAGACTAGTTATAATGGAAACGTAGAGATTTAACAACGTTACAATGAACGAACAAGCGTTCCCCTGGACCCCCGAGCCCCCAGTCGCCTCCACGAACCAAGGATCGCAGATTGAATTGTAAAATAACCGAGAGGGGAACAATATGCCTCGGTACAACATTGTGTTTGCATTTAAATAATCCGCGAGCCCGCGGGTACGCTTATCCTGACGACTTCCCGCCTACCCTGCGCTGCATAGAACTTCCCCTGTGCCGTGTCCGTTTCTACAACCCCTTCTTCACCCCTAAAACGGAGAAACGTTGTCGAAACCGTTCTCCACAAGGCATTCTTATTTGAAACGTGTTATGGTAACTTTACGTCGCCACACTTCACTCCGGACACTGTCTTCTTCATGAAATATCATCCAAAACACAGAATTGCATCTGATTCTTTCATTATATAAAGATTTATTATACGTCTTGCATAAGAATTTTTAAACGACAGTCTATAATTTAAAATCTTGTCAAACGGCAATCTAGCTGCACTGAATTCTCGTCATTTTTCTTCGAAGCATTTTGTTTAAATGCTTTGACAAAGAGCGAGGTCCTCAATGGCAAAGCACCCTTTATATTCAAGTTCGACGACTAAATATTTTTAAAAACTGACGTTTAATACGTTCATTAGATAGAATTTTTTCACAGTATTATGAAAATGGTGAAATATTTTATCATTACCCGTACTGTGAAATATTTTAATGTTTTGCAATGTAAACCTTAGTATTCTAGATTGAATTCGACGACAAAAATTAATTTTTAAAAGCGACATGCAAAGGCTAACATTTAATACACTCATTAAAAAGAACATCTATACGTCCAGATTATTTTAAAAATAACAAAAGATCCATTGGTACCAGGTCTCCGCCAATTTCCAACATCTACGATCAAATTCTTTGCAAATTTCCACTACCCACCCTCAAAGAGAAAATCTACCATCGTCGAACAAATCAATTAACTATACAAAATTGCCAGGTCCCATTGTCTCGCAGACTTCGAAGATTACCGGCTCAGTTCTCGCAACAAAAAAAACAATACCACCTTCTCCATCGGAATCGTCGGCCGATCGGCATCGGTCTCAATGGCTTTGCTCAATTAGCTAATGCGTTCGGCGTAAGTAGACGAACAAACACCGCGCGACCATTAGTAGAACGTACGCGGCCGTTGATAGTTTGCACTAATTGTAAGTAGCGAGTAATTAATGCGGTCGGTTCTAGTCCAATCTGTCGAACCGCTGACCAGCGGGATACGGAAGAGGAAACAGAGGGAGAGACAGAGACGGACGAGGAGAAGGTGAAAGAGAGACAGAGGGTTAGTTTGTTGGATGGAAAAGGACGCTAACAGTTGTGGGTGGACAGTGGGAGGATGGCAGGGTGGAAGGGTGGTAGGAAATGGTCGACGGAGGCTGTGGGGGTGGCTCGAAGGAGGGGGTTGTTCCGGCTCGGGTACCGGCATTGTTTCACGGTGGATGAGAATTTAATTTGCGCGACGAAGAGGGCGCTAGGAAGGGGTGGAAATAGGGGGAGGAAGACAGAGAAAGAGAGAAGGAGAGAGAGAGAGAGAAAGAGAGAAGGAGTAGGGGCGAAGGTGGAAGGTGGTTGGATGGGTGCTGCCTTGTTTAAGCGTGGGTGGGGGGGTGTCAAATTGAATTACCCCCTGGTTCCGGGTCCCCGGGGACGTTTGCTGGAGCGCTGCCGGTCTCTCTGTGTTTCTACATCAGAGCCACGCTCGCTTGTAGATGAGTTTTATCTGCGTACACCGTTGTACAAGCACCCCCGTACAGGGCCGAGCGTTATACAGAGAGAGAGTATACCTTCATGGAGGCGTTTTCAATTAAAATCAACACCGAGGGTTGCCTCTCGGCCCCACCTCCCCTACCGTCCTCTCTTTCTACCCCCCGAGAACCTATCGACCTCCTCTCTCTCTCTCTCTCTATCTCTCTCTCGCTCCCTTTCTCTCCCCGTACCTGCGCAAAATCAGATCCGCTCCCGTTTTAGCGTTTTTCCCCCACCAGCAAAGTCTCTTTCTTTGTGCTTTTTATTTCGACGAGTTCTACCACCACCCACACCCGAACCACCCCCACGCACCCCATACCAGCCGACGTTCCCTCATGAAAAATTCACAAACCGAATGAAATCTTCGCCGCGCGTTAAACTAATGGAAGCAGTCTGTAGCCCGTTGGCCCGCCACTGCATTTATTGCTACCACGTCTTCCATCAGGACAGAGAGACGACCGGTGTGTATAAGAGGATGAGGAACCCGACGCGACTCGTTCTACCTTTCCAACCGAGACTTTCTTACCGTGTTCTCTACCCACGAACGACGACAGCGACTTTCCAACCCCCGAGCGTCTTCTTCCTTTACGAGGATCGACGCGATGAAAGCGGTACCCACGCTTCTTTGGACCTATCGATGGCCTACAACTCGAGGTTACCTTGTCAATAGCGAACGGAAATACCGCAGAATACTCCGAGAAATTTGTCTGTAACCATCCTAGTGACTGCGAATCTTCTCGCCGATTTTACTCGGTCGCGAAACGGCTATTTTATTTAATTGACTCGAAAGTGAGGCGGCGGCTCTGAAGATCGTCAATGGACTTCGTATAGATTCCCATCTGCTTAAATTATTGTTAAACTGCGGGTATTTATGCGAACTACAAATTGTCCAAATCAACTGTGAGAGAACAAAGTTAAATGAGAGTGTATCTTCTTTTTTAAAATCATTATAAATGTTTAAATTCGGCCGATCATTATTCTAAAAGAAAGAAACAGATTAATTCGCTGCAAGGGAAATGTATTCATACAATGACGAGCGGCGTGCAAAATAAGAGCTAACGTAAAATTCGTACAAGCGGGTGTTTAAACTATTTCGGCCAGTGGCTAAATTAAGCAAGCACTTCTCTGTGGCTGGAAAGTCTGAAAAACGTTGGCTCTAATACAGACGATTAATTCTCCATTGAAAAAAACAGCGAGAAGGAGCTGTCTGAAAACGAAGCAGCAGCAAGGTTCTTTTAATTCCTAGGTTCGTTAAAGAGCCAGAATACGATGACTTTGCCAAATAGGGATTTAATCCCTGCAGCGACTCTTTGAGTGTAATTAATTACCGGAGACAGTCACTGGCGGCGATTAAAAATGGTCTTGTCGAGCAACTTAACCACACTTGAAAGCCATGCGTTTTCTGTACTCGCCGAGAGGAGCTGATCGCTATGATTTCCCCGGATTCGGTCGACGAACGCGATCCCGAATTAATTAACGAAAAGCACGAGCACGATTCTACTGAGAGCGACTCGCGGTGACGCGTAACGATCGATAAAATGTAATAAATATTATTACAACGGGAATAAGGACGGAATATTGTATCGGTTTTTTAAAAATTCATCGTCGGTTCGCGTTGCTGTCAGAGAAAAGTAGAATTGAAATTCGACGGATGTAATTTGAGAACTGTTCATTAGCGTGCTCGCCGGGAGAGACCCCGGAACGATAATTTATTAAACGGCCCCGACAAAATGCGCCGGGTCAAACGGATAGAAAAATTGATTGGTT
This sequence comes from Lasioglossum morio, assembly GCA_916610235.2. Taxonomy (NCBI): domain Eukaryota; kingdom Metazoa; phylum Arthropoda; class Insecta; order Hymenoptera; family Halictidae; genus Lasioglossum; species Lasioglossum morio. The sequence continues at coordinate 5,708,796 of OU744330.1, read as the reverse complement.
GTTTGATTGTTTTTGCAGAATGGACGGGCCGACGGTATTATCGATGCCGCCGATAACCGCGCCCCAAAAATCAGCACAATCGCCGCAGCCGCAGTCGCATTCAAAATCCCATCAGGTATCGTATATCTCGCCGCATCGTAGAATTCGATTCCATCGGTGTTCTATGTAAATAGATTTCGTTGTTCAAACAACATGAATTTATACTCGGCGAACACGAACGAAATCATTTTTATCGAACGGTACCTTTAAAATATTCTATTACTCATTCACAACGTCACTATTCGGTGTAACGCTGTATTAACCCTTAGTACTCGAGTGGCGCCTCCGAGGCGCCAATAAAAATTGCTGTACTATTATTTAAATAATTGTTTACACTATCAGATATATCAGTATCTATTGTATGAGGTATTATATCAATTTCATATTTATCAAATTTAAAAAAATCATAGAGAATGGAAATATGTATGTCAGAAGAAACGTTTAATTTTCCAGTTAAAATAGCTCCGAGTGCAAAGGGTTAAAGAATCACAATGCCAGTACTACAGATTCAAAAATAAATGTACTTTTTTAATGAAAAAAGAAATAGATTCACAACTTATACGTGCCGAGTGACTAGATTACGAATCTTCGTTTTTTTTTTTTAAACTCTGGCAAATTGGATGAGAAAGAGCACTCGGATGATCGGCAATCACAGTGAAACGGTTATCGAATTTCGAACACTTGATGAAGAGCCGCGTTGCGATTCTAAACCCATAGGAGTTGCAGGTGGGCACGGTGTCTCTCTACGGGATTCACATCGTCTCCCTTGTGATCGAGGGCCAGGAACGGCTCTGTTTGGCTCAGATTAGCAACACGTTGTTGAAACAGTTCAGCTACAACGAGATCCACAACCGGAGGGTTGCATTGGGCATCACGTGCGTCCAATGCACCCCGGTGCAGCTGGAGATTCTCCGACGGGCCGGCGCCATGCCGGTTTCATCGAGGAGATGCGGCATGATTACGCGAAGGGAAGCCGAGCGACTCTGCAAATCGTTTCTTGGCGACAATTCTCCGCCCAGGTTGGTCAAACTTCCTCAAACATATCCCCAGAAACATCGTTACTTACACACGTACGTCATATTCCACGAATCTTCGTGCAAAAGACAAATACTTAACATTCTGATACAGTCAAACGTCAAACATACCGCAACACTCGCAAAGAAAAGTCAAATTTGTAAGGAATAAGGAATCGTTGACAGACGTGTTTGTCACGGGCGCGTTCGTTTCGATCTGATCTTCTTTTTACAATTCGTTGACAATTACAATTTTAGAATTCTTCTGTTCCGATTCTCTATTTTATAAAAACCCTTAGCACTCGAGTGGCGCTTCTGAGGCGCCACTAAAAATTGCTGTACTATTATTTAAATAATTGTTTATACTATTAGATATGTCGGTATCTAACCAATTACTACACATTTAAGTATTGTATTAGGTATTATATCAATTTCATATTTATCAAATTTAAAAAAATCATAGAGAATGGAAATATTGTAGGTTAGAAGAAACGTTTAATTTTCCAGTTAAAATAGCTCCGAGTGCAAAGGGTTAACTATACATAGGGTTGTCTGTTAATACACACACGTACATACATACAATACACACACGCATCGTTCGTACTTTATCCGTATAAATTGCTCCACAAAATTCACCTTCGTTCAGAAAGTCGAATTTTAATTGCGAAGAACGTTTGTTCGAAGGCTGCCAGAGGACTTCGCGTTTTCGGTGCACCACGAATGCGGCTGGGGCTGTAGCGGTGCATTCCTACCGGCACGTTACAACAGTTCCCGAGCAAAGTGTATCAAGTGCACCTGCTGCGGTCTCTTCTTCTCGCCGAACAAGTTCATCTTCCATTCGCACCCGATGGGTCCGCCGAATAAATTCGTGCAGCCGGATGCAGCGAACTTCAACTCGTGGAGACGTCACATGAAGCTTTCCGGAAATCAACCGGACGAAGTGGTGCACGCGTGGGAGGACGTTAAAGCGATGTTCAACGGAGGAACAAGAAAACGATTGCTGAGCAATCCAACTTCGAGAGAGTCTCCGATTCCAGCGAAGAAACCGAGGGTGCAGTCTCCGACTGGACAGATTCCGGCTCTTGTACCGTCGCCAACGCTTCCCAGAGTGCCACCGTTCCCGGAACTGCCTCTGTCATTGCCGAGGAGCTTGGTCATGGACTGTGTTTGGTACCAACATCAAGCTGCTGCCGTCGCCGCTGCCAAAACACCTGGCTATCCCTTTCAGCCCTATGCGCTGCCTTGGAGACGTCCCGTCCTCTTTCCTGGTGAGTCTTCTAATCATTCCTCTCGTGTTCTTTCTCATCTTCACTGATCGACAGTGGATTTTATGTAAGAATTTTTCGACAGATTCGTTCTGAACTTGCATGATCACTCAGGATTATTCTAATTATAATCGAGTTCAATAATCAATTGATGCAAATTGATGGTGTTTCGACATGAATCGCGGAGCACTGTGACAGAAACAATAAACGACGGTAAAGCGAGAAAACGGTGAGGGAACGTCGAGCTTGATATTCGTTTTTCTATCGAACAATATATTTTTAATGTTTTAATGCACCCGCGTTCCCAAGGGGTGCAGGATGATTTTTCGAGCATGCGGGAAAATAGTCGGGCTAAGAGCAGCTACTTTATTTAATTGTCGAGCACAATAATCAGGGAAAATTGCGTCAAAATAAAGCGAGCCCCGGTGAATTTTAATGGGACGAGCGCGAACGCGAGCGCGTCGCGTTTCCCATATATCACGAGCACAGATTACATCGAAGCAGCCGGAGCTCATTAGTATAATTACACGGAAAATGAGCCCGGGACGAAAATTACAATGAAAATTATTAATCGGGCCTCGGCACAACGACCAGCGTACGCGAACAGTCTTTGATAATAATTATTAATTCCCATCGGAGTATTCCGCGCGTCGCCGTCGCGTCGTGCACGCGCGCCGCAACGGTCGTGTATAACTATTTTAAATTACTTCAGAGGTTAGTATTAATCAATCGAAATTATTTTAACTAATAATAGGAGAAATCTCGCTGGGCCGACCGGTCATTAATTCGCGGGGACCGCGGGCAAAAGTTATCCGTTATATCTGATGGTAACGCGTTTTGACGATGAATGGACAAGCCTGGTTTAGAGGATTCGCTTAAACGTGACTCGCGGCAGCCATTGCCATTTAATGTTCGCAGAGGATTACCAAAAATTCCGCCGCGTTCGATCCCTGATCCTCCGCCAATTTACAAACGGCCGGCATGACTCCTCGATACGATTAATAACAAAAAAATGTTGTTCGATGGTCTCCTTACGGGTTAAATGAACGTTTATCGATTTTTATTTGTGTTGATTTGCAAAAGGTTGGAATATATTGTCTACTAGCTGTACCCGCGACTTTGTCCACGTACAATAACAAATCCTGCTTGATTATTAACGTAATTAAATTTACGATCGCCAAGGTGGTCTCAGATAGAGATAGAGATTTTATTTTTACACAACAGAATTTAAGGAAACTGATTAGAAAATTATTAGAAAGAATATATTTATTACGATAGTTATCAGTAGATAGGAATAATTTTTTAATGAATTTTAGTGGAAATTTATTTCATCCTGATATCTTTTTATCTTTGAAAGTTATAGTAATTTTTATGGTTGAAAGTTATAATAAAATTCCAGATTGAGACTAGTCTCTCCCCACTTCTTCGCTTAGCATTCAAAATGTTCCGTCGCGAGTGAATAACGGCTGATTTCGCTATTGGAAAAATATACCGATTTTCGCGGATCGTTTCACGGTTTTTTTACATAGGAAAACTGCACTCCCCTTATTTAGCGTCCCCTCCTGGAGGGGTAAAAACTAGGGACCAAATAGGGGACGGGAACGAGGTAACAACGCGTCATCGCATTACCTGCCTCGTCCGGCGGATTCGTGTAACCTAATCTACGCCCCTCATACCGCGGGACATGCCAATATCTGGGCCGCTAAACGGCCCGTACCACCGCTGGCTCACACTTGAATGTTAAATAATAGAAATTAATTCGTGGAAACGAAACATCTCGTTTAGCATTATCTTCTGATCATTATTTTGCAACTATAAACGTTCCGCATCATAACACTTCTCAGTATAAAGGGCCCTATAAGACCTTAACCCTTGAGAAAGTGGACCCGAAAATTTTTGAGACCTTTAAAAAAGCACATATATGGAATATCCTGCAAAATAATCTACAATTAAAAAGAAATAAATTAAACAAGTTTTAAAAAGACACATTTTTCGCTAATAAAGTAGATAAGAATAATTTTTTAATGAATTTTAGTGGAAATGTCACAAACAGACAGACAGGCACGATTTTATTATATATATAGATGATTTTTCTGTGCTTTCTTCGCACAAGAAAACATTTCTGATGTTAGGGGTTGACTCTGTTGTGTTTTTGGTGGATATGAAGTTTTAGTGATTAATGTAAAATGTTCATTGGATGTCCAGGACCGTTACCACAGCCCATGAACGGCTCAAGTCCCACGGAACCACTGCTACCAACAGTGAATCCACCGTTACATCAATCCGCCTTTCGTCCAGTGATTCGTGGACCACCGATTGTGGAACCAATGGCTCAAGAACAACCGGCAGACACATCCGTGACGAACGACGACAATTCCGACGACGAGGTAGACATCGAGACGACCGAGGACGATCCGTTGACACCGTTGGCTACACAGAATCTTCATTCGGTACCGAAATCCTCCACCGGAAGCCACAGCGGCCACAATTCACCTCAGTGCTGGAGTCCTCCTCGAGAAACGGTGAGTAACTCCGTGTATCTACAAAATCATTCATATTAGAAACGAAAATTAGAGATTGATGATGATTGAAGATGTGACTACCGACGATCACCGGAACCCTTTCATTTCTTTGTAACTAAACGTTGTATCTTGTGCCGCTTTTGCCGAAGACATCTCTAGTTAACCGAGGAATGTGAGTAATCATTCATCTACTTTGACAGTATTTAACACCATCAATTTTTTAATTGTTACTTAACGGTCCGGGTGGAGTCAAGATGTGATCAAGAACAGTTAAAAAAATCTTTAGGGTTTTCTAGTGGTTCGATTACAAAAATTCTTAGGTTCGTATACATCAGAATACTGAAATTATAGAGATGCTTAAATGAGAATCGATTTAGTGGTACTCTTTATTCAAGTATATAATAAAAATGGTACGAAATGTAAATGAATTCAATCTTGTTATTTTTATTGTCCGGTGGGTTTAGTGTTAAACATAATTTGATGGTTGATAAAAAGATTGGATCGAATGGTAATTACGTATTAATACTTTAAACGAGTTCGAGGTGAATTGAAGAGATTTTTCGAGGTTTTAATGGTGCAGTATTGACAAGGAAAAATCGAATCGAGCGTAGAAAATGGCCAGATTGAACCAGGCTGGGAAATAATTCCCAAAAGTACGTCCCAGTGTTCTGATTAATTAATCGTCGGCCCATTAGCCCGGTGTTTAGACGCGTGACGGCATAATGTCTCCCGACGACGGCCACGTGGCCATTGTTGCGGCCCCATGCGATCCGAAGTTACCAAAGGCTTGATCGCCTAACTGTCCATGGTTGTGCAAACACTTGCCCACGATACGACCGTGTCCGAAAAATGTGTCAACTGTTGCCGAGCACGATTCTCGATCCAATTCTAATTAGAACGGCCACTTGAGCACGTGATCACGCAACGCGGGCTTCAAGGGTTAAAACACGCACTCCGAGTATCATGATCTTAGGGCTCTTTCAGAGAATATCGTGCTGTACTTTCGATAAAAAGGTTCAATCGAATCTACACCATCCACGAATCCATTTTTTTTTTATTATAGAAAATCTCATACGAGATTTATTTCAACATGATGAAGAATACAATACGAAAATTACAAACTGATGAAAACTTATACAGCAGAAAAATTGAAAGCAGAAAAATATTATAATGAAAATATGATAACACGACACAGTACATATTTTACACATTTACTACGTATTATCTGATACTTTAAATAGATTCTGGATGTCTTAAGCCTTCGAATATGAGTAATAACTCCTAACAAACGTGAATGTTATGCCTTCCTTTTTAGATGGAGGAAATTTTTAGACAACAAACATGAGTTTTCTCTTCTACGATATTTTTGGGGACAAAGACGTTTTAATTACTGTGACTGATTTTCTTTACATAATATACAAAAGAAGTCGGTTAATTATAGTTTTCAGACATTCGCGACGCTCGTAGCGAATGTTTTGAAGGCTCTTTAGAGTACTTCGTGGTACATTGGTTGAAAAAAAAAATTGAATCAAATGTATGCAGTTTGTGATCGCAACAATATTGTACGCTCTAGCTGTTTGAATGATCGCTGAGAACGCGCCGGAGAAAAAAAGTAATACATTAAAGCATAACTTGGTTGGTCATCCTTAATCATTGAATGGTAAATAAAGCTGTATAGCTCCGGTATCGTTTAATAACGGAGTATATTCGTGTTTGATAGAAAGCAGCGACGTTCGAGACAGCCCTAACCCTCTTGTGGACGTTCATAGAAATAACTTTGGGTCACACGACACCGGGCAAACAGTTTTACTTCGAGTTAATCGAATTAAACTGTGCCCTGGCAATCCACTGTAATAGAACGCTCGCTCCGCGGTGCTTGTACGCCTCGCTTCACTAAAAATATATGTTCTCGATGGAAATATCGAACGAGAGCCTCCGTTTCGTTTCAATTCCGCGATGTTGATGGAAATGCGGGAACAGTTTCTACGTAATCCCGAAATCGTTGTTCCTGCAAACCAACAAACTGTCTTGCGATTAATAAAGTCCGCATAGAAAATTTATCGAATAAAGTCAGCGTTGTCCACAGAAAATTGACTGTCTAATTCCTTGATTCGGGAGCGTTCGAATCCGGAGTAAATGTAGAGGAGGTTCAAACGTGGCGTTTTGAACCCTTTGAACGTATCAGAAACGGTAGCCAATATTAATGACCGTCGGTCAAAGCAATCGCGAGGCAAGTAACAGAGAACGAGAGAGAGAGAGAGAGAGAGAGAGGATGAGGGGAAGAGAGAGAGAGATGGCTAGAGGCAAGAAATAGGGGAGCAGGGGTGGTCAGAGGACACAAAGGGGTGAGAACTCATGCCACGTAACACTACTCGACGTCCCTAGAATTTGCTCTGCGGTCTGACTGCTCGTGCAGCTGCCCCCCGTCAATTGCGATAATTATTGTGCCAGTAAATACTCGGTAACCGTACGAACTAACGGGCTCGCGCCCGATCGACTAGATGTAATATACTCATAGTGTGGATACACTTATGCCCGGCGATATAATTAAATGAACGACCGCCGTGTTGTTTTGACGTCCGTTGCGTCACGCGTCCGTACTGGTCGGACGTGTATCGAATCGTGCTCCGACATTAATTATTATTTCCTCTATTCGAAATGGCCCAATTTATCGACGTTCGGAATCGGCAGGGCCGTGCCGTGTTGTGATACGGAAGACGGCATAAGCAGCGAAATCAAAATACAATTTGAACCATTCGATAAATTAGAAATCTTTACGCGAGATCACGCAAGAGGAGAATAAATTTAAAATACGCTTTTTCAGTTATATTCTGAACATTGCTCTTAATTCTCATTTCTCTAATTATCTGAACAAGGATATATAGATAAACGCTAGAAAATTATTGTACCAGTTCTCTAGTTAACACTTTCGGTCTAAGCTAAAGTTAGAAGGATAAAACCATAGTAAATTGTTGTAGTTCAGAGGTTGATAGTTTATCAAAATAATAAATAGTATTCGTACATTCTGTGCAGTTTTTCTTTTAAATCGCAAGGGGTTAGTTTAAACAAAGAACATTTAAGGAGCGGCATTTCGAAGACTTGCATCATATTGAGCAAATCTACCATACAGCCCTGGGAATCGGGTTACCCTTTGGCTCTGTCGTTGGAGAGACAATATTAAATGATAAAGTGACACAACCCTGTCATCAACTCGTCATCTGACATAACAATGATCAATACCGCAGTTTCGTTGGCACAGTTCCTCCACGAAGGTCGCGCAAACTTATGAGAGCAATTTCCTCCGCCGAAAGGCGTACAATTAGCGATAATTATCCGTAAGAGGTAAATGAGGGGTTCGTAAAAAAAGGAGGAAAAGGGCGGGTGGGGGGTTAGGACAGTAAAAAAAAGAGGGGAACGGGACGATAGGCCAGGATAAGCCATCCGAATTGCCAGACAGCTTTTCAATTCCCCCTTGTTGGTGAACGTGTCGAGTGGGGCAGATCCGTGCTTTGTGAAGAGACTCGCCAAAATCTCTCTCTCTGTCTCTCTCCTTCTGTCGTTTGTGTGCGGGTAACATGTCGCCCGGGATAGATCCGTGACAAAAGTACACGTACAAGAGGAAGCGGAAACCCGGTTACTGCATCCCTGCTCGCGCAAGTGTATTGCGGTAACTAAGTAATCCCCGAACGTTATTTGCAGTTATTTCTCGCTTCGTCAGGTCGGCTCCTCTTCGGAAAGAAACCCCAGGGAAACCGGTGTTTTCATTTTCACGACGTCCAAGACTTCTTTTTCCCGATCTCGAGCGAAATCCGCTCGGCGACGCTGTCCTCCTGCACAAACGTAATATTTAGCGGAAACTGCAAGACACAGACAAAGAAATAGATCATCTCCCGACAACCGGAATACTTGTTCGAACGCTGGTAAAAACGCTGCACGTTGTTGTCAACGAACAGAATAAATTGAATTCGTTTCTCAATCATTTTAGTAAATCGTCATACTAAATTGTAAAAGTGATAAACCGAGAATAGCAGGTAGATGTTCCTAAGTACTCTTAATCTTGGTATTGTTTTAAAACGTACCTGGTTGTCGTCCACAACGTCCGCCATCTTGGTTCTCCGGATAGAAGAAATCGTGTCGTCGATAAAAGCGAAAGGCTACGACGGAAAGCGTTTGATGTATTCGAACTTGCCCCGAAATAAGGATCAGGCGATTATCGTTTTGTAATGCCGGTCTGGTCAATTAAGATCCTTTTGACCGATCGTGATTAACGAACATCCGGCACAGCGTCAGTTTCGCCGCGCGCCTCGGGTTTCCGTTTAGAGGAGCAGAGCACGGAAGACACTCTCTAGCGGACCTCTTCTTCCGTCCCCATCCATTTAAATGCAATTAAACGCCGTCACGTAGAAGAGGAACGGGGACCGGGGAACGTTTAAATCAAACTCCTGGCTCTGGGTTTAGTTAGTTTCGACCGCAACTTTTAATTGCGCTTCGACCGTCTGGAGAGCCATTAGATTTTCGAAGGGGCCACCGTTAAACTTCTTTTATGCAGCCGTTCTTCTTGCCACGGCGATTCTTACGGCGGAATTTTAAACAGGCCCATTAATCCGCCATTGGAAACCATTGCTGTTACATCTCCGTTATTCCGACAACCTGTACAATTGATGAAACAACTCAACCTTTCACTTGGTTCTTTGTAAAAAATTATTCCATTATAAAACCGACTTAAAGGATTACCAAAAATCGATTGGTTGCGATTCTAAAATGTTTTTCTTATTCCGTGATAAATGGTGTTTAACGTTGAGTATTTCAGTGTGCCGAAAAATGGCGGACTCCAGTCGGTCTTCAGGCCAAAGAAGACTGACATTTAGCGTTCTATCTCACACGGTCATTAATTAAGGAGATCCAGTTGGCATTTTTAAGCACCGTTAAAGTTTCTCCCCGTGCCATCGGGAAATGCCAGCAGTTGACCTTATACCCATCGAGCCCTTCGGGACTCTGTGATTAAATCGACTGATATATCGCGCGATTGTGCCGCCACGTTTGAAAGAAAGTTAACCCGGTAACATTTCAACCCTTCAAAGTTTCCTCCTCAAATATTACGTCGACCTCGTTCGAAGTGAAAGTAAAAATTCAGCGTGAACGTGTCGATGACAAAGAAAAGAACTCTATCACTCGACAAAATGTCTGGGTACCTCGTGCGTTCGAATGTAATGAAAAATCGGGATATAAATAATCTTCGCGTTCGCCGATCACTGTGAACATTATTCTCTCTCGGCTGCCGTCCGGAACTTGTGAAATAAATTTTCCGTAAACCCTCTTATTCGGACAGCTGTACTGTGAACACAGTAGCGGAGCTAACGAGTTTCATCCCCGATGCACCGAAATTTCGACGCCTTTTCATCGACGCGGCTCCATTTATTTTTCGGAGGTGATCAATGCGACGATTGCCGTTTTTCGCGTGCCCCGCGCCTCGAATCGCGCGATTTCGAATTGATTGGAGCCTAGTGGAATGGAAAATTAGGGGACGCGCATGAAAGTGTGTGTGTGTGCGTGTGTGCATGTTTCAGTTGTACCGGAAGTGAAAAAATTGTTGAACATCCCCGACGGTGTTTGAAATTTTAAATACCCGCCGCCATGGCGACCTGGCTTATCTACCGGAGGATATTTTAACCACCGACGAAGACTAAGGAACGACGGATTAATCGTGTTCTTTCATCTTTTTCTCTCGGTGCGATATCACAAAATTTTCTTCGCTCGAGAAAATTAATTCTGACAACGACGACTTTAATCGTGTAATATTCTTGTTCGCGTGAATTGTAAGCGACAAGAAGGCTGAAATTTCGTGAAAATATTTTGAAAGGTCAGAGGGAAAGAGGAAAAGAGGGAGGATGAACAGAGGAGGGAAAACGGAGAATGGAAGTCGGGTTGAATTCGAGATTGCTGGGCGGAGCTGGTCCGAGCTGACGATTATAATTAAATCAACAGTCACCGCCCACACTTCCATAGCGAGGCGAAGATTCGCGATGATATACTTCCCTTTGGACTCGGTTTGATAGTCGATATACTGAAAGACAGCGTAAGTTGACAGGAAAATCTGAATGATAAATAATGTGGTGGATGTTAAATCGATAACAATCTTTTTCTAATAATCGATCGGGAACGCGTTACGGAGCTTAAATTCGGGAAGATTTCAATTGTTATTGAAACAGGAGCAACAGGAGGGGAAGGTAAATTCACGCCCGAGCGAGCCCTCGAATAAAGCTGACATTATAGACAGCATAATCAATTTCCCTGGCATAATTCCGCACCGCGGTATGAATTTGGTCAAGATCGGTCGACCGGAAGCGATTCGACTAACACGATTTTGCGTACTACCTTTGCACTCGACGAGTAGCTCGCACACCCAATCCGAACTTGCACAAATCAGGCTTACATCCCATTATTTTGACCCTGGTGTCTACGAAATTGCTCTCGCCTTCGTTAATCTGTACAATTCTTCTGAATCACCATAGGAATATCAATATCGAACTGTTCTCCTAAACGATTCTAATAAAATTCTGTTGATTTTGCATAGATTTTAAAATCCAATTAATTAAAGTAGACTACGGATTTTGTGGATGAAATAAACATTGCCCTACAACAATTTCTATAAAACATTACAAACTAGAGCCATCAGAAGATTAAAATAATAATCAATCATGAATAGACTACGGATTTTGTGGATTAAATAAACCTTGCTCTACCACAATTTTTATAAAACATTACAAACTAGAGCCATCAGAAGACTAAAATATAATCAATCATAAATAGACTACGGATTTTGTGGATTAAATAAACCTTGCCCTACCACAATTTTTATAAAACATTACAAACTAGAGCCATCAGAAGACTAAAATATAATCAATCATAAATAGACTACGGATTTTGTGGATTAAATAAACCTCGCCCTACCACAATTTCTATAAAACATTACAAACTAGAGCCATCAGAAGATTAAAATATAATCAATCATAAATAGACTACGGATTTTGTGGATTAAATAAACCTTGCCCTACCACAATTTCTATAAAACATTACAAACTAGAGCCATCAGAAGATTAAAATATAATCAATCATAAATAGACTACGGATTTTGTGGATTAAATAAACCTTGCCCTACCACAATTTTTATAAAACATTACAAACTAGAGCCATCAGAAGACTAAAATATAATCAATCATAAATAGACTACGGATTTTGAGGATTAAATAAACCTCGCCCTACCACAATTTCTATAAAACATTACAAACTAGAGCCATCAGAAGATTAAAATATAATCAATCATAAATAGACTACGGATTTTGTGGATTAAATAAACCTTGCCCTACCACAATTATTATAAAACATAGCATACCAGACAAGTACTGTGTTTCGCTAGTATCAATACCTTGCCAGCTAACGAAGGCAAGCTTAAACGAATAATTGCTCGACGGCAACAAATTAACCCTCACCCCCATAGAATCAGATTCAAGAAGAAAAGAGGAGTATCGGTAGGGAAACCACAGTCGATCAAAATTTAATCGACGTGGAACAAAGAGTTGTGTTCCCATGTATCTTTCCGGGGTTGCTGTTGAATCTGTGGGATGGGGGGGTTGGAGCGAGAGGAAGAAAAAGAACGCGTCCACCGTGAAACATATCCATAATGGTCGGAACTTTTGCCGTTTCAGTAAAATCCATCGTGTACAGGAACGAACGAACGAACGAACGAACGAATCAGTTCCGCAGAGGGTGGAGGTATAGCGACCGGAGGGGGATGTTGGCGCACGCTACGATTGTTTCTCCGTAATCCTTTATTGGATCAACGGGGCTGAAACAATTGAGCGAGCCATAATGCGAGGATGGGCTGGCTGGTACAGAGGCAGACGAGCGTGTCGGGTTTTCGATCTGGCGATGCTGCCGCTGCCTGTGCTGGCCTGTGTGCAGGTCCTCGCCAACCTGGAAAACGCCACCCCCGCAACCCCCGGAGGGGTGAGGATAGAGAGGAGATAGAGGAACGCGGCAGGGATAGATAAGCGAGGCCGGGGCTCCGATGATGGGGGCGGGAAAGGATTTCTACCTACTTTGCCGGGTGAACGGAGTTACAAATGGGAGAACGCGGAACTCATCCGCAAGTGGAGATCTTCAACCCCCTCCCCCCCCCCCCCTCTGTACTGCAACTTTTTCATCCCTCGGACCCTTGTGCTTATTTATCTGTTTACCAGACGCTTTTTACACTCCGAGTTCTTAGTCATACTGGGCCTAATGTAGGCTGTTTCACCGGAAGTCTTTAGGTCGTGTTCATCCCCTTGTTGCTGAGATCTTTGTCTCTCAGTGAATGTAAAAGGTTGATGATTTTTGTCTCCTTTTTTGTTGCAGACATTTTGTATTTTGTTACTTAGAAAGATGTAATGGGTGTTTGCTTGAAAAAGTCTAGGAAAGATATTCATCCACTTTATTATCTCTTCTTCAACCCTCTGAATTTAAATTAGAAGCTTTCGTTTTTTCGTACGAAACATTTTTATGGACATTGTTGTAGAATAATATAATGTGCGTTCATTGTATTGTTGATTCACGTATTTCGCTTATCAATTTTCCGATTTTCTTCAATTTTCCTGGGATCGTCTACCTTCTCTATTTCCGAGAAAATGACGTCACGTACCGGCAATACAATAACTGGATGATCAGCTAAGATTCGTGGTGTGGATTTTCACGATCGTTTTCTCTCGCCTGCGTCCTCCCATCCTCCCCGTTTCTCTAGCCGAGGATCTATCTTTCGGACGATTTACCCACGGGAGCAACACGCAAGGCGACGTCCAAAAAACATCTACGATTTGTTGCTTCTACGAGGCGCACGTTTAGACGCTACTTCGCCGGGATAAGACCGAGTTATTTATCTTTCGTTTGTACGTGGCTGGTGTCTCGGAGGAGCTTTCACTCGATATCTACAGGATAATTGAACCTTATAAATCATCCCTTATTCCTTCCGTTAGTCGAGGAAATTCTAAATCCACTTTTCGATTTCTTTACCTACAAAGTGCACTTGTATATATATTTAATTTTGCATCTATTATCGTATAATAGAAGCTTGTATTCTTTAACCCTTAGCACTCGAGTGGCGTCTCTGAGGCGCCACTAAAGATTTCTGTACTATTATTTAAATAATTGTTTACACTATCAGATATGTCGGTATCTAACCAATTACTACACATTTAAGTATTGTTTGAGGTATTGTATCAATTTCATATTTATCAAATTTAAAAAATCATAGAGAATAAAAATATTCTAGGTCAGAAGAAACGTTTAATTTTCCAGTTAAAATAGCTCCGAGTGCAAAGGGTTAATATTATCATTTTGTTGAAGACGAATAAGTGTTCAGTGATTTATGGACGGGAGTGTACATTATAAAAAGAACTTAGCGTACAACAAAGCAGTGTGTTAAGAAGGGACATAAAACACTGAACCAAAAATCGATACTGTTTCGACAATAAAACGGTATGAGCATAAAGGGTTGTCGAAAAGGATGATAGCTGCGACGTTAATTCTCATTAGTTCTGAAGCATACGGAGCAAAGATACACAGCTCACCGTGTCCAATCGATCCGTCAGGAGGAGCGAATTCACCGCTAGGATCATGCTCACAATGCGTCGAGGTTGCACGGATATTATCAGCAACATATGTGACGATCATAAGGATGTCTATCGGGGTATCTTTCTCCATCGAACACCTGCCGACGGCGAATACATTCTCAAACCGTGCGATTCTATCTGGTGCTCGATGCTGCCAGCCGACATTGACTTTCATAATTTATAAACCCTTCTTTTCTACGAATAAATAAAATGTTGCTGCATTTTTTAACGCGACTGTTGCGCAACTTGTTGTGTTTTACCGCAGATTCATCGATTACGAACGTTCATTTCATACAATAAACTAGATGGTAGGATATATTACTTTTTATGACAAGTTAATTGTAAATTTTTCTTCATTCGTTAAAATTTGCAGAAAGTCTCAGCATAGAACTTAGAAAAATTGTAACGATAAGGAAACTTCTGCGTACTGAAAAAATACTGTTCAAGATTCTAATCCGCTGGAGCAACAATTTCCAAAATAATTTCGTACAATAAACTAGATGTTAGGATATATTACTTTTTATAACAAGTTAATTGTAAATTTCTTCATTCGTTAAAATTTGCAGAAAGTCTCAGCATAGAGCTTAGAAAAATTGTAACGATAAGGAAACTTCTTCGTACTGAAAAAATACTGTTCAAGACTCTAATCCGCTGGAGCAACAATTTCCAAAATAATTTCGTACAATAAACTAGATGTTAGGATATATTACTTTTTATGACAAGTTCATTGTGAATTTTTATTCATTCGTTAAAATTTGCAGAAAGTCTCAGCATAGAGCTTAGAAAAATTGCAACGATAAGAAAACTTCTTTGTACTAAAAAAATACTGTTCAAGATTCTAATCCGCTGGAGCAACAATTTCCAAAATAATTTCGTACAATAAACTAGATGTTAGGATATATTACTTTTTATAACAAGTTAATTGTAAATTTCTTCATTCGTTAAAATTTGCAGAAAGTCTCAGCATAGAGCTTAGAAAAATTGTAACGATAAGGAAACTTCTTCGTACTGAAAAAATACTGTTCAAGACTCTAATCCGCTGGAGCAACAATTTCCAAAATAATTTCCTACGGCAATAGAGATAATGAACGTTTTCTTTGAAACGTACACGATCATTTCCGGCGTAGCACCTAAATACCACTAGCATAATGCCGTCGTATCACGCGAGTACACAACACACGTACTAATATTTGCTCCCATTTATTCGATTGAAAACTCAAATATTCCAGTTCCTCTCGATGGAGAATTAAGCCTGGAGACTGTTAATTCCGCCGACGCTTTTACGGCGACGTCCATGGCGGACGTTAACACCGATACATACATAGAGCGTCGTTAACAGCGGTGACCAATCTCTCGCGGGTAACAAAGTAAATGTAATCGGCGTAGCTTTTGTACAGCGTTACGTGACAATATAATCATAGTAGCTGGCTGGGATGAATATTTCATTTGCGGCGGCAGGAAGCGTCACGCTCGGCAATCGGCTTTGCCAAGCCACTTCGAGAACACCGGTATCTCGAATCGTGCATCTCGAATGGCGATTCCATCGACATTGTCCCAGCACCGACGCTCAAGGATAGAAATTACTTTCGATCAACAATTGCCGGTGTTAAATCGCTTTTCCGAATGAGAGAAACGCGGCCGTAACGTACTACGTTGAGTAATAGCTCGCATTTTCATACTGGAATGTCTGCCACTAAACGATCATGCTCGCGCCATTTTGTTCCGTGAACTCTGTCCAAGAACGTCTCTTATATTTTCCGGAAAATTCATATTTCGTCGGAGAAACGAGGTCTCGACAAAAAAAATAATCAAAAAACAGCGGAAATAGTGGAATCCAAAAATTTTTAAGACTTTATTTTGCAGGATATTTCATATATGTGCTTTTTTAAAGTCTTAAAAATTTTTGGATACCACTACTTCCGCTGTTTTCTGATTATTTTTTTTTGTCGAGGACTCGTTTTTCCAACGAAATATGAATTTTCCGGAAAATATAATAGAGACGTTCTTGGACAGAGTTCACAGAACAAATTGGCGCGAGCATGATCGTCTCCATTTTATCAAACTTTAGATTATTTTGCAGGATATTTCATATATGTGCTTTTCTAATCTAAATTTTGATAAAAATGGAGAAATAAACAATACTGTATAAGGTGCCCGACTGTACCACGTTAAAAATGCATCCTCGCGTGCCGTTCCCCCAACAATTTTTACTTTTCGCGAGTCCGCTCGTCACGAAAGCCTGGACGGACGGTGATTTTTAAATAACCCCCGTCACGCGTCACTTTCAGGGAATTGATTTAATCGGTGGATCTTATCAGAGAGATCGATGGGACGGGGAAAGACAAGCCGAGTCGAGCAAGCAATCCATTTAAACACGTTATTGCCCTGAAACAATATCACACGATGCTTGTATCATGTTTTAATTACTTGATTTTTCGAAAAGCTTCTCGATAATTTGTTTAGTGGGGAATTTGTAAGTTTTGATAACTTTTTAGCCGGGAATTATTCGTTCTAGGATATCGCTAAGGGTCGAAAGCGAATTCCTATTGACTTCCGCGATGGTGAATAATTTATGGGAATCGATCGACGCGTAGCCGAGGGATTAAATTAATTTAAGTAATTTCACGATTGCTATCGGGCGGGAACATTAAATAAGGCGCCCCACCGTCCTCCCACAGGTGCCCCGCGTTTAGATTGTAGATTGCCATGCCAAGCAAACCGACACGACGTTGGTCACAACACATCGGTAGGATTGTGGCCATCGTTGCATAACTGAGTGGTTATTCAGGATGATTGGATGGTCGTCCATTTTACCCGGTCTTGGCCGTTCGGTCATTAGCTGGGGAGAGATTGTGGCGAGATCGGAACGAAAAGTACAGGAAGATCATTTCGAACATGACGAACAACATTTCGAATGATCTTGCCTAATCATATTTCTGAAAAGAAAAAGAAAGAATAATCTAACCTTCATCTTCTTCCACAAGGGTGGAAGCCTTCCTCAGCTTCTCGCAATGATCAGTTCGCTGCAAACAGTACGAAAACAATTATATTAACTATACTAGGGTGTATGGGCAATTGTACACTGTATTGACAATTTTTGAATCATTCAATGACTATATACTGAACAGGAAAACACGATCTGTTGCAGGAACGAGAAGCTGAAAAGATTGCAGAGGAAGCGGCGGCCATGCGCGATGTCAAACCCGAAATTCAATCCGAGAGAAGTCCTGAGAACTGGCAGGGAAACAATTTTTATCGACATCTGAGCGCAGTGAAGGGTAATGCATAATTCTATTACTATGCAAAGTTAATAATTGAAAGGAGCAGAATAATATTCGTATTTTGAACATCATCATTTCCACGAATTAACAAACGCCATCGTTGTCGTGAAACTGTTTAATTTTTTTCACTGTAATTAAAAGAACGCGGTACAGTTATGCGAAATAAGCGATAGCGAAACAGGACAAACGGGACGAGAGATTGGCGAACGTTCGATCGGGGTTATTTTGTCAAAATTTCGCCGTAAATAATTACCATACGAACCGCAATGGAAATGGTAAACGTCGCTTAGTTAGCGGTTAATTCCCCGGCATTTCTGACCATGCCGGCCTAATATTAGTAATTAGTAATTAGCGTGGCACGAGTGGCTCACGGGGAGATCGGAGTTTCAATTAATTGGAGTAATTAGTCGCGACCGGAGTGTTAACTGAAAACGGAGGGTTGCCTTGATATCAGACAGAGGGGGTGGGTCTTAGAGCTTGTAATAATGCGAAAAGGGGTTGCGGATGGACTCCTCACTGTGAGGAGGCGTGATTCTATGCGACGCTTGCGCGTTTCTGCAACACGGAATTCGCGAATGGTCTAACCTAAACGCAACCCCTTTCATGTTGCACCTCCTTTGATTCCGGTTCCCGTTTATTCGATCGCGATACACGTACATCACGTGTTTCATAATTAATGCGAAAATTGCACGAAAACTGTATTTATAAAATGATTTAGACAAATCGGAATCGGGACTGGACAAGATGTTTGTTTCATTAGAGAAGTGCATCTAAATTACTTGGAAGAATCTTGAATTTTTTTTCTGGGGATCATCAGCTCGCTCGTCGAGCCAATTATAATCGTTAATTGTGCATCGAAATCATTTAATTCTCCGGGCGGAAAGATACCGCGCGGCGCCCACTCGAAAAATCGATGACGACTCTCCTTTAATCATCGCGAATCCACCGGTGCCCGCTAATCTTTTTGTTCATTTCGTTCGCCGGTCCATTACTCATCCAATTTAAATGAACAAACGGGACGGTTTTTTGCGAAATTTGTTTGTCTCGCGACCGAACGGGGGCCGGGGGCATTTTGTTAATTTCCAACAATGATGATTGCAGGAAACGAGCCGACGGATAGAACGGGAACTGATTGTTCGGCCTGCCATTCGCGCGGAATATTTTACGGGCAGATTAACAGTCCGTCCGTGTCCGCTATCGTCGCAGTCGAATATCGCAGAGAAAGAGGGAGAAAGCGAGAGCGAGACCACGATAACATTGAGAAACTGCGGGAGAACGACGACGCTAGAGAACCGAATTCGGAAAGACATCGTAGCGACGATTATTGCTAAGACGTTCAGGTAAAGATCTCGTGTCGCGTGAGTGCGGATCTGCTGCAATTACAATGCTGATAATAGTGATAATCATCGGTTCAGTCGTTCAATTTATTTTCATGGACACGTAGGTTACTGTGCGTACAATGCTGACATCATTGTTCGAGTCGTTGAACTGATCTTTATCTCGGAATTCGTCTAACAGATTAAAAAAAAGTCATAGATCCAACGCAGCAATTCATTTGAAATATTGCGTAAATCCGAGATCGCAGAAATCGCGCATTCACGCGCCACGATTTAGAACACTGTAAAATAAGAAGGTTCAAACCGGGCGACGGAATATCTGTTTGATCGACAGTTCGGTTTAACGAAAGGAAAACGTTCGACTACGGATTTTCGTGTCGAACTCGCGTAAACATCCGCAGTCTATTAATGCGAGATTACAGCTCGAGTGGTTCGGGCACTCGAACCAAACGATAAATATTTCCGCTGGTGTAATTATTCGATAGGTAAACGCGCGAATAATTATTTTCCGAGCGTCGCGCGCGTTTTCGAGTTTTCCGGCTACGGTCGAAATCAGAGGGGGTTGAGCGAGGGGGAGGGGGTGGGGGTGGGGGTGTAGACAAAAGAAAATTGTAATCGCTATATTTAATGCACCGAGGGGCGCAACGCTGCTTGAAATTGGTTCCCCCGTGAGCCGATATACCGTGCAATATACTCTTTACGATTATTATCCTCTTGAGCGAACGGCTGCGCAACTAGCTGCAGCATCCTCCGACGGGTAAGGATCTCGAGGAGAGCATCCGACGACGTCTCGAGGCGATATCGTTTATGCCGGTTCCGCTTTTCTTCGTCGTCGAAAAGTTTCGCGTTTCGACGAGGATCTCGGCGTCGATCGAAAAACCCCGGGGATAGCCGAAATTGTCCGAGGAGAAAACTTCCGCTTTTCAAACGTAGAGACCGGTGTGTATAAGCACTGCTGTAAGAAAACGCCGTGTAGATCGTCGCCAGCACTCAAATCTAACAAGTAGTTCACAAGCATGCGGAAACACTATGTGTAACTCAATTAACAATAAAAGATCTTGATCACTGGTGTACCCTTAGTAATTTTCTTCACTCTCATTTCTACGCTCCCTGCGGCCATTCTTAACCTGTCAACGCCATTTTTTTCAATCCTTCTACATTAATAATCATTTTCTACATCAAAGGAAGCTGCGTTGTCTCACTCGTAGCGAAGATTTGCCTCTGTTCGAGCGTTCAGGGGCGGAGAAAGAAATATGCGACTGGATTTCGATGAATGCAAATCGATCGTAGATTGTCCAAAGGAAACAAATCTCTTTCAATTACTGCGGAAACTGGTGTAGAGCAGAATGCACGGTGTAATCTTGGTCGGTGGATATATCCCTGCTGCGAAATCCTCGGGGAGCTCTCCCGACTGGCACGCAAGGACGCTCCAATGAGCAGAAACCCTTAACGGATACAGGTTCCGCAGTCCCCGGACGATCGTCAGCGAAATTTCAGATTTCGACCACATATGGTACTTACGTCCCATTCTGGAAGGCACGCGGGGACAAGAATAAAAACTCCGTCTTCGAAGTTTCTTCGGCCAGGCTTACCTTCAGGATCCGGGAAAGCTGCCTTTCATTTGAACCTTCGAAAAATAAATTTTCTATCTTGCATCTTACTCGAACCTTGTGAGAATAATTTTAATACTATCGTTTTTAACAATTATTATTTAACACTGTTCATTTTTTACGAAGCTGAAAAATCCTAGCTGGCTGAGAATTTTAAAAAAACATCTTCCAACACAAACCCAATAAAAATTCAATAAATTCTAGCTCCTCAGACTCGTACAATTTATTTGCAAAACAGGCGCAGTCAGTGCTAGAAACACAATTGATTACAGTCGATTGTGAACAGGCTACGTCAATAATAGGCATCGTGGAAAGGAAACATCCTCCGCGGCTAATGTTCCGGCAAATTGGCGTCGCGAACATAGTCTGGGCTGCCTCTCGGGAGGAATCTACAAGTGCGAGTGGATTTTCCTCGCCGATTTTTCCCGTAACTACCTCACGTCCCGATGATACAGGTTCACGTGCCTCCATAAAAGCTACAGCCCCGAAACGAGAAATATTTGTACGAACACGAGACTTGTTTCGATCTTGGATCGTCGGAGAAACGAGTCCTCGACAAAGAAAAATGACCAAAAAGACGGGGGAAATAATGCGATCCTCGAAACGCCAGAAAAATTACAAAATTAGACATGTCTTTCTTCTAAACGCATTTATAATTTTCGGAATCTTGAATTTTCTTTCCTGAATCTGATTCGATGCTCAATGTGTTTTCAATCTGCGCAACTTCCTCGATTAATTATATATTAATCACAAATGAAAAATAATGCCTCAATGATTGTAATAATTAAAAAACAACAAACATTTTCGAAACCACTGTCCATAGAACATAGACAACATTTGCAATATTAGTAATTTCATTGTAAACAGCCAATGAAACAAACTGTTAAATTAAAAATCGAAAAAATTACCAGGATTAAACCAAAACGATAAAAGTGTAACAATTCTAAGACCGTTTAAATTATTTTCTCGAGGCCGACTCAACCCTCAGTGGTTTCTGACAGCACAGTGCAGACAGGATTAGGAAAGTCAATAATTTTATTGAGCGGTAAAAAAAGATGCAATTGATGCGCAGAAGTGGCGATTTTTGTGAAAGGGAGACAGGTTTGGTGAATGTTTCGTCCACCATTATTCGCGAGGTGGCGTTCTTTGTGGCTGGCAAAAGTCCCCGGAAAGAATCGCGGTTTTAACCGCGCGCAAGTAAAGGAGCGAACCTATTGGACGTGCCGGTATAACGAGCACGGATTTAAGCACAACTTTCAGTCATCTGCAACGGGTCTCGGGCAAGCTGTGTATTTAAAGAAACATTTTAATTGCAGGGGGTAAGCCGCTTACCCGGTGCCCCCCTCTCGTGCATTAGTAAAATCGACCCTCCTGTTACGGGACGCGAAACCAGCGCCGACTGGTATTGTATCTCAGCGAGAAAGTAATTCGACTTTTCGTTCGAACGAAGGAAAAGCCGGCCGAGAAGTTTTCCTCGAGAACAGGAGCAACAATGCAGGATGACTCAGTGCTTACGAGAGAGGGGAGTATCGAATTGAAAGACAAATTACATCAGAATCTCCGCATTAAAAAGAACCTTCGCGACGTCTTTTCTCTCTGACCTTTCGGAGTCGTACTAACTTTAATTCTGGTACAAATTGTGTTGATGCCTTTGATTTTATTTATTTACTTCTTAAGCAACATTGACGCGTACCTGTTCGTTCAGATTCTGTCTGAACGAAGACGTGGTCGACTACTTGTCCGATCACGACTTTTGTAGAGCTGGTCTGACTATGTGCAGGTCTATACTACTGAACTGTTGCTCGAGTCTAAAAACAAAAATTTCCTGTGGCAGAAAACTAAAGTACAAACGCTACTGAATAAAATTCCTGTGGCGAGAGGATAATATAAAAATGGTGAGAATAAAATTCTACGATGTACAAGGGACTTAAGTACGGCGAGAATTCTCGTTTTGAAAAATTCCGCGCCGGGCAAAAGTAACAGCGAAAAAAAGTATCACGAGTCAGAACGAATAAAACGAGGGTCTGGCCCTGTAATTGGGCATCAAAGGGCTATATTTCCCGTGGATAACTTCGGGGTAAAGTCCGTAAAATAACTCGAGTAGAAAGAGGCTCGATCTCGCGGTACACGGTGATATCACGTAGAACCCACGTGGAGGATGCTTTATGAGGTTCCTCCTTCGAATTGATGGTATGCCTTGTTACCGGGAAGAACCGGGTTCCCTCGGGTAATATCGTATACAATTATGTCCACGGAAGGGACGATATGCATTATGGATGCTAGCTGTATGCCCGGTAAATCATGTCGCAGGCTTGGTTAACTCTGCAAATGATCTGCTGAATCACGCCTTGCTACCTTTCGCCCGATAAGCAAGCTTTCCTTTTTACGAGCGACGAGGATTCACCTTCTGAATCCTCTTCGATGCTTTTCCTTCAATTTTCAATCCGTTTCGCAATTTTCAATTGTACAACTGGTCTGTAACTGGGTCTGCATGGCCTGACATTTGTTCGAATTTGATTTTACTTGGAACATCCTATCCAATAGTTTATATTCAATCCTTATAGTTTTTTTTAAAGAAGCTACTTATATTTTCTAACGAAAATACAGTAGATAAACATTTGATAAGGCATCCAGTAGTATAAGCCTGTAAGTAGTCAGCCCAGCTGTACAGTTTTACTTGGAACTTGCAACACACAAATTCAGTAAATTCGTTTCTTTTATCACTTTTATTTATGTGAAATACATCAATAAAAAATGTAATATATTCTATAGGAACGATACTATTTAGATTTTTATAAATCATACGTGTATTCAGGAGCTCATCAAGGATAATTATGAAGACAAAACGGAGGTGATAAGTGCGGAATTGTCTCTTAGTATTCGACGAAAATTAAACTTACTAGTTAACAGAAGTCAGTTCTTTGTTAGTATTATTCACAAAATAAATATCGACTAGCGAATACACAAAGGATCGTTCATTTATTAATACTCAACAGTGTAGATACTTCAATCAAAGATATCATGCGTACAAACTAACGTAGGTCGGAGATTACAGCTTGGAAGGTATAAATTAATTGTAATTACAAACGACAATGTAAAATATAAAAACGAAGTCAATGTAAAAGTAATACGAAAATCATTTCCAGCGGATAAAGGAATGTCTAACGAAGGAGGACGCACTGAGAACAAACTGTTAGGTCATCCCATAAATCCTGCCGATTTTTTTTCATCACAACTCCGCAGTGTGAAATCATATTTCCAATCGTTGATGTATTAACAAACGTTTTCGTTGCACTCGTTTTATCCAATAATCAATTTTTCGATTCGATTTTCTATAACACGTTCACTTATTCGATTTCGATCGATTGGAAAAGTAAAAAATTTCGTCGACTCTCATTCTTCCAATTTCATTAAATATAACGAATCGTTCTTAGCACACAGTTTAAGATTAACAGGAGAACGCTTGTTAAAAATCGTAGAACTTACAGGACAACCCTAAAAACGTGTGTAACAAAACCGCGACAAATCCACGGAACGTAAACAGCAACGGAAGCGAGATCGAATCTTGGATTGAAAAGTCAAATGGTAGCATGACATAGAGCACACTTTATTTCTTAGTTAGTGTTAATAATTATTTAGCATTGACCGAAATCGAGTACATGTCGTATAATCCTCTTCAATCGGAGCTCAATAATCATAATAGATTAATTTATTAATATAAGTGTAATTAATTGTAATGTATTGTCTGAAAGTATCACTGCGTCGCATCCACTGGTCGTCTCTTCGCTTCGACAAATAACAGTAGCGATACGGGGGTTGGTAGTTCTGGGGAGGGCGTAGGGTAAAACGGAACGAGACACCGTCGAAGAAGAAGCCTTAGAAACGAAGTATAATAATTAATAATCGAACGACGAGACCTCGCTGTTCACCGCGAGACGCGGAACAATCTGACGCTTACAAAATATAAGTAGTCCGTGAAACGCGGGGACTAGCGAGGTATCGTCGTTCTGCTACGAAAATGGAGGCAGGTATGGTAAGCTAGCGTGTTTAGGGGATGGCAAACAACCTGGGGGGGAGGACGTGTGTCTGTGATCCGATTCTCCAGACCAAGGATGCTCAGTGACTTAGCGGGGGACGAGAGAGATTCGATATCCGCTCGAGCCCCAAATAGTTAGATTACAATTAAAATGCGGAGAGCTTGTCGCTTCGAACTCGCATCCTGCTCTCGGACGACGCTCGTCTAATCGCTAAACCCTAACGCGTCCGAAACAATACCTAATCGAATACTTAAACGACTAATACAAAAAAAAAAAATGAAAGAACAGAGAGAAACGCCGCGCGCGATCCTTTTGCAGAAAGAAAAGAAGCTCGTTCGTCAACGAAAAAACGCACAAAGTAGAATCGTCTAACACGAACAGAGTCTCCGGTGGTGATATACGGAAATCAATGATGGATCGATCCGGAAGCTGGCTCGTCGCTCGAAAGGGGGCAAGCCCTCCGCAGAACAATATTCAACATTTAACAATAGCCAACATTTATAGAGTAAGATACCGATTTAGTATTTTTTTTTTGTTCTTTATAGATTTCATCTCATCCTGTGTTTATTTCTCTGTTTTCCTTTTTTTACGGATTTTTCGATTTTTTTTTGTGTTCGTTAATTGTTTTACTCCACGATCGTCGATCGCCAGATTTTCTTTGTTCCGGTGCGGAGTCGCTTCGGAAATAAACGTATCACGCGGCTGAATTGTTCTCCTTCCGATTTTTTGTAGTTTTTTCTTTATTTTGTTATACTTTTTTTCATCTTTCTCCTCTCTCGATCACGGGCGCAGTGTTTCTCAAACGATCGGAACACGATCCCCGGCTCGAGGAAAATATTCTCCGCTCTTATAGTTATATTGCTATCGTTTTCACGTGGACGCAAATTGCTGGACTTCCGTTCAAACCAGACGTGAGCGTACAGTGATCGAAATGTGAGATTCTGTGGCTGGTTTGTAGGTTTGAGCTCTTCAAAATTAATTTTTCGGTCTCTTAGAACGTTTCCAACCCTTAAATGAGCTTTCAAAGTGGACCTCGAAGGTGCAACAAGTTTTCTAGTATACTCTTCTACTTTTTATAAAGTATAAAATCAACTTCAACCCTTATGATACACTTTTTCCAGTCTGAACAAAAGTAGAGAACTTGATGAGGGTTGAACGAATATACGTGTTACATTATTAAAATTTAAAAGACTACAAAATCACAATACCAACGATAGAATCAAATGATCAGACTTTAAAAATGTTATACAATCGACATAATACTGATGGAATAAAAATTTGAATCAGTCGAGCAGACCTTAAAAACACAGCACAGTTAAATAAATTACCAATGTACATTAAAAGAACTTAAGAATATTATAACCAACTTACTAAATTCCTTAAATAAATATCTAAGCAAGTTGCTCCTAGATCCTGCAATATGATACAGTCTAATTGACAATATAAATCTGTGCAGCTTACTTAAGGGTTGAGAGAATTTACCAAGAATATGATTTTAGCTGCTCTGTATTTCTGAATAACGCTCAGAAGACCATTTGTATCTCACGTATCGTCTAATCAGACCTCAAGTCCGCTTCGCATAAGCTTCCCGCCTTTCCCTGACTTTCTACCCGCCATCATTGACAAGATGAAACTCGCGACCCGCCGATTCTCGTATTCTTATTAATTGACGAACTTTCTTACGAGCGATCGTGCCCAGGAGAACGAACAGCTACCGATTCGAAATCGTCTTTACATCGCTAGCGGCTACGCTGTAACGTTTTTCGTCTGTTTGAACGTCGATAAGTTACGAAAAAACGCTTGTATGGCACCTAGGTTCGCTAAAGTTGCGTTCTCCGGGTGCGCGTCGCTCTAATGGAGGCAAAATCACGAGAACGACAGCCTCCTCTGTTGCTCCGAACGACAAACGACGAGTTTGCAACGCTGTCGACACGGTGACATCGCCTAATCGCGCGTCCAAGTCCCAATCGAGCCCCCGCAAGCTTAAACATGCTCGTAGAGGTAGAATATTGCATTAACCCTCAAATGGTACCTTGCAAGATTATTCGTGTACTGCTTTTCATTCACGTATTGCAAGACAATTGCAACTACAATTTTTCTTCAGCGTCTTTTCGACGCTTGAAATTATACTTCGAAATATCTCAGTAAATTTATACAGATTCTTTAAGGGAATTCGAGTATGACTAGTACACCATTCCAGGATTAATTTTGCGCGGATCAGGCGAAAATCTCGATGGCCGAGAACGTTCTCGTCGTTGGAACCTGGCGGAAGGATACTAACAGTTTATTTTCATCAATTGACACGTGCCTCTTCGTCGACCACGGGGCTTTGAGAAACACTGGTCCGGCGATCACGACAAAACAGGCATTTAAACACCGTGATGTTAAACTTTAATATTGCACAACATCGATAACACTTCGAGTTTGTCTCAGGAAAAAAGTTTCGTGATCCACGATAATTACAACAGATTGAATTATCAATGTCTTTTTTTCTCCCGTTCGTATTCTCTGCTTTCTTTCTTTCTTCATTTTTTTTTTTGTGGTTTTGCAGTTTTGTTCTTATGTTTTTGCTTGTGGTGACCGAACGCTGATGACGGCAGCAGCAGCAGTGATAGCAGCCAATAGTTCGTAATAGTCTGCTGATTTTTTTATCGTTCCCGCGAAACGAATCGCTAAATCTTTGGTGGTTCGAGCAACGTTCCGATGACGCTCGGAAATGAAAATACATCGTAACTCGCTGACGTACTCGCTGCTAGAGATCAATATTGATGCAACTAACTCATAAAAAACGCTACGCATACAACTAATGTAACATTAACGAGTAAAACTATTTAATAATATCGTTCGACCGCGTTATAGTATCGTTATTATCCTTAGTCGATACAGCTACCTCGGTTAATATGATGTCGCTAGTCACTGTCCCATCGAAACGTTGCCGAAACGACCGCGTTGACAAACGCTAGCAAGAACGTTTTTTTTTCGCATCGTGAATGTATTTAACAATAATGGAAAAATATGCAAATGTCGATAATAATAATGCCATTGTCATAGCCATCAGCGTTGTCGCTGTCATCCGCAACATATACGTAAGTATACATACGCGCAGAGTGAACCAATAAAAACACTCGAAATGTTCTCCAATCTACGAGAATTATAGAACAAAATATGAAACAAAACACTGTAGAAAAAAGGCAATTGTACGACGATTACAATTCTTTCAGGACAGTCGCTTCGGACATTCGTAGGTCCACTCTCCTTTAATTATTTACACGACATTGCACACTCGTAATTCTAGTATTCGAATTTATCGAAGTCGGTGTTTCCTCGAACGTGTATTTCAAAAATACTCTTCATCAAACCCTCGCGACCTCGAACGACCTTGTGGTATTTTGTTTAAAGTGAACGGATGACCTTCGAACATCCGAAGCGATATAAAAAAAAATTCTGATCGCCGTATAATCGCTTTCACGGTGGAACTCGCAGTCGATAATTTGTTCTCGAACTTTCGTGGCTCGGAAAGCAATTACCGTCGGTTGTTTTTTAATTGGTACACGTACTGCGCACAAGTATAAGTATATACGAGTGTATATACATATATGTTTGTATATATATATATATATATACAAACATATATGTATATATAAATATATATATATACTCTAACATTACTATATTATGCTTAGCAAATATTTGTTGAAGATTTACCTAAAATCCATGTGGCAACAAATAACCAATTTCCTTAATTACTTTCATTGTTCTGGCGGTTGAACTCTCGTACAAAGTCAATGAAGGGGGGTACGAACGAACGAACGAACGAACGAATCAACGGATATATAACACTCTAATTCAGACAAAGATTCTCTGTTTCAGAACAGGTGTGGAATGGGATCAGCAGAATCGTGGAAGAAAAGTTCGTGTGTGTGACGGTCGATTATCCGAAGTTGTAACTCGAGATGGTCGCGATCACATCGTTGACAAACTGACCGGCCAATTAGTCGACAAACGTCTACGAATTTGCTAGTTTTCATGGCCTCTCACGATCCGAGGCGATCTCGCGACGAAATCAACGTTTGCTCAACTGAATCAGAGGATCTAGCCATTCTCTATCAGCTTCGACTTCGCGGAAGAGATTCGGCGCCACATTTAAGGATCGCTTCTTCGAACTAAACGCTAGGAACCGTTTGCAAACTCGGTGTCACCTACACTTTAGGTTCTAAATGATTAAACGAAACAGTCAAACACGATCAAGGCTAAAACGTTAACACTACTGGGGGAATGGAGGAGCGAATACTATACGCGTTCTCGACCTGCGAACCAACCGAAAAACGCACTCCACATGATTCGATGGACTCTTTCGATACGTTAAGAAAGTTTATAGAAAAAACAAACGTGTAAAACGATGATGAAATAATAAAGACCAGCGAAATGATAAAAAACGATCGAATAAAATAATGAGATTTCTCTCAAATGAATACGAATGATAGAAATCAACATGCTCGATGGTACAAGAGTATTCGAAATGTTGTTGCTCTACTCGAATTTCAATGCAGTCTTGGCGGTCCGATATCTTTGTGCAATTGAACCTTTGGTGAGAAACTAACGAGGATGTTACATCATGACTATGAGACGACATCGAACGTGAAAAATGAGCCGCCGTTTGACAGTGGACTGCCATCGTAGGTACTTTAGTGTCTCGGTATATATCAGTGTGGTTCTTCATCGTATTGAATGTATACGTGTATTGCGTATATGATTTGTATCTCTCTGTTTGTTTGTCTGTCTGACTGTGTGTACACACATGTATGTATAATATGTATACATATATGTTTGTGTGTGTATTTTTTCGTGTTTGTATATATTGTGTATGCGCGCGCGAGGGTCCTTACGTCGATAAAAGACACTATAACATTATATATGTACATTAACATGCGTATACAGCTATTTCTGGGACAAGAGAGATAGAGATAGAGAAAATGGAAAAACAATCGAAACGAGACAGAGAAAACCTTTGAAATCCGTCATTACGAACAAGCCTCGGGACCATAGAACGTAAGTGACAATAGAGAAATCCTTGAGTAGAGAGAGATAGAGAGAGAGTTAGGCTAATTGGAGGCGATAAGATAATTTTTTTCGTGGTAGACGCTGGTGAACGAATGCAGGGTCTTTGGTTTGCGGGGCGTAGCATGTTCTCTTAAGGTAATGGCACTACGACTTGCACGTAAGTGACTGGGAAGAAACCCGTGCGACCGTTCAGGCTGCCCTCGTACCAGTTCTCGTCGATTTTTTGGATCAGAGTGATCATATCGTTCTCCTGGAAACACACATTTTGCCGTTTGAACTATATCTCAAACTTTAAAATCGCTACAGCTACATACACTTATGGTTTAGCCATAGTGTTAACACTTTGCCTACCGGCGATCACTTCGTATTCTTCCGAAAGGTAACAACTGGATGATCCTTGACCAATTTTATCCGTGAACCAATAATTATCTTATCATTTTCACATTTACTAGACCGTGGAATTTTATACAAAAAAGATATTCTAACTTGATTGTATTTTAAGCAGTTAGCGGCAGCAGTCAAAGTGATAACGATTGCTATGAAGTTATAGTTACTCTTAACGAACTCTGATATTTACTTTGAACCCGAGCTCCCCAGAATTTTCTGGTTCGAAATCGTACAGAGCTGTGCAGCAAGGTTGTCTTGGCATCGGAGTCCTTGCCGGTGATTTGCTTGGAGATGGCAAGGGAGAAGCTGAAAAATAGACCAGCTTCCATTGTTACGAGAAAACAAAAACACTCTCTAAAAATATGTATAATACTATATGCTACAGTAATGTTACTTTAACGATCTGAAACATGTGGTTACTAAATATCTATAAACTAAATATCTCTTCATAATATCTCGAATCAGCTACAGTATCAAATGAAGCACGTGGCGCAATCAGCGCTAAAACAAATAGCAAATCCTGCGCTAAAAATTATGCGAGTTTTAATTCATTGGTCGCCTGTAAAAAAAAATATTAAAAGTAAAGAGACAAACACAGAAATTAGCGGTAACAGAAGAGATACAGTTACTGAAGAGATGCGTGCGTTAACGACGGTACAGAAAAGAGTTAGCACATGAATTATTCTAGAATCTCTTTTGTCGCAATGCCCACCGAAAGCGGAAAAATTTAGATCGTTTAATTACGCCGAGAGAAGGCAAGCCCATGCAAAATTTACCATTGGCAGATTGTGGCGGGTTTCCGGCCGGAAATAGCTCGAGCTGTGAGCGCTTCCCGTCCCCAGGGACTGGAGACCCGGCTCGACTTGCCCCTAAATCGTGTCAAAAGGACAGACATTCAAGTATGCGAGAGTATACACACAGAAGAGACGAAGAGTGTGTGGTAGAAGTGTTGGTAAATGTCAAACAAAATCATGTAGTAGGAGAATGTATTAAATGGCTCCACAAGAAACGCGAATCTTTCCTTATATTCTTAGAAGATCAAACACAAAGACACAATCACAATCATTAGACAAAACATTAGACAAGACATCTTTTAGAGTCTCTAGGAAAATATATAATCATTGTAATTACATTCTTGTACTTCAGCATCCAAAAACATGAATGGGAATTCGCATTAATTAGGAGATCACCTGATAACACATCCCAAACGACAATATTGCTTCGGGCTTTGTAAAACATAGTACACAAAAATCGTAAAACTCATTTTAGACCACCTTTCACTTGGAAACCCAAGAATTACATCGAGTATATCGACGATATACCGAACAAGAAATTTATGAACGCAGTAACGAATCTTATCTGCACAGTTATCAATAATGCTTTCTCTTTTCCTGTCCGATAAATTTATTCTGTACATTACTGACCAAATAAAAAATACTGCACCAGGAAATAAGTAAACTACTTTATGTATTTGTACCATATGAGAATTTATAAAACACGGAAACGTGCGAGTTAATATAAATGAATGACATTTGCTGTTGAATATTTGAAAAGTAAGAGGTGGTAAAAAATGATTTCCGCGATTCCACGCGATGTTTTTGATTAGTTAACACTCGAACCTGAAATACCACGGCAGGTAACATTACCCAGATCATCATACACCACGTATGCACGTCACAATTTCCTTCGGGTGCGACGATACGATAAAGTTCAATGACCATCCGACAACAGACAAGATAAGTGAGAGGAAAATTCAACGAGGAGAGAGTACAACAATGTATTATAGTATATGGCCAGAGTATATATAGCTATAGGACACGTAGAATCGTTGCATGACAGAGAAGATAAGAAACACACAGCCAACCACCCGGAAATATTATCGTCTTTGTATGTGTGCGTGTAAAATCTGTTTTACCGTGAAGGGAGAAGTTCCCACCGTTCATAGCATCTGATGTGGGTATTGCATCGACGTGTAGGTCAGCCAGAGTCTTCGGCACGAACTCCAATTTTGGTTTGATTGCTGCCTCATCTTTCCTGTAATTACCAAACCGGGAATTAAAAATCAATACCAATCGCTAACTTCAGGAATCTTGAATAGAAGTACGTACTTCTCCAGAAGGGTCTCTGTTAGGGCTCTCAAGACCTCAGTACACTGCTGGTGGTAGTCCAAGAGGGCTTCGCTGAAGGTTGCCAGCTGTGCCACTTGTTCCACCTACATAAAAATATTCATAATGATTAGGACACCGTTCGAGCTACATTTTCAGCCATTTTTCAGGCGACGATGCCCTGATCCATTCGAATCTTCTATAGTAAAACTATGTATACACTTTTTCCGATCGTCATGTTATCATCATCTTATGAACTGGATCAAAATGGACCCACGCATCGTCGACAGAAGCTGAAGCGCCAGCAGGAATCAACTCACATCGTTCTCCAACAAATTGAACATGCCCAACTGCGCCAGATGCAGGCTCTCCGCGAACTTCTCCTCGGCCTGACGTACTTCGTCGTCTGAAAAGTGAGATCCTGCTCGCAAAATTTGCGCCAGCACAGATATTAAAAGTTGCACTACTGGGTTGCATCATTGCCTAGGATAGATATATGTAAGATACGGAGGGAGAAAGAACCAGAAAGCGGAACAGATCGCTAGCGAAAGTGGAACCGGAAACGGAGTGACCTCTAAGGACCTCGATCGCGTACATCTTTTGCTTTCTAACATAAGCTAGTGCAGATATTAAAGTTCGCCCAGGAGATTTGTAAAGTGATGCATTCGGCATTCGGTGCATTCGCAGGTACTTCATTATCATATTCAGGGTGGTCCATTCTTATATTATACAAAGTATCCAAAATACGTTGCTATTAAATAAAGAAGCTATTTAACAGTTTATCGTGAACCACCCTGTATATGTGTATCCGTATGTCTATTTACAGTTAGGGTTACCATGTTTTAAGAAAATTAATCCAGGACACCTTGTGACAAATGAATAACAATAAACAAAGTCTGCTTAATCAGAAATACCCTTCAGCCGAACAGAACACAATACTTTATTTTTTCTCAACTTTTGCAGAATAATTGTTTAAGGCTATTTTTCAATTCTGGAGGTCTGGCAACCCTAATTAGCTTCCCACAATGTTCCCCTTTGAAATTGTTTGAAACAAGTGTACGCATTAGGTCGAACAGTGCTGTGCTATATACAGACATACAATACATGTCCACACAGAAGTAACATCCAACAACTTTTTGTCACTCTTATTGCCATCTTCCTTTTTTTTATTCAATTAAAAAAAAAAGAAGGCAACAATAGGTGACAAAACGTTGCTCGATATTGATTCCGCGTGGACATGGCTTCAAATTTGAAAGCTCGAGGTCCTACAAGAGTGTAATTGCAACGGGATCGAAAAAACGACCGTTCATTTGTTTGCCACGTACCGGTGTAAGGTGACGAAGAAGTCTTTACAGGACTTCCACAATGCGGACTGCCGGATCTTTTCCCGGCTGCTAGCGAGCAAGGATGCGTCAAAGAAACAAAAATTCCTCCGGTTTGTAAACAAGGTAAACGAAAAGACAGTGGGACCGACTTGGACACGCCGGTGATCATTGGTGTGGGCAACGATTAACAATCACGATCAAAACGTGCACATGCACCACTACATGCGTGTGCAATGTATCTACAGTGACTGGGTAGTCTTTCTTTAGACTGAGAGAGGCACGTGAAACGCACCTTCGAACACAAACATCGTTATTTAAATTGTCGTTTAACCGTGGAATTTGTTTGGTCGTGTTTCACCCCTGGTGTAATGCAACCAGGGCTGTGCCGACAGTCGTAGCAGAGGGTTGCGATCCTCTGGCCGCCATATTGTATGGCCGTCGAAACGAGAAAAAGAGCAAAAGAGATTTCTGGTTCAAGTTGCTCGCCACAGCCTTGACTGCAATTGTACATCTAGTGTGACGCATTGTAACCCAAATTGCGATTCTAGCTGATAAAAGTTCAGTTCTGCGTGGAAATCAGGTAGTCATTGACGGTCTCCCTATCACAAGATGATGGTCATTGATCTGGGGAAGGTCTCAGAGTGCAGAGAATTAGACTGAGTTAATTAGAATTATTCGTCGAATATCTTTTGGTTGATCGGAAATAATCGATACGTTCATGACGAAAGGGCTAGGAATTCATTTGAAGAATGGTTAGGAAGTTGCACATTGTAAAACTACCCTGTGACGAGCAGCCCCTATGAAACAGTAGATGAAAAGTAGAAAAAGTTTGTATCGCGATCCAGATCACTGTGATTACGGAGATTGAAACCTCCCCTTAGCAATGACCCTACGAGAATTGCGATGGGAGGCAGCCCCAGAGGAGAATGACTTTTTATCAGCTAGAATCGAGGTTCAGTTGTGCGATAGAGAAACGCTCGCCTAATAGTGGGGCCAGCAGGTGTTTCCCGTTGTTCTGCAGCCGTGGACCGGTCGGAGGGTGGGTCGTTTATCGGTAAATGCGAATTATAATTGCAAACGCGTCAAGTTTTCGTGTCGCAAGGCCGCGCGCGGCGGCAGCCCTGACGTGTGCTGCTTAAATAAATCAATAAAGATACGCGGAGATAAAGTGTGAACACACGGGCGACGAGTGTACCTTTCGCTTGGCGTCTTCGCTTGCAATCGAAGTCGAGCCTTCGTCCCTGAAGTTTTTTCCGGTGGTGCTGAAACAAAAGGCGAGTGCCGGCCGTTCAACAAACTGGGACAACGCACCGCGCGTATGGTGCTTCTTGTTGGTTATATTCGATGTTGTTCGTGGTCTCAACGAAACGAGGCGCGGGAACAACTTTTCCAATAAGCCGCGCGCGCGAAGAAGCCACCTTACCATCACTTCCTTCAGATCTTTGGTCTGCAAGTGGTGCAGCGGCTCCAGGAAGTTCTGCTTAATGTTGTCGTCCAGCGAATATTTCACGTCCGCCATCTGCTTCATCGCCTCGCCCATTTCAATGAGAGCCTGAGCTACGGGAATTAGAAAAGATGGATGGGTTAAAGCGCGTATTTATGCGGCCGAAGAACTCGAGGACTTCCGGTAAAGTTTCGCGATCGTGCGAAGTGGGTCGGGACGCGGGAGACCTCGTTCAATTGCGACATAAATCCACTTTTTAAACGCGGGTACATCGTTCAAAGTTTTTGAGCAGCGATGAATTACCGACACTGGAGATTTTTAAATTCTACGATGTTCATCTCTTAACGAATAACTGCTTTTATAATCTATACGCGTACAGAAAGAAACGATTTCACTTGACTCGAATCAAATTTAAACATTTTTCCTCGGCAATATGTCGGGTGAAAGACGATACCCTAATTTTCGGAGGAGGTGGTTTAGGTTTGTAAAGTGTCGTACCAAAAATACTGTCTTCTCCGAGCTTCTTGCCATAGGTGAGCATACAATCGCCGAGGACGCCTTCCGGTTGCGGATAGGTCGAAGCTTTCGCTTGACCGCTGAGCTTGCTGATGCCCTTGACCGCCGCCATCTTTGCCCTCGCGGTCGGGTTCGGCTGCAGGAACTCTTTCGTTTTCAGTTGCAGCTCCTCGACGAGCTCGTACGTGACATCCGTTTTCTACGATCAAATTCGCCGACGTTTTCAATCTTCTCCAGCCGAGCATGATTCTCATCTATCTCTCATAGGAAAGCTCTTTCTCATTCTCTCATTCTCCGCCGCGCTCGATTATCTTCGCTCGCGAGGAGCTCGCGGCCGTAATCGCGGAAACTAACAACGAATTTCCCGCCTTGAACCGGGAGGGGAAATCGATCCAAGGTCAAACCGAGTACCTGAGTGCAAATCTGTGTCGAAAGGAAACCTTAAAACCGTAGACACGCGTACTCACCCTCTCCATGTCCATGAAGTCCACGTCGAGCTTAGTTCCTTCGGCGCCGCCCATCTTCTCCGTCATGTACTTTAAAAAATCATAGTTTGATTAGTGGTTGCATCAGACCGCGAAATCGTTACGTTACGCTTTCTACGAGACGACTGCCGATCAAAGAAAAATTATTTAATACCTGGTAGAAATACTCAGCCCTTTCGTGACCAGAGAAAAAAAAGATCGAACGTTGGAAATCGCTTTGAGCTCGTTTCTCTATTTTATTTGTCAGCCTTTTTTAAGACCACGTGGCTGCCCATTGAGCTTTGAAGAGCCAGTAGCCCTTAAACGATCGATCATTGACGGGAGAGGATTTTTTAATAAACTTTTCAATTGCAGTTGCATGTTCAGTCCTACAGCGACGAGCTGTGTCGAGTAATTGAGTGAAATAATTTCGTTTGGGGTAAATGAAGCTATGCATTTGGAAAACATGAAGATAAAAACGGAATAATCGGAAACGAAGTAATATTGAGCAAATAAAAATTTCAATGTGTCAGAGGGATCCAAAAAAAGAGTTGGCAAAGTGTTTGAAAATTGTTAAATCGTTCGTGGAAACATTCGCACCCATGCAATAAAATTTGAATAAAGAAACAACGACTGATTTTTATAAGAAAATAGTGAACAGGTGCATAATTAGATAAAACACAGGAACTGAATGAAATGTAGGGACTCGATTGTGTATATACGAGAGAAATGTCTATTTGAAACCGACGCCATTCCCCGTATTTTTATTTTGATTTTATCGGCTCGTATTCGTCGCTGCAAGGGGTGCAACCCTAAGCGAAACACTATCGCGACCCATCCAGAGCGAGGATTGCCCGAGGAATTTCGGGGGCGCATAAAAGCGGACCGGTGTCAGTTAATTGATCGTAAACCGAGATCATCCTGAAAGACGAAACTAGATTTCTTCTAAATGGCAGATAATCAAGGGGGTGTGGGTGCCAGAGATACCGAGTGGCAAGAAGTTTTGGGAATGGGAGAAAACCGTCAGTGGCAGAAAGGACAGGCACTACGGATCAATAATATCCGCAGTCAATTGATCTAAAGCGAGGCGCCTTTGAAATTTTGCCAACCGCGGCAAAAACTGACAAAAGATTCAATCTAGAATATACAGTTGAACACAGTTCTAGATCATTTATGGAGAAAACTTTCTGTCGTCGTGGACGACGGGCCGACGGCAATTTACCGTTATTCAAATCTGTCCCGCGAAATCTGCATATATGTATCAAATCTATTCGAGAGAGAAAAAGATTCGTAAAAGAAATTCTCGGTTTAATCAAAGTACACGATTGAACATCCTCGATTACCGACGACGACAGCTGCGACGTTTGCCATTGCAATTTCGCAGTCGGTCGTTCTTTTTTTTTTCTGGAGGGGAATGGAACTACGCGCTCGTAATACCAAATGAAAACAATTCATCTCGTGAAACAACAATCAGTTTTTTACTCCGGTGTACCTCTCCCTAGGACTGAATGCAATTTTCCCGGGGCGTCGCGTCCCTTAATGGCCGAGAAAATGTTTCATTCATCGATTTTTTTTTTTTTCATCCCTGCCCGTGGAAATCTATGTACTCCACAAAAGGGAGGAAACGCGAATTTGCACAGTCGGGACAGTACAGTTAATTGCCTTCTGGCTACGGAATTCAGTAATTTTTAGTTGAACACGCTAGAGGAAGCGATCGATACCATAAATGTATCTGTCTTCTCTCGAGTCTGAATGAAAACACACGTTACGAGACAAAACAAAATTGAAGAAGCCATTTAAAGAGGCTCGTCGACAATGCTGTAATTTTTTTATACGAATATCACTCCGCTAGTCGAACGAGCTGTTTCAGATATTTCGTATTGCAATTATATCATAAATAATCTGCAGATCTTTAGGCATATATTCACTTTTATAAATTATTTTTTTCAAAATCTGAAAGAAGCAAATATGTATTGCACCGACGAGAATATTGCTTCATTTTTCAAACCTACACGTGCCACAAATGCATAGAGATCTACTAATTACCATGGAAATTTATTCTACGTGTAGAATGTCGAGCATCGATCAAGTGCTTTGGCAGTAAAATGTCAAAACAATGTGAACGGCTCATATATCAGTCGGTGCTTGATAAGTTCGGTGTAAAAATAAATAAAATAAAATTACAATAAATTGCGAAGATCGGGTCGAGTGTTTGAAATGAAAATGTGGGAAAATTATAGGACGATGTATAGCTATTTTTTCGGCACGTGCGAGGGTTAGTTGCCGGTGTAAGGTTCGTTTCACTGAAGACGAAGGGAAAGTGAGTTTGCACCGGCAGAACAACGCGGTTAATTAACTCTCATTCACGACGCATTACCTCCGCATGATCGCCGCGAACGTCGACGCTCACTCGTGAACGTTGCAAATCGAGGGAACAATATGTCGTGGATAGCCGGGAAGCGTAAAAGCCAAGCAACACGATTATTTCACGAAGCTTCCGCACGACCCTGACCCATATTTAACGTTGACCCACTTGTACGATACTACACGCAGGAGCATAGGTAGCGTACCATTGCCAATTAAACGTCGTCCTAGAGTAAATCTGACCCACATCCGGTCGGATACAATGTCACGTACTGTTTCACTCGGATTTATGCACATTTATGTGCGTCCCGATCGAATTGTTGCTACTTTTCCGCCACGAGACTTTAAATAAGGATAATGGGATCGACCAATCTGCTCGGATCAAGTGAATCTGGATCGATCGGATTGGATCCAGAGGATCTGAATGGTTCAATAAAAGGGCAGATACAGGAAAAATAGCGATCGAAGTGGCCCTGACAATAATCCCGACTCCAACAAAAGATATTTCACGCTTTTGTTCCAGAGTTCCCTTATAATTACGTTACAAGAGACATTTGAAATCTTCTGGACCATAAAATGTCACTTGGGATAATTACATTGATGAATCAAAGAAAATGGATGGCTGTGAAAGAATTCGTTGAAAGAGGATGCATTAGAATGGACGTAATAACGAGTACCAATGCTTGTTATTGCTTGAACGGTTTTAAAAATCCCCAAAAAAAAAAAATTAAGAAACAGACCGCGAATGCTCGGAAGAGCCTAATTTCAATCCAATTAGTGGATTCTCTTTCTGAATCGAAGTAGTGAACGCGTGCCCGCGTCTTTGAGAAGCGAAGTGGTTGATAATAAGGGACTAGATATTAGAGCCAATGAATCATCGGAGGCTGCGTTCTGTTCGCAAATGAACGTTTGATCGAGCATTTAATTTCCGAGAAGAAGAGCGAAGTGGATTCTCGTTCGAATGGCAAAAGGGTCTTGCACTTGCTCCGTAACAATTCGAATACTGGAACAACACCGACTCCGGGAATAAATCCACGGGATCCGAATATAAAATTTCATGAATAAGACATTGCCTCAGGATGATCGAAGTCGAAGCCACTCGACGACTCGAGAGTATCGTCCCCCGTGATTCATTAGAAACCGAGCCGCGCCGGTTAACTTGAATTAAACCGGTCGCCGTGAAATAGACTACTCGGCAGCGCCGCATCGAGAAATTATTTGCATAACTCTTTATATTATAGGCCGACATTTACAATCGTGCTGCGCGCACGTAAACGCAACGAGTGATTTCGATCGATCCGCGCCCGCAATCTGGCCGCTATTATGCTCGGGAATTCCATCGTGAAAAACTGCTGGAAACGCCTCCGTGAGCCGGTACGTTTCCCAGGTCGAATTTAATAAGTGTCAGTCTAAATAAGAATTAATTGTTCCACTCAAGTCGCATTGTAGCGAGCGGAGACCTCTGTTCCCCGGTCAGAACCGACTGCACGTCTGGAACGTCGGTCAATACGAAATCTGGTCATTAATGACTCCGTAATTGTCCGTGACTCAGCGGCGAACACGTCCGACAACTCGGAAGCGTTTCCGAAATTGGGACCAGCAATTAAAACGATTAACCCTTGCTTTCCTTGGACGAAACTCGCTCTAGCGTCTCTAAATAGTATGCAATCCTTCGTTTCTCCGTGAGCGTGCTGCAAACTGGTTGCGTTCATGTAAAATGTATAAATGTTCGATGGAGCATTATCGATCGAATTCGAAGAGCACAGCAGAAATGGGTGAAATAATATTGGAGGATCTTTTTCTACGACTATTTCTCCGACTATTGGATACTGAAGTAATTGTTCTTTTTTTTTCAATAAAATTTTGCTAGAGTCAATGCGAATAATTCCGCATGAGATCCGGCTAGAAACCTGAGTAGTGCTCTTCAAAAAGCAATCCACGTTACTCGTTACCGCATTACAATCAATTTGTACCGAGTTCAATAATTACATAAGGCGCGGGTTCTGTTGAATGTGCAATGAACACCGGCCGAGAAATGCGGAATATTTTTTTCCATTACTACGCACGACGAGGTTCAAAATACTTTCTTCATATTTGATGCATACCTCTGAACAATTCCCTCGGTCGAGAATTGAACAGAAACCGTCGCGAACTAGATCGTGAACGGAGAGCTCTGAAGAAGCATAAATGCCAGTATGACACGAATAAAATGTTTTCGATGTTTATGAGAATTTCCATAGAACGCAATGTCATCGTTACTCGCACCACTAAAGGTTCGAACAGTATATATGCAGTGCTAAACTCGATCGGGATCTTTATCGTACTGCATTTTACTAATGCATAAACATGCGCAGTCTAGCGACGACGTCTCGTAGAAATTGTCACTAATTTCTCCAATATCTGAATTCTATCGTATCGAATTTCTGGATGGAAAAACAGAATCGATACCGATTGATCATCAATAGCTATTGTCATTTGCTCACCTGGTTGGCCTTGTTGATCTGTTTCTTGAGCCCCGCGAACGCCATGGTGGACCGGTCTTTTTATTCACTGGCCAAAAGAGTATCTGCAACAGAGAGCGAGTTCACGGGTTTGAGAGAAAGAAATTTTCGGAAAACAAAGGGGGAAGGATTGAAATTTATGACTGGCCGGTTGGCTGCACGCCAGACCCGCTCGTCCACGGACGGATGATTTTCAATGTTATTGATCGACCACGTTTTCCAGCATCATGACTTACTTCTGATGTAATAATCACCGACACGGCCGTAAGCGCGCCCGTAATCCTCTCGAATATCACGCAGAGATACACGAGCACCGTCGACACAACACCGGCATGGCAGCGCGGTGCTGCGCGACGACCGATCATCATTTCTAAAACAGCGAGCAAGGATATCGGCGATGATGTCGCCGCGAATTGCATCACACGGAGTCCCCGTTACGGGTCTCATTATTCCCGGCCGAGTCATCCTTTTTTTTCTCCCAAGCCAACGGTTCTCTGAACACACGATATACACCAAAAATAGAGTGTCGCACACGCTCGACAACGTAGAGGAATTAACCGGGGCCGACCTCCCTCTTAACAAGCTTCTTAGAACGACGACGGCGGCGTGTACAGCACAAATAAGGGCAAAAGTTGCACGTAAAACGGGGGTTCACCTATAATCTTTCTCTGCCGGTGTGACACCTTCAACTCCCTTCGACAGCACCCTCGTCAAAGACAACCCCTATCGCGAAACGTGTACGCTGGGATCGTAAGGACAACAGGACGACCTCTGACAGAATCGGAGCAACCTACAGAACCAAAAAAGTGACACTCGATATCTAGAAGCTCTTCGACATCCACCACGCACGTACCAACTAGATTTACACTGGCAATGATGAAATTCGGAGCGAAAACAGAATTCTATTAATTCAAAGTTATTCATTAAAAACAAAAAACAACAGGATGACCTCTGTCAGAATCGGAGCAATTTACAGGACCAAAAAATTCAGACTGGATATCTAAAACCTCGTCAACATCCACCACGGACGTACCAACTAGATCTACATTAGTAGGAATGATGAAATTCAAAGGAAAAGCAGAACTCGCCTAGTTAGAAGCAATCTGGGGTACGAGGACGAAAGGACAACCTCGAATAATGTCGGGGGATCTCAAGAGACGAAAAATTTGAGTCTCAATCTCCAGAGGACCTCGAAGAATGACTATTAATGTAGAAATTACGTTTGCATGAGCGACAATGTTCAACTCCACGGAGAATTCGCCGGATTCGAAGCTGTCCAGGTTTAAAAAGAAGGAAAAGCAACCTCCAAGGGTTGAAGGATCTCTAAAGAGAAAAAAATTGCATCTCAATCTTTAATAACTACGATTGGTACAATCTCGTGTTACAGAAACCAAAATGTTAACATTTCGTGGGAAAGTAGAATTCCCGGGTTGGGAGCTAAAAGGTGAAAGGTGACATGAATTCGACAGGGATCTCGCGAACGTCACCGCGAACGGCGGACCCTACGATCGGGATAGTATGTTGGCACAATAACACGCGGTTCTCTGCAAATCCCTGAGGAATCGAACGCAGGTTGTCCGGATGTCGATACGTAACCCGGGAGCGTGTTTTCACCTTGAAATGTTCAATCACTGATCGAGGCAACGAGGCGACACGGAGCTGACGAATTGTGTAACAGGCTTTGATGGACACGGTGTACCCTGGATGGTACCCTGGCAAGATACCCTGGAAGGTTCCCCTGTGGAGCTTGCACAGCACCGGTGACAAATCGTGCGAGATCCTCAAGGATTTCCGGAGGGGGATGCGAATCGGAGAGCGAAATCGACCTTGGATCTGTGTTCTCACCTCGTGCGTGCGAACGGCAGGATTCGCGACACCCTCGCTACGTAGAGGGAGCGATGGAGATGTTCGTCCAGGGAGAATGCTAGCGATCAGGGTGCTCGCCGATGTACTCCAGCCGTCTACAGAGCCAGCCGCGTGGACCACGAGCACCGCGAAACACCACCGACTCGTACGTGGTCGGTTTTGCACACTGCGCCTCTTCCTCAAGGGGTAGTTTTCTAGCTGACGATCGATACCCGGCTACGAGTCAGCCTTTCCGTCTCTCTCACCACCGCGGTCTCTCTCTCTCGCTCTCCCACCATCTAGCCCTTTGCTCTCCTACTCCCCCCACCGTTTCCTCTCTCGCTCTCTCTCTCTCTCTCTCTCTCTCTCTCTCGTACCTCCCTCCCTCCCTCCAACCCCAGCTCGGAACAACTCGGCTCCGACCTTCTTTCTCGTTTCTCCTTTCTTCCTTTCCTTCTTGCTCGCCAGCCACTTCCTTCTGCCTCTCGATTCAATCTTTTTTTTCCTTCCCCTCTGCTCCCCTTATCAGTCCCCTCCCCCTCCAACACCGCCTACGTCCAGGGAAGTCCATCCTTCCCGATGTCCTCCCTCCTTGTCCCTCTCCCTTTCTTTCGCGAAGTCCCTCCACTTTCCCTTCTTCCCTTTCATCGCTCCCTTTCCCAGTGTGCATCCGTGTGCTCATCCATCCACGCTTTCTTCGGCCCACCGACACAAAATGTCGCGTTACTGCTAGTTCGCCCCGGTTTTTTTTTTTTTTTACACCGTTGAAACCCCTACGCCCCCGCATACACCTAATTGTGTACCTTCTGATGCTAAACGTCGCCGGGGACAACCCCCGAGCGAACTTATTCACGCGAAGATGTTCACCGAGAACGAGCCGAGACTCTAATCGTCCAGAGGAGATGTTTTTTCCGCGGGATTAACGGCCCCTTTGAGGGATCTGCTCGGTTTTCTGAAAAATATTGTTTTAGGAAGACAATCGAATCGACTTGCTCTTCTCGGATAGTATAAAAGCATAGTGCAGAGATGCAAGCTATCGAGCACCCACAAATTGCATTAACCCTCGAACAGCTATCCACTTTTATAATTATGCAGTTGATAATGTTTAAGACCAATCAATGTCTTATGTATCAATGGTTTAAAATCATATTTTTTTGAAAGTCTTGTAATCTTTCTACTGTTTTAAGCTGCACCCACTCATTTATGTCATTAATGCATCAAATCCTCAGTCTAGTTATTATAAATCATCTAGTAAACGGAGCTCCCTGGAGATTAGATGGAGCTAGCATCCCAGTCCATTTTTTGCTGTTCAGTTTGTAGATCCTCGGAAACTCATGATCTCTGCACAGTACACGCAATTATTCGTAGTTCTACAT
The DNA here is from genome assembly GCA_916610235.2 of Lasioglossum morio. NCBI lineage: Eukaryota > Metazoa > Arthropoda > Insecta > Hymenoptera > Halictidae > Lasioglossum > Lasioglossum morio. Next base: position 5,664,660 of record OU744330.1, on the reverse strand, counting down.
GTTTTCTGGGATGTGTGGATAGCAATGGCCAGTTGGCGAAAATTTGGGGAGGTTGTGGGAACAGGAGGAGTGAATAAAGTAGAGCAGTTGAACGCGAAGAATGGAATCCCAGAAATCAATTCTCTATACCTTTTCAAGGGTGAAATATATTAATCCCGTGGCTTCCACCCTCCGAGAAGCGTTCAAGTTTTCTTGGAACGTTTCGACAACCCTGTATGACGAATCGATAGTTCTATTTTATTGTTTGCAGCTGTGTACATACTGCAATATATTTTCAATGGAAATACGGAATTTGGTGTGGAAGTGGCGCTGGGGATCGAATATTTTTATGACCCAGTTGTCGATGTTGTAGTACGGTACAAAAATGATTGAGAGATTAAAAATTATTGGGTTTGTCGTGTTTTCAGCCCTTGGGGAACCGCAACCCGCTGCTCACCCTCGAAAATGAGGGAAGCGTCCGAAGGGCAAAGAGCAATAAGAAAATTCGAAATGTTAACGATGTCAAAGTAAGTTCGAAATGACACTTGATTCATTTTATCATCCTAATACCCCTGTCTAACATAAATGTTCGTAAGCGAAGAAAATAATTTTTGGCGACGCTTGAAACGGTTCGCCCGGCGTTTTCAGACATCTTTAGTTACGATGTTACTATCAACCGATATCGTTCTGTCGTTTTGTACGCCCCCCATGCGTTTGACAATGAGTGTACATCCGCTGTAGAAGCCCACTCCCACGCTTCGTGAAAATATTTCTAAAAATATATGCCGCTCCGGCAGGAGGCCATCAATTGGCCAAAAAGGACACGAGTTGCCGTTTCCAGATATTTACTCGAGAAAAAGCAGTAACGCATAGAACAACGCGGGCCCGTTTATGTTTCCACAATTTTTTCATTTGGAGCGTGACCGATTAATCGAAAATTTTTGATATTATCAGTCGATAAAGTTGCCACGCTATCGAAATAGGTTGGTTCCCCTGTTAACCTAGTTCTTTTTATTTATTACTATTGATTCGCGACAACTAGGAACACGTTCGTTTCAAAATTATCGCGAGCAATGAAAGGACAGTTTACTGCTCTGGTAATATCGATCGACATGAAAATGAAAGAAATGGGAACGGTCGAGAAGAAAAACGTCAACGATTCGTGCTTTAATTAGATTAAGAGGGAAATTCAATAAGGTCGTAGATTTGGGTACTACGCCGGATATAGGTTTCGGATAAAACTCAATGATCCCCGTATTTTTTTCTCAAGAATTCTACAAGTGTGCGCAACCATCCGTGCACATTACGCTTTCGTAATCGGGTTCATCGACGAATATTAAATTACTCCCAATTAAACTGTTATTAGCGACATATAAATGATCCCATTACGCACGACATCTCGTTGCACATAACATCAAAAAGAAAAAGTGGCAAAGAGAAATACACGCGCCATGCAATGAAAATGATAATTTCTTTGAATTATGCACGTTTCGTTATGTGCACCGATGCAGCGAAATTTGAAATTACGATAACGATGGCAATAGCATACGACCAATCACCGATGCGTCTGTGCATCGACTAACAATAAACATGGCGTCTTCCTGATATTTGTTTCAATCTAATATACACTGTTTATTTTGCGATTCTAATATTAAAACAAATGCATCGGCTTACCGTGTGTAGGGGACAATCGAAAAATCGACGAGCATGCCAGTCAAGTGTACCAACTAATCAATCAGACTTACTCATATAACACCAATCGATTAAAAACCAACTAATTCAAACATTTCTCAGGCCGATTAATTAACTACGACGCTTACAATTGAATTAACAAATTGTAGTTTACGTTAATGCACTCACCGCACTAAAATTTAGTGAGAACAGCACAATATTTCGGAGAAGAATCAAGCTAACCCCCTGCCACGGGTTTGACACAGACGACAGCTGTTTCAAGTTTCCATTTGTGACGATAGATAGCTCTCGTAACTACTTGTTATGGCGGCTAATTTGAATATTTTATAACATCCATTTCGATTCATCGATAACAATAGATAGCAATATCTTAATATTTTACAAATTATTTTTATTGCAAGGAATGGGCCAATACGTTTACTGTCGCATTTTACAATAATCGAACTGCGTTTTTGTTCTAAAACATTCTGTACATGCTAGCAACTCTACAGAATTTGAAAATATTCTGATATTGCTCCTTTGAATACGATTTTATGAAGGAAAGCCTACTCTTTACAACCATCCTTGAGAAATGATTGTACGATTTGTCGTTGCCGTTGTATGACACTATGAATGAAAAATCTGCTAATTAAACCGATTTTTATGTAATCGATACAATAGGAAACTGATATATACATTGTTGGTAACATGGAAGTCTGTATCCTCATAAAAGAGATAGCGGGAAACGTTATAATTAACTATTATAAATTATAGATGTAGATACAAGTATATACACATATATAATAATAATAATAATAATATAATATATATATATAATATATATATATTATTACTATTATTACAAGTTCAATGAAAAAAACGTGGTAAAATTCAATTGTTGATTGCAATTGATAATGAAAAATTGTAATCGTCAAATTGTTCAAGTCTGACACATAGCGATGCTTTATTATGATTATATATACACTGGTTACAACAAATATTTACATACACTCACTTTCCTTAACTTTACGAAGTTGTATCCTTATATTATAACAGTTTGTGTAAGTGCTTACTATCTTTTAATTGCAGTATTTGTTATGCAATACAATATAAATGTTACATGATTTATCATTACAGAGTGTATATTTACAAGTATACTATAGAGCCCTAATAACAATAGGATTTCTCAAGTGGATGCTACTCGTACACGTTGAAAACAATTTTCGCTAAAAAAAATAAGTTCGAAATGATATTAGTTTCCTTTCTCTTTTTTTATTATCAACATTATTAGTACAGTGAAACAGCTAATATTATACAATAAAATAGTGCCGTTTTACAGTAGATTGCTGTAAAGCTTTTTTTTACACGTAGTATAGCGTTTGACTGAATAGATTCGTCCTTTCTTTCTTTTCAGTTCAACTTGCTTCTTTTTCATAGGGTTATATAAAACTTGAGTTGTTTATCTATTGCTGGATTAAGAGTTGACATCATTTGATTAAACTGGTTCTCTCCAACTATGCCTCTTAATGTAAGTAACTGTAACACAAATATGGTATAAACATATATATCGATAATAACAGAATTATCCACAGAATAAAAAAGCTTAAATTTTACCTGATTTTGAAATGTATCTTTTAATGATATCGAGGTGATAACATCTCCAAGGGCTAATCTTCTCTTCCGCTGTTCATGTCCGTTGCCATAGTCTTCGTCCACGTGTTCCGATAAGTTGGATTGTCCACTAATTGTTAAAGAGCTAAGAATTGAAATAATGTCTCATCTTCGCTAGATCGTCTATCATACAGGGTGAGTCAATACAGATTTTGTTACATTTCACAGACTACCGTATAGCATTGCAAAAAGTACATTGACCTTGAAGAAAGTGAAAGTGGCTCGATATCTCCGAGAATATAAGATATAAAAAAATGGAATTATATCGGCCTGATAATTAATTTTAAACATTTCTGAATACAACCGATAAGAAACGAGCCGTTGTAGATACCAGGCTCTTATTGACTCACCCTGTATGATTATCAAGCGTAATTCTGGCCAACTTACTCAATACCGAATCCTATGTAATCATATTCTAAGTTATCCAATTTGGTTAGATCGTTAAGAGTCTCGACAATGTTAGATATTATTTGTGGGAAATGTTCAAGCACACTCGGAGGACTGTTCGCCCCAAGAAGCGAACAAAGTGCGAGTGCTAATAATTTGCGTCTCTCTGGCTGGAAGACGACATGCATTTGATTAACCCATACACGTATGATCTTTCCAAGAACCTCCTCTTCGCGCGTTTCGTTTGCGCCTATCTTTCTGGTTAATTCGCTTATTACCTGATCCAACAGTTTCATTGATTACAATCAAATACATTTTGAAAGGTAACAACATTGAACTTATATAAGAGTTTACCTGTATAAAAATATCTTTATAAAACCACAAAACTCTTGCCACGATTATTAGACATATAATCATCACTTGTATAGAGTCCTCTTCCCTGTACACGTTCCTACCAAAATCAAATGATTTCATGCAATTCATTTGTTATTGATGTGTTTTTTCCTCGTCTCTGATCTCTCTATACTCACTCGAATACAGTCACCAAAGCAGGCTTAATTATTTCTGCACCTTGTCGAACCGCTGCGCACATGAACGTTTCGAATACCATAAGAACCATGTATACTCCTTCCGATCTCAAGTCGCTCATGATCGATCTAAGAGTTTCGACTACCAGTCCCCCTCTTTGACTTAAAAATTCTTGTGGACTTAGTATTACGTATGCTTCAACTATGTCCAAACATGATTCTAGATTCTCCCCGGATTGATCTGAAAAGAATATTCACAGTCGTACAATGTTCTGACCGTGAATAGTCATTTGAGAAGAACACACAGAAATATTTACCAACCTAGCAATGCACATAGATTCCTAGCCAAATCCATTATGGCTGGTGTCGGTGCAGGTGCATTCTCCAGTAAAGCTGACCATAATCGTAATCCGTCTTCTAACAAATAAACATGTTCGTCTTGATTGACGTCGCAACTGAACGCGACTACACCTATCACCAGCGGTTGTAGTATAACACTTTCAGGACCTAAAGCCTGTTTTTGATAAGGATATTAATATAAGTAAGTAGAAACGTTGCGCAGAATCGGTAAAACAATTCAAGAGCGTGTACCACCTTCTCCAAATGTACAAGTGCCGTGATGATAGCACATCTCAGCATAGTATGTTGATCAGATTGTTGCCAGAGGATTGGTAAATATGAATTAAGAACCCCAATGTATGGGTTTATTTCGCTGCCCACACGTTCGATTATGAATGATAACACATACAAAACACGCATCTAGACAAACAATAATGTGTTACATTCGTTAAACGTGATTTTTGTCGGCGTTGTATCTTCATACCTTAGTATCACACTCCGTCACTTCTTTCAAGAGAGAAAACAATAATGTACACGCTGGTTCCAAATAAGGAGAAAACTCTTCTGGGTTAAATTGAAAATCGTCTATTACAAGTTTCAAGGCATCGCTAGCTGCCAAACGGACCCCCAAATCATCTTCTGAGCTTAGAACTTCGACCATAAGTTCGTACACCTTTGGTCTTAATGCTCTGCTTAGTTTGATACCTACGATATTAATTAGACGTTTATATCTGATGGAAATTTCTTGCACACCTCTAGTAATAATTGACGAATTTACTTACTCGACCACCGTCCAATAAGCCAGCATACTCGTCTTCTAATAATTCTATAATTGTTATTCCGAATCTTTAGCTCTTCTATCAAAGTGGTTGAGAACCATTGATCGAAATTTACCTAAACCATGAAAACACTTTGAAATCTCATTCAAAATTAGTAATTATCCATTGAAACACATCTTTCGTCGTCGTACCTCGTCATACAAGTGAAAGGCAGCCAGACCAACAGCATTATACACTGCATCTTTTAATAAAATGGCATGTAAATTGTTTGGATCGACAGGTTGGTGGTGCCTTTGCATTAAATTGACCAAAACTGGTGCAAGAATCTCGCTAAACTGACGGATAATATTGGAAAACACGGATTCCGAACATGGCTAAAAATAGAATATTGATCATAAAACAACTGAATATCTAATAATTGTATAATTAGCGTTATAAGAGAGTATCGGATAACAAATGATTTGAGCATTTACCCTTAAACTGTATTTTGATACTTCTCCGACTTCATCGAAAACTGAAATCAATGTTGTAAAGAATTAGTAGCGATCGTTAAAAATCTATATATGTACGAACTCGTAAATAAATACTTACAGTAGTTTTCTGGATCTGTATCCCATAACTCCAAATCAGCTGGAGTTAAGAGGAAATAATGTGTCACGAGTTTCGAGCAGATTTCTGTTAATGTTTCAGGGGTAAAAAGCTCTTGCCTCAATTTGGACCGTACAAGCGGTTCCCCATCCCTTCTTTTATAGAATCTCAAAGGTGAATATGGCATTAATACACGTTTTAACAAATTTAAACATTGAAGAGTAAATCTCTCGAAAGTTAAATTTTGACCGGCATCTGTAAAACAGTAAAATACAGAAAACTTTACGGAGGTTGGCATCAGTTCAACCTGGCCATATGACCAATGCGTTTCGTGGACCCCTATCAACACTTTAACCAAGAGAATTGTAAATTTGTCGCACGCCTCCAGTTGTATTCCCCTCGAGATTAAGGTTTTTCCTAGAATTAGAGACACAAATCAACTCAGTTTTTACTCATTGCATGGATCGTATCAGGAACAAAATATACTAACGGCACTCGAGGCAGGTTTGCGCACGTTCGAAAACAACTTCTAAGAATAATGTAGCTTCTTGCGATATGGAACCTGTTTCGAATCCGTGTAAAATAAGTTTTCTAAGTATTCGTAATAGAAGTAACGCTTTCTCTAAAGCTTCCTGTATCTGATTCGTGTCTGCTCCGTTCGATGCCAGTATGAAAAATGATTCGGTATAAGTGTTCCATAAATTCAAAATAAAACTGAACACATTAGCGGTTAGTTCTATGAAGAGTCGTCTGTCCGGTGCCAAACATTTAGAAGCTAACGCCTTAATAACATGACGTAATGTTAACAGTGCCCTGTGCTGGGCCAACGGATTCTGTCCTCTTACAACGTCCAGTAACGTTGGAATTAATGTACCCCATTCTCTAGGACAGTCGTATCTGTAAAACATCAATCAATTTCATTGTTTGCTTCGCCGAAAGAAGGAATAACTAATTCGCCTAACAAATTGTTACCTTGCGATTTTAGCAATAAGAGCTGCCAATTGTACAGCTAATTGATTTACAGGTTCTTCAAAATTTGATATTAAACATTGCCTAAGGAATTCTTTCTCATCCTCTGCAATCGCACTGAAATTACAACATATGTTATTCAATCCCATAATTAAATAGTTCAATAGAATACGAATGACTAAAATAATACTTACTTTGGTGCATTCTTTCTCCAATATCTATCAACGCCATTCTTAAAACACAAAATTGCCATCCATCTAATATTAACAGTCAAGGAATGATTAGAGAATACATTCTGAAAAAAAAACAGTTTTATTAATTTTACGTTTGTTATATTTTATATAATATTTGTGTATAAAAATTACATAATACTAATGTTTTTGTTATACATATATAGTTGAACCTCAGGGAGTTAACCCTTGTAATTCAAACATTTTAGCTGTTCCCTTGAGATTCTAGGTATTATTGGGAGCTGAAAAGAAGTTTCCTCAGTCAGCACAGAGGCAAGGGGACTCTCTCGCTTGGCACACCTACTCCACTATCGATGCTTCCATAGTCCTAATGTTTAGGGCTATTCAACAGCACATGCTACATAGTACGTGTAACTGTTCAGCCAATATTTTGCTAGAGTCTAAAATATGTGTGACTTGGGCATGCCTTTCCTGCATTCCTTCTAAGAGATTTCTTTTCAACTCCTAATAATACTGAGGTTCAACCGTACATATTCCATGATACGTTCTGCAATATTAATACAATCATGGATTATGCCGCATGCACGTTAAGCATATAATTTCCACTGATTTATTTACATGAACGACTTACAAATAATGTAGTATAGAACCCTCTTTCAGTTTCCCACTGTTCTAATGTTTGTTCAGCAGGCTTTAAAACATTTGGATCTTGGCTACCTGCTTGTTGAAGCACTTCTATCACTGAGGCATCCATATCTTTCTACTAAACAAATAATATACCATGAAATCATTTAAACAAACGACCAGAAGCTTACAATCTATTCTTATACTAAACCTAAACAACCACACTTCGTTCGCAATGCTTTAAAAAGTGGTCTACATTATTAACAAACATGTGTTAAAGATACTTGCTTTCGTTAACGTGTAACCCTAACACGAAGTTTGAAAAAGTATTTTCGCGGTACATCTGCGTGTTACGAAGACCGCAGAGAATCGAATATTTCCTGTTGTTATACTACTTCTGTTTAAGAAACGTTCGTTTCCCTTGTTCCGGGTGATCAGTCCCTAACCTATAAAGAAATACGTTGTACATGCCGAAATATTACCTCGCTTATACCAGGGTTCGTAGAATTATTTTCGGTAAACTCCATTTATCACAAATATCTATGTATTAAATCGATACATAACGAAAATTATCGAAGACACAGTACATCAAAATGTCACACACGCCCGCAAGTCGGCATTTCAGAACGCTGCCTCCCTCTTCTGTCTTTCGATTTCTATAAAATTCACTGGTAACAATTGCAGTATTCCCTTCGTAGCGTCGTGCAATTCAACTGATTGTGCACGACACTATGGAGGACGGACAACAGTTTCCCTTCGACCTGATTAGCTAACGACTCGCCACGGCTATAGTGCTGCCATCGTGAAAAAAAATCATTAGGCATTCTCACGGAGGCGAAACTCCCGCGTTTTTCTATTCTCAAGTTCCAGTGTGCATGCGTCCATAAATAGTCCATAAATATTCTTTTTAAATTGTACAAGAACTGCAGAGTGGATACTGAGAACTGTTACGAACTTATAAATTTATTACGAATTGGCCTTAACATTTAGTTCGCCATATGCGTTGGTGCTGGTTGGTGCGATTTTAGAATGGCGCTAAATTTAAATTGTAAGGTCGAAGCAATGACAAAAGATTGTTAAACTGATCATGTAGCTATTGATTGTTATGGGACACGACGATTATAAACAGTTGGTAGTGTTCATAATTATTACATTTGTTAAACGCTCGTTATATAATTGTAAAGAGCCACTTAGAATAATTGTCAATAATAATTGAAATTGAATTTTATGTGTACGTTGCTTCTTCTTTTTTTCTGAAGACCTGCGCATTCCTGGATGCGCGAGAGAATGGTGGGGATGGAAACACGTCGCGATAGAAATCGCGAAACGCGACACTGTGGAGGTAACACTGTATTGTCAAATTCTGAATCATCTTATCGAGACGTAATACTTGGATTGTATCTATTTTATACATTCACTCGACAACTATGTTGTCACCTATTATATTCAACTTTGTGTATTCAATAATAAAGCCTTATACTTAACGATTTACTTCATTAAAACCTATTCATTCCTGTTTAATTTTTTCACAAACAATACAGAAAAATGAACTCTTTATTTCAAAGAAAATCACGTACGAAGTAGTCCGAATATAGTAGTTTCATATTTAATTTATGTCGGATATGAGTTCCATATATCAGTTTGTTTTTCTGTATAATGTAATTGTATGATGTATTAGAGATGTATTTGAATTTATGGAAGTGTAATTACACTTCGATTAATCTACCGATTGTATAGACAGGCGTGTAGAATAAGTATAACTTGTCAACACATCGGCACGGGGCAATGTATTTTTAGTTACGTTAAATATTTAATAGTAGCTTAAATAATTTTTAGATGCTACTATTAATAAAGCGATGACTAGATTATGTGTTTTTATTTTTAGTTTAAAATTTCATTTCATTTGAAACGGATATCCGGTGCGCGCACTCTAGCGTCCACACGACCACACGGATCGACCACTTTCTTTCCGTTCATGGCTCTCGGGACTGTTTCATAGTTGTCACGATGAAGGTACGAATCCGTGAATATTTCGAGCATCTTAGAAAAATTACGAACAAGTAAACATAAGATTTGTACAGTAGATAACTCTGTGTAATTTTTCATATACATATTTTCGCAATTATTCCATTAGTCGCAGTTTTACGTGTACATGTTCTGCTAGGGGACATCGATTTGAAACATGTAATGCTGTTTCACTTAAATGTGATAATTGTGTCGAGTTTAACTGTTGAAACTGATAATAAATAAAACCTTGGACATTAATGTGATCATAGCAACAAATAATTATATATATTAATTATATATCGTAGCGCTCGTTAACCTCAAAAATGATCACTGACGTTATCTTTTATTTTGCAATCTAATGTTTACATTTTCTATCTTTCAGCTGAACGTATCCTATCCAGCGACAGGATGTCAAAAACTGTTCGAAATTTCAGATGAGCATAAGCTCAGAATATTTTTCGAAAGGCGCATGGGCGCTGAAGTGGAAGCTGATGCCCTAGGTGATGAATGGAAAGGATACGTTGTCCGCATTTCTGGTGGCAATGATAAACAAGGCTTTCCTATGAAACAGGGTGTCCTGACCAATGGTAAACTATCAGAATAATTATTTTGTTATTGTCGCAGTCACAAAGCTCGGACTTGTTATAATTTTGAACAACCATGAACAGGACGCGTCCGTTTACTGCTTTCAAAGGGACAATCCTGCTACAGACCAAGGCGTGACGGTGAACGTAAACGTAAATCCGTGCGCGGATGTGTGGTAGATGCCAATTTGTCAGTACTTGCGCTGGTTATTGTCAAGAAAGGAGAAAAGGTATTAATTACTATTAGATCACGAACAGAACTTTACCCATGTTGTTCAGGGTGTATCTAAGAACTTTGTTATTGTGTCTTAAGATACTATCGTATACATGGAAGATTAAATTTCGTTTTAGATTTGAGAGGAAGTATATGTTACTTTGTACTTTTTTCTCAGTGTACGAACGAGACATTGTAACCATTTCTTTTTAGGAATCTTTTCTTTACGTAAATTAACTGAATCTTTCTCGTAGGAAATCCCGGGTCTGACTGACACCTTTGTGCCACGTCGTTTAGGTCCTAAAAGAGCGAGCAAGATTCGTAAACTCTTCCATTTGGCAAAACAAGACGACGTGCGTCAGTTCGTTGTAAAAAGGCCGATTCAGAAGGAAGGCAAGAAGGAACGTGTTAAGGCACCTAAAATTCAACGTCTCATTACTCCACTTACTTTACAGGTATATATTATCTCAATTATAGTTTCACCGAAATTGTTAAAGTTATAGTATATTAACGGAATTTCTGTTGTTTTCACAGCGTAAGCGACATAGGCTAGCACTGAAGAAGAGGCGTTGTTTGGCTCGCAAACAGCAAGCAGCTGACTACGCAAAATTGTTAGCACAGAGGCAAAAGGAAGCAAAGAACAAACGCCAGGAAGAATTGAAACGAAGGCGTAGTGCTTCCATGCGGGACTCCAAATCGTCCAATCAGTCGGCGCCCACTACACAAAAATAAAAAAATGACTGCAGTGTTGTATTTACAATTTAATAAAAATACTTTCACCTATTTGTATTTGTTTTCTTCTTTTGTCGTTAAATTATCATGGAAATGTTTGAAATCTCCAATTAATTTTAATGGCGCGTAAGATTAACTCTAAATTCAGTTTATTTCGCATCATTAGCTTGACTGTTCCTTCAGCTGTAAGAATTATACTGAAATTAACGTTTTTGTTCCTATTTCAAACCCGTTACCTGTTTATAACCGGTAATAATGGTCCACTGCGGTAAAAAATAGGCCAGATTCAAGTCGGTATTTCAGACCGTGAGACACGAAACCCCATTGGTCATTCCAATTGGTCTACTCCAGTCTACACCAATACTTCGTCTGTGATTACATGAAAACGTTCCTTGCTTCAAAAGAAACACACGTGTGTACCTAACCAATTATCAAAACATTCGACAGAAGTGGTCAGGATGCATATGAAATTTATGTTACAAAATTAGGCTTGAAACCTATATACAATATTGAATTGCATAAAAATAAATATCATATAACTGTTATTATAAAATACAAGTGCATTACAATAAAGGTAGGTGACGTTTCTTCATGTTATCGTCTTTATTATTGTCATTATTTCTGTCGCTCTTCTCACGATATGTATAATTTTAATTAATCTATCGACTAATCAACATATACAGCTATAAAATTACGTTATTTCTCTTTAGATAAAATGGCGAAATCAGGGGTTGGGAATAAACCTCCTCGCAAGGAGGGATTTAATCGTTCTAAACATAGCATGAACCCGGACCGGCCCACAGAAGGGCTGAAGGGTGTCGCGAAAGTACGATCGAGAGCAACGATTAAAAGGTTACAAATGTACCGTAACCAAAAGCCGAAGCGCGATCGTACTGGAAAAATACTTAGCCCGGCACCGTTTCAAGGATGGCAGCCTTCTGGTACTATGTCTCATGTAGAACCTTCGCAGAGATGGTTTGGTAATTCAAGAGTAATATCCCAAAATGCCTTACAAAAGTTTCAAGATGAACTAGGGAAAGCTATGAAAGATCCTTATAATGTTATTATGAAGCCTACGCAATTGCCAGTAACTCTTCTCCAACAGAAAGCAGTGAATGCGAGAGTACACTTGTTAGACACAGAAAGTTTCGAAAGTGTTTTCGGCCCGAAGAAACTAAGGAAAAGACCTAATCTAACAATATCATCTTACGACGAATTACAGAAATCAGCAGAGGAAAAAGAGGAGACATACAACAAAGAGAAAGACACGAAGGACATAGATCTCGTGCGTCCTGATACTGGCATGAAAGATGCGCAAAGAGACTGGGTGATGGCAGCTGGACAGAGTAGAAGGATTTGGAATGAATTGTATAAGGTCATAGATTCGTCTGATGTTATCTTACAGGTCCTAGACGCCAGAGATCCTTTAGGAACCAGATCTCCTCCAGTAGAAAAATTCCTCAAGGAAGAAAAGCCTCACAAGCATTTAATGTTTATTTTAAACAAAGTAGACCTTGTACCGACTTGGGTCACGCAAAGATGGGTTGCGATTTTGAGCGCAGAATACCCAACAATAGCATTCCATGCTTCAATGACTCACCCATTCGGCAAAGGTTCATTAATAAATCTGTTGAGGCAATTTGCAAAATTACACATAGACAAGAAACAAATCAGTGTAGGTTTCATAGGGTATCCCAACACGGGAAAAAGCTCGATTATAAATACTTTAAGATCAAAGAAAGTATGTAGTGTTGCACCAATAGCGGGTGAAACGAAAGTATGGCAATATATTACTCTGATGCGCCGTATTTATTTAATAGATTGTCCAGGTGTAGTTTATCCATCAGCAGAAACTGATACAGAGAAAGTTTTAAAGGGTGTAGTAAGAGTTGAACTTGTTCAGGACCCAGATGATTATGTTTCAGATGTATTATCGCGGGTAAAGCCCGAATACATACAGAAAACCTATAAAATACCAGAATGGAGCGATCATATAGACTTTCTGGAGAAATTAGCTCGTAAAAGCGGAAAATTATTGAAGAAAGGGGAACCAGATATTACTATAGTTTCAAGGATGGTTTTGAACGATTGGCAACGTGGTAAATTACCATTCTATGTACCACCCCCTGGGTTTGAAGAACCCTTACCGAGGACGAAAGCCAGTAACGAATCGTCTGCAGAAAAGAACGATACTCAAGAAGAAAATGGCAGTGTTGATGCAACAGAAAATGAAGAGGCGGGTGATCGACCGAAACTCGATTTAGCTGTGACACAAGATTTTAGAAAAATTCGAGTTGGTTTGCCATATTCGAGGGATGATCTTAAAAATGATTTATGTAACGCGAATACCGAAGAAAATAGTTCCATTGTATCGGACATGGATGACAATGATGCTGATGAAAGTCAGGAAAAATCTACTATAGAATTTGAAGAAGAAGAAGAAGGATCGAAGGAGAAAGAAGAAAGCAGTAACAATTCAGAGGATGAAGATGAAGAAGCAGATAATGATTATTGTGATGGAGAACTTCGTCTTCCTTTAGAAAAAGACACCTTACTGCAAAACGCATATGAAACAGTAGAAAATGAGTATGATTCCAGCGATAGTGAGATGCTTGAAACGAAGGCTAAATCGGGCAGCGGTGCATTCAAAGTTTCTACTGTATCCACTGCAACAGAGAAACTAACAGAGGCAAAGAAAAAATTAACAAGTAAACAGCGGCGAGCTATAGATAGAGCTAACAAACGGAAGAAGATTGGTAGCAACTTCTACGAAGTTACTAATGTTAAAAATAGAAATAGAAATAGAAGGGTTCCTAAAGTTAAGAGAAAATAATTTATAGCTGATTAGGATACATTAAGGAAATTTACAATAGTGTATTTAATTTTATTCTTCTGGTCTTAGTTTTCTTTGACCGACATGTTTGTATAAAAGTATGATCATTTATTGTATGCTTCAAAAGAATATGTATTTTATATAATAAATAAATATATGAAAACAAATGGATATTTTGAAATTTTTGAAATCTCGAATCACGTGGATATGAACATAGTCAAATATGATATAGTTCATCTTTGATACTGCAGAGGTCTACTGTGTTCTGTGTTTGACATTCGTTTCACATTGTATATAAAGTATATGTATGTATGTGCGTTTCTGAAATGTTTTAAAAAATGTGCACACAACGAAATTTTATATTTTTTATGTGACAGTATATTTTTCTATTTAAATAGAATAAACTTTACTTGTTGATAGTTATATAAAAGCCTCAAGACGGCGTCGCAAAGGTATTTAAAGACACAATTAAGCTTAACCTACTGATATAGTATAAACGTAAATATGTCGTGAAGATGTAAATACATTATGAAATCACGATAATCATGACTTTTTTAATAACACAATGGTAAAAACATTTTCAGAAGTGACTTTAACTCATTCAAAATGAGGAGTCGTAGCAATTCCGGTGTCCGTTTGGACTATTACCAACGAATTGTACATAAAATAATTATGGACCATCAAAATGCAGTCACAGGTCTTTTCCCTGCAAGTCCTGAAAATGATCATGCCTGGGTGCGTGACAATATATATTGTATTCTCGCTGTATGGGGCCTTTCGATGGCATATAAAAAAATAGCTGACGCAGATGAAGATAGAGCTAAAACATACGAATTAGAACAGAGCTGTGTAAAGTTAATGAGAGGTCTGTTAATGGCAATGATGCAGCAGAAGGAAAAAGTTGAAAAGTTTAAGTCCACTCAGAACCCACATGATGCTTTGCATGCCAAATATAGTTCTGTTAATGGACAAAGCGTTGTAGGCGATACAGAATGGGGACATCTTCAAATCGATGCCATTTCTCTTTATTTACTAGTTTTAGCACAAATGACAGCTTCCGGTTTACAAATTGTTTTCAACTTAGATGAGGTAAATGGACACTCAATCCTTTTGGGTTGATTTGACTCAAGATGCATTGACTTGTAATATGATTACTAAAGCTGTATGAGAACAAGAAAATGTCAAGTACTGAGTAACTGCCATTTTCG
Source organism: Lasioglossum morio (assembly GCA_916610235.2). Classification (NCBI taxonomy): domain Eukaryota; kingdom Metazoa; phylum Arthropoda; class Insecta; order Hymenoptera; family Halictidae; genus Lasioglossum; species Lasioglossum morio. The sequence continues at coordinate 5,649,357 of OU744330.1, read as the reverse complement.
GGTTCTCGCACACCTCTGACGATTACTATAAATTTCTGTAATCCTTTTTCAGGTAGCATTTATTCAGAATCTAGTATTTTATATTGAGTCGGCTTATTGCACTCCTGACTATGGAATTTGGGAGAGAGGAGATAAAACAAATCATGGTTTACCTGAACTAAATGCTAGCAGTATTGGAATGGCTAAGGCAGCAATGGAAGCAATGAATGAACTAGATTTGTTCGGCGCAAGAGGTGGAGCAACCTCTGTAATTCATGTATTAGCTGACGAAGCACAAAAATGTCAGGCAGTTTTACAGTCCATGTTACCGCGTGAATCGAACTCAAAAGAATTGGACAGTGGATTGTTACCTGTTATAAGCTTCCCAGCATTTGCTGTGGATGAACCTAATCTAATTCAATTAACGAGAGACGCTATCACTAGGAAACTGCAAGGCCGTTACGGCTGCAAAAGGTTTTTAAGAGATGGATATAAAACTGCAAAGGAGGATCCCAACAGGTGGCTAAAACAAATTTAGAAATATTTAATACAATAATTTTCTCGGACATTTTTTAATTTACTGTGTTTGTAACAGGCTTTATTATGAACCATGGGAGCTACGTATGTTTGAAAATATAGAATGCGAGTGGCCTCTATTTTTCTGTTATTTAATCGTGGATTACTGCTTCCAAGGAAATAAAGAGGCGGTAGATAATTACACAAAGCTGTTAGAAGCTATAATGATCAAGGGTGATGATGGAATCAAATTAGTACCTGAATTATACTCTGTGGAAGCCGGGAATGTGTCGGCAGAATACGCTGAACCGGGTAGTCAAAAACGAATCGCGTTAGGTAGATGTCCATTTATGTGGGCTCAATCTCTTTACATATTAGGGAAATTACTGCAAGAAGTAAGTACGCGGACGCAGGAAGCCTGTATTAATAGAAACTAAATTTGTCTTCTTCGATAATAGGGTTTCCTAGCTGTGGGAGAGTTAGACCCATTAAATAGACGTCTATGTAGCGAAAAGAAACCGGATGTTGTAGTGCAAGTTGTAATACTGGCGGAGGATGCAGAAATTAGAGAAAAAATCGCTCAACACGACATCCACGTGCAAACGATTGCGGAGGTGGCTCCTATAGAAGTGCAGCCTGCAAAAGTACTCAGTCATTTGTATACTTATTTAGGTATGCTAAAATTGTAATATTTTTATGTTGCAAAAATATTCCATTTTCTTTTCTTATGCAAATGAAAATTGCTTGTTCGTAGGCCGAAATAAGAAATTAGGTTTGTCCGGGCGTAAATCAAGAGACGTCGGAATTTTGAGCACCAGTAAATTATATTCGCTGAACGATAAAATATTTGCGTTCACGCCGCAGGTAAGTATCGGCACATACTCATCAAACCGTCAGTTCTTCTATACTTTTATTTCTTTTCTTATGTTGCCTCTTGTTCTTGCATCGAACATTAGTTGACAGACATGACCCGCTTCTACATCGCATCGGACTATGAGCTCATGATTGACATATTCAAAGGCGAAATTAATTTCTTGAAGTCTAGCTGGCAGAACATGTTAGGCCGTCCTCTTGTGGTCATGCCCCTCAAGAACATTCATCTAGGTACAGTAATTCAATGTTTAAGAACCATAATTTTCATCTGTGTTACTCCTTCTTGGACGCATGGGAGAAGCGATCGCGCTGGAATGTTCAGAATATTAAGCTAACCGAGTAACAGAGATAAAATCTATGGTTTTTAAATAAAAGATGATTTTTTTCTGGAACTCCATCTGTTCACTTATTGAAATTTGTTATGTCAATACACACTATGTAAAGAACATCTAACATGTCTGCCTGCATGCGTGCATCCGTTTTCTTTCCGTTTTAAATTTTGCTTAGTGGATATGGAACGTCTCGATGTGAATCTCAAAATCGGTTCATCTTAGTATTTCACTAGCTATCGAATCTCATCCCGTGATTATATGCCCATGTGTTGTCAATTCATCATATTTGTCATGAGCCAAATCAGTTAATGTGTTGAAGTATCTCAACGGAGACACAAATGCGATTGAAATGAAGGGAAGAAAGAAAGAGAAACAATTTCTTGAGAAGGGGTACTCTGTTTCGCTCTCTGAGAATATACTCTAACGAGTCTGTGGAGACAGCTTATGTTATGCTATGGTGTGCGCGTTTGTTGCATGTCTTAGAACTTTGACGCGGAGGAGTACTACACGACAAACGATGCAGCCCTCCTTGCCAACAATTTTACCACGAATATGGCATTCCTCACCATCAACTGGAAGCAAATGCTCGGCAGGCCAACTATAACACTTGTCGCTACTCATAATCATCTAGGTACGCCATAGGCAGCTTTAGATCATCATTTCGGATAATACGTACTTAATCAGAACGTGCTAATAAATCGGACAAGATTATCCCATAAGTAGAACAACCAAGAAATAACATAGGATATATTGCATTTTTTTGTTCTTCCGAAAAACAAACTCGATTCATGATTGTTTTTTAACATACTTTGTGATTTTCAGATCAGGGAAAGATACCATTGGCAATGATAACTACTATGAAAAAGCTAAAAAGCGGCTATATTAATGGCACGCGAGTTTCGTTGGGAAACATGAATGATTTCTTGAGTACTTCCTGCATCACGAATTTAAGTTTCTTAGGAAGTTCCGAGGATGGGAAACCGGACAAATTGAATCCACAGGTAAAACAGATTGTTAAAAGTGATAAGTATAAGAGTGAACGATGTCTAAACATGCTGTACTTACCCGTTGCATTTGATTAGGTCCAGCAATATTTGGAGGAACATTTGATGCGCGCTTTCCCACATCGTACTGGTCTTCTTAACAGGCCGGTAATTAAAAGCGCAAAGAACTTAAAACGTAAAATGTCGGTGAAAGGTGCTATAAAGAAAACAAGATCGATTGCCGTCGAACGTGAGTCACGCTTAATAAAACATTAGAATTAATTTCATGAACTATTTAAATTCTTAGAGATCCGATTGCATGTTCTATAAAAGTGGATGCTAAGTGTTTGCGCAATATATCCCTACAGCTATGATTCCTACCATCCTCCAAGAATGTAAGTGTAACTAACTAATCGTAACTAATCACCCAAAAAGTGAACTTACCAGAGACAGAGATTAACAAGAAATTCGAGAGTCCGGTTAATTCGATCGTTGAATGTAATTTGAAAAAATCGAACTATGATTTGTAGCTGAAATTCTTGGAATGGCGGGGGAGGAACGAAGGCCTTCAGCTATTTTAAATACGAATCCGTTTATTGAAGTGACAGATACAGCATTATCTCCTAATTCCACACAATCAGCTCCCGTTGACCGTACACCGTCGCCCACCGATGAGATTTTGTCTTGGGCGAATAGCACAAGACTACACAGACACAGAGCCTTAGGTGAGACTCAGTATGCGGACACAGAAGTTGAAGAGTTATTATCTATGCTCAGAGAAACTGAAAGCTTGGAGGAACAAGGAGACATTCTACAGTTTCTCGTAAGTTGTTGCTAAATCTCTGAAACCCGACTTGTTTCACTTTAAATAATTATTAATTCGAATGCTTAGGTGGATTCGCAAGGTCTATACTTCAACACTGGTATGTTGGAGGAAGGTCATCCTGTTTTAATCAAAGATCTACTGAAGGATCTTTACGAGAAAGCTTGTCAACAAAAGATGTGGGGAATAGTTCGTCACACAGCTGGAATGTTAGGAAAAAGGGTTGAGGATTTAGCTAAAGCAGTCACGGATTTGTTGGTCCGACAAAAACAAGTTACAGTCGGAATGCCACCCACCAATGAGCATACCATTGTAGCACCATTGCCTGAAAACGAGTTGCGAGTATTAATCCATCAGGCATATGGAGACGACGAATCTACTGCTATGTTAACGCAAGAATTACTTGTTTACCTAGCAATGTTTATCAGAACAGAGCCGCAATTATTTCACGAAATGCTCAGGCTTCGAGTAGGTTTAATTATCCAAGTAATGGCCACCGAGTTATCCAGGACTCTAATATGCACCGGAGAAGAAGCATCGGAACATCTATTGAACTTATCGCCGTTCGAAATGAAGAATCTTTTGCATCACATTATGAGCGGCAAAGAGTTCGCGATAAGTAGCGGTACGTTTTTTTCTTTCACATTACGAGATTCTCCGAGTAATAATTAATCCAAGAAAAATTGATTTGTACATTTAGTCGGGCGAGGTAATTTCTCCGTTATCAGCTGCAAGTCTAGCAGAGTCAGCAAGGTAATAATTGTAAAAATGATAAAATAATTTTCGTATTCTATAGTTCATGATCTCGTTATTGCATTGATCCAGAAATCACAAATTGGAGGTTTCTTGAGTGCCGATCAGACCGATGGCAGTGAAACTGAGCCGGATAGGCAGGGTCAATGGTTACGACGACGAAGACTAGACGGGGCATTGAACAGAGTGCCAAGAGATTTTTATCCTCGTGTATGGCAAGTTCTCGAACGAGTAAGTATCGCTAAACTTTACCTAAACGATTTCGTAATCTTAAAATTAAATTAAAACTTTCGTTCGCGACAGTGCCAAGGTTTAGCAATCGAAGGTAGAGTCCTTCCTCAAAATCTTACCCAGGAAATGACACCTGGGGAACTAAAGTTTGCTTTGGCAGTAGAAACTGTCTTAAACACTATACCCCAACCGGAGTATCGTCAATTGGTGGTTGAAGCTTTAATGGTATTAACTTTGGTAACAGAGTATAACGTGGTTTCGTCGCTGGGTGGATTGATTACCGTTGAGCAATTAGTTCACAAGGCTAACGCTATCTTCTTAGATGATCAGGTACGTTTATCACTATCTAAAGTCACATACACGGAATTAAATGTACTCGATGCAATTAGATGAAGATCGACGGAGATGCTACCTTGTGCTGTGCCAAACCGAAAGAACAACGGGAAACAAATGCGTTGGGAAATCTGCTTTGCGGCGGAGCAGCATACGTTTGCCAACACTTTTACGATAGTGCTCCGAGTGGTAGTTTCGGAACAATGACATACATCACGAGAGCCATAGCCTCCTCGTTGAATTGTTTACCGAAGGATGGCGAATTTGAGTGTTCAATATCATAGTTATTTATTTCTTATAGATAAGAAAATTTTAGTTAATTGCATCGAAATGTCTTATCACAAATGATTTAATAATTAGTTAATCATTGTTTAGCTTTCGTGTGAAGTATAAGTTGACGGAAATTTGAAGAAGTTTATATTGTTGCTGAAACGGAAGTTCTGATAGTAACGATCAGATGGAGTTCAACAAAGATTTTGAAGACTTTAATTTTCTATACAGAAGTCTTTGTAACGTGTTAAATATAAAGGAAAAGAGTAATGAATTCGTTATAAAGTTTATTTTCCCTAATTTACGACACTCGACCACAATATCAAAATCTTTCACTTGGCTTTGGCATTCTTGGCGAACGGATTCAATTTCGACATCCAAGACGAAACGCTGCAATAATAAATTTAATTTAAATAATTGCAGTTTCGAACGAAACGTCGATAGAATGTTTACGTACTCCAGTGATGAATTTTCAGCTTCTGTTTCGTTGGCGTTACCCTCTTTAAGTTTCTCGATTAGTTCAGCCCTGTATTGTACTTTCAAGGGTTGCGTTATTTTCAGTTTCTCTTGTTGCTTGAGATATTTCTGTGCCGCTTCTTTAAATGTTAGTCCGTACCACTCGATTTCCTCTCGTGTATACTGAAAATGAATAAATTAAAATAATTGATAATTTCTAGTAGATCTAATTTGAATGATTTAGACCTGAACTAGTCTCACCGCTGTTAAATATTCTTTATATTTATTAAAAATTTCTTCCCTCTTTTCAGAATCATTTGGATATAATGTTTTATCAATTAATGCTAGTAGTATTTGGCGTTTTATTTTCAGTGCAAGCTCCGATCTTAAATCACAGGCTGGAGTCTGCAAATAATAATAACGTTTCAATATTAAGGAATAATACATATAAGTGTTTTACAACTGATAACTACCTTCAATAAGTAATGATCGAATCCGTAATGTTCATGAATTAAACGAATAGTCCTACTAGTGACCACGATCCTCATATATGTATCTAGCACTTCGCTGTACAGTACAGACTTTCTGAGAGAAGGAAACCAAAATTTTGGAACTCTACGGGTTCGTCTGCCTTTCCTTAGAAAGCCTTGTACTACTGCTTCGCCACCCCAAATACCGCTGTTCATTTCTTTGGGATACAGCAATGGAATTGGTATATTTTGTACTTGTTGTCTACAGATTTATATGAATTAACTTAAAGACTGTAACTTATCAAAGAAACAAAACGTGCTAGCTACAAACCACCTACACAACTCCTGTTTTCTCATCTTTGTAGTATTTGCCTTCTTGTTTTATGTAATGGACAGCCGTGGGTTCTTGCAGTTTCCATTCTCTCCAAAATTTTTTATACTCCTCCGGTAATGCCGCACCGACTCCTCTCGACCATCGTGTAATTTTTGGCATGTAATACAATCTCTAAAATTTCATTTTTACAAATTACTTTTAATTACTTTGAACAATCATGGAAACGACACAGGATCGTAGTATTACGATCTTTCTATAGATTAAATCATCGTGTCGCACACGAAATGATTAGTTAATTAAATCATTGAATTACATATAAATACATGTTCACTGTTATTTTAGGTTAACGGCTTAAATAACTTATCGTTCGATAGAGTATGAAATAATTACCTGAGCAAGATGTTTGGTCGACATTTTTCTTAATTTCTGAATGCAGTCGAAACGTTTATATGAAATCAGATATTTTACTAATAAAATTTAAGGACTGTGTGCACATAACAAAAATTCGTAACCACAATGAATATAGTTACGAAACTCTGGTGTTATTCGAGAGTCAACTTCTAGCGCATATATACATAGAGATTCAAATACCTCGATTATCCGAACACCGCTAACATAAAAACATGATCTGTATAGCTTTTCTCCAATTAAATGAAATAATTCTTTATCTATTAATGATCGAATGCGTTTCCTTTCGAATATCTTTTCAAGTTACAAAGTATAACAATACTTCTGAGAGCGTTATCTTATTCTATATTGATAAATTTTTATTCCTGTATTCACATTTTGGAGATTATACACGTATTTTTGTTTATTTACATATATCTACATACTCTGAGTGCGATAGGTGAACGAACACTTACGCGGTCAACTATAGATCGACGAACATAAACAATACGTTTTGTTTTTTATAAAATAATCATCTTATAAATAAGTTTCTTCTACTATAATGCTAGAATGTACAGGAAATATAAAATGGTACATCGTTTACATACCAATTATTTCTTTATCACATTTACATAGTAGTAGTATTTGTTTGAAGTGCAAAAGATTGTCTTTTATAGTATCTCGTATTGTTTTTATGCAATAATGTGACGTGACTAGTAATAAATATTAAAGAAAACAATTGTTGTTTCGGGGAAAAGTAATACAGTTCTTGCTTAAGAAGTAATACAGTATTAATACAATACAGTATGAATCAACATCCTGCAATTTATATAAATAAAATAATATTTGAACTTTATTTTTGAATGTAAAATTGTGCAGATGAATTGACGACTTAATATATTGCATTCGTAACTAATAATACTGATAAAGCAGTATTACAAATAACATAGATACGAAAACGTAAACATTATAAGTATCAATTTTTTAAAAATAGTTACATATAATATTACGACATTCATTTGAAACAAAAGCTTACTATACACAGTTACTATAGACAATTTTTTAAACATTCTTATGTTTCAATAAATATGTATTTAAATTTTGCTTAAAACGATTATATATTACAAATATTAACTTATCTTTATAGTTATAGTAAAAATAACATGTAAAAGTCTTGTCATAACTTCGTATTGAAATCAACAATTAGCAACACATAATTTTATGTGTTATATATATTTTTTTTTATTTCGAACGTTAAAATCTTCTCCTTTTTTTTGTCTCTTTAAAATTTAATTGAAAAATATAACGATAATTATAACATGAAACATAAATATATTTTAAACAAATGTCAACTTATTAACAAAACATATTAACAAAAACAAAAAAGAAATGATTATGCTTTGCTCTTCGGTACACAAAATCTTAAATGCAACATTCAAATTATTTTCAATTTGTTTGCTTCGTTTTTCAATTCCCTGGAATCAGAATTCCATGATCTATTGTCGTTCCCATTAATAAATTTATTTGGCCTGAAGCATGAAATGTACAACGTTATAAAATTAACACGTTTACTGTCCCAGTTTTTTTTTACAAAGCAAAACATGTAACTCAGACTATGCATCGTATGAAAAGCAAGAACATTATACCAAAAAATGATCGTGCATCACATACGACACAGAAAACAGTGAACGTGTTAAAGAACCTCAATTACCTAGAGTTTTTATTATCTACAGACTCTTCGTTCTCATTCATTTCTTTAGACTCCTCTTTTATTAAGTCCACATCAGTGTAAGCATCTTCAATGTACGTTATCGAATTATGATCTGCACTAATCCCTTCGTTGTTTGCGTATGTGTTCATCAACCATCCTTGATTACTGCCTATTTCAGTCGATACAACAAGAAACAACTCTTTCTCCTTACTGTCTATCTGGTCCTTTAAATACACGAGCAAATCATGGTCCTAGCACCACAATACTTTGGATTAGTACAATAATGCCATTCTTCATTAAGAAATTAATTAATTATCTTTTACTGACCTTTCCTATGAGTTGGGGAGAGTCCAGTTTCGAATCAAGATTATAAAAGGCACCATGAATTTTCTTCAGAGCGATCCAATGACGTCTTTTCAAGGGAAGCAACACAAAACCTAATTTATATTCTGTTGGTACATTCAATATAAAGCCTTCTATGTTGTCCAAACATAGACATGTAGGATCTCTACAAAATTCAGTGAACATGTAAATTAAAATTTCTTTAAAATTCGATGTATCAATTTGTCTGTAAATCTTTATGCAAATTCCTTGTAAATTATTTTATAAAAACCAGAACCATGAATGCATAAAGATTCTATAATACTATACTGTTTATATATTTTTACATACCTGCGTTTGTCGAACCAAACAGCTTCGCGTCCCTTTTGGTGCAACGCAGCCATAATAACATTGATATCATAATTACCGAGTCCTAGCAACGATTTATGAGGATTTATCCACACGTCTGGGCTTAGATTATAACAAATCTTGTCTAATTCCTGTTTGCTGAATCCTCTTTCTTGGAACAGGTTGTTTAACGCGTGCAAAGCACAAAGTTCTTTTACCTACAAAGAAACAACAGGTACCACAGAAGGAAGGTTAATAGAATTGTATACATTATAAATTTCGAAATAAAAATATCGATGAATTACTTGTCTTTCATGATAAATGGATTCATTCATATCAGCTGCTGTATTTGCAACCATTTTATCTACATAATTTTTACTTCGGTATCATATAGATCGGAAATTGTATTAGTCAATCAATCGCATCGCTCAACGAATTGTTTATCGTGCAATGAAGTTTCGAAACGGTTCACTGTAATGTACACATTTGCCAATAACATTCAACACTTGGCGACTCTGTCAACAGAATCAAAAGATTATTTACTGGGATTTAATAGAAGACTGTGTCATTATTCATGAAATAATTATAATGGAAACACGTACTGCATCGAGAAAACAAATATTTGTCACCACGGAGTACACTACGATTTCACAACAGATCAATGAAAACTAACAAACGTTGATGTAATATGCGCGATACTCCTTTACGTTCATTCATAATTGCAGTTTGTTAGATATCGCGAGACGGGTTTACGATTATATACATTCGCTGTTATAATTCGTAAATGCAAGTATACGTAGTCAATGACAATACGCAGTTGACAGAAAAATAGTTTCAGCCTATTGGCGCTGATTGGCGCCATGCTAGATGATGGCATTGCTGATTGGACATCATTGAACCACTGACTAAATAACATATTACTAAAATGCAAAATGTTAGATTCTTATTTATTTCAGACCTGCAAAGGTTACTACCTCCGAAAATAAGATTTCATTTGATTCCACTTTCTTAAAATTCATTTTATATACATATTACAATTGTTAGCAATATTCCGAATTCATTGAGTCCCTGCTGTACACCTGTTTCGGTTACAATTGGTTACAATTGGTTACAATATTACAGTCAATTACAGTATATACAAGTATGAACATTGTCATCGCATTAGTGATGGGCACCATCGACTAATTTCAACTATCGACTAATTACTATTTAGTTGCTGCATACTATCGAATATTTAGTCGATAGTTTTTAGTCGACTGAAATTTTGTTTTAGTGGTTACGTCTAGATTGCGGGTTATAGTGTATGCCTACGTCTATCTCACATATTATTATTTATCCTTTAATAATAATGCGATATAAAAGCAAAGTGTTAATGTACTTTTTAGAAAAATATCTATTATTGACAGATATAATTATAAAATACTACTTTTTCTTTAGATGATGATTAAAATTTTATAATATGAGTATTGTTATTTAATAATTGTATAATATTTCTAGTATAATAATTGTTATTTGTGTTTATTGAACGAATTATTCGATATCGCTAATAAGTGAATGTATTTGATAGTAAATCTTATAAAATCTATTCAAACCTCCCGCCCGTTAAAATTCAACCAATAGCTCGGCGACTGATTCAGTTAATTGAATTTAGTCGATAATTTAAAAAATCAGTCGACTGAAAATAGTAGTTGACTACTATCGATTTAGTCGATAATTTCAGTCGATGGTGCCCATCACTACATCGCATCGATATTGGCTATCTTGTACATGTACTCATTGTGCCTCACAAGTTGTCTCCTGGCACAAATTCGAAAGGAATTATTGGCTAAAGTGTGTGACGTCACAGCCTAACTATTGGCTGTGATTGGCTGCGAGCAGCTGCGAGCGAAGATCAGCGAAGATCCCATTTACCTTTACCTCTGTGCCGTCTCGAACCAACCTAAAAGCTAATGTCAAGAAAATATGTCTCTATTGTCAAATAGTTCGTAATGAACCACTCAAGAGCAGTTAAAAAATGGACAGGAAAAATAGTACGCATTTCGAATTGTTTCATAAATCCTTTCCTTGAACCATTGAATGATTACAGGCTACTTGAATGGGCTATCGGTGTTTTCATCGTTTTGTTTACCTGCGATTTAATTCGATCGCAAGGAGTAATAAATCCTTCAACAGAAAGACTCTTCTAAAACAGAAAGAAAATGTTGCACGAGGTGTTGCTGTCATTGTGGGGGTGTTCGACAAATGTTTTACACCTATTGGAGACGAATGTAAGGTTAATATAATACGTCTAAACAATAATAGAGTCTAAACATTAATATTTTTCTTCTTTCGCTTCTAGACTGTAGATCTTGAAAAATATTTACATCCTGGGGAACGTGCATTACTTAAAAAAATATTGGACATAGTTGAGGAGTGCAATGTTATTAGAAACTTTGTTCAAGAGTATACAACATTCAATATTACAAAATCCAATGAAGGTACATAATATTCTTCTTCTTATCGGTCAGAATTTATTAAGTTTTATATTTAAAACTCTTTCTCTCTCCTCCCTCTCTCTCTCGGTAACTGTAATTATTTTATAGAATTGCAAAATTTACCTCAAGGTTTATATTTACAAGCTCTCTGTGAAGGAATGGATCAATCTTTAGAACCATTCCGTGAAGAAATTGTTGATTTAGAGAGCATTGTTCTTCATGACAGTTATACGCCGTTATCGTTAATTCTCTGTCGTGTCCAGAAGTATACAGGTTTATTTTCTGTTCTGAATTCTATTATAAGAGAAGTGAGTCTGTTTAAACACAAATATATATATATAAGTATATATACATGTATATTATATTGGCCTGTAATAGCGACTAAGAAAGTAATAAACACATACTTTCATTTACCTCATTATTCTAGATTAATACACAAAAGATTCATGGTTGTAAATTGTTACAATGTTTGCACCAAAATATGCATACTGGTATTCCTGAAGTAAAGAAGGCTTTGGAAAAGTGAGTGATCTCTGTTATTGGTATTCTAATAACCTGTTCGTTCATTGGTTTGTTGTTATTTAGGATATCCCTTAGTATACATATAGTTTTCTACAAACAATTAACAAGCTGGCTTTTGTATGGTAATTTGGAGGACACGCACAATGAGTTTTTCATCCAAAAAATATCAGATGGACAAAACAGCTTGATATTGGCAGATAATAAGAACAATGCTGATACAAAAAATGTAAAAGTAAACTCGGATATGTGGGATTATAATGTTCAAATGGACATGTTACCTGTTTACATTAGGCCATCGTTAGCAACTAAGATTTTGACTATAGGGCAAACTATTATAATGTTTGGGAATGATCCAAGGCAAAAGAAAGGTAAGTTGCTCATCTAAAATTCTCTGTTCGCAAATATGCAGAATAATAAAAGAAAAGAATACTAAAATTATCTCTCTATTGCTTACAGACTTTGCAGTAGACGATCAGACCGAATTTTCTATATGGGGAGATAAAGAATACGAGTATTTTCTTAAAATTCAAAATCTTCAGAAAAACCCAACTTTCAATGTTGTCGAATTTGAACGTACAATCGATGAATTGAAACGTTGTGTAACTGAATTATTATGGCGGGTTGCCGTCGAGGAATCTCAACTAGTACAACAGCTTAAATTAGTAAAAGACTTTTTCCTTATGGGTCGGGGTGATTTGTTTCTTGAATTTGTTAGACTCACTGCTCATATACTGAATAAATCGCCGACGAATCATACATCCAGAGATATCAATCTAGCTTTTCAAATTGCATTAAGAAAAATGCACTTGAACGATGAAAGTGCTATGGAGAGTTTCAATTTTTTAGTACCAGTTCCATTGGAAGATAGCGATGAAACTGAAACAGACGGCGCAGAAATTACCGACAGAGAACGAGAAGATCCTATTGGTATAGTTTCACTTTCTGAAGGATTTTTTTTCTTCTTTCTAATACACTAGGGATACGGGACTTTAATCCACGATTATTAATAAAAATAATTTTTTTTTGTCAAATGTAGAAAGGCGCGGATGGGGGATGATCATTTTAAAGTACAAAGTCATATGGCCATTACACTTATTATTTAGTCCATCTGCTTTAGTCGATTATAATACATTATTTCGATTTCTATTAAGAGTTAAGAAAACTCAAATTGATCTGTGGAATCTATGGAGTGAGCACATGTATAATAAAACCATGTAAGATATAATTATAATATTTCTAATACACGTATCCGCGTATTATATGATCGTTTCTAATATTTATTTTTCCAGTGATATAGGTGTAATACAACTAAGAAATAACTTAATATTTATTATTGATAATTTACAATACTATCTGCAAGTGGACGTATTAGAAAGTCAATACACTATAATGGAAGCGAATATGAAAAATACTCGGAATTTTGAAGACGTGCAAAAAGCACACACTATTTTTCTAGCGAACGTTATGTCTCAAACATTCTTGCTGGGAAGTACAACAGAACGAAAAAATCCTGTATGTTATACTCGAATTGGTATATTGAATAAATATATCAACAATCACATGATCTGTGTGCTAATTAAATGTTTTTTAACAGGTACATAAATTGATAAAACTTTTACTGCGACTTTGCGACGATTTTATCTTGCAAGCATCAATGTGGGAAGTAGGCAATTTACTTTTAACAGAGAAGGAAGAACTCAAAACATTGTCCGCCACTCTTGAAAGTTTAATGAGCTGGCTAACGAAAACATTAAATAGAGTTCGTGCACAACCTAGTGGAGAACACTTAGCACAATTATTATTCAGACTGGATTTTAACAGATGGTTCAGCAAAAAGATATGAACGAAACGAGTTGATCTCGATATACTCGACGACTTCCGAACAGTGACCTTAAAAGAGCGGTACACTTTTTTCTTTCAGAATTCATTTCTGAAACGTAATTCGTATTTTTTTGTTGTATCATTCAAAATATAAAATAACTCCCATTTGCTAATTTAATTATTACAGACATGTATAAGTAAAGATAAAGATAATAAGTTTAATATTTATGTGTATGTAAACAGTATTAAACATTTTTCAATATTTTTTCATCATCTAATAATAAATCTTCGTTGAATTGAAAAATTCGTAGCTCTCTAATTCAAGCGCATTTTTACGTATGTAAATAAACAAACAATGACTGTTAAATAATATAAAAGTGTATATATATTTCTTGTTGTTCTGATTGTTTATTCAAGCTTAATTATACGTGCACAGAGACTGTTGTAACAACGGTACATAGTACATAACAATTATTAAATATTAATTATAAATAATTTTCAATAAAAATCTTTTAAATATTAACTTAATTATTCTATCACTATATATGATTATATATAATAACGAAAATACTATTATTGGTCATAGTAATCACAATTAATGAACTCCAAATACAAGATCTGCTTTCTTAATCACTGTCGTCGTTGTAATCATCCTCTGTGTATCCATATATTTTATCATAGTGCTGTCGACTAAGTTGTATCATATTTTTAATTGTAATATTGGAAGATAGTTCTTCGGCAACTAGGCCGTCGTTATTTTTTATTGTCGGGTCTGCATCATTTTGCAATAAAAAGTTCACTATATCTGTATGTCCACGACTTGCTGCTGCATGCAATGGAGTTTCTCCCATTTTATTCTACAATTGAAATATGTATATAGTATTAAAGGAGACAGTTGTATGCTATTATTATTATTTACTTACTTGAGCATCGACTATGGGATTTGGCAAGCTTAAGAGTTCTTTTACACAATCTACATGACCAGCACGAGCAGCCCAGTATAGCGAAGTATTGCCCACTGTGTCTAAAGCTGTTGCAGAAACTCCTTGTTTAATATATTCTTTCAATAATAAAAGGTTCCCACGTCTTGCAGCATCGTGCAATGGTAATTCAATTTCTTCAGTTTGTTCTTCAACTGTGCATAAATTTCCTTCCTTAGTTTATTGGCTTATATAAAATGCAACACAATGAAACAACAAATCTAATTTTGAACCAACCATAATTAGCTGGTACAAGTCCTTCTCGATTCCCACATTTTGCTCTCCACCAATTGGGTTCTACGTCTTTGTCATAAACATAAAGAAGATCACCTTCGTCGAAAGACAGTTCATCTGTCTAAAAGAAAAAAGAAGGAATAAGAATGTATTAATGTAATTATTACATATATTTAAAAAGTGATTACACGAACAACCAATACGCATGCTTACATTTTGTGCTGTGTATTTATACAATGCTCGCATGACTTTGACCTTACCTTGAAAAAAGTTAACAAATTAAATGTAGAAAAGAAATTCTTGAGAATATTACTAACAGAGTGATAAGAAATGAAGACAGAAGAAGCATAGCGATGACAGTTGCTAACTATTAGTTCCAATAAATAATTAGTGTACACAACAATAACCAAAACTTTCATGCTCAGATATAATTCGTGTTTAAATGTTTTATTAATGTGAGTAATTCAATCCAAGCCCATTTTGTCTTTTTACTTAAACATTTTATTGACAGGAAGAGATAAATTAACGAAGACACATATGTTTCAGTATACATGTAGCACATAATTATTGTGTACCAAGCAATTATAATAATCACAGATCAAACTAAAACTGTGATTCGTGTTTCTTATTATTTACCAGGCCTCCAAGTGGTTTTGGGTGGAGCAGGTGTTTGTACAGGCATACTCGTCATGGTAGACATGTTTGTGGTAATAATAATAATAATAGTAATGGTTCCATGTGAAACGTGAACGCCGTTCACAGTTGTGCACCATCAATATCCGATTTACATAATATGTTACAATTTTCAAAAATATATACAACCGCAGATATATTGTTTAAACTCTCTTTCTCGCAACCTTCATAAATAATACCATATCTGAAAAATAAAATATTAAATAAATACTAAAATATTCTCAAGCAAATAAAATGATCATTTTCGTACACGAGATTATTTATGGGATGATCTAATATATAAACATTGATAAATATGAAAAAAGTCACGATATTTTAGTTGAAACTTACTAAAGAAGACAACTAAAACAAATGCTATCATCACCCACATCCAGCATCTCCAATATGATGTAGTATGCTCTTTTAATTTCAAAGATTGCGTTTTTAATTTGTTTGTATTGACATCTGTTAACTTGTCGGATCTTTCGAGCAATCCTATGTCTTTCTTTATAATAGCATTTGCTGCCAGTGCATGTTCTTTCATGCTACTGGTCATAGACAGCATGTTCTCTGCAATCTTCTCTTGTATATTTCTATTGTACTTTAACAGCGCATCTAAATCTTCATCTTGCATGTTTGCACTGGTGAATCTTTGCCTAACACCATCCTCCAAGGACCCTAGATAAATGCAATGGTACTATGGATATTTATTTTGTGCCTTGTTTATTGTCAAATCATTCGGTTACCTTTGTCGCTGTGAAACAATTCTGCCCGTAATTCTCTATTATATTTTGCTGTAGTTTTTTGATGAATCTGGGTTGTTATATTCGAACCTAATAAATCATTAAATGTTGTAGAACTTTTTGATAACATTTGTACTGCTGCAACTCTGTCCACAGGATTAGTTAGTTTCGCAGTGTTCACTAGTCCTTTTAAAAAGTCTATTCGTTTATTATAATCCATCATAACATCTTTAGTTGGTTTACTAAAACAAAATAAATATCTTAAATAATTATACATTACGTTTCCAACTATAACAATTACTTCTGATTGAAAATTGTATAGTTATTAACAATAATATACCTTGGCAATGTTTGTAATTGCTTGATCATATCATCTAAAGCAAGGATGTACTGAAAAAAATAAGAAATATTATTGAAGAAGTTGTACCGCTTTTAGATGACGTTTATAGCGGTACAAACATATGTTTGACAAATTGGTCAACCTTTTCCAGCTTCCAATCTTTATGAGGATCATCTTTCGCTATTAATTCGCACCTCGATAACAGTCGTCTGATATTAATTTCTTCTCTGGTCATTAAATTCATTATTTATAATTTTCTACGATTCTTTGCAATCTTTGCCAACCTTGATCATCAACTGAAAATCGTACGTATTTTTCACGTTGATTATGTATTCCACTTTGTTTGCTTTACAATCCTACAGAAAATCGTTCGGTAATTAAAGATTTGAATTCATGAAAAATCATCCAAGTTAGGGATAGCAACATTGTGTGTATATTGTAATCATCTGTACAGAATTATCTGTAAAAAAAGATTCTTTATATATATATATATATATAGTGTGAAGTGCGAAATTCATAGGGAAACTTATCAGCACAGTCCGACCATTATTATCCACATTTTTATCAAATTAAAAAGTATCTAGATATTCAAAACTTTTAGCGAAGTTATCAGTCAATAATGTGAACAATATCGTATCGATTTAAAGCGCAACAATACTTCTAAACTAACTAAATATACATATATGTTAAAAATGGTGTATTCGTCAGAGATTTCAAATGTACCGCTGTGAATTGATTACTAGACAAACAATTTATATACGGTAAATAAAATAATACTTCGTGCATACACACGGTGCAGTTATAGTTTTCGAGTTTGATAAATCGCGAGTTTATCATTGGTCATCTTTCGTTATCATAAATCATAGTATACAGTTGACAATTTTAATGTGGGAATTCCACGTTGACGCGCGTAATGTGTACAGAAGTTAAATTGAAAAGTTTGTAACGCACTAATACACGAATACGTACTGTGAGAAACACGATAGCCATATACATAACGATTGACGTTGGCATTCATTATTTAGGGGGCCGATCCCAGTGAGTTTCTTGGTAGATTGACAGAATCGTTAAGATGGCTGATATTAAAGAATCTCCGCCGCTCTTCGACACAAACGAAGCGAAAGTTGATGATTTAGACGACGACGATGAAGATATTTTCGCGTCGGCTGTACAGGTACGGTTTCTAACATGTTTAAACATGTGCACGGAAGCTTTGCAACCTAAGCACTACTCCCTCGATTCATTTGTTTTTATAATCAGTTTATAGAAGATATCTTATTCGTTCATCAGAAACAAGTCAATCCAAATGAAAATCGGATTTACTTTGTTTTAGCCCTTTGCGATCGTAAACACTTGCGACCTTTCTGCAACAAACCAGAGTGACATAGAAATTTATTTTCTCTCTTAATATTTTCAATAAGTTGAAAATAATATAAACGTATTTTCAAATTCGTCTAACGTCTTTAATGT
Organism: Lasioglossum morio; assembly: GCA_916610235.2. Classification (NCBI taxonomy): domain Eukaryota; kingdom Metazoa; phylum Arthropoda; class Insecta; order Hymenoptera; family Halictidae; genus Lasioglossum; species Lasioglossum morio. Next base: position 5,630,981 of record OU744330.1, on the reverse strand, counting down.
TTGAAATTACACCTACTAATTTTTGTCATAAATGCATCAAATCCGCTATCTAATTATATCAAAGAAAGAAGTAATCATACTTCGTCGATATATTGTTATGTTACTTAATGTTATTTACATATAGGATCAGAGCCAGTTGGAAGACTCGTCTCCCTACAATGGAATTTCCTCGATCCCTGCGGAACTACCAAAGTTGACGCTACGAGATGCACCTGAAGAGAATTCATTCTCATCTGTGTCGAGTCCTGCACCAGGACCTTTAAGTCCACCATTGGGTCCAATGGGTAGCGACATAGGCGATCTTCATGATGTCCCCATAAATGATAATACTGATGTTCTGCCAACAAACATTATCCAAAACCAATCGGTAGACGAGGTACACATCCCTTGATAAAATTACTACATATTTAGAATCATTCGAATAGATGTAGTGTATCGTATTGTTTTTATGTACAGGTAGCAGCAGATTCGTCCGATGTGTTTTTGAAAATTACAGTCACTTCCCCTCAGAAAATTGGAGATGGCATGGGCGCTTATGTAGCCTACAAAGTTGAAACCAAAACAAATATGCCGATATTTAGAAAGCGAAATTTCAGTGTCATTAGACGCTTCAGTGATTTCCTTGGCCTTCATGATAAATTGACGGACAAATACCTTAGAAATGGTAGAATAATTCCACCTGCTCCAGAAAAAAGTGTTATTGGTATGAATATAAGTTTGCTTGAATCTCCGTGTTAATGTATTCTACATATACATATAGTAGAGCTCTGCTATACATTTATAATTATTTATTCAACTAGGAACAACTAAGATAAAAATGTCAGGTGATAAGAGTCAAGAACAGAATTCTAGCTCTACAGAATTTATTGAAAAACGCAGAGCAGCACTTGAAAGATACTTAAATAGAACTGCAGCACATCCAGTGCTCAGTGTTGATCCTGATTTTAGAGAATTTTTGGAAGCAGGTATACCGTAATAATCTTTACAGTTTCGTTTTTGACCAATACATTTTTCTCTCGTAAATCAATTTTATATTTTCAAACAAACAGATATGGAACTACCTAAAGCTACCAACACGTCCGCGCTTAGTGGCAAAGGAGTGATGAGACTATTTAACAAAGTCGGAGAAACTGTTAACAAGATAACATATAAAATGGATGAAACTGATAAGGTAAAAATAAGAAATTCTACTCTCGTATGACGTGAGAAGATATACGAATTGAGACAATGTTTTTGATTCATTTATATTTTACAGTGGTTTGAAGAGAAGACTTCACAAATTTATTCTCTCGATATACAATTACGAGCATTACATTCTGCTGTTGACACTTTAAATAATCAGAGAAGGGAGTTAGCGACATGTACAGGTGCAACAGCAAGATCTATTGCTGTTCTTGGTCATGGGGAACCGGGTGCATCTTTGGGAAGGGCATTAGCACAGCTGGCCGAGACATTGGAGAAGATAGAAGTGATTAGAAAAGCACAAAGCAATAGCGATCTCTATCAATTTGGGGAGATGTTAAGAGACTATGTTGCGCTGATTGGAGCGATAAAGGTCGATAATCAACTCGCATCATAATTATCTGTTATCTCGTAGTACATATTACCTTAATATTGTGTTGCTAATTTTAGGATGTGTTCCACGAGCGAGTAAAAGTTTTCCAGAATTGGCAACATGCTCAAATGGTGTTAAATAAAAAGCGGGAGCAGAAAGCAAGGCTAGAACAATCCAGTAGATCTGACAAAACAAGCCAAGCTGCTACCGAAGTTATTGAATGGGAAGCAAAAGTTGAGAGAGGCCAAGAAGAATTTGATAATATATCGAAAATGATTAAGAAAGAAGTTGAACGATTCGAGTTGGGGAGAGTAGAAGATTTTAAAGAGCAGTTAACAGAATATTTAGAATCCATGTTGCTATACCAAAATCAAATCATTAAATTTTGGGAGAGCTTTTTACCCGAAGCTCGAGCTGTTGCATGAACATTCCTGAAGTAATCCCGAAAGGTTTTTTTGTTTTGTTTAAATATAACAATAAGGAAAAATCTCCAGCAGGACATCGTTTTCATGCTTGTTGGAGTAAAGTTTTTTGAATGATCAATAATATCTTGCAAGACGAATATATGATTTATAAACACTACAACAATAACATTTGCATCGTAGACTCAAGAAAACGACTGCGTATGCGAACAAATCATTTATGTACAATAATTTTGGTATACTGCCAATGCTTTCGCAAATTTCGAGGGCAACAAAGTATATGGCATATTTCATTGAATTTTTAGATATTCATTTCATGGCAATCGTGCGTTTACTATCTTCTTATTATTAGCGTATATATTAGAAGTATATAAACGCATAATACGGTTTGTTAAAAATGTTTTACATGATAATAAAAATTGATCAAGATTGTATAAATAGAGAGCATTAAATAACTATTTGTTGAAACGATGTTTAATGATATAATTAACGTTACGCATTAGATTTATAATTTTCATATTATTTCTACAATAGCAAATAAGTATTCCAATTCGATTTTCATTAAAATGCAATACAATCGATATCGTATAGTGGTATGAAAATATGGGGATAAAGACATATTTTTTTACATGTTACAAAAAATACTGCGAACAATAATAAAATTGTAGACACATACAAATATCTTTTTTATTTTATTTCACAAAAATATCTTGCTCAAGTTGTAGATAAAGGAACGAACAATAATTTGCATCTTTTTACTTCTTCGAATTGTCATCTATTTATACTTTTTATAATACCATATGAAAGTATTACGTATATTATATATATTACAGGATATGTGAATAAACACACGCGCACACACAAATATATATGAATATATACATAGATCTCGTTTCATAAATAAAGAATATTGTTTTCGATGGTTTCCCTATTGTAGTTTGTAGCGCCAGAGAGGAGTAAGTATATAATATATAATAGGTCACATAGTAAGGATACTATGTATACATAGTACAGTGGGTTCTGTGTCTTGCTAAAGATGATGTACTTAGGTTCTGTTCCATGCTAAATATGATGTAGGAACTGTTCCAGTCTAAACATGATGTGCAAACAAAAGTGGCCCGGGCAAAACCCGGCCGTGAGCACTCTCATTTACTCTCTGGTAGCGCATATTACGCGAGACAAACCCACGTTGTCTTTGTAGTGTGTCCGGTAAATAGAAAAATGATCGAACCGAATGTTTTATTAAGTTGGTCAGCATGAGCTTAGCGTAGAAAAGTGACATAGTGTCACACAAACGTATCGACCGTTTCGTGTGTGTCGTGCAACGTGTCAGTGGCGATGAATTAAATTAGGTTATCAATTATTCACCGTGGTTAATTGTCGCCGACAATTAACAAAATCCGTGGATGAATTTCATTCTTGTTTATACCAGTGTTTTGCATACGTGGCAACATTCACCACCAATCAGAAAACACAAGTTTTGATAGGCGTGGCTTCGAACACGTATACTTGCCTGTACGTCCGGCCGCCATAATTCTCGAGAAGAAATAGTTGTGCGTGAATTCTCGTCGCGATTCTCTGCAGACAAACACAGCACGTTGTTCATTTTACATTCCTTGGCGGAACCAACTCACTGGGAATATTCTTGCTGGTCTATGTAAGTTTAAACGGCTCCCTAATCCCATTGATTTAATAGAACGTTAATTCAATGCGGATCATTTCGCCGGCTCTACCTATATGCGATATTAACGTGGAGGAATTCGGTTCATCTCCGGTGATTGTGTCGATGATCCGATTGTCATCCATATGTCATTTTCACAATGCTTTTTCCTGAAACTTTCACCTGTTCAATTATCCTATTGTAGTTCATTCTATGTATGCCGCGATATTATACGCGAGTTCGAGGAATGTGCAAAATTCGTTCGCGTTAATATAATGTCCCTCGATACTGCGGTATTAATGAATAAATATCTATTTCGGTGAATTAAAGCGCGCAAAGTAATATTCCGAAATAATATTGTATTCGGCGATAGTGTCCTTTGCGAAAGAAAGTTCATCCGAGAAATTGGAATTATTCCAAATCTATTCGGACTAAGTTTCTGATAAGAACCGCATAATATATTTAAAAGGTGAAAAGTTTTATGTAACTGTACGTTCGTTTATCTAAGCAATAAATTAATACGATTTTCAAACACTCGGGATGTTTTCAAAGTTCTTAGAAATTTCCTGTAATTCTTTTTTCACTTGTTCAGACCTCTTCTAATACCACATTATTCAACGTGATCTCCTTTAAGAGGTATGTACTTTTCTCAATTGTTTTCGATTTATTCCTAGACTATAACGTTTTTTTTTTAATCGCTGAGAAATTTTCACAACTTTGCAGAAACGTATCTAGTAAACAATCGGAGCAGACTAAATGACCAAGACTCTTAATTGATGGTAAACTTGTAGAGACTTGCTTGCACTTGTATATTAAATTCCTAGATGTATAAAAAATTTCTAGAACTTTGAAAAACACCTTTTATGTATGTTAATAAGTTGTACCTAATATATGGCAATGAAAATATCTTGATATTTTACTTTTACAGATAGACATTGGCAGCATGGATCTCCAGACAGGATTGGTATATGTAGCAGTAGTTGTCATTTCGGCGGCAGTTATTGTTTTAGTATCAATGTTTGGCATAAAAGAGAAGTCTTACGAAGAAGCGATAGCCGAACAGAGAAAGCTGCCGGATGATCTTTTATTAAGTACTGTTTCGTTTAACAGTATTATTAAGAGATGCTTTGATTATATTTTCCAAAGAAATTTTCTTATTAAATATATTCTTTTAGGTAAAAAGGATAAGGGTAAAGAAAAGAAGCATAAGAATAAGGCAGGAAAGAAAGTGAAAGAGAAGAAAGAAGAGAAGGAGGAGAAAGATGATAAGGAGGAGAAACCAGAACATGTACAATTCGAGGAAAACCCTCAGATATTGCCTCTAGAGCCACTCCTGCGGGTAAGACATATATTATGTTTATAATTTTCTTAAGACAAGTAACATATGCAAATATTCTCCTTAAAGAATTTTCTTAAGTCTTTTTCTGTAGTGTGTCCATCCTACATGCATTCGAGTCGATTATCTTAGAAGTTATCGAAGATACAAAACAGTCAATACACAGAAATTAATCATAAACAGAAGTATAAAATTCTACTTTTTTTTCTGTGACGAATGTTTTATAACTTGGATAAGTTTTAAGAAAATCAGCACATATATTTACACAAAAACATAATTTATATTCAGAAGCTAATATGAAGTTATATTTCGAATAATATATTATTTCGCATGGGTGGAGTAAAAGTGAAAGCAGTTTTGTTTATGTGCTTATTATCAAAAATAAAGACAATCGATCTGATGAATTAGAAATGGCTCAAATTATTTTCTGTATTAATTTTCATAATTTCTTTAAGTGATATTGTATTCTTTAATTTTGAGTGAACTATGTCACATTGGTACATTAAGTGGTTAGTACTCTTTTTACATATATTTCAGATGCTTATTGCACGTTAAGTATTTTTATGTTAATGGCATCTACATAAGAATTAAAATACACTTACATGCTTTTTCATTCTTGTGTTTTTTCATATATTTCATGCATGAAACATAGTACTCTTACATATTGTACGTCATAACCGTGTGTCACCTAAGGCCTTTCCTTTCACGAAGTATCACATTTCTCTATGGGTATTACACTTTTAAAGGATTGATTATAATATCTCTTTAATACCGTATAACATCATTTTCTTATGGGTAGTTAATAAATGGTTTTGCGTACACTAATGTAGCTACCTCGCATGCAATAATATTTATGTGTCTGTTTCTTTCTTCTTCGATCTTTAATCAAATAATAAAACGTTGTTTTTATCCTCTATGTAATTGTAATACCACTATTTTACTTTTATTTGCATTTATTGTGTGTGTATGTTTTTGAAAAATGAGAATTAGTGTATAGTAACTGGGCACTCCTATAATATATCAATGTAAGATCCTAATCAGTAATGTTTCCCCTAGTTAAATTTGTAAAATCTGTGTAAAGAGCATTATAAAAATTTTGTATATATTATATTTAAATGGACATTTTTTGCAAACATTTGTTATTCGATGATCTTCATTTGCTACTCTTACCTAATATTAGTTTTGATATCTTTTCATATTTTGTGCGTATACAATGACATTTATAGTAATTTAAATTGTACTATTCAATATTTTTTGTAAGTGTATTTGGTATATTTGAAGTTATGACTTGGTAAGTCCATGAAAAAATTAATTTCTTCTATTAAATTAGTTATTAGAATTCTAATGACGTAAAAAACTCTATATTTGGCAAGTAACCTCTATAAATATTTTATAAATTTAGGAACAAGCTAAAGTTATACCGATCATTTTGTAAAATAAAAGTAAAAGCTTGGAAACGATAAAATAAGTTAAATGGAGTAACAGGTTTTTTCTTTTTCGAAACAAGCCACTACTTATCAATCGTTTAACTTATGTTATCTTCTTGATAAACAGTCCTAAAATGTCAAGATTATTCTCTATAAATAACTGTTCTACGCTTTATAATAGTATCTGACTTTTACTTTATCGTTTATGTGTGTAAGACACGAAATATATTCTATATCCTAAAAGAATTTATCAATTCCAGGTATTTATGTTTGCCATTACGTCAAAATAAATACAGTTTTAAGGTGAAAAGCAAATAAGTTATGCGTTTATATAAATTAAATAGAAAATTCTACTCTCTACTGTTTGTTTCACAGTATTTTTATATTCTTGCTTCTAGTTGATAATAAATTTATATGTCCATTTCAATATAACGTAAGGCTATATTTTTTATATACTTTTTTTGCTTTTATTCCTTGTAATACATGGGAGAAACATTTGATATGTACATTGGAATCATAGGAGGGTAGCAAAGGAAGTAAGAAGAAAGGCAAGTCTGAAAAGGTAAAGCCAATTCTTGTAAATAAAGATGAGCCGTTGGTTATTGTGACCGAATTAAGTCCTTCACAACCCCCCTTGGCAGAGGCTAATCATTTTGACCTCATTCATCCAAAGGACGACCTCGAACTCATACGGAGTCACAGTGTGAGTGAACTGCTTTTGGTAGAATATTTTATCTCATCCGCGTTTCATTGGCTTCTCATATTTTTCATTGGCTGCTGCTTTTATAAAACATACATAAACCACATTAAGTAGTATTAACGCTTATTTAATAATAACCAAGGGATTTTTCAAATTTACAATCTGTCCTAAATCTGTAAACTAGTAGTAGGTGCTCTAATTCATTCAAGTAATTGGGAGTAAACAATATTGTACGTTATGGTTGCAAGTTTCTTTTCTTTTCTCTAACACTTTTAGTTTTATATGTAGGTATCTTACCATTTTATTTCTCGTTTAGTTTTGTGTTGTATATTTACGTGTAATTTTAGTAAAAACTAATTATTACAAGTGTCTCTGTATCATTTCAATACTTGTTATAAAAACGCATGTTTCGATGTTCGTTTACCAAACAGAAGGAAAATTTGCAACAACTGAATCAGTCGGAAGCGATTGTAAATAAATCTCCCAAGGAAACTCCAACAAAGACAAAGAAAAATGTGAAAGATTCCTTGAAAAAGAAAGATGAGAATAAGGAAGCGAAGGAGGAGAAGAAAGAAGAGAAAAAAGATGGAGTTGTGAATGCTAATGCCCAACCACCTGTTAACAAAGATGTCCCTAAAGAAACAAAGGAACATAAAGAAACGCCTGTTAAAGATGCAAAGGAAGCGATCAAGGAATCTGCGCCAATTACTCAAGCTCCGAATAAAGAATCTAAAAAGACAAAGAAGAAGAACGATATCCTAGCTCAAATTGGTAAGTTAGCTAAAATCATGTTTTACATTAAATTATTGCATAAAAGTATTTGTTATGAGAATAATAGAAATTTAATCGAGTTAGATTATACAGATAATTTAAATATTTCAATAGTTTATGATACTTTTTTCTTTTAAATTAATCGAACACGTTTTGCAAAGAATGTACCTTAAGTACAGCAAAGCAGATTCTTTGGTTGTGCTATGGAATGTGGCTGAGGTAGGATCGGTTCCCCTTCCCTCCTTACAGGTCAATGACCATACTGTCAAGGTTATTCCCTTATAAAGTCAAGTGCTAGACACTCTTTATACATTATCTACCAAATACATTACTTTTTTTTATAATAGTCTTTGATTTACGATACATTTACGATAAAAATAGAACAGAAAAGAAGAACTTTTTATTTTGCTTCTATTAATTAATGGTGCAGACAATTTTGATTTTTTATAGAGATCCGCAATAATTGTATATATGAGAGCAACAATTGCAACAAAATAACAGAGAATCTTATTAACTATGGTAATATGAATATTATTATTAATATAAACGTCTTTATAATTTAGGAGGAGACAAAGATGCTGTTAATGTGTCTCTCTTGATGCCTCTGGTCCAGAAAGCTGAACTCAGTCGTTCCGAAATTCAAATTCTAATCGATCAACTTCTAAATAAACAGCTGGACAACCCATCGGAGCATTCGGAGTGGACAGAAGGTCGCGCGGATCCTGTTATTAAATTGAAGAAGCAATTAGCCGAAAAGGAGAAGGCTCTTGCCGACGAACACGAAGCTAATATTGCTTTCCAAAATAAGCTAAAAGAATTGAGAACTGAATTGAATTCAGAGAGGTCTAGATTGTCAGCTAGCGTGAGACAGCTCGAGGAAGCGCTGAATGCCAAGGTGACGGAGACTCAAACGTTGCATACACGTATGCAGCATATTCTGGAAAGCCATGCTGCTGAAAAGCAAGGGTTCACTCGACAGATCGAGCAACTGCAAACTAAAGTGAACGACAACGCTGCGATAATTCATAAGATGCAAGAAGACCAGGGGCAAACCCAAGGCCATTTGCAGCAGGAGCTGATAACGCAGAGGAAGCAAATGGAGGTTCAGTTCGCGCAGATGCGTGAAAATGAGAATGCGTTGAAAACACAGATAGCCCAGAAGCACGTCGAAGTGCAGGAATTGCAAAGTGAATTGCAAGTAACCTGCGAGAGCAGCACGGCCGAGATAGACATGTTACGGCAGCAATTAGGGCTGATGCAAGGCCAGTTGATGCACTCGGAAGGACAATTGCAACATTTCAAAGATGTCGCTAGACAACTTGAGGTAAGGGAAATTATAGCACTTTGGTCGTTTCACGCGAAATCCTTTCAGATAGTTCATACATGTGTATACTAAAGATTTCGAACCTATCGAATTTTGAAGAAAATCCCAGGCAGTACTTTGAAAAGTGCGATTTTGCACGCAATGACCCACTTGTTGCGTCATTGAAGGATCGAGTAGATCGACTAAAATATGTTTATTTATACAGGAGGCTCATTGCGCTCAAACCGAGATGGATCACAGACTAAAAAGCGCGCATCGTCACGAGCAAGAGCTTCAGAAACAGGTGAACTCGCTGCAATCGGAATTGAATGCCGCAAAGACAGAGGCGAACGATGGTTCCGCGTTGAAAGCTGAATTAAATAAAGCCCAGGCCGAACTGGTCAAGTTAAAATCAGAATTGTCAGTCTCCATGAATGAAGCAAAATCTGAAGCAGCCGAGATTACAGCTCTTAAAAAAGCGCTCGCGAATAAGGAAGAGGAGGAGAAGAAATCGCAAGACGAGCTTAACAATTTGCGAGTCGAGTTGGAAAACTACGAGCTGTATGTAGCGCATATGAACGACATGGAACTTGACTATGAGTACACGGCGAAAAGTCTGTCGTGCTGTCAGAATGAATTAAAGACGTTGAAGGAGGATCTGAAACAGAAGCAAACTGAATTAGAAAATGCACGTGCAGAGCTCGCGCCTGCGAATGACACAGCGAATGAAATGAAAATGTTGAAGGTTGAATTGAATCGGTTGCAGAGCAGCGAGAATACATTCAGTGACACGCAGTTGCAGATTACACGATTACAAGAAGAGAACGATAGACTTTCTATGCAGGTACTGTTCTTATAACGCAGACCGAAATTTTCATTGCATTTATCTACGAGAATATAATCGTTATTTGTTTTTTAGTTGGCGAATGTCACGGACCTGCAAAAACAACTGAAACAATTGCAAGAGGAGAATGAATCATTGTCGATGAAATTAACAGCGGTCACTGAGCGACCAGTTACAGAAGACAAGGAAAATGGAATCGATGATAATGTTCAAAAGAACGCACAGCTTGCAGATCATGCTAATCTGTATGTATACAATCGTAAAGTTTATAGCTTCTTGATTGCAGTATGTTTTTAACGAGGGTTTTTCGTAAGGTTGGCCCAAAAGGAGAGTCAACTGAATGCCTTAAAGACAGAATTAACGAATAAGGAAGCGGAACTATCTCAATCGAATGCGCAAATAGACGTGTTACAAAGTGACGTGAACCATCAACGTAATCGCGTTGCACGTTTGAATGATCATTTAGAAGCTCAAAGAACCAAGAATAATGTAAGTGACGATCTACCCGTAAATAGAATCGACACCTAAGAAATTCATAATCAGCGAAAACGATCTGTCCATGTATCATTCAAATTAACTCTAATCGCTTCCATCACTTTGCCAACCTATTTTTATATTTTAAGTCTAAAATATTAACACCTAAGCATTTCCTCTCTCTTTTTGCGTAAAGCAATAGCTATCGAGCTATAATATACTGACAATTTTTTCACGATTGAAGCAGGAGTTGCGTGAGAAAAACTGGAAAGTGATGAATGCTCTTTCTGCTGCCGAGTCGCGTGTTAAATCCAAAATACAAAACTTTGATGTAAGTCCCCATTTTATGTAGTTTAGTCCGCTCCTTCCATATTCGTTTCAATCCCTTCCCGTTTTTGTGATCGACAATACTTGCGGTAAACTCAACAGATGATAATCTTGAAACGACATTAGAAATTTATGTACCGAAATCGATATAATTAACACTAGGTTTATGGAGCACTGAAGGAGTGATTATTTTACAATCACTTTACAAAAATAACAAGAATGTGTCTATCGAAACTCTTAGCTACTTCTTTTATAATATATGTGCTCAAAGAAATAAATTTGTTGAATAATTCCTCATGGATCGTTCCGACGAGTTCTGTAAACTTAGTGTTAATATATTTAACGAAGTGTAAGGGAATACTCATGGTTCGTTTATTATCAGGAGGCTGGACAAAAATTGAAACTTGAGCAAGAAGAATTAACAAAAGCTTTCTTGATGAGGATATTCCCGGAAATAAAAGTATCCGAAAAATCGCACGATCAATGGCTCAGAGTTTTCGAAGAAAAAGTACACTCGGTGTTGGGTGAATTGAAGAATAAAAACGTGGACGATAATACTCATTCAGATTTGGAGAAACAAAATAAAAGCTTGCAGGATATGGTTACGCATTACAAGCAAATTATCGTAGCCACTGTAAGTACAATATACAATGTGCAATTGTAGTGCTGTTCCGTCGGTTACAGACTTGTGTTTGACATTATTTCTTTCGCTTGCAGGAAAGCATGTTAAATAAGCTCCAAAGTGACATAGAGTCGGAAGAAACAAGGTGGGAATCTCAACTTCGACAAAAAGAATCCGAGGTTGCTAATCTTAGGATTGAGGTACATGATCTTTTATGTTAAAATTAACACTATTTTTACAGAGCGCTGAAGCATACTATTTTATCTATCCAGTGTTTTAGCAATTTCTTTACAATCTCAATAATCGTAAATTCAAAATATTATAACCCGTCGGGATTTTGACGGGTTTCGTAAACATAATGGTAAACAAGATAATACGTTTTATAGATACTTAGAAAATCAATCTATGTGTTTGCAGTTACAAAAGAAGGTAGGGGAAATGGAAGCCAGGTTAAAAGATGCTGAATCTCGTAAAGAACAAGCCAATGCCGACTTATTGGCTCTTAGATCTACACCACAATCAATTTCGAGTGGAGGAAATACTCGCGATTTAGTAGCGTTAGAAAAGCTGCAGGAGGTATTAATTTTTTAAATGAAATCATTTTATAAGAGAATGTGAAGTAAATTAAAACTTGTTTTAAATTGTTCTGATTGTAGGAGAAAGAACGTTTATCGGAAGACCTGCAATCAGAATGTCATAAAAGGGCAACGCTAGATGCGGAAGTAACTAAATTACGTTCTTTGGTTGTACAACTTCAAGAGGAATTAATACAACTGAAGGTATAAAGAATATTCGTGTAAAAAAAATTAACGAAACGAAGAAATAATATTAATGTATTACACTTCCGTTCTAGACTGCAGGTAGTGGAGATTGCACCAGTTCCGAACAGTAAATGTCGAATGGACCACCGTCATCCGAGTGTTCTAATTCCGAGGTTAGTATACATTGTCTTCGAATGTTTTACAAGTGTTCTAATTGATTTTTATCCAGTGCCTTTTTTATAAAAGACTATAAAGTTTCTATTATAGCTGTAATGAGAAACATTAGAGCTATAATTCGAAATTATAAGAACCTACACAATGCTGCAGAACATTAACAAAATACGATAATCATAATCAATTTTCATGAATAATGACTAACAAAAGAAGTTTGTATTTCGCCATAATTTCACTGTACGCAATCATTGTATGATAACAACCGCATACGTAGATATTATTTCGTAAAAGCCAATTAAACTTCTAATTGAAATTTAGAATAGTTTTAGATCTGAATTGAAATGAATTTAATTTTTTTTACGAAGTAATATCTATTAAGAATTTATTATGTTTGTTACATGTGTGTTAATATAATCAAATTAGTGAATTAATGGGGAATGCATAATGACAGTATTAAATACAGTTAAACTTCACTTTATCAATATTAGCAGCAGAAAAGTTCGTGATCTTTACTTTGAAATTCCATATTTCTTTATAATATTTGTCAGTTTTTTAATAAACGCAGATCTGGATGTGGTATCATTGTTTCTACGCTTTGCTTTATTTTTGCATTTAATGTCATCGTATTGCCGTGATCGATGTGGATGCGGGTTGTTTCAGTAATACCACATTCAAACGATATCTGTTTATTTGGTACAATTAGAGGATTTCCATAAACTCATGTATTTACACAGGATTAGTTTCTGATGTAAATTATTAACAACTAATATTGCCATTTTATAGGTATTTTATACATGGCTTCGTGTTTGGAAAAGTAACAATTCGAAATGCAACACGTCTATTTATTTATTGTAAGTAAAATCTCCTTCTTGCAGTTTCCGTACTGAAGTAATATCATTTGTTTAATTGTCACTTTTGTAAGCACGAAGAAATTTTTTATTGAACATATATTATTTTGAAATACAGTAAGTAAAATATGTGAATTGTTTCAATAATGTATAAGAACATAAAGTTTTTATCAAAAGATCATATGTATCAGCAATACAAATTGTTGTTCATCATTTTGCGTTTTTCAAACCATTTCTCAAATGACGATTTCACAAATTTTTCTATCGTCTTTGACTGTAAAAATTTGACAAATTGTCGTTGCGTGCTGTGACGTACAGAGAGATAAAATAATAATAATATCTGAAATGCAGCCACCGCTAGCAGCACAGACTCTGATAGCTGCATTAGAAAATACTCTTCTCAAGAATAGAGTTCGCAAATAGTTCGATAACCAAGTCTGTCAATTTGGTTCATTCTCAACGAGAAAATTGACAACAGCCCCCTTTCTACAAAATACTCCTCGAAATCTTGTCGCATGACAGATAACAACACTCAGGCTAGCTGGATTCCATTGATGAGCCAGCAGCATTAAAAGCACAAGAGAAAGAGGAAGGTAAACTTCAAAGTTCTGAAAAAGGGAAAACATATTATTGACTCGATTACCATATAGCCGCACTTCACTTATATATACAATAGTTATTAAAATGTGATATATGTTTATTTTCGTTGCTTGGGCTCAGTATTACAATGAATTTTATTTGAATCCAGTAAGAACGAATCAGTTATTTTCTATATTAATTTTTTACAATTTATACTATGAATTATTATTTGTTAGTTTTTATAGTATATAAGGACTGGCAAATATTATAAGCAGTATTCTTCTTCTTGTATAAATTTTCGATAAATGTAGCATAATAACAATTCTTTGTAATAACTCTGAGCTCTACGTTATTATTTCGTTGTCGTATTATTTAATATTGTTTAAGTAGTGTCCATATTTTGTGGTAGATTCATCTTGTGCTTGCTATGTTCTTTATCGTAACTGTATTCATACAAGCATTAACATCAATTGTATGTACAAGTGGCATGTATTTGGATTTAATGTTAATCAATTTATATGTATATATGTGTTCTATAGTTTCATCAATTTTCTAGTAAAATCAGCTCATATGTATATATATATATTCACATGTATATCATACACCATAGTTCTTTGCAATTTGCTAAAATGCTACGTACTTACATGTGAATTGTATCTATGCGTATACATATTGTTTCTATAAATTTATGTGGCTAACAATTTTTTAGTTGAAAGTGAAATTATAAATGGCAATATTTGCAGAATTGGTTAGACTTTGCTATCTTCATAAAAGACTTATAAAACATTCGAACATTTAACATTTATGCAATGAAAATATACTGTAGTTAAACTATTCTATAAATGTAGGTGTCCACTTACATTACTTGTTATTTTCATTTTAGCAAACAAACGTTTGAGTGACGTATGTACTGCATGTGTTGTATTTAAATATTACAGAAAGCATCTAGTTTTGTGCAAACGCAGTTTTATGGAGGGGGTCATTTTCAGTTATCGATTTTATACATTTTTCTTTTACATTTTCGTGTTTAGTCCATTTCATGGGCTAATTTATTCATTGATTATAATTCACAGCGAATTTTGCTAACTCAATACAAATCAGCATGCAAAAAATTAGATGAAACTTTCTCTACCAACAAATGCATTTCAAATAAATTAGCTGCTTCTAAAATTCAATAAATATTATACTGCATTAATGAAATTAATTAAATTGAATTACTAAACTAAGAGAAATAAATTTGTTGGAACAAGCATAAAAGGGTCAATAACTGTCTGTTTTTAATTAAACAGCTTCCTTCTTAAAACATTGATCGCAATAATGAATATCGTTTTAATGAATTTTTCAGGGTGGTCCAGGGAAAAAATAACTTCAAAGAACAAACTGGGTTAACACAGTGCGAAAGCGGGTTATTCAGAATGGAAATACAATCGTAATTGCATATACTCCCATGTTGTATAAAACATGAGTGGTAAACTTTGCTACTGAGAAGACTAATATAATGATAACAATATGAATAACGTTTCTTATAAAAAGAATAACATATTTTATTATATGGAAAAAATATAAATAATGAAATCTTGTAGTTAAAGAAGTGAGAAATGTTGATTCTGATGTTTATCTTGTGGCTATGGAAACTGAATAAACACAGATAGGCATACCTTAATAAGAATGATCAAAAAAATCATGCATTGTAAATTGCAGTGAGGCAATGTTTATTGTTTACACATTACTTTTTTGTTTTATGAAGTATGTTCAGATGTTTATAACTATTCTTAGCGTCTATATAGTGTTTTATTTAAGAAACATTAATATATCGGATCATTGAGAAGAGAAAGTATATGTACAATTAAAAGAAACGCACGATACTCAGTCGAATTCGGAGAGAATGTACACTTTTGTGTAGTCGTATCTCCTGTGAGTAGCAAACACCAGATTTTTAAATGATTTTCATACTGTTAACGCATTTGTATACAAAGCTGAAATCGTTGATGAATTTATGTGCAATAAACAAGCATGATCGTGTGTTCACCTGTATTAAAAGAAACAGTGTGTTTTGTAGGTGGCTTTTAAACGGGATTTTTTTTAAGTTACTGAAAATTATATTGGGTTTACAAAATCACGATGGAAGACTACTCATGCACATCTACTGCAAAGTCTGTTTCGGGATTATACAAAAGAACAGGTCCAGATCTATTAAAATAAATCAAATAGATTTATATATATATATATATATACACACACTATATAATTGGGCATTTCAAAGAGCGTTTATTAGAGATTTTATGTTAGTTTATTCTTAAAGGAATTATAATTTTTATCATAATCATGCATTACGAACTATCGACTAGATAATTCAAAATACTCTATTTACAATATATTAAATATTTGTTTCGTAAATTACAATTGTTTCATTTATTTTACAGAACCGCGTATGTTTAGTTACACGCCGTACTTATTTGTACTTTACATATAGAAGAATAGAAATATAGTTAATGAAATGTTTGTTTTATTTGACGTTGAATATTAAGCGAGTTCTCAAGTTAATATTAGTCATTTTAATTCCTCCTAACACATGAACTCATAGTTCTTGTAATAGTTTACATGATGAATTTCTTTATGTAAATAACGATGCCTACTTTTTCGTCCGAAATTATAATGTGCATCACTGCTAATAAACAATGTAAACTGGGAATCAAAGAAACATATGTGTTACTAAACACATATGTTTACTAATATTTTAATTATTCTACAGTTTTTTAAATGATGGCAGAAATTGTTATTGCAAGATATTATTCATAAACGTTATGAAAATATTCTTATCTCATGTAATAAGATAGTTTAAATGATCAAGATAAAATTTGAAATGGTAGATAGGAAGGTATACAAGTATATTTGTGGATTATTTCGTAAACATTTTGGAGAAATGGTGCAGACTTGTTGCATAAAGAATTGTAAGGAACGATAAAACCGTGATACAAATACAATATTGCATATATATTGTTCTTACTATTCTTCTTTTAAACGAAGCAAGTTGTGAGGAAATAAATACAGATTTAATACAAACAACGTCTACATTAAGATTTAACTTTTGTCTAAATAGTAATTGACAAAATGATAAAGAGTAAAGTAAAAATGAACGTTATATTACCGGAGAGGAAATTTCCTTTCTGGCGAAACCTAACAACCAATTAAATTCCTAGTATTACTCCCTAGTTTCTCATACATCTTTATTTCGCATACTCTATAGCATACTCAAATCAACTCAAATCTCTTTTTATAAAAATGAGAATGTTAAAATACAATCGAATCGTTGTTCTTAAAAAAATAATTTATTCGTTACAGTGGTATCACAGATTACAACAAATTTTCTTGAAATGTACAATTCTTAATGTATACAAATATTCTAGTTTTATTTAATTCAACATCGTTTGCAAAAATCCTAAAATATAACTACCTAAATCTTCGTCTTGGTTTGTCCACGAAACGTACACGCTCTTTTGATCATCTTCATCGCCTTCTACTTTCACTAAAACGGATTCAACAGATATCGATCCATCGGTTAACTGAACTGTCCAGCCTGATAATCGTTCTTTCAAAGGCTGTAACAATTTCAAAGTTGTGGAATGTGCTGGACCGGGGTCCCTTACTTGCACAGTAGACGTAAATCGTACTACATGTTTCATTATGCCGGCTGCTTTTGTTACCTACAATACAAAAGCAATATTCGACATGAAAAAAATGATCGACGTGCCTTAAATAAAATACAATGCATACCTCATCTGCGTCTACAAGACACGCTCCATCCTCACGCAACATTAAAACACTGTGCAATAATCTTCGTCGTTTAGGGTCCGGTGGCAACGCAGAATACCTTTTCGCTTCTGCTTTCAGCAACGCTAAAGAAGCGTCAACCGGAACTTTAGAAACGGTTGTTACGACCCATGTTTCTCCGTTCGCAGGATTATAACAATTAATTCCAAACTCTTGTTTAATTTTTTCTTTCAAGAACTCCATTTTAGCAAATTCCCCGTGTACTAGCATAACGTTCTTCGGCTCGCAATATTGTATCAACTGCATGATTCCTTTTGCATCAGCATGTGCAGAAAAAGACATGTATTCCACGGACATTTTGATCTCAACTATCTGCCGATTTTCGAACTCGATTCTTCTAGAACCGTTTAAAACTTTGTGGCCAATTGTTCCTTGCACGCAGAAGCCGGGCATAATCACCATGTTTGCTTCATTCGGGGCCCATTTTTTGAAAATTTGTAAAGACAAGCCAGCATGCAACATACCTGGAGTAGCGAATACTACCATCGCGCCAGGATTATCAATGTAGGCTTTGTCGAATGGTTTTATATGCTTGAAGTCAAACATATTCCTTTGTACGAAAGTTTTCTTGATCTTCTGGTTAGTCCACGTGATGAACATTTTATAATAATTGTTTGCCTTCTCTGTTAATCCGAGAGCAAAGTACACGGGAACTTTTAAGTTCATCCTTTCCCAATAGGTTTCTAACAATATACAAAGCTCTTGAGCACGTCCAAGAGCAAACACAGGTATTAATACTTTTCCGCCTCTGTCTATACATTCGTGAACCTATAAGAATAATTTTATAAAGTTAGAAACGATATTTAACGCGTGCTCGGTGTACACAATTAACGATCAGAGCACACCTTTTTTAAGAAGTCTCTTTCCCTGCATCTCTTAGAATCTCTGATGGTTGTTGCATACGTTGACTCCGATATTAATAAATCTGGCCTGCACTTATCTATCCAAGCAGCTCCTAAGTGTCTGTCGGGAGTCATGTTGTAATCCCCAGTGTATACAAATGATTGGGAGCCAACACGAACCCAGAACATTGCAGCACCGAGTACATGTCCTGCATAGTACGCTTTTATTTCTAATTCGGAATCAACCATGACAGACTGGTGCAATGTAACAGCAATTACTTTCTTCATGCAATCTTTGATCATTTGCGAGGTGAAGAAATTGCTCTCTCCTTTACGTTCTACAGCAACTTTCCTCATATCTTCTAGTAATATAGGTGCAATGGCCTTTGTAGGGTGTGTCATATAAATTGGACCGGTGTAGCCTACCTGTAAACCAGAGCATGTTTCAGAATACAATATGTCGGCGTAATTTATTTCATTCGCATTACCATTTCTGTGAAGTATGGCAGAGCACCGCAATGGTCCAAATGAAAGTGTGAAATGATGACGCAATCAATGTAGTTTGTTGCCGAACCTTCTGGGACTATATACGAGAAATCTGGAAACCGTCTTTCATCATTGAAGCCCATGTGCATGCCACAGTCCAACATAATATTTTTTCCACCCATTGTCACAAGGATGCAGCTTCTTCCGACATCCTGGCCAGCTCCCAAAGGAGTGACTTTGATGTCTGGCATTTTTCTAAACCATATAATGATTTACCAGTAGATTCATGGAATGCATCAAAACAATGATGAATGGTAATCATTTTATTTATGATTAGAGAGATTGTAAAGATGCATCCGTGAGGAATTATTCAACAAATTTATTTCTTTCAATACATATTACAACAAAGATGCCTAAAAATTTGGATAGACATATTTTTGTAAACTAATGCAAAATACTTGGTTCAAAACACGGTCGAAATAATATTATCTTTCAGAGCAAGGATTTATTATACAATAAATATTTTCATTGGATCGACGATCTGTGTAGTAGATCGTTTTATTAAAAAGTGTCATTATGAGAATGTTTATCAGCGCATTCTTATTTTACTAATCTATCTCCTGAATAGACAGTTTATGTTATGCAGAAATCTATTTTCTGAGTAAATAGGTTACGTTGGATAGTAAACATAACCTCTTTCCACAATACCGAGTATATCGCATAAATTCTAATAAATAGTTTCTACTCACCTTTTGTCAGACGACGTATAATTATACTTTATTCAAGTAGAGATAAGTCACAAAATATGATACTGTAACGTCTTGAAACGAGATTTATTTTTGTATACGTTAGTTCTCGATTCTCGATGTAAAATCATATGTAGCACGAGATGATATCCAACAGTTCTCACTGACGCATATCAGTGGCTGTTCCGTTTGGTTCCGTTCCAGGATCGAAGCACTGTTCCAATTAGGACCTTCTTTCCTCGCGCATGCGCGGCAATGTCAGCCTCAGTAACGTAAGCCTCCCGCAGAATTTAAAAGAATTATTAGTATATACATATGAAAAGGCAAGGAGTTAAGCTACCCTTAAAACGTTAGCAATTAAGTTTCAATACGGAACACTCGTCCCGTTAATAACACCGGTACACTCCCGCCAATATAACTGCCGCAGGGCTCTGGCCGCTCTGCTACCTCATTATAGATACGTCACAGTTTTGGCCGCGCATACGCGCGAAAAGATGGTCCTAATCGGAACACTGGAATTGAGTATGTATGTATCTTTTTTCCTCAGCAAAACAATAAATTAGGTAAAGGCTGAGCAAGCCCCTTCTTTATTTGAATCGGCGAGAAAAGATTGCAACACAGTCTGGTTCACATTTTCAATACTTTATTCATATAATTTCGTAGTTATGGCATTATCTCTATGTATTTACATGTCTCCAATTTGTCAAGAGATCTCTTGTAATGTGTCTCTGTGCACGCACCGTGTTATGTATATTAATCACTCACGTGCGCGCGCGCGAGTTGCTTTGATTTTTTAAGTTGTAAAAGGTATCCTCGTCGTGCTTCGTTTTCCCTAGCTTTCTTTCTCTCTGTTTCTCGCACATACATACTCTCATTTTCTCGCGTTCTTTCGTTCTCTCTCTCTCTCTCTCTCTCTCTCTCTCTCTCTCTCTCTCTCTCTCTCTTTTGCCCCTTAAATATACGATTCACTTGTTACTCTCGCCCCTTTCATCCCGTGTCCTGTGAAACACGTTTTCGTCGCTGCGCGAAATGAAAAGAAAAATGTTTGCGGACTGCGTGGGATCGTGCGGCGTCGTAGATCCGCGCGGTACGAACCGGAAAATACTAACGGAACGGCACAAGAGGCGTCGCCATGACGTGTAAAAAATCTATATGCACCATTGTACGCTACGCTCGTAATTATACTGCGCTCGTTAATTATTTGCGTCGATTTCCCGTAAACGAAACAGCTGACTCGAGCTGCGCCAACCTATTGACGCTCCTCTCTCAACGCCAGAGAACGCACATGTTCTTGCATACGCACAGAGATGGGCATTGATCGATAAATTAATGTTCACCACTTAAACAATCATCTTTCAATCGTTAATTGCCAACTGATTCGATCTATTGAGAAGATTAATTGTCAAACGTGCGTTAAAGATAATTAAACCGAAAAATCGGCGATCGACTAAATACGATTCTCACATCAATCTTTACGAATCTTTTTCAGAAGAACTATGGAACCTTTTGCATTCAGATTTTACGCACGTATTTATGGGTACTTCGAGTACGTAAGTTATTTTGTTTTCAAGTAAAAATAATCAAAACTACGGGAGTTATATAAATTTTTTTTTATAGAGTATGCTTTGACTGTTGCCACGATTCCGATTCCGCCGATTCTGCCGATCGATAACAGAAAAAGTTTGTGTGAACCAAAAGAAATTGAATATCTTAAATGATCTTTAATTTAATTAGTTTTATAAAATGTATTATCTCGATTAATATTGAAATTCCAATAATTAATATTCCAAATACCTAATATACTACACCAGCATCAGTAACATGAAAAATTTCATCGTTAATTGCAATTTTCTAATGAAACGTGTCAATTGTAATCGTTCATTACATTAAATATTGCCCAAATCTGTATCGTATTAGTACACGTTTCCTGTTCGACTAGGATCGCAACGACTTTCGCATGTTCGTATTCTACTTTACACGCACGCGTGCGTGAATCAGCGTGTTAAACAAGAAAAATATTTGCGATCGCCGTCGATCCTAGGGTTTCTGCAAATATTCATCGACCATCGACCAACGTTTGTCAGTGTTTCTCGCGTTTGCGTGTTTCGTCGTTTCGCGAACGTACGTACTTTTCGCTATCTAGGTTCATATAGTGCACCCATACGTATAGACTGTACAATGTAAAATATAATTCCATCTAGCTATAGCGACTCTAGATACAGTTGTGTGAGCTTATTTTTTTATCCTTTTCTGTTTTCCTGTCTGCCTACCATCTAACGACTTTCCGGTTCACAATGCTCGTCGCACACACGGTCTCTCGCTGTTCTCCTCTGTCCTCCGTTTCTTCTTTCCATTCCCTGTCGTCTCTCGTTTACCATTTTTATTCGGCATACACTTATAAATTAACACGAGCACTCATTCTCGCAGCCATTCTCTCATACCGCCGTCACCCACTTTCTCTCATCATGTTCCTCGTTTACGTTCTCTTCTTTCGGTTTTTCCGCGCACTACGCATTAATAGTTATGCTTAGGTATGATCCTACCCGTGACACACTTAGCTTCAAGGTTTAATGCGTTTAAGTTTAATTAGAGTAACATTTTGCATCGGTAAGATATCTTATTAGAAGTTAACTAGTTTAGTATAAACATTAGTCGTCAGTACATCGAAGGATATGCAGATAGAGAGTTTAGAGGGCAGTGATAACAATATGTCCGAGTCATTCCGCGTTAACGGATCACTTTGCGGACTTACGAGATCTTGAATATTCTGGGGACATTGAACATTGACACGGTCCATGCGAAACGTGTTGGAATCCTTTTATCCTCAAAATTCACTCTTATCGCCAGGATTTTACTCGCAGAGGTTCTCGACGTGGTCGAATCAAGTTTATTTCGCAAATTTGCGGCTGAAGGAGCTGATTAAATCGAAAATAACATGGCCAGAATAAACCTCACCTATCTTCGCATGAACCATATCACCGTCGAATTTCCTCGCAATCTTCGAAATTCTCGAGATCCACGAGAAAGGTGATTCGTTCAGCGCGGAATGGCTCGTTTGCGTTTCTCGAGGGGTGGCAAACACGTATGGCAATCGGCAGCCATCTCATGGCACATAATGGTGGAGTTAGAAATAGAGAATCTGTTTCCTTAAGAAAGAAGGGGGAATAATTGTAGGTTGTACACGACTCAAAAAGAATTTCATACTTTCCTTGTTGATATCTTTATTTAGTATTTTCGTATTAATGAGAATTGTTCCTGTTTACCCTCCTGAAACACGTCGCTTATCATCGTCAAATGAAATGGCAAATCTTTTTTCCGAATCATCGAAATGAGTTGAAGAATGAATGAAACTGTTGTTGAATGAACTGTTCCCATCGTTGGATGATTTTCAGTTTAGACACGGAAGGATACGAACGATTAATACGAAGTTTCAAGGTCTCCAAAGTGTTCCAAACGTTCCGATTGTTAATACGAAAATACCGGGATTGTTTCTGTGAATTTCGTGCTTAATGCGGACGATGTCGAGTTTCCGTTTTGTCGTTTCGTCAATGGTTTTCGGATCGCAGCCGCGCAAATGTTGTCCAAGATGGAGACTCGCGATCGAGGATCTTCCCTCGTCGATCCTCTGATGCTCTCTGTGGATCGTCGATCGTGTCGTCGGTTATCGATGATATCGTTAAGACTGCCCGCTCAACTGTAGCCACGTAAATATTACAAAATCCACATCGACTTATCGTTTTATAGCCTACGAATGATCTCGAAGGTGAAGATTTGCAAGTCCAGCAAAGTCGAGAGAGTTTAAACTTTTTTCATTTGTTTTCCGTTTCGTTTCAAGAGAGTTTATTGTGCCATTGAAAAAAAAAGCGTCGTGTGTGGTGAAAAGCGGCCGGCTGTTGTCGACGAAGTCTCGGAATTTACAAAATGATCGACAATCGAACAAGGAGAAAAGGAAAAATCGAAGTGAGCGGCCAAAGGCCATCGTCAACCGGCGGCTGTTGCATTTATCGGCAAAGGTCGTGCTGCACGTGGGATCCGTCAAGCTCTTGTGCGACATAAGATATAAAAGAGTTTCGATATAGATATGTATATCTCTCCGAAAGAATTGTACAATTAATCTTCTCGTTACCTTGTGTGTTTCGGTTCTCTGGTTTGTTTATTTTTTTCTGTTCGAGATTTATCTGAAAACGGTCGTGTGTGTGTGTGTGTTTGTCGCGTTTCGAGAAATTTTGTATACACAAGCGAAGCGCTATACTGAAAATGATATCCCTTATCGGCTCGCGCGGAATATTTATTTAGATACGAGAGCGTTTCGAGTCGAAGAATATTCGAAAAAAAAGAGAGGAAAAATCAACGGTTGATCCGGATAAACTTTGAGAATACCGTCATAGGTCCGCACGACGCAACGCTAGGGATTCGGTTCGCTGGCAGAACTTTCCTGCGATCGTCCTGTCGAACAAGAATTATTCTTTATCTGATATGCGTTTGTTTGGGGGCTGTGATCGGTTAGGTTAGAGTTAGATACATCGTTCAGAGTTGAAACGTGGTTATTGTGCTTCCCTGAGAGCCAGTACCCCGGCATTGTCACCCGTCGAAGACCACGTTCGCACCTTGGATAAGACTCTTTTCCTCAACACACGTTAACACTTTCCTATCGGCCCGGAAATCTCTCGTTTCAAATCATCAGTTTGCCCGCTAATACATTGTCGCTGTATCACATAATAACGTGTCTTCTTTCAATAAAAATTAAAATATTTTCATGCAACTTCCAAATAAATCTTAAGACTAGAAAAAATTATGCTATCGTCAACACTTTTATTCTGATTTCATCAAACACTAAATTATTCAAGATTTTTCTTGCAATCGTTTGAACACAACAATTTCTATTACTCCTTTTCAGATACTTCGAAACGTTTCATTTCATTCTTTCAGTTCGCGTTTCCTTAACCTTTTAAACGTAATTTCTCGATGTAAAGTGTACAACAAAAAATGGAGTGTAACATCACTCCAGGGGTTCTTTATGCAATCGTTTCCAAGGCTGAAAATCGTGTCCGTCGAACTAATGATCGAAAAATCGATTTAATCCAGGGCCTTGAAGTCGGTCGCGAATAATGATACAAAACGTTTCGTTAAAAATCTAAAAAAAAAAGAGAGAAACAGCAGCTTTGCGCTGCTCCAAAGGGTTAAAGGGTCCGCGCGTTCGGTTGCAACCAATTATATTGCTCACGAACGGCGGCTGGTCGACGTTTTAAATGCTAATTGAAGAAAGGGGGATCGATCGTCGTAACAAGACACCTACGGAGAGTTGGCGAGGGAGCACGATTCGATGTTGGAACGCGAATTGTAACGATAACGACCCTAACGAGCACACTCGTCAGCGGGAACTAGACTTTCCTAAATTAATAAGGGAGAAGTAAATCGGATAGGAATCGAAGACGAAGTTTCAAAGTTGCCTCGAGAACGCTGCGAACGAAGAACTTGCTTGCAGTGGAACGCCTTCGATCGGTGTTCCTCGAACCTTTCGAATATCGTGGAATTTATTCCAGGAAGAAAGCCAGAAATAATCATTTTCTTCATCAATTATGTATATTCGATTTGAAAAGCTCCTGGAATTGTTATTTGTACTAAACTGAACGACAACAGTGCTATTTCAATTGTATTTCTGTTGAAATTGTTCTTTTATGGCAGGCAAGAGCATGAACTGCCCTGTGGGGCACTTTGTGTGGTTTCCTTGAGAGTGTGAGCAATGAAACGACGCCCACTCAATAATCTTTAATCATTCTTTCAAATGAACACAGTATAAATAACAATGTGTGTTGTTCAGTTTTTTGCAACAAACAAACTTCAGGAACTTCTCCACATAGATTATTAAAAATCTCGATTGAAGTGATTCAAGATTCAATCTTTAATTTCATTTATGAACAAGATTGAATTGAGCGAACACTGTCGCACAAAAGTTTACAGTGCTCTTAGTTTCTTAAAGAAATATCTTCTCTATCTTTTCTATTTTGTTTAAAAATAGTATATATTAAAGAGAAATCGTAAATTGTCTTTAAAAAGTAAGTTTTGTGCAGTTTGCGAAGTGCTTTAAATATCCGAACGGCAGTGTAAGTATTTTGAAAATCTTATATCGTATTAACGAAACATCAACGTGGAATTAGTAATTTTGATAAAGAGATCAGGATGCGTTAAAATACTTCTCTTATATTATATTGTACTACATATTGAATTCGTTTCGGAAATGTTCTTCCTCTTCGAATAACATTGCATACAATATGTATGTACTTATGTAGATATGTATAATTCAAACCTCCGCTCACGTGGTTTGCGTATACATTACTATATTAATTAATAAAAATAATATAAAACTTTTTAATCTTTTCTTAAACGTAGAAGCTTGGATTGATAGAATTTGCGTAAATTCTTTTTGTATTTTGCTTTCACGTTTATTTATCCTTATTACAAGCTTTGTGCTTCGTAGCATTCTACAATTCTATAATTAATTCTTTCATTTCTGTCTTTCGATAAGAGATTTATATCGTCGGTGCATAATATTTTAAACATTGCTTACTTCGAAAGTGAGTAACCAATAGTAATCTTAAACAACAGATCGAGACATACGAATTCAGCGAAGATTATCTTCGTTTCGTTCGTTTCTCTTTGCGAAATCGTTCTGATCAAATCTAATCTTTCATTTTATGAAAAAATATTCGTGGCTTCTGTTTCATCCCCGTACGAAATATCCACCGTTTCAAGTATCCAGGTTCGAGGAACGCCGGCTTCAAAGAAAATGGCTCACCGGCTGCAGGTTCTCCATGCGGCGAGCATTTTGCCAAGTATTAAAAAGCTTTCAACAATCGGACGTTTTTCTTCTTGTCTTTCGAGGTAATGGTTCCCCCGACTATCATTTCCACATTTTCACTCTTTCTCTCTGTCCCTCTCTTCCGTTCATTCGCGAGCGCGCAGAGTTTCGCCGGTTCCAACGACGAGTTAATCGTTCTAGAAATACGCGTCGAGAGCTCGAAAACGTTTCGCTTGTGAAAAATAGTTCTTTGACGAGCCGACCCTTTCCACGAATGTCCCGTAGGAACTCGAGTAATTCGAGGAATATCGCGCAATGATCATTACAATGACGATAACGGTACCGAGGGATTAGAAACAATAAGAATTGCGGGTCTCGACTAGTGTCAGCATTTTATGCGA
Source organism: Lasioglossum morio (assembly GCA_916610235.2). Classification (NCBI taxonomy): domain Eukaryota; kingdom Metazoa; phylum Arthropoda; class Insecta; order Hymenoptera; family Halictidae; genus Lasioglossum; species Lasioglossum morio. The sequence goes on along the minus strand of OU744330.1, from coordinate 5,604,073 downwards.
TTACCTTGGCCATTCAAATCATCATAGAAAAATTAACATTGTATATTAGATTTATTATTCATGTTCCTAGCTTTCATATTCAATCGTTAAAATTTACGTCGTTGCCTTTGTGCTCCGCAACTTGGAACTTCTTTTAAAAATTACTTGCTCCATAGGGACTTGATTTTTCTTAATTATCATATGCGATTACCTTGGACATTGAAATTATTATTGTATAGAAAAATTAATTTCCCCGTTGAAAGTGGTACATGGCGTTCCTGATTTCATTGTGTACAATGTACACCGACTCAACTTCGAATGGAACGTGTTCTATCGCAGAAAGCTGATACTAGTCCTGTAAAACAGGTTTCTCTGACAAATCGATGCGCATCGATCGTCTCGAGAGTTCGAGGAAGCTGCGTCCGAGCAAATGGAAATTTCGTCGAAGCTCCCTCAGCGAATGTCCGACTCACCGGAGGTGAACAAAAACAGACATGGTGTTTGGCGTTAGTATAATTAACCCTTTGGAGCCATGAATTTGCAGAGGCCGTATCCGAGTCCCGATTACTCGCTTCATTATTTCAAGCCGCGAACAAAGGGCTTTATTAAAATTTCACAATGGGGAGAGACTATAACGTCGAAATAATGGAGAAGAACGCTGTAAAAGAAATGGTCGAGGGGAGAGTACGAACGCGCGAGATCCTCGGTAGATAGAATTCAGAATGGACGTCAAAGGGTTATGCACCGGTCAAACGGTCCCCGATTCGTTTGTCCTTTTTGTTTTTTTTTTTGGCAAATACTGTTGTTCACACCCTGTGCTTTCGTAGAAGCGTCTGTGCACACGGACGTGTTGTCGACCACTCGACAGTGTCCTCCGAGTCAGTTTGAAAACTTACTCGTGCCTCGCGATGCTGTCGCGAAATCAACTCGCGTGTTAATCACAAACACCGATCATCGTTGCTCTTCGTTACGACGAAGAACCGCGGGCCCATATACACGTACACACGCAGGCACGCAACACACACGTACACTGAAACGCGCTCACACGCTCTTTCCGTTAATAAAATCTATATAATTTTAATAAACAATTTACACGTATAACATAATCGATAAATGTCATATCTGGTGTACGACGTATCTGCGTACGGCGTACACGTTCCTTGCCGTATGCTCGCGCGTACGCACATACGCTCGTACATTGCCTGTATACTTTTTTTCCTTCCACTTTCTCTATACAACAATAAGTTCATTAATCGCTAGATAGGATCGTTCGTATTGATACTTTCGTCCTTGCGCCTCGTTAATCCCAACACTCTCTCTCTCTCGCCGTTTGTCGGCGTTGTATAGTATATACAAAGCATGTATATTACATATACTGGACTACGAGAAACGCTTCGATCGGAAGCGAGTACGATCCTTGAAATACGGCAAGACACGCGAAATCTACTCAGCCTGTTGCACTGCGGCGAATAATACGCGAAATGCTGGCCAAAATTCGCCCCTTGATGTGCAACAATGTCAAGGATGCATCCTTTTCAGACAGTTTACACATCGACGTAAAATATATTTTAACAACAACAGTATATATGTATACATATTATCAGCAACATATATCTATTATAATCCCAGGAACATTTCTGCTTTGGATTTGTACGACAGTTCTTTGGTAAGCTTTGTAAATTGTAAATTAGGGGTTAATATGTTAAATTTTTTAGTAAATTGTCGAAATTCATATCGAAGAACTCTGAGAAGCGACAGAGTTAAATTTTTATTAGTTAGTTCACCATTGTCCCTCCTATCAAGCATCCTCTTTGAATGGAGTTGTCGATTAACAATCACACTGAACAGTTGGAGCGACAAGGGTAACATTAAACACTATGTGTACGAACTTTTGTATCAGAAATTATCTGTCGAAATAAGCTCATCATTTTTACCGAAATCCAAAGGATTTCACTCAACAATATTTCTTTGAACAGGGAAATACATTATTTTTGCGATATTTACAATCATTAAATAACTTTCATTTCATAAATTTCATCTCGAAGATTCTTTAAATTTAAACAAAATATGACTGTATTTCTTGAAGTTCTACCTACAATATAAATCCATTTTTAGGTACGTGTCTTTAAAGTTAGCGTCACAATCGATCGTCAACGAATCTGCACGCGTTACGTTCACAAAATCGACGATAACTTTCAAAGCCGCAGAGACTTGCGAAAGATAGTTAGTGGAGAATTTCGAGGAAGCACTCCTCTTCAATAGAAAAAAGAATTAGCCTGGAGGAATGTTAAGAAAGTTACTATTTACACGAATAAACATAGAGTATACTATTATCTTCTATTTTCGGTAGAGCCATTTCTATAGCACCTGAAGAAGCTGGTAACGGCTTAACCCTACATGAAACCAACGCCAATAGAATCTTAAAGTACTACGTAAACGATCGACATACACACATTAACAAGTTCGTCACAAAAGTTCATTTCACAGAATGATCAACTCGAAATTCCAACACTCTCAAAACAATTCTAATACAAAAAAAAACTAAGAATGTAAAAATTGAAAACCGTCAAAATATGTATAGATGTCTGAAGAACCATCTGCACGAAATAAATCCAAAGAATTGCGCCTTGCTTTTGACTTTCAGCCAGAATTTCGTCACTTTTCGCCACCGCGCGACGGCACGGATCTAAAGGAAGGATCATGCGCGCGAACGTTCTATGGTACATAATAAATCTTTCATATACAATAAATATAATACACAACTAACAATATAGCAACAAGGAAGAAGTTTGATTCGACGACGATCGCGGGTCGTGTGCCGTATTCCAAGGTTCTGACAAAAAAAAAAAAAATACAGCGACTATCTCATCTCGTCCACGTTCTCGAGGATGCTGGGAATAAGTTCGAGAGCGTCGTCCTTACAAATGAATAACGAAACGCGCCAGCTACGCCGGCGGCGCTCAGCCCCGTTCTTTCTTCTCTGAACGTTGAACGAACCGCGGAGGACTCGAACGGTTAACAATCGTTGCAGCCTCTCGACACCTTATAACTCTACATTCTTCCTTCATCAGCGCGGTATATCAGTCTTGACGTCGTGTCGGATCGGCTGTGTCCAGTATAGACCGATCGGGATGGATCCTAGTTTCGATCGGGTTCGTCGTCGACGCGAAGGACACTCGGATATGTTTTCGTGTTCAGTCGTCTGCTAAAAGATTGGTCGAGTCTGTTAATGATCGAACCCCCACGATCTAGACACTCTAGAAGGAGGGGGCCCTATCGAGAAACGTTCACCGATCCCCGAACGAGTTCACGATCCGTGATCACTGTTCACCGGTTGGTCACCCGCAAGGAACACCTTTCCAATATCAACCGAAGAGGCTCCGACTGAAGTTTCTTTTGTTAACCAACGTAGCACCAACGAAGAAATCTAGAGGAGGCTCACTCGTTCTGTTCGAACGCACACGTGGACACCTGTCACGAGACCGAAGCATGCGTGCAGTCTCAATCTTGAGGACAACGGTCGCCTCTACACGTACCATTCTTTGATGTCTATCGGTTCGCGTTTCTTGTTGGCTTTGCTGCCATTCGCGCCGTTCTTCAGAGCACCGTTGAACGCCTGGCCGGACCCGGTCGCGCCCAACAGCGCGGCGTTAGGGTCCTGGCAGAAGTTCTTCGTCTCGTCGACCTTGTAGCTGGTCTCCGGACGATTCTTGAACTTCAGGATGATCAGGATGATCAGCACGATCGCGATCAACGCACCGGCGATTATGCCGATTATCAGCGCAGCGTTCTCCGCCGCTTCGCTCGTTATCCTCTTGTTGTTGTTGTTCTTCGGAGGGGTCGGCATTGGCGTGTAGATCGGTGGCGGAGGCGGTGGAGGCGGGTCCGTCATCTCCGTGGTGGTCGTTTGGGTGGTCACGGTCGTCGACCTGGGCGTCACGACGCTGCTGTAATCATTTCAATGCGGTCGGTTAGCATCCGAACGAGTCACGTCTAATAAAGAAGACGCGAGGTGAAGAGGGATGACGGCAGTGGATTGTTGAGACATTGATAGGAAGCGAGGGATTTCCTATTACTGTTTCAATGTGCAGTATGGTATCAACTCTTAAATCATGTGATATGTAAGGGATAATGAAGGTACCACAACGGTGGATTGTTGCGATTCTGATGGGATGTAAATCTAGGATCTCCTATCTCAAGGAGCTTTATATTCTGTAATATCCTATCAATTTTTTGATAATGTAGAATGTAGAGTGAATATTTCATTTCGCAGTTTTCAATGATCAAGATATTTATAATTTGTTAATAATATAAATAATGATAGGGGTTGATTGTGGTATGTGATTATTTTCTGACAGAGTGCACATCTAAGCGAATTTACCTCCCCTTGCCAAGAGCAATATAATTTTAATTTTTGAACGAACTGTATTATTACTGAAACAATCTTTCTCATACATTTTTCAATTTCTGCAATTAATAATTACTGAGTTGTGTCGGTGACGCTCAGAGCAGAACATTAATCATTTCTATGTACAAGGCGAAGTAGCCCCCGCGTTGAAGCGCCAAACTGTATTCCTCAATTTAGATATCGGGTCATTCATTTTTTATTTCTCGTATCAGCAGAACTAAAGTATTTAAACGACAATATTGGAAATTTTGTTGAGGATGCTAACAATTTATCACCACTCGAATCGAATCAGCTACGGGAATTTTGTACGTTCGTGTATGTACATAAATGTATCGAGATACGATGCTTGTATCTGTGTCGTATACGAACGTATGAAAGATTCGTTACACAGAGTTAATTCTAATATAGTTGACGCGAAATTTACAATTAATTCGATGCTGTGTAGAAAATATATTGCTCAAGTGTAAACCAGGTTTCGATTAACTGACAATCCTGAATTTGCTGGCTGAATCCGTTAGAACGGTTAACTAATCAAACCACTAAAACCAATCTGACTGCTTAATCACAGTTTGGTTACCCACAACCCCCAAACACGTGTATAATTTATCATCAATTTTAGCACGTATGCGCTGCAAACGAAGGACGACATAAATCAGTGTTTGGAAATTATGGAAAAATATTTGAATATAGTTTGAGAAAATTGTTCGACCTGCAAAATTCGGAGAAACGATAGAGCCATTTTATTATTAAAGCATAGACTAACTCAGGAGCAGATCAATTCAGTATTATTATTATTATTAAAACAGAAGCTAATACAATTGATAGAAATATGTTTACTTTCAGTAAACATATCGAATTAAATGAGAAGTCACTTTCAGATTTCCAATCTGTCAATACCAACCCTCTACGACTGATATAACCATGAAAAAACCTTCACCCCCATTTTATCTGTACGAACAGAATTTACCACCATTTCAAATTGACGAATAAATCACTGTCAACTCCTTATTCTCAATCTGCTAGCACGAAACTCTTCCAATAATCAACCAACTAAACTGTCACAAATAAAAACAGCTGCACCCCTGTTTCCACCGTTGCAACAAAATTTCCCGTCGCTATAAAACCCTTATAATTCAAGCAGAAATCACTGTCAATTTTTCAAAATAATTTCTCGCTATCACCTTTCGCAATAACAAGTCCGTGTTACATAAATCCTCAAAACGAAAACAGAATGAAATACATATCACTATTAGGACCACAAACTCACCCTCTACCAAGAAAAAAAAATAATCCGTCCGTATTTCTCCGTCGCGAATAAAACAGCAGATACGAAAGGAACACATGTTCGAAAAGGAAAACAGTCAGGGAAAACATAACTGGTGTGCATCAACAGGGTCGGCAGGCAGCGTGTCCTCTTCGAGTTAGCACGAGGGACACCCCCGTTGCACCCCCGTAGGGAATATTTGGGGTAGGTACGTGGAATATTTGGCGAATTGTTCGACCAAGAGAAAACGACAGACTCACCTGGCGTAGCTGGTCTCGAGGTCTGTGGTTGACACATTGTACTGGACGGAGACGGTGACGATATCCCGGGTCGATGTCGACGGCGAGCTTGGAGACGTTTGCGTGCTGATGTGGCTGGTGGTGTACTCGCGGGCTGTCGTGTACGTCACCGAGCTGGAATCTGCTTGGAAAATGGAATGGAGAAGCGTGAGAGCCGGCTGGTGCAATTACGTGTATCCGATTGGCTCCAGAAGGGGGATGGGGTAGTAACGTGCTACCGACAATATTTACGCGTGCGTAGGCCGGCAGATATTCACGCGTGCGTGGGCAGGCCACGTTGCGAGGACAACCAGGAGGGAGAGGAAACCGTGCTTCCAGCCACCGCGCCGCGCCACGCCGCCGCTGCTTCCAGGGACGTACGTTTAATCACGCGGACAGAATCGACGCGACGCGTCGCGTCGCGACGCTCTCTCTGCCGTTTAATTGCTTTCTTTCCACGCGCGTTTGTGCCTCCCCGCCGACGCTATTATCCGCGACGGTTCACAGCTTTCCAGGACTCCGCTTCAACGCTTTCCTACTCGCCGACACGCGAAACCGGGTCAGCGAGACTGATCCGTGCGTCATTCACCCCCTACGCGAACTACCAACGATTATTTTGAGAAATCTTCCAATTCCATGGACAATGGTTTTTCACATATTTTCCAGCTGGTGGGGCCAACAAGATTTTTTCATTTTCAATTGAATTTATTTAGGGGTGCGATGTAAGTTAAATCCGAGTTTGATATTAGTTTATATATATATATATTTTTTTTTCGAAAAGTTCCAGACCGTGAAACTAAATGTATACAACTGTTGGGTTCGAGTTGTTTTAATGTTTTTCGGGCTGTTAATGGTAGCTTTTCAATAATTTAGGGGTGAGGAATGGTTGAGAAATCTTTGAGAATAATTTGTGTTCATAGGAAGATTCTAAAGAATAGACATAAAAATGTTTTATGATTAATAGGTTCTTCTGTTTCTTTTCTAGGTAAATGAAAAACTTACGGATGTACGATGATCAGTTCAGACATTCCAGAGGATTAAACTGAAGTGCTTTTAACATATTTTGTAGCTGGTGAATTCGAGAAGCTCTTTAATCTTTTTAGGGTTCGTTATGGTTAGTCAAGAAGGGTTTCTAATACCTGACAAGTCTTGTAAGTAGAAACGAAGGGGTGGGAGATGGTTAGACTGAATCTTGACACGATTCTATTTGCCTTTAGAATAATTTGTATAGTTTGGAATGATGCTGGAGATAGTTTAGACTCGCTTTAGTTAGGGAAACCGCTTTAGGTGATCGTTCGTATGTACAGCACCGAGTGAAGTGTCGATTTTCTACACTGATGATACGCCTCTTGTTAGCTACCAGATACAAACCTTTCCACCCCCAGTGGATTTACTACCCCATTATGTCTCTAATCACAAGTGTACTGAAATCAACCCCTTTAAACACTAGTTTCATACGTGGAACACATTTTTCAGTGACATAAGCTTTCTAAATTTATACATGGTGTCCCACGTAACAGTATACGATTGCTTCTATTAATTTATTTAATGGAAATAAAACAGACTTTCGAAGTAACTAGTTGGATGGAAAAGCGGAAGATCTTTGTGAGACCAAGTTCTATGAATTTGCATTTTTAAAGATCGTTTCAAGAGAAATTTAGTTTAACATGTTTCTTTAAACGAATCTGTCAATGTGCTCAACTGCATTCCGCGTAATACTATATTACCTCGTGGAAACCGATCGTAAATAACTAAACGTCTCTTCAGGGATATCTGTCTTGATATGTGCGGGTAATATTTCGATGCATCGCAAATAGAACCATTCATCACAAATACCAGGCAATTTTAGCAAGAAACATTTTACGGGAACGCGACGAGAGATTTATATCCGTTTTTGCCATTTCAAACGGACTGTTCAGTGAACGACATGAAATTTTTATTATGCTGCAATCGCGAGAGCGATGGATATTTTGGTACTAAATGTTTGAAAGCGGTTTTTCAGATTCAATTGTTGATAATTGATAATTTCCTTTCAATTTTATTTATTAATAGTTTTATTCGATTGTCCAGTGAAAAATGAAAGATTATTACGTTCCCGAGGATTCAGGGCAGAATATTCTTTCAAATGCGCGACGCAAGACACAAAGCTGAACTCGTCGAACCACATAAACCTCGTTTCTCGTCGTTCAAAATCGATTCTCAGTTGGTCTAGTTAAAGTATGTCGACTCTGTAAGTTCATTAGTGCTCCTGGATTTACTGATCGAACTGTCTGGTGTCGTATGTCGTCAAAAATAGTACTGCATGCTGTCTCCTCAATTTATTAGATTGACATGGACACGCTTATTTGAATTTAATAAAGTTAATCGACTCGATTGCAATTGCAAACGCCAAAGAATTTCATTATTTTTCTCCACCAATCAATTTCTTATAGCTTATTATAAGTATATGACATACCGTAAACTAATCTTATTGTCAGATACGGTAAGCTAAATTTCGAGAATTTTTAGAGGAAGGCAAAATCATTATATCAATGTAAAGCAAATAAATTTTGATCTGCGAAAATCGATTTTCAGGTTTCCATTAAACTGCGTATAAAAATGTAAATTCCAGTTGTAATTATAACACTTCTCAACATGAACGATGGTCGGCCATTTATTTTTCCCTCAACCACTATCCCAGGCTTAAACCTCCATATTTCTCTATCTTCCATCAAATTATTCATACATACATAAAACAAAATGCATAAGAAACCAAAGACAAAAATCTGAGCAATAAATCCATTAAGAAAAATTGTTTACATTAAAAAGATATCCTGGTGGAATGACTTGCTAGAAAAAAAAATTTATGAAAATCCTCTATGTTTCATACAATAACTACACAAGCTTAATGAAAATGTCTTAAAGCAAAAAGGCAGTAATAAAAATAAAAAAAAACATACCAACTGCGTGATCAACAAACTCGACGTCCCAAAATTTCATGTAAAAATCAAAACTTTCTTTCATTCGACTGTAGAGTTACCCGATGGGTCCTAAGTCAGCTGTACTCACTCAGAAGGTAGCTGAGGAGTTCGTCGAACGATAATCGCTCGGTGGAGGGTAGCAAGGTCAACTTTGGGGGTGCGGGAGTTTCCGAAAAGATGATTCTATGAAACGGAATTACTTTAGCGGCGGCAAACAGAGACGAAATAGTGGAGACATCCTCTATTCCGCGGTGAAGAACGGCGTACTGAAAGAAGTCGCATCTGCGTTGAAGGGGTTGGCGCTATTTTCGTGATGGTCAACTTAACCGGTGGCAGTCGGGATTGGCGGAGCTTTCACCGTGCGAACTCGAGGGATATGCAGATGAAGAGGACGCCCACGGGCCAAGTATTTCCATAACGAGCCTTCGCGCATTCTTTCATCCTCCGCAACGCCCCACCTCCACCCCCCTCCCTTACGTTCACATTTTCAACGTATCTTGCCTCAATTAGTGCACACGGTCAAGTCAACCCCGCGCAATTTCACTCGCGAACGATAAATATTAATGCAACAGTTTCCGACGTCGAGACATAATCGAGCCGGATCCGAGGTTGTTCGAGATTTTGACAGAATGCGAAATGGACTGGTCGATTACGCCGCCGAACGAATTCCGCGCGCTGTCGGCGAAATTGCCAGCGAAAGGCTACCGATAGTGTCGGGTGCGATCGATCTTAATCAATTTTCACAGACATTAGAAGTTTTTCGGTGATATTCAGGCTCTGAGTGTTGCTGAATCTTTTAGGCAAGCGGAAAGCTAATGGCAGAAAGAACTGGCCGTCTCTGCTTCTTCTAAGTCTTCCAGATATTTTTAAAATCGAGTGAAATGAGTTTCTTTTTAATGAGAAGGTTTTGTGTTCTTTTGATGTTCTCTGGAGAAATTGTTTGAAATTTGCAGCGTAAAAGTACGCGTACATGTATCTCGATCGAGAAATCACTGGGAGCAAGGGTCGCTTTACCACGAAACCCGGAGCATACTTTCTAATCCGCCGCGCCGCCCGGAAGTGGAAGCGTATCTCGGCAGAGTGTCGCGGGTTCTGCGGAAGTGCTTTCGATTCAGCAGCTGGGCAAAGAATTCTCTTTCCCCTCGGCAAACTATGCAGGTCTTTGGAAATACTCCGCCCGCATGAACGACGGGCATGTACATACTAGGAAACTGAACGAGAGAAAACCGTCCACGGGAAGATCAATACCAGGCGTGGCGTGTTCGCGAGTTGGCACTCGTGAAAATCGAGTGTGTTCCGATAGCGAGGAGGGGCAAAACAACAAAAAAATAGCATTGCCGGTGAAAAAAAAAACCAGAAAAACGAAAAGAAAACCAGAACAAAAGGGACAAAGAGAGCCAGAGAGTAAAAAGTAGGGTAACAAAAAAAAAAACGGACCGGTGACCGACGTGAGGAAGATCTCCTCGGTGGTGGCCGGCTCGCCGGATCCTTCCTCGCAGTCTTCGTCGTCCTCGCACGAAGGACGTTCCTGGATGTTCTCCTTGCGATGTGCTGGGCTTAGGGTCGTCGGCGACCTCGTCGAGGCGACGTACACCGGCGTGATTATGTCGTCTGCGAACAGAGAAGAGGAACATGCCCTGTGATTATTTTGAAATCTTAGGCAACAGAGCCGTCCGCGACGCTCGCGCATAATTCCTGTATGATTGCGAGCCGCGGTTTCCGGCGTTTGCGTCATCGTTGTAACGCGAAACGATAAATGTGGTTATTGCCCATGGTTGGTGGGTCCAGGAGGGAGAGATTGGGGAAGGGGGAGACCGGACGATAATGGAGATAGAATGCATGTTTGATTGGAACGTTTTGTTCTGGCCGCGATACCCAGTGCCAGTTTCGTTTCTCTTTGAACTCAATTCCGTTGCCAATTCCAGTTGATTTTCGTTTTTGTTGGGCTCATTTCTCGCTTCTGCATCGTTCATGTGCTGGGAACGCCTTCTTTGGCTGGCGACGATTAACCGGACTGATTTTCGCATTGTATAATGGCGCCCGGCCATCGGAGCCGTTACGGACATCGAAACCTTCGTTATCGGATACGAAACGTCCGCGCGGACCTTGTATAATCTGATTTTTTTCTCTATCGGTCCTCGTGCGTTCGTTCGCGACACGGTTAATATCGCGATACGAGCGTGCAATAATTAAAGCTGCCCGCGAACAAATGCTGCGCGTATGAAAAGACTCGTTTTCCCAACCTACCCCTGTCGCTCCGACTGCTTTATACATATTCCGGCCTGCCTGTACTTGTCCCCGTGTCGCGACGTTACGATATCCAAACCATGCAGTTTTTTAATTGCGGTGGAAGTCGGTAAAACGAAGAGACGGTTCTTTTCAATTCTAGTGTATGGTAAACCGAATGTCGAGCTATTTGTCGTTGGTAATAGGGTGCTGAGTGCACGATCTCTTTTTCGTTCGGTAATCAACAGACTGCGGATTTTACGCGAACACGGTATCGTTCAATCCGACTCCTGAATATTTTACGTCGCTTATCAAATCTTGTATGATTACGTGTCCGAGTCTCAATGAAACATGTTTCAGCGGGATATCTCGCTCATTCAATTTGTAGAATATCAACTGAAACACGTTGTTGCTGATGAAATATTTAAACGTTACAAATGTTGTCTAGAGAGCAGCAAGGATTTCCGAAATGTTGCTTTGATAATATTTGTGGGATGAATTAAAACATTCATTCAGTAATGGTAACGTTCGCCAAGTGCTCGGATTTGATGTACATATAATTTTATGGTAATAATGGTTGTCGCGCAATATTTCGAGTGGTTAATGGTGTTTTAATGCTAGTAATTAAGTGCTCGTCAATTTTACAATGGGAAATATCAGTGAACATAATTTTAAACGTTGATCGATTTGTGTTCCGCGATTTTTGGTGATCTTATCGAACTTACTGTTCTATGAAAAATCGAGGATATCGATGAACATGAAAAATGTAACGGCACAAGGCGAAAATGTACAAATAACAATCTGAGATCTTGTGCACGGAAAATACGCTGGCCCGCGATCATTGCACAAATACCATTTCTCTCAGCCAGCTCCTGCGTGATTTCGGACAATTAAGCTCGCTATCTTAACAGTTTCGCGACTGTGGTTTATTACAAGGCGACGAATAACTATGGTCACCCTTATCCGCTCCGAGTAAAACACTTTTCCGTGCGAATCTTAACGATCCTGTGTGTAAATCTCTTAGCACGCGACAAATTAATGCTGCCAAAGGTAATTACGCTTGAAAACGTTTGTAAAAATCTAATTCTTCGCAGCTGAACTCTCGAGATAATCGAATTAATAGCTGCGGAGAGTGCATGCGCTTTACGATCGTAAAACGTGTTTCAAAATCGTGCAATGTTTTTGCAAAATGGGAAACAACCAGCGTAAAGAATAATTACACACTGTCACGCAAACAACATTAAAACAAAACCATTTATTTCAATTCGGAATATTTAGTTTCGCTACGCTCGTATATTGTCAACACTGGTCGATAAACTGTAAAAAACTTTATTTCTATTGAAATCGTGAACTATGCTTCGAATAATTAAACAACGAAATATACGTCATAGAATAGTACAAACGAATGTTAAATTGTTTCCTCAAACACAAGATTACTGGAGTGCCAACAAATTTCCAATAATATTGACGAATATAAAGCGTAGAAATCTATTAAAATATTTATGTTTTGCAATTCTTTGCTCTCGAATAATTGCTTCGCGATTATTATGCAGTGCGGCAAAGCGAACAGTTGATTTCCGTTCGTCGGTTTGTTACAAATGAGTGCTAAATATGTGTGGCTGAGCTGTCGCATTTTTTCAAACTGATTTAAAAAAACCTGCACAAACATCCGCAGTTTGTTGTTTACGCGATGACGCGATAGTTTCAAGCGAGATATCGATGTGTTTTCATCATCCGTGTAGCGCGAGACGGAAATAACCGTTCGCAAAGTGACGATGACGCTTTCTGTGGGCGGCGACCGTGCGCGTCCGGCTTATTAAAGTGATCGCATTAATTCAGTTTTTAGTCAGCCGGAGAAGATTTTCGAACCGGCCGTCAGATTATGCGAGGAGGTCGAGAGAAAGGAGGGAACCGCCGACGCCGCGGCGCGTCGGCCCAGGGATCCTAAATATGCAAATGAATCGAAGATACAACCGGGCAAGCATGAAGACGAAAAGGTGGCATGCCATGCGTTATGCGAGCCCGATCATGCGTGTGTGTGCCCGGCCATGTGGATTTCCTACCCTGTGCCCGATCGCCATTTTCCGATTACCGGTTAGGGTACGAAATTGTCTTTTGCACGAGAGAATTGAACGGACATTTTTTTATTTATTTGGCTGTTTAATTATTTGCGGATGATTTTATCCGCTGTTAATAAATTGGCATTTTCATTGCTGCGATATAATCTATTCATACTTGCAACGGGATATCGGAGGAAATGCATTTATGTAGGTAAGTACATGATCAATGAGGAATTCATAGGAATGAGGATTATGGTAGACAATTGTTCGTTTCGTCTGGTTAGGGATTTCTATTATCTGTAGACGGTACATGAGGATGATTAGATTACGAGAAATTAGCTTCTGAAATGTTAATTTGTTAACTTAAAATCTTTTTATTATTGATGGAACAATTGTATTATTAAGTAATTCTTTCTGCTCCTTTGCAATTTTTTGGGGTAAAATTAACCCCCACGCATTCATGCGAACGATTCTAGTTACCTCTGAAGCTTAGAAATTTCTCTAAATATCAATAATTGTCACAATTGAGAATTTTTAAAGGTATTATTCATATTATGCACACAATCATACAAATGATTTAACTTACATGCAGATAAATATTTTTTAAACAATAGTCCGGAACGATTACTTGTAGATAATCGTTTCGTGTTTAATGTGTGCAATTTAATGCAGAGTTCTGGATCACGGGAGAAAATTGCTATAACTCTTTTTAGTCGTTATGGTTGATTAACTGGCTGCGTTTGTTTATACAATTACGAGCAGATCTCGTATTGCTGTTAATAATGCAAATAACGAGACTGTATGTATACCTTCGAGAATGAAAACAGCGTTTCAGCATTTCGAATATGTACATAATTTACTGCGTAGCTCACCGATTAATATTAATTGCTCCGAAAGAAAGTAATGGGGCTAATAATAAATAAATTTTTATAAAATATTTTCCGTGGCTGTGTTTTGTGAGAATTGAACCGGCTCGAAAACGAATTGATTGCACATTTTTGTATTTCATTGAATTACTACTAATGTTTCAATAGTGCAACAATAAAATATATTGTAATCTACGTTTTAAATTTCATCCTATAATATTTGTATTCATTATAGCGCAGAATTATGAATACTTCCTATTTAATAAAAAATTATTTCGTTCTGGAATCGTATTGCGTTTCAGTTGCGCATGAAATCTCTTTTTATTGATTCCTCATGTGATATATATCTTTATTTATTTTATAATTATTATTTATAAGTATAATAACTTTATTCCTGCAGCGTAATAATTAATCGAAAATATGATACACGTTGCTAAAGAATGGCCGAGCTTTGTCTGGCTGTTTATCGATTTTATGTAGTACCTATTACTTTTCATTTCTGTTTTAATATTTTATCATGGGAATAATACCTTCATTTCGACAAGTAAATTGTTTAAAAAAAAATTTGGTAAGTGCCGCCAAAGAGCGACAGTGCCTTACCAGTTTATGTGTGTTCCATCCTTGTCTAGGGGAGTGCTAAACATCTCTCCTTTCATATTACACACCAGAGGTCGCCTTCGGATGGCTTATATACGAATAGACTGACGATCGAGTACTAGCGAGAAAGCATATTTTCTTGAATAATTCGAAAGCAACTAACTTTATCAAAAAAACAGCAAGGATATTTATAACTCCAAATTACATAATCTATCTTTCTATATATTTTCCAAATTAATTTTTCCCATGTGGAAATCTGCTGGTATCTACATACATGTATGTACTATACACACATATGTATGACGTACAGTTATGAATATAACAGAGTGGAACAATGAGGAATTATTTGAACGAACCGGATGTGGAAAATAGTGCTCGCGACGAGCACCGGTCAAATTAATTCTCGTCCACATATTGAACAGACCCAGCAATTCCTTTCTCGCAAAAATGTCGTGCAGCCGATTTAAATTCCGACGGTGGTCCGTAGACGTCGTATAACTTGCACATACATAAAATATCGATGTGTGCGGAATAAGAAATTTCTCCAGAAGGAAACGTGCAGAAGGAATTACTTACGCCCTCGGAAATGTTACTTACACTTACCGGAACCGGATTCATAGATGGGCGTGCATTCTTCGTCGTCGTCGGCGGTGCAACCGCTTCCGGCGCCAGAAAATATGAGGTCGTCCATGACACCGGGAAAACCGGACGCTGGTGTCTGCGATGGAACAAGAATGAAGAGTTATCGCATACCGTGGAATGCTCTTCGAGCTTTGATCCGATGAAGTAGCAGACATTGCTACGATTCTTTATGTCGTCAACTTTTAACAGGCATCGACTTAACGCGTTTGTCTATCGTTGTCAGATTTTTGTGCAAAATGAAAATGTTATACCCTAACGTCAACTATTAATCTTTGAATAAAAATATATTTTGTATTGTAATAATATCAATTGATTCAATAAAATGGTATCTTTGAATTCTTTTAATATTTTCAAAACCTGTGGTCTAGTTCAGACATTCTGTTAAATGTAATCCTCTTATAAAATATCTATAGAAGTTATAAAATTAATTTCACTTTCTTGGCATAGAATACACAATCATGAACGCTGTACGTAGACGAACCGATTGACTTACCGTTTAATAACAGTTTGGCAATACTTTTCTGTTGGCAAACAAATTCGCTAAAAATGTTTCATAAATTACCAAAACCGACATCTAACGTAATCTTTAAAATAAAACAAGTTGTGAAAAGTGTGTCTCAAGAGGCACAGGGTTTATTGTTCAGTTAAGATTAATGAGAATATTATCTGAGGTATGACGATGAGTTATGTAAAAGTGTAATTACAAATAAATATTTAAATGCTCACCTGTTGCATTCTTTGCAAAGGTGCCGCTCGATCTAGAAGACTTCCGGCAGGCATCAATTGGACATCCCCTCTGGTAGTGATTTTATCGTCCTTCGAGGCAGCGAGCTCCAGAATTCTGGCACCGTTGACAATTAAACCGGCGATCATTCCCAAAAATGCTCGTTCTACTCTTCCCTTGTTGTGGTTCCATTGACCACCGACTAGAATGGTTGATTGGCTGTTGAACACTGTCAACTGGGGACCTGTGAACCCGAACAGACATCGTTACAATCATAATTTCAATTCTACAACATTTCACACTGCTTTATTTTTCGAAACTTCCTTATTTGCAAAAAGCTCTTTTACGGAGCAGAAGGGCCGAAATTAAAAGATTATCGAAGACAATTAAACAACTGTCTCAGAATGTCAATAAATATCCTGAATTAATAATTTCCAAGCGATTTTCAAGAGTTTCTGGAACACCAAGCTTCACAAAAAGTGAACATACAGAAAAAGCTTTTACGCAAGTTAACGCTCTTATTAATAATTTTCATTAGCAAAGGTGTAATCAGGTATATCAATCGGTGAACCAGACATCCCGAGGGTAGACAGGGATAATTTATGCAGGTTCTCCGACTGACAAATGTTTTCGTTTGACCACTGACCAGGCGAGCAGAAGTCAATGGGTCTAACATGGACAACCAATGAGCGGTTAGCCCGCCATTGCAACGCGTCGAGTCGCTTTTGTGTGTCTTGGCTTGGAAGACAGGAACGAAAGAGCATCTTCCCAGGTTCCCCCTACCATTTCGCCTTCGTGGGTTCGCTTCGAACCCTTTCCCTTTGTAGGGTCTAAATTTGGTTGGTTTTAAGAACAGGCAAACATGAGACACACGGAACTCTCTAGGGTTCGATCTGCCCTTCGTGGGATGGGGCACGCAGTTAGATTACCGGCCATCGTGTAGCAAGACGCCATTTTGTCGCAGTGCACCTCGATCCTTGCATAATTTCAATAGAAAATTGTTTGCTGCTGTTTTCTCAATGCCACGCATTTAACATTAATTACTAGATGTATACATATTCTTCGTTGTTAATAAACTATAGATTATTATGCATTTATGTTACGCGTAAACTTGTAGAATGCAACAAGACATTAATTAGACTCGATTGTATCCTTAGCTGAAGAAGATTCTTAACATACGAAAGAGATGTTCTGCTGTTCGTAAAGCAGATCATGAAAATGGAAGTTTGCGTAAGGATCTGTAGCCTAATTATTAATAGATTTTAGATTTGTATGAATTTATATCTGCAGACTTGTAGAACGCCAGAAGACGTCTATCTATGTATATTAATTAGAATCGATAGTATTTCTACCTGAAGAGAACTTTCAGTACACGAAAGAAACGACGAGCCTATTCTACTTTTCATAAGTGGTCTATGTCAACGTGTCTTCAGTCTTGTCTGCTTCTAAAAATGTTTAAATGAAAAAGACATTAATGTACGGTCGCGTTTTGGTGAATTGAGCCCAATAACGTATCGGTAATGATGTGGCTACATTAAAAGCTAACGATATGCGAAAAAAAAATCGTATTAACAAACTGCGTTAATCGATAACCGATGTTTCTCTCTAGCTACGACTGGACACGACTGGTTCTGATATCATCATTGAAGTTCAGTATTATATATATTATATTATATATGTATATTATTATATTATATTTTTATATATATTCAGTATTATATATATCAGGTATTATAAATAAAATTCAAAGTTCTGTAAAGTGTTTTAACAATACTACACGATGTCTGAAGTATAGATATTGCAAATAAAACTTATATGAACTTTCCTTGGTTCTATCGATCGTAACCTTTCATCGATTAAAGCACCCTTCGACAACTTCTTTACACTAACATTTAATCAGCTGTTCACTCTACCAGCTCGACAGAGTCCACTAAGGACAACATTGATTCGCTGCCAATTTCTCCGAATTACTAAGAACTCGATTTCAACGTAAACGTTCGAACGTTCGATAACGACTTCCGGTGGTCGGTAGGAGCATGGTTTCGAGCGATGTTTCCGGATATGAATATTACGTAACCAGGGACACCGATCAGGCCAACATGGACGTCTCGGAGGTGTGTCTCTGTAATTGTTAGCTGAAACTGGGTGATCAAATCGATTGACAGAGATCGATAATGCGGCTATTTTTTTATTAGGCGACTAGAAAAACCGGGGGACGAGATGTGTGTGGAGACTTGAGTCGGCCACGTTCAAAGTAGGTTCATACTCTCGTGACCTGCCATGGGCGAGTTAAATACCATCCTGTAATAGGAAAGCAACAAGCAGGACGAGGTTTTCCCGCTGTCATGGATAAAGTATTGGTGGGGGGAGCTGCGTTCCGTTGTGCGTCGCGTCGCATAGCGTCGAGGAGTTTGGTTACGATGCGCGATGGATAATAATTTTCGGAGAGCCGAGAAAAAATGAGCCTGGCTGACAGGCCTATCAGGCTTGCAGAATCTGCCAGAAGGACTACGCCGGTTCTGTTTTAGGCACTGACAAGATGGCGACCCTCTGACGCCCACGTTCTCCAAATCCTACATTGCTGAGAGACTGACAAAATTCACTGAATTGTCTGAAATATGTATATTCAGATATTTGATTACAATCGTAAATAACTCCTGTCAATGTTCGTGGCGGAGTAATTCTTCTAATGTTCTATTCTTCAGCGTGCGTGTATTTCTTAATCTGCGATTTGTAAATACAATGCATACGTATGTATAAGTTGGCAAATGTTCACGTAAAACTGAACGGCAGAAGTTTCCGACGCGACTAATAGAATTTCATTTCCATGCAACGTCGGTTAAGATAAATGTGTCACGTTGCCTTGCCTATAATTATTCCGCTGCAGATGATGGCTACTGTCCCGTGTTCAATGCTGCATGAAAATGTGCTCGCATTCTCCGAGCTTACACTGGGATTTCATTCAATCTCATTTCACGATTTACAGCATGTGAATTCCATTTATAGGGCAGTTTAATATTAAACAATACGCGTGCTCGCGAGTATCGGAATGCTGTAATAGAACAAGTGGGTAGATAATAGATCTCGTATAAATTTACGTAGTATTCAAACCGAGCAGAAAATAAAGGCGTTGTTACCACAATTAAACATTTTATACGAGTGATTCGTTAATATTGTGTATAATATGGTAATGTTCATGATGAAACATATTTCTACACATTTCTTGATTACACACGTACGTATATGTATTTTTATTTAGTTTTGGCACTCGAAGTCGTATGAATGTTATTATTTAGATTTAATCGAATAAAAAAATCCACCAAATCCTCATATGGAGTAATAAATCCATTAAATCGCATTATTGCTAGCTCGAACATATTTTACAATAATAACGATTTTTTTAATGGCACGTTACAGGCATTCAAAACAAAATTGCGCAATACTATTTGTTAATCATACCTGTATTCGTTTAGTTTCGCGTGGTCCATTCTTTTGTAAATTTTAGTTAAGACTTAGGTTAAGACTTTTTTTTTCTTTTTTTTTGTGATGTCTTCTTTTTGTTTTTATCAGTTATACTGTAAAAACTGTATACATTTGTATAAAAGGATCTCGGTCCGTATATAATAATAATAATAATAATAAAAAAGTATTCCTAAGTTTCCATTCGACTCCTTTTGCCTCGAATTGTTTAAGAAATATTGTGAATTTTGCGTAGAGATCTATGTATAAGAAAAATTAATGATAATAAGATCACGTGTTAAAATGTCCACTGAGAAAAAGGAACGACAGAACATGTGTGAATGTGTAATAACAGCGTATACTAAATAGTATAATATTCGATGCCTAAACCCATTTGAACTTAACAAATTCGTCAGTTTTAGCTCGGGTTCCAGTCAGACAGTTTTTTTGCCTTGACAACCGGCACTTGCCGGTCAGGCATAGTGAGTTTACCAGCACAGTATAAAAATACAGTTGGTCGAGCGACGCTCACAGTGAAACGGGTATCCCAGCAGGAACGCATGTGTTGGCCTAAGCACGCGCTCATGCGTTTCCTCGCACGTGTCACGCGAATCTTTCCATTTCCAGCCGATTACATTGAAAGGTGTGCGCGGGAGAAATTACCGATCGCGTGCAGGTGTTCCCCGGAGAGGATAAGCATGTCATTCGTTCCGCATTCCGATCTGAAGAAGTCCAATAAACTGTATCACTTTATTAGGAGAACAGGAGGACTTATGGGTGCGCCTGGGTTCCCTGCCTCGCCAAGTGAATTTAGGCGAGCTCCCTTTGCCAATGGCTGATCTCAATTTCTCCTTCTCCTTTGTTAATTTACATGGCACCTTTCACCCTGGTAAATACTTATTTCCTGATTTTTAATAGAAATGGTATATATAATTTTGATATAATGTTCTTTTCTTATCCAACTTAAATCTTTCTTAAATTCTGCCGAACCATAAATGGTTAATTCTACTACCTATAAATTACTATCCTTCTCTTTGTTAATTTATATGGCACCTTTCACCGTGGTAAATACTTATTTCCTGATTTTTAATAGAAATGGTATATATAATTTTGATATAATGTTCTCTTCTTATCCAACTGAAATCTTTTTTAAATTCTGCCGAACCATAAATGGTTAATTCTACTACCTATAAATTACTATCCTTCTCTTTGTTAATTTATATGGCACCTTTCACCGTGGTAAATACTTATTTCCTGATTTTTAATAGAAATGGTATATATAATTTTGATATAATGTTCTTTTCTTATCCAACTTAAAACTTTCTTAAATTCTGCCGAACCATAAATGCTTAATTCTACTTCCTATAAATTACTCTGAATTATATTTTTGATTTTGTCCTACATCCATATCTGTTGCCTAATCGATGCTGTACCTCTTATGCAATATACTCTATATTGATTAAAGTATATTTTACTTTCTTGCCTCGAATTATAAATAAATTGGATCCTCTTCTGCATGAATTAATAACATTCGGTACTTGTCAATTTTCTGAAATCAAATCAATTTTACAGTGAAAATCCCGTTAGTTGAATTATAAATCAGTTCTAAAGTGAAGATCCAGTAGTTAATTATGGCTGGACTTGCGTGTTTTATCTAGTGGAAGGGAATTGTAGTACGAGTGCCTCGATGTTGGCTATTTCGATGAATTTTTTTCATTCGATGATCGATATCGATCGAAAAGCTGAAGTATCGAGTGTCAGGCTTTTTCTGGCAATTAGCTCTTACAAGACATAATCTAAATTAATAAGTAAACTGTTAGGGAAGTATAGTGGACGTAGAGGTGCTTGACGCCCGAAAGTGGGTTAAGACGTCCGTCGTCTTCGGCCGTGTAGGCAAGTGGCGCATTCGGCGAAAATGGATCAGGGGATAAGGACCTAACCGGGCATCGGGGTAGCCTAATTTTACACCCCGCCTTCGGCGACTTCCTAATTCGGCCATCCGTAAAGATGGCGTATCTGGGCATTCTCCTTGACAATATAGACGACGATTTCTTACAACCTTTTTCACATTTTCAGAAGTGAACAATCACCAGATTCATCAATGGCTTGATTCAACTGTACAATCATTTATTTGACTCTGTCACACTGTTCATCTACAGAGGTGAATGTGTACGCATAATCATACATCGATTGCGCGACATTGTTAATACTGTAAACAATCGTCTACGGAAATATAGTACTTCACAATTTCCCGATCGAAAGCCACGTACAACACACATTCTCTTTACGCTCCAATACCAACTCAGCGTATAGTTCTTCAGCCGACTGCTGTCCATGAGAAGAGGCCGCTGAAATCAGTCTTCAGTTTTTAGATCGGTAAAACAGTCAACTTGCATCTACAAAAATCCATAATGCTTCGAATTCTAAACCTGACTTATGTAAAAGTGTACCAACAATATTCATATACTAAACAATTTCAAATGAACACATTCTTGTGTAGTCACTTTTTGCATTTCTCTATCGATTGTATACCCACTTCTAGGTACTTGATCGTCATTTCGAAGTATGTGAACTGTAGATAAGCTGCTATTTGGAGAATCCCTGCGACGTTCACGCGAAGTTTCTTGGAAATTTAGTTTACGAGGCGTGTTATCGCTTCCTTATCGATGGACAGTTGACTCTGGTATCTGTAGCCTTTGTCGTGCACGACTGGCGCTACACGCTGAAGACTCGACGAACGAGGGGGACGAATAATCGAAATCGTAGCTCGGTCATCAGACATCGGTCCCACGGACTGTTTGGGAACCGTCTGGTTTCACACCGCTTTTACGGTGGGAACGAAGAAGCGACGTAGTACGCTGGGTGTGGGAAACATCGATGATTCCCAGGCGACGCGACGAGAGTAACGTTTCGTAGTCGTAAACGCGTGTCGCGTTGTTTCTCCCACTTGCTTCTTGCTCGTTGTCTCTTACACTCTCGACAATATCTACGTCGATTATCTCTAATTGCTTTTTAACCCGTTGTGAACGAGGATTCATTAAAATAATAAGAACATTTGGATGCGTGTATTAAATGATAAATGATTTATCGTAATTATCTCTGATATTAAACATCTATTGTTATCTGATATCGTGACTGTACAACTACATGAATACTTGTACTCGATGTTAAACAATTGCGAAAAAATGTGGAGAACTTCCGCAGACGATTCATGTTTTTGATAATACTAATGGCTGTAGATAAAATGATATCACTGTCGCTCGTCTATCAATTAGAGTGTATAAATAAATGCACTTAATTTTGATTTACTATGACTCAAAACCCAATTCAAAAATTTCAGAAAATCAAAATAATCCAGCGGATGAACTCACTTTGTAAAGGATCGCACTTTCAATCTTTTCAGATCCTAATAAAGTCTGATTGTTGATGTGGTAAAATTGTGTTTTTCTTTTATTATAAATTAGGTATTCTCGTTAAATCATTTCTATTCTTAAGAGAACTTGAATGGAATATTTACAATGAAGGTGTTGTGCCCAAGCTGTGCGATGAATTTTTATTTTTAATCAATATTATAATGAAAAATTTGAGTTGAACGTGTTGAGCACAGAGTGTACAAAATCTCGGAATTTATCAATGAAGCAGCCGCAGCCGAGCAGCGTATAATGGACTATAGCAAACGGGCAAGGAACTCGGGAACATAGCAATGGCCGCAGGCCGTAGACCTGTCTGGTAGGTTCCCGATGACCTTGAGAATTCAAGGCTGATCCTATTGCGAGTATAACTGGTTTAGGCGAACTACCACTTCACCATGCTCTCCTGTTGCTTCTAAACACGTCACTTAGATCAACCCTAACCTTTCTTACGCTCTATACACGTGCATCGCGCACGTGGATCATTTTAAAGTGTTGCCGTCCCTAGAAGCTTTGTTTCTGCACAATAAAAAATTTTTATTATTATTTTTAACGCATTAAATTATAGTTAATAACGTCATTTTTTTGCGAAAAAATTAATATCTGTATTTACAACAGAATTTTAACAGAGAATTCATAGGTATGATTGCACGATTATGCACCGATTACAAAATAGGAAATTTAAAATTTAAACAGTCGTTTAAAATAACTTTTCACGATTTTTAATGTATTGTTAATTTAATTTGATTATTTATTAATAATGTGCAAAATTTTGTAATCAACTTCAAACGTTGCCAATGTTTATTGCAGTTTCGTATTTAATTTCAGTTGGCAAGCGGGATATTACGTAGCAATGGGTTCAGAATTACACGGAATTGGCTACAATCGAATTGAAAGTTTAATTACTCTTTTCGAGGCAATTTTTATTCGAATGCGAACTAACCATGCCATTCTTTATTTACAAGTATCGAAATTTATACTTTTCAAAATATAATAGCTCGTATGCAAATGCAAAATTAAATGTAATGTACTTTTGAAATTTTGCATTTATCTGTTTAACCATAGTATTAATGTTAAAATTGACTTTTCAAGATTTTTTGGCATATCGGATCAAAATTTATCGAACCGTTTCTCTGATGAAACCAGTTTGCAATCCTTTCTGCTTATCTGATTCATGTGCGGAGCATGAATAATATTTTGATCGCATGTAAACCGTGACTTTTCCTCTCTGGTAGGTTTTCTCGTGACACGAACGCAACACATAATGGGATTTCGACGGTTGGTGAAGCCGATTGTGAGAACCAACCGTGAGAAGATGTTGGACTTGGGGCTGAATTCGGTGCTTCTTGTATCAGGTTACTATCAGAGGGATGTAAGTCCTTAAGGAAGCCTGTTGCACCATATACAGACTACACGAATGTCTACATACCACATAGTTATGTATAAACATATGTATATGTACAGTATCGTACAGACATACATAATCATACATCATTTCTGTTAGGAACAGTTGTCGTTTCACAATCAGTTCATTAAAACTCCACTTAAATCTTCATTCGCTCTTTGATTATCACTCGTACAATTTTATTTACCCCTTTGATCGTGTATTGTCATTAAATATATTTGTTTAAAGTACAAAGAAGAATATTAAAATGCACAGTGAACCATCTGATCGATTAAAGAGGGAATTAATTGAGAATTAAAAGAATTGAACATGAAAAGATACGAAGTATAATAAAATTCACAAATTCAGTTTTTGAAAATGAAAACCCGCGATAGAATGATGTAAGCCATCACACTGTCACCATCGAACAGACTAATGTAATTCATCATCGACAGCAAACAATAAACCACCGTTCAGAAGCAATTACACGATCTTGATCAAATTGAGACAAACTAAGTACTAAATAAAACAACTATGTATCTTAAAATAATAAATTAATGAATCCGCAGGCTGTAATAGTATTTGATCGAAACGCTTCATAAAATTAGCATATTAAAATCAGATGTGCGCAATCATTTCGTATTCAACAAACTAATAAATAATCTAAACTAATAAATAAAGAATGAACATTTCCGGCAGCAAGGTCGACGAAACGAAACCGCGCAAGGGGTAAACGCGTTTCGAACCAGCTCGTTGGCTCTGGTCTCCTAGTGAATCTGGGAATCTGTTTCCCCTGAAGTCGCTCGAATTCTCACGATCATGGGAATCGGAGTCTCTCGAACGGGGCCCGGGATCTTTCTGGGAATGGGTGTCCCGTGGGAAGCTCGTCGCGGCCGACATTCGCATGAATCGTGGAGAAAACGACGGAGGAAAACAGAGACAGGTGGACAGCAGCGACGGGAACTCTTTTGCCAGTCTGAACGCCTACTACTAAACCAGATCGGTCCGTTGGTTCCAGGGGCGAAACTGTCTCACGGTTTCAGCCTGGGAGAACACTGTTCTCCCGGGTTCCTCGGGAATCGTTCCTCGGACACGTGAGAAAATATGTGAGGCACGCGCCACACACCAGGTATACTGTAGTATACTCGTCGACCAGCAGTCTAGTCACGTGCCCGATCCTCCTGTCGAATATTGAATCCTTCGGGTTCAAAGGACGACGATTAGGGATGGAGGACATTGCGCTGATGGGAATCGACAATGGTCGTTAGGTTCCAAGCCGGTTGCGCTAAAAGGCAACGTCTCGACCGTCTGCGACTTGCTGTCGTTTGTTATGGGAATCGAATCCGTCGAGGTATGACTAGACTGCGGATTTCACAACAAAATTCTCCAGGGTGGAATTCCGGTCTCCTCGAGGCCAGTTGATGAATCAGGGGGTGGTTGTTCGTCATCGAGTCGAAAAGATTCGGACGACTGTGTAGATAAGGCAACAACCTTGAGCCTCGGCTACAAGCATGAAGAGAGAGAGAGAGAGGACTCGCTTCTTAAGCCAATTAAGTCGTTCCCATGGGACCGCACCGTGGGAGAGTCTCTCCGGGAACGCGAGAATCGGAATCTCGGGATGGCCAGGACTCCATGCGACTTTAGGAAGTGTGCGTTTGTCGTCGAAGGGCGACAAGTATCTTTTCGCCTTTTTCACCCTGCGGTCTAGCCCTTTTTTTCTCGGCGAGCTTGGGCAAGCGATCAGGAGCGGACACGTGCAGCGAGAACGGACGAAGGCGTCGGAGGTGGAGGACTTCGGCTCGCGTGAGAACCCGAAGAGGGCTCGTGGGAAAACGGCGAAGGTTCGTGGGAAAACGGCGAAGGCGCGTGGCGCTTGT
This sequence comes from Lasioglossum morio, assembly GCA_916610235.2. Classification (NCBI taxonomy): domain Eukaryota; kingdom Metazoa; phylum Arthropoda; class Insecta; order Hymenoptera; family Halictidae; genus Lasioglossum; species Lasioglossum morio. The sequence goes on along the minus strand of OU744330.1, from coordinate 5,577,939 downwards.
GCCATCAGGACACCATGAGGCCGCAGGAAGTTAGGCTCCGGTCGACCATCCTGCTCGATCATCCACCCCCGCGCTGGAGAATTTCCTCACAAGTTTACGAACCTGTGTTCGCTAATTCATAGATATTCGATCTAAGCACTAAAACTATTTCGCATGCGTTCGACTTGTAGAAAGGACAAAACTACATTTTATTAGGTTGAGTCATCGATACTTTGTTATTAAAATAAGCAGCCGATATAATTTTGTTGGAATACGCGACATCTTCTGATACAGAAGAACGACAATTGCTAACTAGTCAACATCGATAAAGCAGATCTAAACAATATATATATATAGATGTTCCAATGTCCTTCCTTTTCACTTGCTCTATTCGTTATTATAGAAACTGTAGTAAACACGTGTCTAATTGATTGTGATATTAATTTTCATCTTTGTAAGCATTCCAATATTCAATATAATAAATATTACTAGTAAGGTGGTTATCCGGATACACAATTTATTTCTGTCTGTGTAATTATTGTCTGTGTATTATAGTCTGCGGATTCATAGTGCAACAAATTTAATCGAGTATATGTTTGATATTGTTCCCTATGATTCTCTGTCATTTGTCAAATCATTTGTGTGTTTAGACACGGACATTATTTCTGGCAAGACTTAATTTATTTAGATTTTGCGAGGTTTTATACTTATTTTAGACTTTATAATGAGGTGATTAGGTGCAGCAATAAGTCCTCGTTCTAAAAAAGGCTTTCACTTGTGCGTCTTATTAAATTGCAGAGAACCGGGAATTCTCGCTATCAAATTCCGAAGGACGTCTCCGAGATAATCTGTGGAACGTCCTCGAACGTCTGCGAGGTGGAGGACGAAGAAAAAAAAATTCCGGATCGTTAAATCCTTGGCATCCTCCCGCGACCAGTTGCCCTAAGAAAAAAATCTTATAGTCTTGTTAGCCGTCTGGGGAGTTGAGTCACGGCGCGGCGTGAGAACGTTCTTGCGAAGGGACAGCGAGGCTAAATATTTCCAACAGGGTTGTATAGCAATAAAGAAGGTACTGTGACTTGTTAAGGGTTTCTCGGCTGTGCAGTAAAGGGTGTGTATGCAAATCATAATGAAATACGTCTCGTACACTTGCTACAACCCTGCTTTCTCTTCATATTCAATTTTTCCATGTAGAATCATGTAGTTTCTCGAGCAAATACAAAACTCAAACCGGCAAAGATACGACTACACCGTTTACCACACACAGAAACAAAAGATCACAAACCGACCCCGACCATTAAAATCAGGAAACTACAGTCGCTTCCGACATTTTTGCATGCATCGTTCGCAAAGACGCGAATTTGCATGCAGACGACGCGACGCGGCGTCCCATTCATTCGGCTGTCCCTTCCACCATAACTTCCTGCGCAATTTATACGTGATAAAAAGGCCGAATGCGTGTACAACCCTATTCCCATGTCGCGGGCAAGGATTCATTGCCCACTGTTCCAAGAAAGTTATTCCTTCTCGCACAAAGGACCCAGCATCCTAATATGCAAAACAGGTTTCTCAATGCAAACACCTGTTCCGTTCACAATGGGACCTCACTTGCCTGGGAATGTAAACAGAAAACCGGTTCCCTATCAGTCTTGCTCTCTCGCCATGTTTGCGCAGAGAGAGAGTTCAAGGGGTTGAGGGACACGTCGCGCTGGTTCGTTGGTTTCGATGAATAGGGAACCATGTGATCGGTGCGTCGCGACGCAGCGAGGCGAGGCAGCTTCGTGTTGGGTATCCCTGACTCCCCTATTCACCGTCAAGGACTCTGCGGTTTCCCTCCCATTTAAGGAAATCAGGTTGGTAAACAGAGTTCGTAGGGTAACAGGATGCATTTGGAAGTATCTCACCCCGGGAATGAGAACGGAACGATGCGTCGAGTCGTCCTGCAGACGGTAGTGTGGAGTCTAAACTGTACAATTCATTGTGGTTTAATTTTTGTACTCGTCGCTCAACCACCCTTACACTTCACTATACAGACTAAAAGAGTCCCGTGAAGATTAATCGCATTTTTCTGTCTTTTACTTCGATCGAAAAGTGGAGTTTCTTGTTCCTTCAATTACTGAAACGTGTACGATAGAAATGTTTTTGATCCTGTTAGAGATTTAATACAGATAACAATGTCATTTTGTACATACTTTTGCTATACTGGGTTTCAAATGATAAAAATTACTGTAAATGCATAGAATAAAATGCATATTTTTTAGTGGGGAGCATAGTGTAACAGAGGATAGATAGATTGAAAGGGATAGGTGAACAAGCCGAGCCTCGCCATCTCTAACATCGTCGTAGCAGGAGACCAGGATACAGGCTTTAGTTTGCTCACGAGGGTTACGTTTTACAAGGGTCTGACAAGGACCCTTTTGTTCACCCCATAATTTGTGGTTTCGCGTCTACTTAAGAAATGAATCTAGCAAACAGTTTTCGTAGGGTTGCATGAGGTCCTTGGAGGTACCTTTCGAAACAGTGATGGCGCGCGGACACTGTACTCCTCCCTATTTAACTTAACATACTGTTTCAATTGCAATCAGCATTTTACAGTGACAGTCATTTTAGATTCTTCTGTCATTGTTTTATATTTCACTCACTCATGCTATGATTGTTACAAATGGATGAAATCTGCAGTCTAGTTATTATTTAATTTCTAAACAAACAGAGCATCCTTCGATTGAATGACTATGCATTTGCATTTAAATGTACATAATGAAATTGAATGACTAGTAAAATTATACTGAACTGCAGTTATTAATTACCACGTTTTTATTATGTTATATTTGCAACACATTTGTTTCCTAGAAAATGATTAATCCTCCCATTACTATCCTTTTAATAGAAAAACGTATGATATTTATAAGACAGTGTTTTCTACAAATGTTGACAATACTTCTCCGTTTTCTAATATTTTCAACGATTTCGTTCACCAATTTTCAAATTAATTGTTTGAGGATCCAATCGAATCAATCGATCGCAAATGAATATTGAATTATAGAAGTTGTAGTATTTTATTTAAACAGATCGAACTAGAGATCTAAGTGTCTGAACGTCTGCTTAGAACAGACTATCTACTTGAAAGAGTTAAGGAGAGCCTCACTATCCTTGGTTCGCCAATACCAGGGAATCATACATCCGAGGAACGTATCCTCGGATGTTCGACCAGCGCAGAGACTCGACAGCGACTCGAGTGCCGTAGTCGACCTTCCCCTTTATGGCTTCTTCCTTCCTCAATCTTCAGGTGGAAAGAAACCAATTTGGTAAACAAGTCTGCTAGGGTACTATGAGATACCTGGAGCCTACTCAGGCTTCGCTTCGCACTGATCCTGCCGGTGAAAATACACATCCTTGGATTCTCGTCCATCCATCTATCCTTCACCCACATTACTATACTTCTTTCTCCTTAAAATGAATCCATAGAAATATAGATACAGCATGAATTCAAAACTACAATCTAATAAAAGCTTATCGAAAGAGCTGAATTTCAATTTTACCTTTTGTAACGAATCTGTATACATATAAATACATTGTATAGAATTTTGTTCTTCTTATGATATAATTAAATGAAATTCTAAGAATCATGAGCGAAATAGAACCGTTGAATTTCACGAGATTTTATTTGGTATAGTATGTTAGTAAAAGGGTAAATAAATGGGTTAGGATAGTTGAGGAATTTTCAGTTTAATTTATGAGCGAGGTAAAATGTTGGTGGCACGCAAACAGACGGAAACGGAGATTCTGTCTGGTTACGTGATCGTATCACTGTGTTATCTTGTGGAACATGCCTGAGCATGGGACTGTTAGGTGAATCTCACTACCTAGATACGCTTCGAGACTAGGAGATCATATGATTCAGAGTCCTAGACATCGCGTGTGCGCTACGTATGCGTACATGTATGTCGTGTGCTATTTTCATGCTTCACACTTTCAACTAACAATATAATGTATACATTAAAATTGCTGTCAATTTTATAACTAGTTTAACAATTTTCTATTGTAATAAATCGTAACTTTCCAACCACGAAAAGATACTAAATGGATCGACTTTTATTTTAAATGACAAATTTTGATAATGATTAAAGGCACTGGAGCTGTGATCGGTTCACTCGGTTCACTCGGTTCACCACAGTCTTCCATAACATTTTTCAGCGGATATCTGACGAACCCCATTCATCAGAACACCATAAGACGAAGAAGCTACACCGGCTCGCACAGTAGCTGCGAGCGTTTAATTAAAAATGTAATCATTCAATTCTCGTGATGGAGTATATCCGACACAGGATATTAAGCTGTCGGTCGAAATTTCTTCAGGCCCTCAGAGGTATTCTAAATATAAATTAATAGAAGTCTTTGTATCAGGACCTTAGGAATCATTAGGAACTGACAGAAATTGGTCCAATGGTTCCTAGATCTCTACCTACACATAGTAACAACTTCCTATAACCATAACCGTTTAGAAGCTAGTTAATGTTTTACGTACAAACCTCGTAAGACTATGTTTTTTAAAAATTCATACTGTGTATATTTACAGAGAAGCAGACCCTGCGATTATTTATAGCATCATATTTTTATCAAATACCAATAAAATAGAAGAATAACAAATTTTGGTAGACTGCATAATTTAGATAACTTCAGTTCGATATAGTTAAAGATTAGTTAAAACAAAGATTTCTGTAGCAACATGTTATTTCATTTTTCCTAATGCCAATCTAATTTTCCAAAACTGACAAATCATACTTTACACTCAAAATGGGCTATCAACTAAAACGAAAAATTTCAAAAAGACAGAAATACAATAGAAAATATACATAAATATAATAGAAAATTATGACATACTATTATACAAAAGATAAAGCAAAGAGAACGGAACAAGAGACATTTACTACCAGCACCGACCCGAATCCTTGACTGGCCCCGCTTGAATCCATAAGTATTATTATAGGCTTTCAAAATCACGTTAACGGAAATTTTATATCCTCTAAGTACCAGGCAGGTATGCGAGCAAAGGAACCAAGCAGGTCAGAAATTTTAGCAACAAGAGATGGGAACACCTGGACACCATAGTAGCTTTCCAAAACAAAATAACGATGCGAAGGGGGCGAAGAGGACCGACGAACGACGGTGATATTAAGAAACGTCGATAGCCGGGCGTTAATGGCCTGTTAAAGTTTGCGGGAAGGCGTGAAGAACGTTGTAAACACGAATTAATCGAAGACCAGGTACCAGGATCGTAGGATACACGTGGAAGCTTCTCCGAACGCCCCCGCATCGGAAACGCGCGCGATTTCTTGGCCAGAGAAAGGGTTAATTTTCGACTACGGAAGATCAGGCTTGCAGGAGATCGCTGGGATTTCTCACTGGTGAGAGTCGGGGACCTCGGAGATCATGCTCGTCCTTGGGAACCTCGTTTCCAAGCCGTTCGAGTGCACAGGGTGGCTGTAGGTGACGAAACAGTGAAAGTCCGTGAAATTTTAATGAAATTGTTGACGACAGTTTCATTCTTTTGCGAACAACACCTTTCCCTAGTTCATTTTCCAATGGTATCTACTTTTCTTGTACAAATGTATTTTATTTCTACTCTACAATTTTTAATTTAGGAACCAAACTATTGTAAAAATTGTTCTGGGCGTAGTTTAAAGTTTAAACCGTGTCAGTGGACTATCAACAAAATGATTGTACTGTTTCTCTCCCACGGACAATTTGTATAAGACATTTCCTCGAATCATCGGATGCAAGACGTTGGATATCGCTCTTTTGCGAGCCACCCTGTATTTACACAGTTTTCACTTTCGACAGTGTACCACCACGAATAAGGAAAAGTCACCGCTCTACACCTGACCGAGTGCGCAAACCGACCTTTTGGGTTGGCAGATCCGTGAAAGGGTTAAACTTGTCGAGAAATCTGGTACCATTTCCACCAGGCGAACATGAGACTCGACGAAGTATCTGCTAGTCTTGGTTTCCCTCCGTTCCTTACTTGAGAGGTGGGGTTGTGCTATACTAAGTAGGGAGCGTAGCCCCGCCTATCGATCAGGTGAAAACATACTCCGCGAGCACCTGGCGGCCATCACCTGACCCGATGATTCTCTTTCACGCAGGAATCCTTTCAAGTTTGACATACCAATCCCTCGGCCGTGGTAATTATTGAAATTTGGTAGCTTCTTATAGAACCTCGACTTCACTGATTGAGTTGACACATGTTACTGCGAGGTGTGTTAGGCGAGCCGTGTTCGTTACTGCAAGAATTTCTGCTGGAAGATTGATCGCGACGATGGCATCGGGTGTCCAGCATCGATTAAGCGATGATGATCGGTGTCATTGACAGTCAAAAGTCAATATTCTATAGCGCAGCGAGCAGGAGAACAGAATATAAGCGGAGGACCACCTTGGGCCCTCTGCTGAGGTCTCGAGGATCCCGAAAAAGGGGGCGGGACTACTTTGGACAGGTGGAGCCAAACGTCTCCGGTGATTTCCTCGAAATCATTCGAGCGTGTCGAAGCAGCAGGGGATTAGAAGATGCGCGGAAGCATTCGGAAAAGACGAGAATGTTACGGGGAAAACGTAACGGAGAGGAGAGAAAGCGTCTAGCGATCGTGGTCCGTAGATACTCGGTCGGATAGGTGTTCAAATCGAGCGAGTCTCCTCGACTGATGTAAGAACTTTATTTTTGTATTTCTCGTCGGTGCAGAAAGTTTTCCGGATGCGCTGGGTTTTTGGAGAGCACGATGCAGTCACCGGGTATTACTCGTTAACCCTCTGAATGCCGGAGTCATTTTTTACTCAACCGTCAACATGTTACGTAAACATATATCTGTGGTTATCGGGAAAAACAACTCGTGTCACAAGTTCAAAAAATTCGAGTTATATATTAATGCAGCTTGATAGTATAGGTTTTACATATTTAAAAAAGTCATGAATATAATTTCGGAAGGCTTAAAAAAGTAATGCAATTTCACTGGTATCCTACGTCAAAGCATTGGCAAAATTATGTGGCGTTCTTCCTGACAACCACAGATCGAGCGAACCTCGAGGAACCGTGAACGGATATGTGTGTCAAAAACGACCCCATACAGTTCCCAGTACTCAGAGGATTAAGGGCAAGGTCCCGAGTTATCTGGTTGTTCCAATATCCACAGAAACGTTTCTCTTTCCATCGAGTTCTAAACGACACAAATCAATGAATTCTAAAATTGCAGAAAATACAGGTACAACTACGAGGTACAACTATGAAGTTCTTGAATTTTCGTCGGGCTTTTCCGAATATGGATCACTATTCGACTGCGAAACTAATCAATTGAAGCATGTATCAACTTGCAAGTGAGAAAAAACTGTAGAAAATTGTGCCTTGCAACAAGTACAATTTAATTTCTGAGAAATTCTACTGTTCCAAATACATCCCTAAATAAAATATACATACACTGCAGTCGATTATAACAAATTCATTTTACTGCAATATGTCTGTTTTATTTAAGCATACACATACTACTTCAATTTACATCTCTCGGAAATACGAGTGTTAAGTTTCCAAATTTCTGCCTTTTTTGTGCAGTGAATTACAGAGACTGTAAGGGACGCTGTGAGGCGCATGTAACTCATTGTAAAGGGTCGAAAATGGCGGCCGTCGCCCCACAAAATTGTGACGCGTTGTAAACAAGAATCAGGGAAGTAGGTGGTTCTAGCTGGTGAATTTCTGAACGGAATCTATACAGACAGAAACGCGCGGGTTTGTTACAAGCCGTGACCCGGACCTCGTCTCTGCGGATCACAATGGAACCCGTAACGACGGTATTCTGGATAACAATGATCCTTTGACGTCTATGTTATGTTTCCGGTCGTAAAGCTGCCAGGATGGTAGGACCGCGTAAGAAGCAGTTCTAAGGCCTTCTATTGACAAGTTCCCGCCGCGCCACCGCGCAACGCAGGCTTTCTATTACCCCCATGGTTGTGCCGTTCTATGCGTTTGTTGGATGCGTGGCCAACGTTTGTGCGAGATAAGATTCAATTGATGAAACGACAGAGAGAATTTCCCTAGCATCGAACACATAAGACCTCTTTTAAAACATACAATGTGTATTGTACATATCTTTTGTAGCTCTTAACTCGCATGCAATGTATTCAAAAGTATCTGGACACTTTCTAACTGAAACGTAGTCTAAGTTAGTAAGAAAAATATTTAAAACAATTTCGTAACTTGCAATTCTTATTATTATATATATTATAGTATCACAGCACAATAAAATTTATTTTTATGTATAAATTGTATAATGAAAATGCAGTGACAACATTTCTATCCACAAATACGAAATCTAGTGGAACAGTCTCGGTGCCTGAAAGGATATCGAGTTTCACTTTGCAGATTCAAAGAAATTTTCGATACAAATACTGATAATAAAATACTAATAGTCGACGAATCTCGTATTTAATCTTGGTCTAATATAGGTAAGTTTCTACATAGGTAGATTTTACTCAAAACGCTAGATAATCCATAAGAAAGTAATAAAAATTGATTTTAGTCAGAATTGTAGATGCTTACGTAACTTTTACGCGTTTCGCAACTGTTCGTATATTTTTGAGCGGTGGTGTATGTATATTGAGTGTTCAATGTTTCTGCCAAACGTTTCTAACGATAATATAATGGCATCGTGGAAAAATGTTGTTTCTCGTTGCGGGGGAAGATGAAGGTTTAGGTGAGCGTTTCCGACGGACGAAAATGCATCGTTGCAGCTTCAAATTTCGCGTTGATCTCCTTCCCCGTTCTGGCGCTCTGATGAACGTGAGAAGAACGCCGATCCGAGCCGTGCATTTTCGTTCTCACGGTTCGCCGGGAGCGTGACAGTCTTCGGGAATGATTTGTCCGTAGCCGGCGAACGCATTCCGCCGTTTATTGGCCCCAACATTCCTTGCGTTTGTCGGCCGGCCATGGAGCACGTGCCGTGCGGAAAGAAGAAGAAGAAGAAAAAAGGAAACGAGACATCAAAAGGCTCCGATCGCTGTCTCTCTTCACGCTCTCGGATTTCTGCGTACTTTCTTGTTGCACATGCTCCTCCAATAATCGTGAGAAGGCCTGCGTCCGTGGGACCTACAGGCTAATTCGCAACGTTCCCTGGCGCCATGTGATTTTCAAGTTGCGAAATTGCATGCGCAATGCTCTCTTTGTTTGCTCAAGCCACACGTTCGTACGTGGTACATGATCGATTATTTGCACCTGAACTGATATTCGTTGGTACATTCAAAGAAATCATATAGTTGTTATTCTAATTAATACACGATTCGAAAGGGGTGCGCAGTCAGTTTTATTCTTGGGCGACACTCTAGAAAATACAGTTTAACACTAGAACTACCGGACCAGTCAAAATGACTGATGCGAATTCTTTTCGATTAGAAATATTAAAAGTAAACATTGGTAAAAAGCTTGGCTTTTTCTCCCAGTTCCTTTTCGCGTTCCTTTCGCGGTATGAACTTACCAACGTACACCTTTTTTCCATTTAACAACATGCCGTTGACTTTATCGATAGATCGAAATTTTTTACGTAAACATTGGTAAAAAGCTGAAATATTAAAAGTATAAATATGTTTTTTTGAGAAATTTTTTTTAGTGAACTTCTCTATTGAAGTACATATTTAAATATCGCCTGTACGAAATCGAAATAAATGCCATATTGGCATTGTATACCAACTGCGTTTAGTGCTCGGTAGTTCTAGTGTTAAGAAAGGATGACATTAACACTTCGATTGACGCGTCTCCCAGGAACAGAAGACAGAACAGCGTATTCAAAATTAAAGTGAAATAGCACAATGTTAATCAAGTTCATCTGTTAAAGTCTGTGAAGAGCAATAAGTTTGAAACAGTCGCCCAGCATCCTACATACATAAGTCTCAACTCATCTATTTCCATTTTATCGATGACACTACTATGATTTTGACACTTCTGAGGGTGCCGGGTGGGTGTTGAAGGTGTGAAAAATGTCCTGATTAATTCTCTGGAAGGATCGGGTATCAAGTAGTCCGAGAAGAACGCTCTTTTCCGCTTATGTTTCTCTATCGAGCGCGGGAAGAACGCACTAAACCACGGAACCGTCGTTCTCACGGCTCCGTGGGAATCGGCCACGCAGAACACACGACTGGATCCTCTCCAGCAACGAACGATCTTTTTTCCGGACGGGACCCCGTCGGAATATTCATACAGAATCCTGTTCGCCGTGTGTCGCTTGGAAAACGGTCTATGGACGACTCCCTCTTCCCAGCGATGAATACGGGAACGGATCTAACGAGCCTGTTTTTCTTCGGAAGCATTTTTCATCTTACAGAAAACGTCGCTCTATCTGTCCATTCGTCGAGGACAGGGCGGAGAAGGGAACCGTTGGAAAGCTGTGAATACCGGGAATTTTGTTCGAGGAATTTCGTAGGTTGAGCAGCGTCAAGGAATTCGCTGAAAAAAAAGGAGCCAGATGTCCTTACGGAGATTAGAGGCAAGACGGAGAGCAAGACTGTCTTCTACCTGAAGACAGCCGCAAGATAAAGGCAGCCGACGAGCGTGAGAATCGAGGTTCGAAGGGCAGCGACGTTTTCTCAGGGTTACCAAGACCACAGGAGGATCGAGGAGATCTTTCGAACATCGGGGTGGTAACTATAACCGATCATCGATGCTCGATTGTGTTTATCCTCCCCTCGATCTACTGAGATTATTATTCGCTCTACAATTCTCTTCAGGGATGCGTTAAACCTTCTTTGTCTCCATTAATTCCTCGGGAGAAAAAGAAAACTTGCATTTAGTTGCATTCATTTGAAATAAAACCTAGAAGGAGGGTGTACATTATTGGAAATTATTCTACAAGATTATGTTACCGGGGGTGACTTTCTAAATCGCGATGAAAGGCTATTGCCGCCTCGAGGAATGTATTAAAAGATCCATAAACTTCCAAGAATTACAAAATAATCATTGGTAGACAATATGTCAACAGCCACGGCAATAAGGTGGTAATTCCACTGCGATTTTCACAAGCAAAATAGAATATTATGTGTTCCGAAGGGAACAAACGAGGCCCAGAGTATCCGCCAAGCAAATTCTATCGTTCGCCATGTCGCCACACATAATCTGACGAACGAGACAAGCGACACCGTTCAATTACGCCAATCTGCACCACCCCCGTCCTCCCAAACGCAACCTCCGCTCCCTAAGGTCTCTCTCCAAAGAAGCTTCTTTGTATTGACTGATTCCCTAGTAACCCTGAGAAGAAACGATCTCTGCTCGATGCCGCTTTCTCACGGGGCTCGTCCTCGGATTCCCACGATGCGCCCCGTGGCATACACACATACACGCACACCCACACACATTCGCAATCTCCCTCTCTTTCTTTCTTCGCGGAGAAGCTTCTTCGAGACGATGGAGAGGAAGAGAAGAGAAGAAAAAAGGAAGGGAAACGGACAGAGCGGCGGATGAAGGGCCCCGGAGAGATGCTATCCTTCGGGGACCGTGGGCCAGGATTTTTCCGGGGCCCCGAAAGCCGTAAAGCAGAAATTATGACCGTGGCCATCCCCAGGCTCGGGTTTCACCGACTGTCCGCGCGCGGCAACGTGGTGGCTGGCTGGTGTGTTCTGCCTATTGCGAAATTATCGACGAGCCGGCTACGAACGCCGGCGAAATTCCACGGCCGGGTTCAAAGGTCCTGTTCGTTTATATGCGGCCCATCGGGGAAAGATAGGCGAAAAGGACGAAACGCTCGAACCCTCCCACGACCCCTGCGAGAGGGCCCTCCGGTTTGTTAGACCGGGCCCCGGTTTCTTCCTCGAGGCCAACCGTGAGAACGATCATCGCCCACGGTCAAATTCAACCACCAAGGTATTAGGGCCCTAGGCGATCGCAAGAACGAACCTACCGATCGCGTCTCAGGGGAAGATAAGATGGTGCCGGCGCGGCGGTCGCCATTGAAGAGGTCTTGGTCGGCTGCGAGGCCGCAAAAATGGCGAACGCGCTGTCCCTACGGATCGGACGATGCTGGATGAAAATGTCTCCGGTAGTTGTTGGGGAAGAGGTTGGGTGGGAGACAGTCGTTTTTATCCATCGCGCAATCGCGATAATAGCAATCTGTCTGCTGTCAAATTTTTCTTTCTACGTCTGCTGGCCAGACATACGGATTTCGTGCATTTAGGATAAAAATGAATTGGTCGATTGCGAAATTGTAGACATTAGAAGAACTGAACGATGTTGGCGTATTGTAAACTTATCACAATTATTAACACATTACCGACCGGTGATTATTGCATATTTTTGTAAAATGTATGGTTCATGGGTAAATTTTTATTTAGCATTTAGTACGAACGAACTAAGTCACCCTCAATATTGTCGTCTAATAGTTTCATTTAAGATTGCAATGTCAAAGAAAATTTCTATGCTTTTTTTTGGTACATCAGAATTATTGTAAATTCTATTAATAGGCTTCCGGTCGGTAAAGTGTTAAAAGTGGGAAATGCATTTTTACCTAATTTCGGTTGCTAAGAAACTAAGAATTTACTTGGACAATTTTTATTTTGCCTAAAACGCCACAGGGATGTTTTACCCTAATAGCCTACCAATAGATAGGAACCTTGCTAGTTTATAATGTGATTTGAAGAGCACAGTATCATAGAAAATAAATAGTTAAAGAATTAATGGTGATAAAAGTTTCAAGTTGTACTGATTTTAATATGCCTGAATGAATTTTATTCCGTGAATTTTGTATGTCCCATGACATAGAACCTATAAAACCTGTGGAACGAACCAATCGAAGTAGTAATTAGCTGAGCACTAACAGTCGTAACTTTCGTTGTTCAAAGGATTCTTATTCGAGTCACAAGAATGCTATCTATTAGTTTATTATTTCCTGGGCGAGGCTATGGAGCCGGCTTCATGCTATATTCATGAAGCAGCGGCTCATAACCATTCGAGGGACAAACCGTTATTCCAATCCTATTAGAATGCATAGAAGTTCTCGCAGGGTCGTAAGGCGCCACCCCAGGGGATCAACTGAATAGAGTTCCCTAATTAGTGACCAGGGTAGTAGAGTATAGGAAGAAGCTTTTTCAAATGCTGGGTGTGGTCGTGAAATGGTCCCCTAACATCCTACTCGTTCCGATCATTTCGGCAGTCGTAAAACAATATTGGGAATGGGGTCGGTAGGTAATTATTTCGGGTTTACAGGCTAACGGGAAAGTGAGGGATCATTAGTAAATGCATTCATGGCCGAAGTTTACAGATCATTTCTATACATAGTCCTTAGGGATGTTATAGCGAGATGGAAAGTGACAGCGAGATGGAAAGGAGATTCCACTAGCGAATCGCACGAGCTCTGATCAAATGAATCGCGTTACTCATCCACAGCTAATGGATTATATGTAGGAGTTTGTGATTCCCAGCTGAGCATTTCATACAACATTGTTCAACAGTAAGAACAAGTTTGGTCGTGAATCACGAAGCTCCCTTGAGAATTGTATACTAATTTACTAATAAGTTTTTAATAGGTGAAGTATTAACTTGAAAAGAAATAGGATTGGTTTCTTTGCTTGTTAGGAAACTGCTTTCACTAACTACCCTATCTGTGTAACTGGTAATTTTTCCAGGATGATATTATTTGTTAAATAAATTAATACCAATAAAAATAGATTTCGTAAAAAGAAAGAATAAAGATTGCCAAGCTAGGTTATGGATAAAATGTATACGAACAAGCAGAATAAAATAATGGTTGAATAATACGATGCTTAGGAATCAAGCACAGTCGCCAGTGGTGTCGCATAGTACTGAAATTTCTAGTTCGACTGATCTACTTTGATAACAAGGGACTATGAGACAGAAGGAAGTGGAATCCTGGCACAGCGTATCCTGGCAAACAGAACATTCGTTTTCCCCCATGTATTTGTTATACAGCAACAATTGACAACAGTTTACTTACAAATATAAATTTTCCAACTGAGAAGCATCCATCGATATTGTTCGAACTTTGAACAAAACTGTGTAATTCATCAATTTGTCATGTATACGTATAATTAAAAAATTATTGCATTATCAGATCTTTTGTGGCAATTAGTTCGTTGTAAAAAGTTGTTCCACAATCTTACAGCATTTTTAAGCAATGTCTAACACAATTTTATTAAGTTGGATGGTCGGTGAGGGTGTTACAATGTATTAAGATAATGTTCAATATAATCTCTCATATAATCTATTTTTAGTGTAAAAGATTGAACTTTAGTGTTTAATATCTAGCGCACGATCTTTGATATTTGCGTATACTTCAAGCTATTTTAAGAGAAAGGGGTGTTCACCGAGGACTAGGGGTTGCTCTGATCAGGAGGTGCACCATAAGGGTGCAGAGGTAAAAAAAATCCCATGAATGGCATTAGCTAGAATCAATATGGAAAAAGGTCTCCAACGTGACCTTTTCCACCAGAGTTTCATCCGATGCAGGAGGCTATCATAGGGCTGCCTTGTTCACGAAAACCACCTTCTCCACCCGATTTTTTCATTCGAATCCCAAATCACAACGGCCCGCTTTATCCCGCTCTATACATTCCACAAATTATGTATGCATTCACAATCTGTGTATAAATATTTGACAAATTCTTTTTTTTTAAACATACGTGTGGACACGAATGATTTAGAAAAATGATGGGACTTCAAATTCAAACGAAAGAAACATTTTGTAAAATAGTTACAGTGTAGAACTGTTTATGCTTTTATCTCTCAACGTCAAAGGTCCAACGTCCAACATTGAACTCGAATGTTTTCCCAGGTGTATCGGACCCCTGTTTATGCTTTTATCTATTAATTTATATTGTGTCACTATAAATTAATAGATTGCAGATTGTATGGATTTACGGAAGAAATGGATTGATCAGATACAAAACTGGTGAGCCATTAGAAGGATTGATTGACGTTTATACATTCTTTCCAGCTGATTAAAATGATTAAAGGAGGAAATGCATTCTTACAATTGACTCGAGCAAATTTCATTTTGCTTGAATGTAAATGTAAAATGTATGAAGCGTCGTTCTAGGATGTTTTGTTCAACTGCTTTTTAAATTTTTAAAATTTCTTTACAGGACCAGATGCAGTGCGGTAACAACGCATTGCACCGGAGCGCAGAGTTGTTTGCGGAGACGGAATGAGACCGTGAGGGAAAAAAATGGGGAGCGTACCGAGCATATGCGTTTAGGGTGACGAGAGTACACACGTGTGTGACACGCATGTTAGGAAACATGTGACTCGAGGACACGCAGCCTTCCACATATGAAGCAGAGGAGCAGGAAGCTCGAAGAGGAAGCCTTTGCAGCAGCACGACGACGATGAGGACGAGGACGAAGACGACGACGAGGTTCATCGTTACGATACGATGCGCGATGTGTGGAAAAGGGGGACGAGTTTCGAGTAGCAGTCAAGGCTACGGGGCTCCTGCGTCGATGCGAGGAAAGGGCCCGTTTCTAAGCTATCTCGAATTTCTAGGGAACAAGGCACCAGGATCAGGAGGAAGGATCCTGCCGCGCTCCGACGTTTAGGGTTGCTTCTACCTGACTCCTGGTGTTCCCATTTCCATTCATACAATCGGGTACCTTGCGGAAAGACAAAAGTCCTTTTCTACTTGAACTGCCAGGTTTATTGCACATTTATTACTTGCAGTTCATTATTGCATTTTATGTATTTATGACGGAAACGAATCGGTCAAATGCAAACAGGTAGAAGCGTCAGAGAAATTTATGGTCTTCGTTGTGGTAGTCTGCATTTATAAACATTTATTTCTTCCATAGACATTCTTCAATTTAATCCTTGTTTTGTTGGAAAAGTTTTATTGCATAGCATGTAACTTTGTATACCATTGAAAGATTTGTACTATGCCAGGTAAATTACCTTTGGTAGTAAAGGAAAAGACAATGCAAGACAATCCGCCAGAATGCTGAAGAAAATAAAAGAGGAAAGAGGTAAAAGAAGTCTGTCCCAAGGGGTTCAAGATGATCTAGAAAGCTACCAGGGCACCAAGGACAGCCAGGAGTTCTTCGAGGTTGAATAATCGGACAACGTAATCGGAAATGGGGCTGGGAAGGGACGAAATTAGAGCATGGTGCGAGAACATTGCCATTTGACCTGGTAGGGTTGACTGAAAGGGTTAACGCGATAAATACTCGAGTCCTGAATTACTAGGATAACACGAGGAGCAAGGAGTATCCTGCGAGAAGGGTCTTCGAGTGGCCTTCTCTTCTTGCAAGTCAATAAACTCAGGTACTCGATCATTAATTGATACTGTCACAACTCACAACTTCATACAAATCATAACTATTAGAGTATCGTTTAAGGAATCTAGATATTTCTACACGTTAAATAAACAGTAGTGTAATAATATTATTATTTAAGAATTATCATCAGTTATATTTTCAATTTCTCTTGTACATATTCCTGTATTTAAAAAAATTTTACTAGTCAATGTTTATGAACGCTTATCGGAAACTTTCAGTGAGAAATTGATAAATTATTGGATAATTAATATAACACTTATTGTTAACTTCCAAATTGACACTTTGGAGAAAATATGACAGAAAACGCGATTTGGAGACGTTCTTATTTCTTATCCAGCGGATTCCATTTTTACGCACGGTACAACACGAACAAAAGCTATGTGGCTTCTCGTACCAGAACAACATGAAAGCGGAGGAACGTGTTTCATGGTCACCATGAAGAGAAGCTTCCCAGTATCGTCACGGCTTTGTACTCTCCCTATGGTTGCGGTGCCGCGGTGTAAGACGGACTAGGACACTATAGCGTTGGCGGTCACGTGTCCCAACGCCATTAAGGTAATTAACGACCTCGTCGAATGGTGTTAATTAGCTGAAGCGTAAAGGGTTAAGGGACTACGTCGAAGGTCGTACCACTTAGGAGCAAGGAGAACATAAAAGTGTAGGAGTTCGGACTATTTTTCGATGGTGGCCATTGAAAGACCGCCACCACGCCCAAGGACCGTAATCATGGCCAACCATAAATTTTCGAGGAAGAAACGCATAGTTTACACAGCAATTATATCGGCTATCGAACAACCACAACTGCATCTCGTTCAGTTACGATTTTAACAGACTCCGCAGAACAATTTCCAGCTCGAGAAAATGAAAGTATAATCAAAACAATACGTATTTAATCGCACTTCGATGCAAGTTTATTAAATTTTGTGAAAATATATATGTATATGAATTATAAATTAAAAATATCTGGTCACCCGAGCTTTACAGGTAAATAATAATAAAATGACGAAGAGAAAGAAGGAGTAAAAAATATTAAGGGAGCAAAGGAATATTTATACATATTTTTGATAATTTTGTGAAGTTGAAAATTGTAAAGATTGCAAGGTTGAATTGAATCGTATGTTTCAGATTTTAGAGCGTTTTCTGGGAAAGTATTTGAACCCAATGTTGTATACTTGAGAGTAAAAAAAAAACTTATGGCAGAAGCGTCCTGCTTGCAGCATCTGCCATTTGATATCTATGGCGGATCTACATATGTAACCGATATGAACCAGCTACGCATAATTCGATAAATTTAGTTACCAGGCTAATATAGTTCGTGTGGAGCATGCCCTTCTCAGCTGCCTTTTATGCAAGCAAATTTATTCTAATTAAATCAAATTAGATGCACCCCTTCCCCTCGTTCCTACGTCTGTTTCTCTTTCCCTTCTTCTTTCTTTCGTTTCGCTTTTCGTTCGCTGTACGCGTATCGTTCGCTTTCTCTATAGCTCAAGTACGCACCTGTCAGTACCTCTTATTTCAATTTCAAATTGAACCACGGTTTTACATTGAATACTGAACTAAAAACAACGTGGTCATTCATAACTGTTCAATGTACATGTTATCTACATTTACGTACGTTGAACTTCATAACGTAAAAAACTGTTACTTTATGTTGTTCATAAATAAAAATTACTCTCTTAATTTATTACAAAAATAGGCTCAATTGTAAAAATAATATTAAGACACAAAGCAAAAGCCATCACAAAACACAATAACTATTAAAATAAGAATTCATCGTTTGACGTACCAGAACGATTTTTATCGAGTATTTGAATCGCATCGCAAAAACAGGTTTCGAACGAAAATATTCTCGTCCACACAGTTTTCTTCACTACGGGGTCCACGGGGCTATGGTGGAGAAACACCATAGACGTCACCATGATAGCCAGGATACCATAATTGCGGAGGAAGCGTCTCCATGGTGTCCATGGCGGAGAACTTGTTAATTTAATTTCCTTATCGAATACATAATTGCCTCAACACCCACAAAACGACTCACCGTACCGACTTTATTACATTCATAACTGCGTATATCTAATGAAGCGGATTAACATCTTTCAAAGTATTAGGACGCTAGAAGACCCGCGTAGGTTGGAAAGAAAATTTTTCACGGCCCCGTCTGATAACCACCAAACTGTTCTCCTTTTTGGGGATAACTCCACTAGGGGACCATGAAGCCAAGAAGGCGAAAATTCGAAAGGGTCTTTACCTTTACGAAGTTCAACGATACCCTGGGAGGCGTTCTATTTTTTTTGTGAACTTTTATCAGGAGATCATAGGGATACAGGTTGTACGGAGTCGCGAAGGACTCGCTGCTAGACCTTATTTACCCTGTTTATTTTTTCCTAGAGACCTTATCAGGATAACAGGAGCCTGGCGAAATTGAAAATACCCTGGAAAAGCAGCAGCCGATGGAAATCAATGACAGCTTACTCCGAAAAATTACTGGTCTTGTTACTCGACTTCTAAATAATTCTTATTCTGGTTTTTCGTTACGTTTTTCAATTTAACTCTGTTGCGAGAACTTGTTTGTATCTGATTGTACTTGATTGTACATATATAAGGATAAGTTTTTAGATGTTTGTAATTGATACTGTCGATAATTTCCTAAGCTTCACAACCTCCTTCGCAAAGAGAATTTCCACAGTTTCCATCTAGCGGAAAAGCATTTCCCTATCGGTGAGCCGGGGATCCCTTTGTCCGAGGCTCGCGTTGCTTGCTTTCCTACCAGGGTTTCAGGAGTTCGCAGGAGAGTCCTGGGAGGACGGCCTGGAAATCTGGAAAATCGCGGAAAATCGGCGGGCGGAAAGTCTACGATCGGGATAGCATGAGCAGTGGAAAACGTGAAGGATTTTCCGTCGATGCCATTGCGAAGCGTCCGAGTTTCCACGGACGAGAATTTTCTTTTCCCCATGTCGCGTCGAGGAAAACTCGTGCAGAATTATTAACTTTTAGAAGAACAACGCGCTTCAAAGGTGTTGTTCGTGGAATGGTGAACAAGTATATTATCATTCTGTTTATTTTCCAATCAGAGAAACAGCGTGGACACATCCACTATGCATTTCCAGCAGAGAGCTTTCAGAAAATCGAAGGTGCTATTTCCAGGAACAGGAAAACAGGTGTGGGCAGGAATTTTTGGATTATTGAATTTTGCAGTGAAAAAAGCAGTTGTGTAACACCTTTTAGTGGGCACGTTCGGAGTAACATGTTTCGAAACGTTGTTTAACGTTAAGTTGAGTTTGACTGATAGAATTTTCAGTGAAAATATCACAGTTGAAGAAAAGCATGATTATCTAATCTGTTGTTTATCAATGATTTTGACAACTGTTTAATCATTTAAACACAATTGTACTAAAGAAAGGTCTTGACCGATTTTTCCAGCAAGGTCAATTCACATTTGACTTTTTCTAGGTCGATGTTGTAGCTGCAGAAGGATTATACTGCGAGCGTGTAATAAAATTTTACTTTCGGTCAGCAAATTAACGGAGCCTCGACGTTTATAGACCACTATAGCCGTCGGTCCTTAATCTTTCCATTCAGATGCCGGTCGTTCCAGCGAACCCTCTGCAAACTTAATTGTCTCCGACTGAATGGGGACCAATGAAACGTTAAGGAAGGATCGAGGGGAAATTCAGAGGGAAGTGACCGTTTAATGGGCACGCCAATTATGTCTTAACTTCGCTATTGGGACCGCAGTAAACTGCTGGAGGTGGACTTTTCCTATTAAGCCTCCGGCAGAATACTCTCGCAATTAACTTGTCAAATTTTAATGAAGTCTAGAATGGGACGATAAAAAAATATCTTGAACCGGTACAGTCCTTTCTAGCACAGAGAGATTCTCAACGAAAACGTTCGAGCACGAATGATGAATTGAATGTTAACTAAGGTAACGTACAATGATTCTGGAAAAATTAGGATAGTTTTAGAGATGGAATAAAAAATCGATAGGAAAAGAATTACACACCAAATAATATAGACACCTTAATATAGACACAATCATAGCAAATCCAAATATCAAAGCTTGTATTAGCATCCACTCATTTTTCCAAAATTGTAAACAACGTATTTAGCGCTAAAAGACATTACTGTTATACTCACTTGTATTATTAGAAAATTCTTACTGTATTATTCCTGTACTCCACATTACTGTATTTACTTATATTATTCATGTAAAGCAAAATAAACCCAGTAGGGTTTCAAAATGCTCAAAATAAAAAAAAATGCAGTCATTTTTATGACAATGAAGATTCGAAACAATTGCAGATAGTTCTAGTCCAATAAAAAGAATTATTGATGTAATTCTTGGTGCAATGTAGACAATCTCCGAAAAGAAAATTGATAATTGCAAGATAAAGGAAATTTGTACACAAACAAGTGTACGTATAAATAAACGTTTGAGGAACGATTTTCAGTAATTGTAGATCTTTCAGAATATTTTCGACTAACATCATCGAGTACCGTTAATCGTTGGAAGTTCGAAGAAGCCTAGACTTTCTGCCTAGACGAAAGGAAAAGAAAAAAATTGTCCGTGGCACAGAGTAAGAAGAAGAAACGCTTTTCCTTTCGCAGGAAAGTGAAAGGGTTTCTAGAAGGACAAGGTATTAGGATTCTATGATGCTTCTAAGCTTCGACCACTCTTTCTAACTATCAAGATACCACCGACGAGTTTGATGACACTTGAGTAGGCTCGTAGAAGGAACACAGAGATTCGAGGAAGTGCTGCCCGAAGGATATTAAGTTGAATTAATTACACCTTTTAACGTCTCCCTGGGGACAATTAGGACCCCCACGTAATTGGACGAGCTTGTTAAGCAGTTAATCTAGCCGAGCGAAGTGGAAAAAACGAACTTCAAACGGTACGAATACCAGAGGATCAGAACGATGAGAAATTAGGGTGTGGGACAGGCGACCTTAGAAAAAAAGTGAAAGCCAATTAGCGGTCCCTTTGATACCAAGGACGTAGGAAATCCAAGAAGCTTGCTAAAGAGTTTTTCGAATTGGTCACGTGGTTGAGCTGGGAAATAAATTTTTATAAATGGAGCAATGAGAAACGTCGGATGGTGTCTCGTTGTGGAATAAAATTAACTGGAAACGTTACTGTAACGCTGTCGGTGTGGGCACCAATAAAAGAAACCTTCGTTAACGACGTCGAACAGACTAGGCAGCTAGGAGAGCTAGAAAGTGAAGTCGAAATCGTCGAAATTCGTTGACAATGATTTATTTCGAAGGCAGGAGGCCGACCACGGTCCACGTAAAAGCCCCATGGGCCAATTAACATACCCACAGAGGCCAGGGTAACAGAAAGCTTCTGAAGCTGCATTTCTGAAGGAACTTCTGAAGAAAAGTTTAGCCTATTTTCCTTCGGTAATAGAATTCAAAGATTCTCGTTCCTCGTTGCGTTTACCTTGTTGTTTAATGTCAATGAGAAACATAAACGCTCCACGTCAATTGTAGGGATCAATGAAAATGTATTTCTTCTTTTTTAAACATCCTGAAAAATATTGATTTTCGTCAGACACCCGATGAAACGATTGAATTTGCGTTGAAGTGTTAACTACTCGTTCGTGTATGATTTATTGTACTTTAAAATATCAATTGCTACTCTGTGCACGTGTGGCGAAAGATTTTATAATTATTTTATAAGGAATTGCTACAAGATGGATAATAGAATTTTTAAAATGTGCTTGTACGGATGTATAGTTGTTTCATACGAAGAGGCAAGTAAGTAGAGGGACTTATTCGCTTCGAAACGAAGCTATTGCAGAGTTAGGGAGATCAAGCTGATGATAATCCCATAGATTTGTCCGCGGTAGAAAGTGAAAGCTAATTATCGTGTCCTCGGGAAGCAGGGCGCCAGAAATATCATAGAGGTACCTTCCAAAAGTGTCTTTGACCCTGCCTTCAAGGGCCCACGCTGAAATTCTTCAGGGTCTCTACATATGTATACTCCATTTCAATACAGCGCTTCTTGCAATAAAGAATCAACGAAGTTCCTCCGAAAATGTTTAACCAACAGAATTGATCTGTTTGAAGCCGTGATTAAAAGACTTTTAGATTTAGCTTCTGCTTAATTAGTTCCTGTTTCTTGCAATTGATGAAGAGAATTTTGATTTTTTACAAAGATCGGTGTGTAACAATATAGATTGCTTTATAATTGCGCACGCAACAAATGCATAAAATCTACGATCTTTCGATCGGTGTCCCTTTAAACTGGCCAGATCGGTGGTAACGGATCTTCCAGTGATCTCCTTAAACGATTATTCAATTGTTAATACGCGAACAATAGTAACAACGTTACTGTGCCGTGATTAATTCGATTATTCTCACGGTGGATTACAGTTTTCAATCATCTTCGAGGTCCATAATCAATTTCCCACGGTAACAACGGCCGCCTAAACGAGAATGCAGGCGATCGATGCGTCTATGAAAACAGTGGGAACACATGGGATCGTTCGAACGGTCAATGGGTCTTGCTTCTCACGGTTATGGGACTCGCTACGGGAACAGAGCTTATAAAAGGGACCGAGAGTCTCTTTTACGGTCAGTCTGCTCGCAGCAGTCGACGACGCTTTCGTTGCTCTTCGTTATTCTTTCGATGAATTGCGCTGTTTCAAAATTGATACCAGTGCATGCTTGACATGCATAGAGATTCGGTCACAGAAAATTAGACTTATTGGTTTGAACACTGGAGTTCACCAACGCGTAAAATAATTTTGCAAAATCACTCACCGGACGGATGATTCGATAGCAAGTTGTAATCGTCTATCTGTAACGTGCTGTTTGGCCCTACTCTCGTGAACCTAACGACGTGGTACTGGTTATCGTTGACCTTGACGCTAACCTCACCGATCAGGTGGTTGTTCGTGCCCATGTTGTAAACAGCGACCACGTTGCCCTTCACCTGAAAATGGTTTAGAATTTTTTAAAGCTACAGTGACGAGTGTGAATTTATTTTCTTGGAGCAATTGCATCGATAATATTTAGAATCTACAGTGTTTGTTCACGCGTAGTTGTGAGTCAATCTTTTGTAAACTGCAAGTTTCTATACTGTAGAGTTATGGCAGAGTGGTATTTCATTTGCATTACCTTCAAATTAATTCCTATAACGATTCGCTATGTCTTTTATTGATTTGTTTGTGGATTTTATAGAGATAAAATAGATATTTGTTAAAAACATAGTCTGACATACGTTCGACGTCATTGATCGATTTGTAATTATAGTTGCAAATGCATTTTTAGTGCATGGTGAAACAATATGTCTAAAATTACAGATCCAAGTCCACGATTTTTTGTAAATTTTAATTTACAGACTCTGGTAATGTATTTTTGCTATCTTTGTTAATTAATCGATCAATCGTGGTAATACGAATTGAAAATATTCTATTTTTAGAATGGCTTGTTGGTTATTGGTCTGTTAAATGTATTCTAGTAATTATGTTTATGCGGACATTGTTAGTCACTCATATTTTTCTTCTCTGCAATAATTTGTGATATTTGCCTACTCTTGACGACAATACTTAATATATGTATAACAATATTATATTATTGTAACGATTTTAATTTTCAACAAAAGTTTGTAACAATGTAAAAGTTACTGTGGTTCATTTAATTTATGGAATATTATTTATTATATTATTCTGCTTATGTTCACTCAAGCTTTGTCATTTTTTACGTAGAAAAATGATTACTTAGTGTATAATTCATAAAATCTGTAATTACTGTAAAGTGAGGAGCTTCCTACCGCTTTTAATTAAAATTTCGTGTATTCGATTCTCTGTAGAGACTTTAAGATTAATTTAAGAACGATATATTGCATTAACTTGTCACATTCGATTTTATCAAGCACATTATTTTGATTTGATGTGGTCCTTATGGGTATTGTTAAATCTAATAATCGAATCATCTCGTCAACGTCTTAATCTAGCGGTTTTATTTCGGAATTCAATCACGATTAGAGCTTTGAATGTTTTTAATTACGTTTCTTCGTTCGCCATCAAATATTTCCACTCTAATACACTGATTTTTCTTCTCTTTATCTGCAGAATATGCCGACGAACATTTCTCTTTTAATTTTCTGTAATGTCGCCTAGTTTTTTTGATATCATTGATAAAATTTGTAACATGCCAATGCTAAGATCTTAATATTAAAGAAACATAGTTTTCTCTCGTTTTCTTCTCTTAATTTCTATCACATTAAACATTATCGCATAACATATGTATCTAGGTATACACAATTCTATATAACAATTCCACAAAAAACCGATTTGACTAATATTGCGAATATTCATCAGTTCGAAATATTAACAGTGTATATTCTACAATGTTAAATCTTTCAAAATTATTCATCTTTTCGTTCGCCATCCTCTTTCTCGCTACTTTCTGTCCATCAACGCTATAACTATCCTCCAATATTCTACACTCATCTTCTGTTTCAATTATCATACCATCTCCTAAGCAGTAACAATTTTTCCTCACACTTTTTCCACAACGAAAACTTTTTGAAATGTTTAAATTTGACAATGTGAATTTAGACTTTCATCTGTTACTAACAATTTCGATCTCGAGGAAATCGTTGCTGGAAGCAGACTCGATCTTGAGCAGCACAGCATCCTTCACGCTGGTAACGAATCCGAAGGCCACCGTATCCCTCTTCATTTTCGGTCTTCGATCCGGAGGGAACGTGTACGTGATAATTCCTTTCCCGGCTCCAAATTCATAAGCTACCGCCTCTGCAACATATTAAACATTCCAATTACTATCGGCCACAGTCATTTATCAAAATATATTATTATACATTCCATCGCTCGCATGACTGAGAATTTTTAATAGATTTCTAAATCATTCAATTCTATCAGAAATGTAAAAACACAATTTTTCTCAGAATCGAACATCATCTTTCTAATACAAGAATTAATTAGCTTCGATCTGAAACATTCTTGGCCATCGTACGCTCCTGTCAGATCAATTTTTATCCCGTCCAGTTCTCCAGCGATTCCCATAGTCAAAAGTTATCATGTAGCCAACGGTCTCCGCTCTCCGTTAGTAAAATAAACGTTTGCCAGCGGGTCACTGTTAGCTAGCCGTTTTCTCGCGTTTACCGGTACCGCTCGTTTCGCTGCGAACGCAACGCAGTCTTGTATAAACAGGCAGCGTGCAAACTGTCATCGTTGACAAACAGGGAATGGCCAAGACAGAGAGGGAGAGGTTCGCCTGATATTGCAAACGTCGTCGTCGTCGTCGTCTACGAAATGCATTTCTCTTTACCGTCGTTGCACGTCGGCCCGGTGAAGCTAGTCATGTCGCAGTCGCAGGTGTAGCTGTTCCATTGTTGCACGCAGGTGCCGTGGTTCGAGCACAGGTCATGCGTACACTTTTTCCCAGCGTGCAGACTGCTGTACATGTTGCAACCGGATTCCACCACAGAGCTAGGGACCACAGCATCCATTATCAGGTTCGTGCTTTCACCGCTGAGGTCCAAAGACGCCAGACATCCCTCGAAACCATGGTTGCTGACGATCTGCTTCGGCAGTTGGTTGTACTGAGGTTTATCCACTCCGCCTGCAACGATGCATTTGTAACATTAGACACGTGTTTTCGTTGAAAGCAATTTTCTGAAAGGACTAGTCTGTACGCGGAACATTCGTTCTTCAAAGCGATTACTTTATGCAAATTTCCTACCTGAATTTCAACAATCTGGGGTGAAATAGAAATTAATTTTCTTTCTTAATATGTTTAATCGATTGATAAGAATACAATTGAGAAGTTAGGCGTCTTCGTTGACGGAGATTTTGTGACCGATCTGATTTTTACGCGAAATATCAATTTTCTGAAGCAATTGCAACAATCAGGAACCAGTTCATTCATGATAACGTGCTCAGTTCCATAAAGTTCTACTGGATTCCGTCTCATATTGGGATTGCTGGAAATGAAAGACCTGATCTCTTAGCTGAAGAGGCTTCTTCCTATAGCGCTCCTAGTATTTTCCGCATTCCTTTCACCGATTGCTTCGAGTCATTTTGCAAAATTATGTTTGACAACATTCTCGCTTCCATAAAATTACGATGGTCTTACCAAAGGCAAAACCTATTTACAGAATTTTTTTTACTGAAAATCGACTTCCTTGGTTTTCACAGTTAAACTTATCCCGTTCAACTATTGTCAGTGTCAACAGGTGTAAATCAGATCACTATCATCTAGCTTCTTCTCTGGCTCACATTTGCTTTATTGATGATCCTAAGTGAACCATGGTTTATGGCAATGTAACTTGTACAACGAGGAAAGGCTCAAATTAATTAATAAACTCCGTACAATTAACTTCCAGCTTCCAATGTTAATAACCAAACCGAATATCAAAGCCTGTCATTACATGTTATCATTTTTTAAGAGCTGCGGTCTTAAAGTATAAGTGTTTCGTTTATACCTTTTGTCTTTATTATAATATTCATGTATCTTCACTTTCCTATTCTGTTTCGTAAATTTTTATTTTCTCTGTATTGTATGTATCGTTTTCTATATTTCAATTATGTTGAAATAAATCTCATATGAGATTTTCTATAATAAAAAAAAAATCAGGAACCAGAATCGATCGTTCTAAAATATGTTAATAATTTCTAAAGTGATATTGAGAATTTCTATATTCTAGAATTGTTTATATACAACATTTGTGGCCGCTTCACGTTACGTTATTACGTGACGTTACGCCGTCGCGGGTAGAGAAAAATCATCGAACGGAATCGAGGCAGGATGGACGCGGCAATGAAGGAAACTGGACCTTGGTCGGCTGAATGACAGCGTCAGAAAATATTGCTCGATTCGGAACCGCAGCAGGGTTCGTTTTTTCGGAGTCCGTGCACGCGCATGCGGTAGAACGTAGCGTGGGATGCAGGCTCGAAATCATTTTCGCTAGCAACTGCAACGGCGAACCAGGAGCGGTTTGAATTTATGGCAGCGAGAAGCAATGCGATCAGTCGAACGTGCGGTCGTCTCGGATCGGCGAACTCGTATGACAGAATTTCGAATATCGACAGCGCCACAGCTGCCATTTTTCCGACCCCACAGCGCGCGTATTTGCCCGATCTAACTGCCCGTTATCGAAGCTTTCTTCGAGGTAGGATTCCAACTTGTATTTGGTTCGAAGGGTCTAATGATAATGTTAAATGATTACTTGACAAGAACGATACATTTATCTTCGAAGATTAACCCTTAGCACTCGAGTGGCGCTACTAAAAATTGCTGTACTATTATTGAAATAATTGTTTACACTATCAGATATATCGGTATCTAACCAATTACTACACATTTAAGTATAAACGAAATATTGATTGATTGAAATTTTCGTTTATCATTGATCGAATCTGTGCGCCGAGAACACATATATCAATTATATATTAAAAATTTACGATCGAGAAATATTAACTATTACCATTTAAGTATTGTATGAGGAATTATATCAATTTCATATTTATCAAATTTAAAAAATTATAGAGAATGGAAATATTGTAGGTCAGAGGAAACGTTTAATTTTCGAGTTAAAATAGCTCCGAGTGCAAAGGGTTAACAAGTGTAATCACGAATAAATCAAGTTTTCAAGGCATACAGACTTTTTGTCCCACCTTTTAGCAAAAACCGACCGCTGGTGAAGCAGGTATCCGAGTTATTTATACGGCCATGTATTTGATCGATGATTTCATTGCTGCGTTATTACGTGACGGTCGTCGATTCTTAGCTACCGATTTTATCTCCGCGCCCGATGTATCGACGGAATCGATGTCCGCTGCCGAACGATTTATTATTACCGGATTCTCGGGATTCCTCGTAATTCACGAAGTAATATTTCACTTTCCGGGAGTATTAATACCTTTTCTGTTGGCTGGCGTCTCGATAATATTCCGGAGGGCGCGATATATTTACCGAAAATAATTATTGGGCGGGGCGTTACGCGTGGTTTCCATCGAGAGATGATCTCTCACACGAGAATGACAGGGTACGGAAAGAATTCTCCGAGATGTAGAAGTACTAAATTGCGGATTTTTACGCGCTTGGATAATACAAAGAAATTTAGAAAAACGACAATGTGTTTTTTAACAAGGCACATTGTTTAAAAGCGCTTCTATTTGAGGGATGATCTCTAATGAAAGTAATTAGATACGAAAGTAAACGAATGTCTATGAAAAGACCTCCATTTTATATATATGTTTTAGTATGAAGAAGACCTTTACAAGACGCGCTCATTTCATTTCAAGTCTAATAAAATCTTCGATAAAAACTCGCTCCTCGGGCGCGCAGTCTTTAATTAATCAATTGTCACATTCATATTTGAGCAACGACCTTCAATCGAGCTACTGTTTAAATCCTTTCTATTTCTAAAATCGTTAATAATTGATACAAGTCCTGATTTTTAATGCAATTCCTTCAGACTTGGTATTTCTTCGTTTTAAATGCGAATCGAACTTTTCTTTATCTTCTACGAAATTATTAGCGACAACGAATAGTGTGGCGAGGGGTTAATTCGTTGCGACGAATAATTTGAAGACGATGTACTCACCGATATACAATATCCCATCGAGATCGAGGTTCTCGTTGCTACCCTGGCTGATGAAAACAGTAACATAATCGTCGACAGCCAGCGTGTGCTTCTTGGGCGCTGGCCTGCCGATGCTGACAGCGTGCCATTTGCCATCGTTCAACCGTGATCTTGAGTTATCCTTGAACGTGACAGGTCCGTCGCCTAAATCGAACACATACTGAATGTGTCCGTTCACTAATTCCACGGCAATGAAGTCTCGTTCGCGTCCGGAGTTGAACAGGATCAGACCGTTTGCTTCCCTCGTCTTGAACTGAAACACAACAATCGAATGAATCCGATAAACACCAATCGCTATAGCATATAATTCGCGCATAGGTTTAGAGCTTTAAAGCAGAGGTCCTTAAACTGTGGTCAACGAAACAATTTTGATATTAACACATTACCGACCGGTTATTTTTTTTAATTGGAAAATCTCATATGAGATTTATTGCAAAATAATGCTTAGTACAGAGTATTACATATCAAAGTACAGAGTATATGGTATAGTATAACAAAAATATTATAAGCAATAGAAAAATCAAAAATACTTAAGCACGTAGGTTACATGTATTTAAAAAGGCTATTATATATAAACAAGCACTAATATTGGGTTCAGCTATTAAGCAACCTATGTCCAATGGCAATTGGAAACCTGCTCTAATAAGGTTCATCGTCCGGTTATTATTGTATAATTTTTAAATATCTATGGCACATGGCTAAACACTTTTTAATGAAACCTTCAATAGCAACAGCAATTTTCGTTGTGAACCAACAAGTCACCCTCATTAACCTCATATAATAGTTTCATTTAAGATTGTAATGTAAAAGGAAATTTCTGTGCTTTTTTTAGTGCAGCACAATTATTGAAAATCCTATTAACAGGCTTTCGGTAGGTAATGTGTTAACTTTACACCCCGAACTTTTCGCTTTTATTCAAATAACTAAAATAAATAAAATGCTTAGCGTTGGGATGGTGTACTCAAAAAATGTTGTTCAAGAGGGGGACCTAGGACTACATAAGTTTAACACTAGAACTACCGGACAAGTCAGAATGACCGGTGCGAATTGTTTTCTATTCGAAATATTAAAAGTATGCTTGCACGAAATCGAAATAAATATTATATTGTCGTTATTATAAGACAATATTGAATAAATTTTGCGATCGAAAACGATTTTAAATAGAATGATGATTTCGGCGCACAGGTTCGATCAATTATATTTTTTTTTTTTTCGTTTCGATCCTGGTGAGGATCATTTTCAAGAGATTTTTGCGTCTGAAACAAAATGTAACATTGCAAAAGCAAACCAAAGATAGAAAAAGAATAAATTTTTTAAACTGGAAAAATGAAATAATTTTTCTTACATGTTATATGGAAAATTGAAATTTAACGTTAATAACTACGTGTTGCTTCCATGCTGGTAGATAATGGACTGACACCTTGTTGAAGGTTAAGATGTAAACAGTGAATACAAACGGACAGAATTTGGAATTTGACCAATTAGAAACGTGATATATGTTTGCTGAATCTATAATAGGAGGCAAATTCAAAAACTCAATATTAATATAATTGATCGAACCTGTGCGCCGAAATCATCATTCTAATTACAAGACAATGTTTGCCAACTGCGTTTAGTGCTCGGTAGTTCTAGTGTTAAGCACCCCTGGTCTAAAGAATTATGAGATAATCATCGGTAGATGAACGTTATTCACGAATCGAATGGAAAACGAATTTATTAATTGTTCGAATATCCGTCATCCTGTGTAATTGTCGCTCAACAGAGACCAGAAAAGAGGTTCTCGACAGCTAAAATCGATATTACAACAGTTTCGAAGCGCTGGTATACGTATGTGGTCTGGTGAGGCTCGGGTTTGATTGCAAAAGCGGATCGTGTTTTTACAGTGTATGGGAATCGGGGGCGGTCTGATGAAAGACACCGGACGAAATGGAGAAACCCGTCAATTACGGGGGCCGCGTAATTACGAAGGTGATGACCGGGAGAAGCTAGTCTGCCACGTGGTGCGGAAGAACGAAGAACGATTGGGTTTTTTTCCGTAGAACAGCCGTGACAAGTGCTACGATTAATCCAGAGTTCCCGCGTTGCACTTTGTGCCACCGTGGCACGTATGTTTGCACGCGCACGCGTGCGTGCGTGTGTGTACGTGTTGGATAGGGTTTAATTGGGGTAACCTTTTGCGGGGAACACGTCACCGTTGACATTCCATTTCTTTTGCGGCCTGCACGCGGACACCGGAAATCTGGACCGTCACAATGATATATTTGATCGCGGACAGTCGACCCCGATGCAAACGAACTACTAACCAACACCCTCTGCCAATTTTATTACATTTTTGATCTTCTGAAAGGGGTAGCTGTTTGTCTTGCGAGGATTAATGGGATTTCCGTCCTCTTCGAAATATTCGAGCTGTTCCGCTTGGATTTGACACTGCGTCTTTAGGAAAATCTACCGTAACTAAATATAATTATGAATTTTGTGTACTCGTTACACAATCTTGGAAAGTCTTGGAAAGTTTAATGGGATTTTCCCATTTTTAGTACGACATGGAAGTTTTAGTTCAAATAGACTGTGGCTTCGTGAAAATATATGATGCTGTTGGGAATTGCTGTGTGCATTTATTTTTCATCTTTTGATATTTAATAAGGAGAAGATGTTTTGGAAGGTTTAGCACGTCTCATATAAATCAGAATACTATAAATGTAAATCGATGAACACTTTCATTAATTTTAACTGAAGAATGAACTGAAATGAACTGGAATTAGGTTAATGGATTTGAAGAGGGAGTAGAGAATGATTCGGAGAGAGCACTTACCTGGAAATAGATGTCCGTTTCGACGTACGCTTTCAGTACAGGTAATCCGACGAACGTGTGCTTCGACTTGAAGGTCACGGGATAGTGAACCGGATGGTTCCGTTTGCCGAATTTCCCGGTGACCCTGATGATCGGCGTGACGCCTTGATGGGAAGTTTGATGATTTCCGGAGCTCCTCGCTATCTCGAGATAAGGATAACCGTTGAACCAGATCTGCTGCAGTTGGCCAACGAAGTGAGGAATTCCCTCTCCCGCGTGCAGGTAACCGCCCACGTGAAGAGTGCGAAACTCTAGGATCCCTTGTTTGCCAAGCTGAATCTCAGCTGTTGAACAAAACACCGCAATTTATTCAAACTGCTGATTTTACTCGGTCCTGCAATTATTATTTATTCTTGATAGTACGCTTTCGATTGTGAATTAAAAGTCGACGCAGTAAAACTTGCATCCGCATTTCGTTCCAATTGTCTTAATTTTTAGTTGAAACAAATATGTAATGGATATTTGGTCCCCTCAGGGTTTCAAATCCCGTTCCACACATCTCACCTTTCACCAACACTGTTCCTATCGCCTATTTCAGCGGGACCTATTTTTTATTACGGTGTGTTCCGAACCACCTTAGTTCAAGCAAAGGTGGTGTCCGGAATTTTTATAATTTACCTTCTGCTGATGAAGCGAGGTCGTTGCCTCGCCATCATGCTTACATTGATTTTGCTGATGCTACTTTTCGGGGTTGTTGCCACTCCGAACTGCTTACAATTTCTTTTGCTGGAATAACCTTTCGGAGGTTATTGCTTCGCCGTATTTGCTAATCACTATTTCCGGACACCACACAAACATAAGTTCCACAAATATAACTTACAACAAAGTTCGAGAGCCATATCCAATATAACTAGTAAACAAAATTGTTTAAAATAAGTAACAGTCAAGGAACTGTCCTGTGAGGTAAATTCCACATAAAACACTTCAAATAGTAGGAAGTTTTTGGCACCATAATTGAATAATAATTCGTAGTGCAAAGGGTTAAAATTGCCAAGACGAATGTCACAGACTCATTTAAAACAACCCCTAAAAATGGTTAAGAGCTGCCACAGCGTTCTCTTCGGGTTAGTTTCGCTGCTAAGACGCAGTCTAAGCAGAACTTTCAAGTTCGCATTTCAATTTACGATAGCCACCTGCTCTCCCTAAGGATCCGTAAACCGGGTATGTTGCAGGGGCCACCAAATAAGAATAAATGCGATTAAGACGTGGCGTCGTTAATAAGAATTGTCCCGCAGCGAATACTGCTGTTACTTGGGGAAACTCGTCCGTGGACTCGCTCGCGGAAGTTACAGGGAAACTATTTTAATTATTAGCCGGTCCGAGATTGTCCCCTATCCAAAGCCCGCGGACAATGGAGACTCGATATCGGCGCATTGTTCCCTGCGCGGGCGCGAACGAGAATCTTACACCGGACCGACGCTATTAAGCTTAATTGTCCCCCAAGCACAATGTAATAAACTTTGAAAATAAGTAACGTCCCGCGGCGGCAACTATCGACAGGTGTCGCTAATAAATGTACCAAGTTCCCCTTTTAAAGTTACAGCTGGAACAACGGGGGGGCGCTGCTACCTCGAGATATCTTCCACCCAAGGTTTGCCTCGAAATTTTACGACACGCTCGATTTACGAGCCATTAAAAACAGTTTCCGTAGGTTGTTGTACACGCAACCTGAAAGACGCCCGCGACGTTTCTCCGGCTGCTCGTTAACATCGGAAAGTTTTAATATGTGCGAGGAGGCGATTGGTTTCCGAGACTGCGAGCCGTTTTTGTAATTTGTAGCCTCGGTTTATCGTTTTTTCTCGCGAGAGATCCCAGGTTGCTGTTCAGCGCTCAGTTTCATTTTTCTGTCTCATTTTTAATGTTTCATATCTTTGCGACAATTTCCCGATTGAAATTTGTCCAAACACAATACAGTTTGCATGGCATTTGTTTAATCCACAATGAATTGATTATCCGAACTAATCAGTGGAACATTCGAAATATTGATTTAAGAGGTTCAACTGAATCGTAGATACACAAGTAAATACAATCCGAATCATTTCGTGTTTGGGTTCATTTTAACCAGAAAAATGTCGACAATGTATTGGTAAATTAAAAAAAAATTAAAGATAAAAGAATTACATCAGATCTCTGTCACAAATATATCGAGACATTATATCTTTTACGGTTAAAGTAGCTAACATCTGAAATACTGAAATTAGACAATTCTTCTGCGCGAAGCTCGTCAGAAAGGAGAATTGTGAATTATTGAAATTTGTCCAGCATTAACATTCGCCTGTAGTATCCGGCACTTGGAGGTTTCGGATTCGGTGCGGCGCGGCGCGTTTCTTCGCTCGGAAGTTTCGAATGTCCGGCAGGAAATCAATTCGATTCTCGAGCAATTTCGCGAGTTGCTCCAGTTTCAATTCGATCAAACGATAAGCATTCGCGAAGTTATAATCAAATTCTCACCGCGTTACGGATGTAACGGGAACCGGTGCGATCGGGAAGCGGACGGGATAGGTAAGCTGAATTTGCCAGCGGTGCATGTAACTTCGGGACTGTGCACCCCGGGAAACTTCGCGTAACGGTTCGACAAAATTGCTGGCTGATCGTGATTAAAGGCCTCGTGTGTACGAGCGCGAGAGCGAGATCGTGTCTTCACGGAGGGATCAGTTCTCGGTGGCACTCTTCCCCCCGATTTGATCAGCATCTGCGGTCCAACGAATACCAACCGGATCGTTGTTTGATGTCAATTTACGATTCAATTAAACGCCGTTTGATTGGCTCACGATCGGCTCTATCGGTCGTTAGTCAAGACGGCCCTTAACAGATCACTACCAGCTGCCTGGCATTGTAATTTCGAACATGAGCTATGCCCTGTTTGCCACTTGTCAACACATTTCGCTCGCAATCACCTACCGTTGTTGTTATGCTTCCCTCTTTTCGAACAGGACTGCTGTTATCCAATACCGGATTAAATAATATTGTTATTAGATGTTCATCCTAGAATAAGGGTCGCGATATTTATTGTATTAATTCTGGTAATCGATTTTGTTGTAAATGCATGTTAATCCATTCATATTTGAAACTAATTCAGACAGAATTTTGTAGAATGGATAAAAATAAATATAATTAAGGATTTCGAAAAATCTTCGACTAGTTCCAGTACGATAAACCAGTTTTATAAAATTCTTTGTAGTTTATACTTTAAATCAAGCGGAATCAACGATACTTGCGTATCTAAGGAACTGTATTAATACATTGAAGACGAAGAATAGAAATTTCGTGAGCTGTTGGATTGATCGGGAGAGTTCGCCAGAGAGAATTCCGTCCGGTGTTGGTTATTTGCAGACGGTACGGAGGTTAGGCGTGCGGAGGCAGCCTAGCACCTTCGGAAATATCTTCGCCAGTCGGTGCTTCTCGCAATAAGAACAGAAGGACGTCATGCACTCAACCGGGCAGTAGTAATTATCGTGCGATCGATGCCGGCGACGGGCATCGAAGCGAGGACCGTGTGGAGCTTGTGGCGATACTAGGGCGGTCAAGCAATTTAGGGTATTGCCACGTAACTCAATATTGCTGGCACTCGCCATCCATTTAATAGGCTGATCTGGAGAGTGGGCCAGCAGGTTTGGGTGTCTCACTTTATTGAGAAGGCAGCGGACGCTTTGCCAGTGGACGTGCTCCTACTTGACAATGGCGGTGCTCGCTGTTTCAGGCAATATTTTCCAAACCGAGGACGTACTCGCCGCTCACCTTGTGCCACTGCCTCGAATTTTATCGTGATCAGTTTCACCGATAGTTTATACACTTCGATACTCCCAACGTTTTCCCATTATTTCATTGCCTTGACACCGCTGCGTGCATGGCAATGCATCCGACGCGGCAAATTGAAATTTCTTTAGCGGCACAACCAAACCAATTCGCGAAGTAGGAGTTTCTTTAAAAATTTGATCAGCACACTTGCGAAATAAATCGTACCAGTCTCATTCGTGATGTACCTAGAAATTAAACAAAATAATGTCGAAGATTTTCAGACGACATAAACGAATCTAAATGGTTTTCTTTGATTGTTAGGAATAGGAACAGATCTATAGAACTACATCCCGAACAAGGACGCGTGTCTTAAGATCCCGAACAATGAAGTTCTGAATCAGGGAATCAATTAACCACGTCGTTCAAGCAACTCCGAGCGGTCTTTGTACTTTTGAAAACGACTTTTCCTTTACCGTCCGCAACGGAACTATTTACAACCGACGAATTCAGATCAATATTTCACGACCCATTACTCACAGGCCCCGGTAATTCCTCAACATTCCCGTTTCCCCGGTTCTCAACAATCCACGCTCGAACTCTTCGCAACTTGCAGCGCAATTCACCGGCTCCGCGCGAAACTAATTTTCCAAAAATAATCGTTCCGCCGCTTCTCGACCGAATTCCGGCTATTTAAATTTGACCGAATTCATCAGAATTCGTTCCGCGAAGTTCATCGCGGCCGCCGCGCACGGTCCAGAACCTCATCCCCGAAACCACCCCTCCAAACACAACCCCCAATCCACCCTCAATTAGTTTTTTTTCTCGAGAACGTTTATTATTGCTTATTCTTCATTGTCCGAGAAGTTACATCGTTTATCGACAAAACTCTTGTTTAGATTGCAATACAAAATTTATTTACAAAGAAGTTACTACTAAACATCAAAGAACTCAATGCGATCAAGTTACTACAGCAACCGCATAAAAACGAAATTACGTATCCACGTGACGGATAATTGAATTAATTAAGAAGTCTTTGCAAGCTTTCCGTTCAACAATTCTATGGAAGTGATTTTGACACCGTTGACACCACAAATTGTGCAATATTATTTTATAAAAATGGAATAATGAGGAGAACCATTCCCACGATCTCCGTGAAAAACGTCTCTGATATTGACTGACGGAAGCTGTCCATGAAAAGTCGCATAATATCGGCGATGCAACGATGTAACTGCGATTGGCGGTCAAGTTGGTACACTTGTGAATATATGCGTCGGCGTTACGTCGCGGGGATGTTTGCGGGGTTGTGCAGAGGGTTTGCACGTGAAATGCAATTACGCATGGGCGTAGCGTGGCAGGGACGCTCGGCGCGGCGCGGCGTTGGTTATCGGTTATAGGCAGCGATACACAGGCGTCCTAGATACACTTCAATGCATTACGGCCGGGTTTACAAGAGATTGGACGCGGCGCATTGAAACTTTATGCTCACTCTGTACGGGCCGATTGGATTTTCCGAGCTGGCAGACCATGCCCGATAAGCGGTAATAGACTGAGATCGCGACGAACGGTTTTGAATCGGTTTTAATGGCCTAAAAGTATCCGACCGGCCGAAACCCTTGGCCAGCCATTGTAACGATTATTCAGATATTCCACCTGCTGAATATTTACAGCTCCGACTGGACTCCTCTCGCACCGATTCTGCCGGTAGAACATTCGTTTCGGAATAGTATTATACGGCCTGTCAAGTGAACGAGAATTTTTATGGTTGTAAGAAAAAACATAGCATATCACAATTTAAAAAAAATTTAGTTCGTGCATTAATTGAGCTTGGAGTATAGGATTTACGAATTTATTAGACAAAAAAAGTCATGGAAACAAATTCGACAGGGTCAGTTTAACCTGTTTATTATTATTAACTATTATTAACTATTTATTATAATAATTTTTTTTTTCATTAAACTTTCATTAAAACTATTATTAACCAATTTAACCAATGATAAATTAATCAGAGAATTAGTAATTAAAACTTTAAACAGTAAGGTTCTTTCGAACCTGTAAGGAATAGCCGTATTTATTATAAGCAATCGTTGACAGACGTATGGCCGAACTATACAGTTGAAAGTATAATATGTATACATACGTATTAGCAGACAACCCTATATATAATGAAATTTATAAAAGTAGAAAATCGAAAATAACAGAATTGTAAAATTACGATCGCCAACGAATTAGAAAAGAAGACAGATCGAAACGAACGCGCCCGTGACAAACACGTCTGTCAACGAGTGCTTATAATAAATACGGCTATTCGTTACAAACCGCAGATTTAAGCAAATGAAACTTTTAGCATGTACGTTGAGAAACTCCATTGTCGACTCCCGGCTCGAAATTCCAGCCGACTTATAGATCTCCATGTGGAAAACGCACTGTTTATAAGTAGCGGGTCTCCAGGAATGCACCTAGCAGCGAGTGCTCGCGCGAGAAGGTGCATTCCTGGTGCAGGATCGATCGCCGAAAGAAGGGGCGACTCGACGCAGTTCTCCGTGAATTCCTGACGGCGCGTCGTCGACGAAACTTCCCTGCCATTTTTATTTCGCTCGCGACGAAGCGACGCGACGATAGTCCTCCGCCCCCCGCGTTCACCGGGGTTGCGAAAACGCGCAACCCCCAGGCAACGGGGAAGTGCGCGCCCGTGTCCTTTTTCATAAATAATCGGTCCCCGGAAGCGGCACGACAGGAAGCTCGGCGCCGTTTTTCCGACGGAATTTGACATCTCCTCAATACGGACGTTCGCGGAGAACGCTCCCGGAATTATTCAGATTCGACTCAAGGATCTTCTTCCAACGCTTTCGGTCGCTTTCAACCGGGGAAAATGTCTCGCGATGCCAGACCCCCTGATTAAATAGAGAGCAACGTTCTCTCTCTTCTTTTCCTCCTCGTTTTCAACGGAAAATTTCTTCCTCGCCCCTGTCGACTTTTCAATGCCAGATCATGAACATTTTCTTTTCCAGAAAAGTTCGGAGGATTGCTCTGAATGTTTGTAAAGATGATCATACATTTATGCAAAATAGATATTTTATTTTTTTGTTTAGTGGTTTTACGAAATTATAAGAGACGTGTCGATACTATTGAATTCTTGCAATCTTTTTATCGTTTGATGTTGCACCCGCCCATTTCTGCAATCATTGCATAAAGTTCGCAGTATATCAGTAATATGTTTAAGTATTTTCTTATCTCGTTTACCTTTGACAGTGTAACATGATGCCGAAGGGAATTTATAACAGAAATATTGTGTGCACGATCGAACGCATTGATCAAGTTCTGCTACAGAGGCGAAAATCGCACGAAAATTCCGTGGAATTGCATCGGTGATGGTCCGCATATTGAATTAAACTAAAACATCCCCCCCGGGAAGTTCAAGCGAGAATTATTATTATTACCTGCCGCGTTAAAGTGAAAAGCTGGCGCGCAGTTTTCCCTGTTCAATTTGGTTATTCGATGAAATTAGAATGATAGCGGATCAGCCGGAATTGTAGTGGTTTCTGACAGTTCCCGTTGAACACGGTGTGTCGGTCATATTTCGAGTTTTGTAAAGTGATCGGTTCGAGTATACGAAATCGAATTGAATAGTAACAAATGTCTAGTCCGATAGAATGATATTCCACGATCTAATGGAATGCTGTAATCAGCCGTGATTAAAATTGAAATAGTTTCGGTGAGAATGGTGGATCGCAACGCCGGAAGTTTTTCGAAAACAGTACTTTCCGCGTCTTTTGTGTAGTTTGCAGCAAAGCGTTTGTTGCACACCGTGATGCACAACGCTCCGAGCGAGAAATATGGCGGAGGAACAACGTAATCTCAGAGTTTCGGACACTATCAGCTTAAAGTTCGGGACCACCTGAAGCGCGATCCCTCTTTGCGACGGAAATGCTACTGCTGAACGAGGACATGGGGCTTGGCTGATGGGTTCTCATAAGCCGTTGTCTCGGACATGGTCAGAGAAAAATTCTATGGTGCTTCCTAACCCTTTTGAACCGAGAAGAGCTTCGCTGTTGGTAGAATGTACCGATTAAAGGAAGATGGTGGGCTATTTTTCTTGCGAGATCATCTTTGGCGGTGGTTTATGCTTCGGTTTTACTGGTTCGGGATTTAGGCTAACAAGCTCGGTGGGTTTAAGATAGGGGATGCTGTATAAAGGTCAGACACATCGCTGGTATACAGGATTAATTTTCGCAGAATGTTTTTCGGGGGTTCTCCGGGAAACTTTGACGGTGACACTTCAATTTTTTCTTGAGTGTCCAATCAGGTTTATTCGTGGTTATGGTTCTTCTCTACTGTTCTTATCTTGAGTGCTGTGCTCGTGAATTTTCGAGGCTATATTCGTACATGATGATTCTGTTTTATATTCTTTCGTAATACAGGATGTCCGATTTTGTATTTAATACTAAAACTGTGCGCTCCCTCGCGAAAATGGCAAAGCTGAATTTATACAGTGTCTTGATGAAAACGCTGCACCGATAACACATTTTCCATAAATGTATTAAAAAGTGTAGCTACAACTTGGTTTTCATTAGATTTTCTCAAACCTTCACGAAACAATGTTGGCTTCCATTAACTACAAAGCTTGTCCTCCGATTTTATGCAAATCCTTAATCGAAATTCTCTGCAGCTATTCGAAGAAGAAAAGTTAGAAAGAAGATTGCATTTCACCGACAGAATTTTAATGTATTCTAAATACAATATTTAACGACATTCATCAATTTTTCTACAACACACCCTGCTTTAAATTGCATACACTCGTGACGAACTTCTCAAGCAGAGTGTAAAATAAGCCAACTCCGTGTTCCTTTTTCTCAGAATCTTATGTGGCTACCAATCTCAAATTTTTCAATCGTCTAGCACAAATGCATTGGGTGATTGGTTTAACAAAATTTCAACTTAGAGAAATAAAAATATGATCACCGAAAAATTTCACGGGAGAAACATTTTTTGGGGATGTTATATGTATACATTTTTTAAACCGTCACTTCAACATTCCCTTTCAGCTAAAATACACATCTAGCATGATACTCGATGCCCGAAAAATTTCAAATCGATATCGCCAGTAGATTCCCAGAAAAAAAATCCACTTCTTTCAAGACAATAATTTTTGGCGAATCGTCGGTTTCCGATGAGGGCCCCGCAAAAATCGAAATGAAGTTCGTTCCCTGCGAAGTTTTCCGAAGAACTCCGGGTGCATTTTCCTGTCGTCGTTCACAAGCTTCGCAATTTTCTTCGATCGAGGATCGTCCGACCGCGCGGGCGCTCGAGTAAATTACATATTTCCGGGGGGCGGGGTCTGGGGTCGCGGGTCGCGGGATGAAATCACAAATTCTAAATGCACCCGCTGGGAGTGCAGGCTGTGACGCGGTTGTTTGCATTCAGACGGCGATCCTTTGAATCGAGATTCTGTTATGAATGCTAATTGAAGATTTTCCAGGACAAGTCGCCGTGGGTGTTTCAGTCGGTCGTCGATGTGCCGACACGTATGTCGCATGGAAATAGAACCGAGCGAATCCTGCCCGTTGGAACTCATCAATTCTCTGACGAACTTCGCTTTTTTCGACGACTATGTCATTCTGCTTCGACGACCGAATGCATAGATCACGGAATATACCACCCACGCAACTAAGAAGTCCAACGAAAACAAAGATAAAACCGGAGGAAAATTCAGCGCTGCGACGGTCGAGTAACATAAAACTTTAAACGATCTTTTTAAATTTCAAGATTCGACATAGAATATATTCTATTCGATATATCGTATCGTGATTGAAAATTTGATAAGGAAAAAATTGTTAGTAAAACCCAGTATATAAATATTGATATTTTTATGAGAATACAGAACATATATAAAAATGTTTGAGACCATCGATTTTTAAATGCATAGGAATTTATAGGGATTAGTGTGAAATAAATTAATTTAATCTCAAGCCTAATGCTTCCATCGGAGTGCAGAATGGAGCAACATGGTCATTAAACTCTACTAAAATGTATAGTAGACCTAGTTTTAAATTTTAGAGAATGCTGTCCCCTATAAAAGCATAAAAGCTGTTAATCAAGCTGTAGCATCTGTATAAAATTATATAAAATTTTTAAAAACTCCAAGGGTTATGCTCTGCGTGAAATTAACTTTTTACCAACCATGTCGTCAAGCATGGACATAAAAATGCAACGGCACCGGAATATGCAATTCCGGATCTAAGAAGTACGACGACAAGAAAGATAAAACAGAACCAGGAGGAACACGCAGAATTTCCATGGACGGATCTTGAAATTTCAAGAAAAATATCATGTTTCCTATCATATTGCTGTTGTGATGTACGGAGACGTTCTTGCGAACGTGGATCTTTGTAGATGAATTTATACAGGATAGATCTAAATAAAAAATTTAATCTCTTTGCTAAAGCTTCCGCCAGAGTGTACAATGAGGCAACATTCTCGTTAAACTCTGCTGAAATTTATAGTGGGGGTTTATTTTAGAGAAGGTTGCCGGATATAAATTCATAAAAGCTGCAGCCTCGATCATGTAGGTCAGCGAACACTCTGTTCGCATAATACACTTTTTGAAAACCCAAATGATTATATTTTGCGTAAAATTAACTTTAAACAAACCACGTGTCGTCTGTGCGAGTGTTTCATTTGCAACATGTGTAGTAATCGTTTCAAATGTTAATACATGTGTACATATAGCAGACTGTATAGTACATCTGTACAGATAAAAATGACTAGATTAAATTTATTATTATTATTTATTTATTGCTTTAACCCAAATAAACTATCGGTTAAATTTATTTAGAGTTATCGATTAATTCAAGATTAAATCTGTGTTTGTATTTTTAGCGTTGTTTTCAATTGAAATTACGAGAATCGTGGGTAGATCCAAATATGCGTGACATTTCCAGTAAAACTGCCTGAAAAAACTTGTTTTTTCCGGGAAAAAATGCGATCGATTCAATTGTTTATCGCGTTACAAAGGCCACACAGCTTCCAAAATTTGAGTGCATCGTTTCTCCTTGACGTTTCATCGGAATTTCATTCGAACGCAACTACGAATGCAGCGCTAATGCACCGAACGCAAAGTGCTCGCGAAGTTACTATCGAGCCTGTCGATAATTTATAAACGCCCGGTTTAATACTTTCGGCGTGCTGTCAAAGCTGCAAATTATTATCGAATATGTCGGCTATCCGGTGCCATTTCCCGTTGTTCGTTCCCGGGCACATTTTTTCCGCGAGACTTTCCGCCGCATTTCCCGGCAAGCGTTTGAATAATTAAAGAAAATCGTAGAAGTTCCGCAAGATGAACGCGGCGTAGACCGAGTCTGGGTGGCCGCTCGAAATTAAAAAATTTCTTCGGCGATTTTTCACGCAACTTTTGCACACCGCCCATTGTCCACGCTGCTGATGCGGTATGCAAATTGGTGCTCGACAAATTACTTTGCACGGTTGCGGTTCCCGTTTCCTAAGCGTTCCTCCACCGCGCCGGTTTTCTTAATTAAGTTTGTAAGTGACCTAATACCGGAAACAATTTTCAAATAATAGAAATCTACTGCACACACACACACGAAAGAATTTTTTCATGTCCAAAACAATTTCGTTTTCGTCCTTCTATTTATTGATGTTGCAATTGTTAGCATTCCGTGAATATGTGTAAAGTGAATATTTTAAAACATTCTAGGTATTAACAGTTCTCTGTATCTCGATCGACAATTGTTCAAAACTACAATTAATGTTATTGACGCACTGGTTCGATCAATTGGAGACAATAAGCAAATTTGCAAAATATCACATGATGGTTTGCTCGGGTGACTTCAAAGGATTCATATTTGCCGCCACTTATCGATTGGCCAATACATAAATGAGTGTTCTTTGATTCGTTGTCGTTTAAAATCTTATTGCTTTACTCAGTCCACATGCCACCGGAATAGAACCAACATGCGGTTTCTTGACTCTCAAAAATTTAAATTAGTAGATGTAGTGAGTTTAAACATTTGTTTTTCGTTGTTAATACCTTAGTGTTTTCTGCTTGTTTCGGGAAGGCGTTTGCCTAACCATATATTAATTAATTGATCAATTCTTACCACATTTAGACCAAAACGTTGAATTAAATTTCATGTGATATTTTGCAAATTTGCTTATTGTCTCCAATTGATCGAACCAGTGCGCCAATAACATCAATTGCAGTTTATTCTAGGTATTATATTGTTTTTTTTTTGTATGAAAGATGAAACGTGCGAAGGAAAATTGCTAAGTGGCATTATTAATCGGCATTTTGAGTGGATAAATTATGATTTACAGCAGAGCATGAGCGAAGAGGGTTAATGAAGGAAGAATGAGAATTTCTACGGGAGATCTCGCTCGCTTCAAGTTTGACGCTGAGCGAGTTACCGTCTGCATAAAATTCGCGAGCGTTCCACGTCAATTCCGTCCCTTCTTATGGCTGTTCTCAGGACTTTTTTTTTTTGTAAAAAAGCTCGCCCTCTGTGTTTTACGCGTCTCCGAGCTTCTCGGAGAACACTCGAGGCATCTAATTTTTTAACGTAAGAGCAAAAGGGGGCCACGTCACGCGACGACGATTACCGTTGGAGTCGTCGCCCGACGTCATTACAGTCGGATGAAACATCCGTCCTTATGTTCCGTTCCGCTCCTCCATTTCCCGTGGAAAATGTAGAATTCGCGGAATACAAACGTTTGCGGAGGAAATTATTTCGGCTCGTGGAACGACTAATGGCCCCGACCGCGACCGGTTGAATTAATATTTCTCGAGGGGATATTATTCAAGCTAACACGGTCACGTACGATTGATACCAGCCCGTTTTCCATGCTGTTACTACAATTTTTAATTAATACCGCGGTAAGGATACACTTCGAATATTGTTTCCTTTTTGGTTTTTTTAAACCGGTCGATGTCCCTTTGATTTTACGTAATTACTAGACTGTGATCTTTATGCATTTACAGGACAATTGAGTATAGATGAAATTCAAAACCGTAGGTGAAGTTTGAAAGATTTCAACACATGATTGTTCATATATTAAAATGATCAAGGGATGAAAAACAAGGAAACTTGTGATTGCAGAGGCACAGCAGAGTGATGTAGTAGTTGCTGAATCATGTTTTGTGGCAATGTAATTTATACAATGATGAGAGACTCTCATTGATTAATAAACTC
Source organism: Lasioglossum morio (assembly GCA_916610235.2). Taxonomy (NCBI): domain Eukaryota; kingdom Metazoa; phylum Arthropoda; class Insecta; order Hymenoptera; family Halictidae; genus Lasioglossum; species Lasioglossum morio. The sequence continues at coordinate 5,533,244 of OU744330.1, read as the reverse complement.
AGTAAAATGGACTTCCAGCTTCCAATGGATGTCTCAGTAATGATAGTCAAACCTAATATTAGGGCCTGTCATTACATGTTATCATTTTTTAAAAGCTGTGGCCTTAAAGTATAAGTTTCCTTTTTTTCCTCTTCTCTTCTCTCTCTGTTCATATACTGTTCCTATTAATCATATGTTCGTATCAGTCTGTTTTGTAATCTTCATACTCTGTATTGTATGTAGTGTATTTCTGTTTTGTAATTATGTTGTAATAAATCTCATATGAGATTTTCTATAATAAAAAAAAAAAGTGATGTAGTAACGTATTTTTAGACAGGATGTTGTTGGGTCCTTAATGGCAGGAAGATAGTCATAAAACAGAAAGGCCTGGCGAAAGCCAGGCCCAAAGGAAGGAAACCATTAAAGAGAAAGCGTGCTTAACGAAAACCGGGCCTAAGAGTCGGCTGGCTTTTCCCAGGGTGACACACAGGCTATGGGGATGAGTGAGGATTGGAGAAAGTTATTTTTGTGAGAGATCGGGCAGTTCTGAGTTGATCGCGAAGAGTGAAGGTATTATTTATTTATTTATTAATGGTTTATTTTTTTAATGTGGTCGCATTAACATCTAGGTCATTAGCGACCACATGGTTTATAAACAAATATATATTACATGTTACTGAAAGGGTTACGGTTAATATTAACAAACAAATTATAGTAATTCATAAATGCCGATAGATTTAAAAAAGAGGAGGACGTTTCCAATGTTGTCATCGCCTAGATTTGACTTGAGGTCATTTTCAATGGAAAATCTGGATCGTTGAGTGAAGGTATTGTGCGTTGCTTACGAGTTAGAATACATATTGCGTTTTCCATTTAATCTAAGACCTATTCGATCCCTTTTATATATATATATATATATATATATATATATATATATATATATATATATATATATATATATTTAATAAACAAAGTTCAAAAACACTGTTACCACAGTTACGACGAATAGAGTATTGATTGCAAAACGCTCAAAAGAGATCGCACCTTTAGATGGGACCGTTAGTTTAGTAATTTCGCGTTAAATCTTGAATGCCGACGTGTCTATGGCGCGCGAGGTATACGAATACGTTAGTCCGGGTTCTGTACACGACCAACGAAAATAATGGCGATATTAATTTGCCCGGTTCATTGTTTTCTTTAAAACGTACCCCGGTGCATCGGTTCTGTTCGTGCCCGGGGGCTGCAGCTCGGAAACCGCTCCGCGCAATATCGTATTTCAAAATCCCTGTTTAGCATAAATATCCGGGCAACAGCCGAGGCGAGCACAGGCAATTCCGGTAGGAATTCCGCGTACAGAATGCGAGAAGACGGAAGGACAATACGTTGCCAGCGGAAGGAATACGAAAGAAATCGGGAAAGATAAAAACTGAAAAGTAAATCCAGGGGACACACCGGAAACGGTGAGGAGGAACGTTAAAAAGAATCAGCGAGGGAAGCACAGTTTTATTTAGATTTCCTATCGGAGTATTGTTATCGGAACAAGAAACCGGGCGTTTTGCTCGGAAAATGAAATATGAGCCTGGTCTTGTCGCGCGACTCCGCGAATCCGACTAATCAAACCGAGAATCGTCGTTCCATAAAATAAAGTTCCATACAGTGTTTTTCGGAAATAATGGAATTGTCAGTTTTACGTTTGAAGTTGCTGATTAGTACAGAACCGTTTCCAGGAGCATTCACGAGTATAATCGAGCATCTAGTGCGTTGTATTCGAGGAAAACCGATGCGACCATCTCGTGTATATCCAGTCTCGCAAAATTGTGTCCGAATGTCTAGGGAATAGTGAAAGATATCGGCGCGACCAAAGGCGAGAAAGGATTGATTTCGCATCGACGACTCTTCGTCAGATCCTCGCGGCTCAATATTATGTCTTCGATCTGTTTCGAAAAGACTATTCGACGAGGCAATCTCGGGGGATAGCGCAAAAGTTTCGCTCGAATGGCGCGACGACGCGACGCGGGGATCTGATTTAATAAGCTCTCCTTTCCCCCGTTCGTACAGTTGTCGCTCAGCTAACTCCACCTCCGGTATTCCCCCGTTTAATTGCATGCACGAGGCATTAATTATAATTGCTGTTAATTAAAACAGACGCCGAACACCAGGCTTCGGTGTTCCCGCGATGTATTGTTTTCGCCGGCCGACTTATTTGAATGTTCCTGGTAATCAGTTTCAATTATCTGCCGACGAAAAGTTGCAGACGATGAAACGGAAACACCGCAAACGAATTAATTAGTGAGAAATCGAACGATGTTACAGAACATTTCGTTGATTCGATCCGTTTCGAGTCACTCATGGTTCTGCTAACATTGAAGTTGAGTAAACACGCGTAAGCATCGCTGTTGAGATTTTACGTTTGAGCAAATTATTATGTACTAGAGTCAATAAAATACATCTTATTAAATTTAAACCAGCACAGTGCACGGACGTCCCAAGGAGTTAAACAGTTCAGTACCATTTTATACTATAATAAATAGCTTGCGGATTTAAACAGCAGAAGCAGCATTAAATTGTTAAATAGAAAAAAGAAATTCCCAAGTGGCTCTAGTTTCCTGCTGTAGGTGCAGATCATCTCTATTTCATTATTAAAAATCAGCAGACTAATTAATAAACAGGAGCGACACGACGATGACCTAGAGTTAGGAGACAGCTTAACGAACGAATTTTCTTCGCGCGAGGTGTTCCAGCTCTTTAAGGACGAAAACGATCGTTCTGGCAGCTTGTAAAAGCGCGAATTCTTTCGCTCTAGGAGCCGAGCGTTCTTTATCGCATCGGGAACTAATCGGATTGCCTCTCATTGATGGTAATAGGTACCCGGCACGAAACGCAACTACAATACCGCTGCTATTTACCCTATGCAATCGTCGTCGACGCAGCAGCGTTTCGAAACCAATCAACTGTTTTACGTCTGGCACCGACACACAATTTACTCGGTTCCAATGCTCCTTACCTTACCACCCTTCATCCTTCCACCTGCGCACCATTAAAGCCTGTCGTTTCATTTGCATCGGTACACCTTGTAACAGAATACCGGAAACTCTAGGGGTGAGTTTCCGTTTTCGAACGCTATATGTACCGCGAATATTAGTTTTAATATCGCGGCTACTACTGCCGCCGCGCCCGCGTTTCTATACTTCTTCCAACCGAGAGCAAAACGTTTCTTTTTCGACAATAAACGCGCCGCTCTATTTTCCCCACTTAGTAAGAAGAGGAACTCTTTTTTTTAATTGCGACGCTGCGTCGTGCCGCACCGGTTGTTTCAATGAAATATCCCTTTGTTCGGCTGCGCGAAAAACCGCCCGGAAAATTCTACCCGCGGCAATGTCTTGGCGAGATTGTTTCCGAAAATTTTTGCTGTGACAAATTAATTTCTTGGTCGGCCATATATGCTGCTTGACGAGAGAATTTCTTGGTATCGTGTGAAAACTCGTTTTTGTAGAATGTTGTAAAGTAAAGAATTGTAAAAATACATTCAAACGTGGTATAGTAGATTTTTTTTGAAAATTGATGGTGCCGACATGGTGATAGAAAAATGACACCGGAAATGGCGAAATTGTTTTCGAAAATTTTTGCTGTGACAAATTAATTTCTTGGTCGGCCATATATGCTGCTTGACGAGAGAATTTCTTGGTATCGTGTGAAAACTCGTTTTTGAAGAATGTTGTAAAGGAAAGAATTGTAAAAATAAATTCAAACGTGGTAGTAGTTTTTTTTGAAAATTGATGATGCAGACATGGTGATAGTAAAATGACACCGGAAATGACGAAATTGTTTTCGGAAATTTTTGCTGTGACAAATTAATTTCTTGGTCGGCCATATATGCTGCTTGACGAGAGAATTTCTTGGTATCGTGTGAAAACTCGTTTTTGTAGAATGTTGTAAAGTAAAGAATTGTTAAAATAAATTCAAACGTGGTATATTTTGATGGTGCAGACATGGTGATAGAAAAATGACACCGGACGCTAGAAAAATGACAAACGAAACGAAAGACGGGAAAATTGTTCTCGAGCTGGCTTCCATCCGTCGAGCGGAAAATCGTCATGATTTTTTAACGCGTTTCCGGCTGTTCCAGGGACGGGGTTCGGTCGAACAACGTACTTTAAAGAATATGTCGCTCGCGAGGGTAAATTGTACGTCCGATGCAGCTGCAAAATAGTTGATTGGTTTCGGAATGCCGCTGTCGGAGCTTGCAGCGCGCAAGAGACTGAGCGCGGCGCGGCAGCCCTCTCCGCGCCCGTTCCAGATTGCTTTTGTTCGTTCGTTTCATTTATAAGTTTTCATTCGGAAGTTTCAGAGAAAGTTGGTCCTCCTATTAGGACGTAATACACGGAAGACCTGTGGCTTTTATTTTCGGGCGAATCTGCTCTTGTTTTTCGCCGGAAATCGTTTCATTAGAATGCTGATCGCGTCGGTATTGCCGGAAATGTTCTACAATAACGTTTTCGAACCAAAATGACCCGAGCTTATGGTTTTCATAAATATTTTATTTTTAGTGCTTTCTGGAATCTAAATGGACATCGATTGAATCAGACACAAATTAACCCTTAGCACTCGAGTGGCCACACTAAAAATTGCTGTACCATTATTTAAATAATTGTTTACACTATCAGATATGTCGATATCTAACCAATTACTACACATTTAAGTATTGTACGAGGTATTATATCAATTTTATATTTATAAAATTTAAAAAATCATAGAGAATGGAAATATTGTAGGTCAGAAGAAACGTTTAATTTTCCAGTTAAAATAGCTCCGAGTGCAAAGGGTTAAAATAATTTTCATTGCGATGAGAAAAGGTTATTATCCTCGAAGAGGATAAAATATTGTAGTCGCTAAAGATAACAGTTCTAACACGCATTTTTGTGTCTATAATAATCATTCAAGACCGTAAAAATCCACAGCAATTTTGTCATTTAGAATTCGAATGAATACTTCATTGATGACAATCTAATATCGCAGATTGTATTGCAGAATCGAGTTCAGCGTGGGAATAGACGATTGTGCAGATCCGCAACGCATCGCTACGCACGTGCGTCCGATCATTACGAGGCACGAATCTACGAATAGAAATATTTCTGGCTGCCATTTCGAGCGGTTCTACCCGTTCCTCGCGTTCGAACGCGAAACGAGAGTCCCTTTTTGTATTCGTATCTCGTTAGAGAACGAAAAGCGCGAACAAGATCAGCGGTGTGCAGAGAAACGCGCCAGGCTGGACAAGAGGAGCCTGATGCCAATTGTTGCACGCCTAGCCCCGTCATAATGCCCATTGAGACGCAAATTTACCAAAATTCACCGGCTGTCCACATTTCGCGAACAGACTTTTCGATTTTCGATAAGTGTTCCCCGGAACTGTCATTCTCGCTATTTATTTTCCTTTACGCGAACCGTCCCCTTTTTCCAGCCGATTTTCAAGGGAAAATCGTTTTAACGTGCTGTTTGGAATATCAAGTTAACTTTCACATCCTCTCCCCCAAAATCATTCTACAAAAGATCCTCGACGGATTGTTACCTATTTGATTTTAAACTTTAATTAAACAATCCCATGATTTTTTTGAATTCGACTAAGCAACGTGAATGTCTTTGAAGGAGCTAAATTGTTATTCCATTGCGTTAATAAGGCAGGTTTTTTCATTTGAGAAAGTGAAACGCAAATAATAAAAATCTGTTAAACAACAGTGGTAAATAACGTGTCGGTTAAAACGCTCTTAGCAGAGTCGTGTTAACTCTTAGCACTCGGCTGTCCCCTCTGAGGCACCACTAAAAATTGCTGTACCATTCTTCAAAATATTGTTTACATTATTAAATATATCGGTATCTAATCAATTACTAAACATTTTGGTACTGTATAAGGTAATGTACCAATTTCATATCCATAAAATTGCAAAAATCATAAGGTATGGAAATATACTAGATCGGAAGAAATATTTAATTTTCTAGTTAAAATAGCTCGTAGTGCAAAGGGTTAAATCATTATTGCACTAAATGAAGGCTTAACGTATGTCGCCACTTACTTTGAACGGTAGGCTCGTTATCGACATGAAACCTGAGAGTGTTCGCCCGTCTCGAAAATTTCAGTGTGTGCCACATGTCATCGTTCAAACCTTGGCCAGCCGTAAGAACCTGCAACAGAAATTGTTATATGCATTATACACAATTATAATCTCTATAGAGCTTATTACTTTTAATCCCCGGCTGTTAAAGAGAATGTGGCGACGTTTGAACAAACCTCTAACAACTCCATTGTTTCTGTTATTTATTTTCTGAGTGTTTGCATTAACGAGAGATGCCCAGAACGGTGGGTATGGCTCAGTTTGTATATGGGACGTTCGTCCAGAAACGAGATTGATTACGCGTCGCAGGATGCATCTGCTCGTCGTCGACTCAAACGCCGAGGAAATTTGTGCCGCGGCGCGCAATGAAAGCGCCTCGAGCGGAAACGCGCCGATTGAATTACGTCGCGCGGATGCAATAATGGATACTTAAGCGCGAGCAATTAGCGGGAACCGGCCGCTACCAGTGCTTGCCATTAGGGAAACACAACGAGGCCAGTTTCGGGGGTTTAATGAAGACACGGGCTGCCTACGGACGGAAGTTACGAGAGATCGGTGCGTCGCGCGTTGCGTCGCCTACACGTAGAGTTTTAGCTTCCCCAACGAACAACTGTTGTTGCACTTAACAATTTTGTTAAGTGTCTGCAATTATAAATATGTAATTACATTACATATGTAATGGATATTTGGTCCCCTCAGGGTTTCAAATCCCGTTCCACACTTCTCACCTTTTACCAAAACTTTTCCTATCGCCTATTCTTTTTTTTATTGGAAATGTTAAAAAAGATTTATTACAACATTGGATATAAATGTACAGACATACAGGAAAAAAATATAAAGATCTGTGAAATAACATTATAACAATAGGATAACACCTAGACTCGCAGATTACATTTGTTTAAAAAACTTATAATATGGTGGCAAGCCCCGATGTTAGGACCCGACAAAAACATAAAAATGTCAAGAGGTAGCTGAAATCCCAGCTTATGAAGTCTTTTCGAAAGTATAGATCTTTGTGTATTATTATAGGTCACACTGCCCAATGACGTGATTTGGAGTTTCACTCTCAGAGTTACATCTACACGTAGGATTGTCAACAAAACTAATGCGCTCAAGAGAACCAGCTAAGTGGTAATGATTCGCTCTACAACGGTTTATGGACACAGTAAAATGGCGAGGTAGATTTTTACCTTTGAACCAAGAACGGCGGTTGGTACTATAATAGTGCGCAAAAAGATATTTGCCTTTAAATAATCCTTGTTTTCTAATAATCCTTGAAGGACGAAACGTTCCTTTCCATTCATGGGCGACATCACATAAGTTAGAAATAACCCGCTAACTGTATGCAACAGGATATTAGCATCAAAATCGGTTCACATGGAATGAACCACCGATGTATATTACTGAGGAATAAGCATTTATTAAAAAATTAAGAAGTTTGTAACATAATGATCGAACCTGTGCGCCGATAAGAAATTACAACATGAGTAATCAAAAATCCTTGAAGTGTTAAAGAAAGCATTTTTCATAAACAGTTCATACAGATCAGTAAAAGGAATTTCCAAGATACTTAAGGAAAGAAAAGTGGTAGAACCTTTTGCCAGCTCAATCGCCTATTTTAACGGGACCTATTTTTTTATTACGGTGGGTTCCGAACCACCATGGGCACCACAGTTTTTTAAAATAGCACATTGAATTATTCCCAGAGGTGCCGGGCACGGGATTGGAACTCGCCTGCAATTATAAATAAAATTATAGAATAAAATATAGAATATGGAGGATTTTTAAGAAGCATCATTTCCAACGAAACGTTCACTGTGATTTTCTAGTGGTTGGAGCGCAGGACGATCTTGATGCAACTGCAGTTAACTGTCCTGGAAGTACGGTCATCGATAAACTAACAATGGCGGACGTGCCTCGTTCGGTTAAACCACTATAAATCCATGGAACTCGTCACGATCTGGTAACTGGTTTCACCTGCGGGGTCACGAGTGATATTCATTTATCACGTGGCACCCGACACACGTTTGTCATCTAACGTCACCTTTGCACCACCGCCATAACTCGTGCTCACGTGGACGAGATACGTTTTATTATTTTCGATCGACCAGCTCTCAATCACGTCATCGAATTCTAAACGTTGTGTTTGGGACAAGTATCTTCGCAGACAATGGTTGGCAACATTCTGCACCATGAACACAGACTTGCGAGGACTCCGAAGCGTTCAACAAAATGGCTACATATAAAAATAAACCAATCACCTGTAAAACCGCAAACCCAGGTACCACTCGCATCAACGAACGTTCCTCTCTTCGACAACGAAAGTAAACCAACAGAACAACATAGTTGTTTGTATCAAAGTTCCTCTCGTTATCAGCGTGAAGGAATGAACAGGACAACGTAGGACAGCTAATAAAACGCCAACACGGAGGAGAAGCAAAACAACCGTCCCCGAAATCATCAACCCAGATCAAACACGGACGCGTCGAGCAGAAGTTCCTTTCTCATTGGTAGCGACAAACAAAAAAAAAGAAAAAAGGAAAAAGAAAAATCACGCTTCCTTTGTAGTCGATTCCGATGAAACGAGTAGATCCGACGCGGGTGGATCTCGATCGCTCGGCTGGGTTGCTTTGAATACCGGTTAGCTCGCGTGGAAATCGGACGGTAGCGATCGTGTGAGAAAACGTTGTAGAGGATAGAGGATTGGGCTCTCTGTCTATATCTCTTTCTCTCTTTCTCTTGGATGCGCGGGGGTGTGTGCCACGGCAGAAAGAGCACTCTCGCTGAGGTGAAATTACACAGAAAGTCTATCAGTAGGCGGATATTACGGTTCCCCCCCCTGGGGAACTTTATCGCCGGCTCACGCTCGGATAATCGCGCGTCCCTGCCAGGCTGCCTAGCTGCGAATCAATCTGGCAATTAAGGGACGTTTTGTCGCGGTGCTTGAGCTCGATCGGGTTTTATCGAATTCATCGGCGGGAGAGAGGGAGAGAGAGAGAGAGAGTGGTGCAGAGCGCAGGAAATCGCAGCTGCATAAAGCGTTCAATCGTGGCCCGGTGCGACGCGATGCGACACGATGTGCCATGCCGCGGCATAGCGTGGCGTGTGATAGCATTATCGATTTCAGACGACCGCGCGCGTCTTTTTGCCAGGCTCGAACGATAAGCTGTTTGCTGGAGCGGCGTGTTATGGACGGTGCTGATCGAACGAGAACCTCTCTCGTTGCTGATGAAACAGCTGCAACGACATTGCTACTTTTATTCCCGAGTTTAGTAGCTGGGCACGATTGTTGCGAATTATTGGCCGCGCTGCCAATTGTTAGCACGTGTACTCGCTGCGTTGAAGAAGCCATCGTTTTGTTGGATTTTTCTTTTTTTTTTATTATAGAAAATCTCATATGAGATTGATTTCAACGTAATTGAAATACAGAATACGATACATACAATACAGAGAAAATAAAGATTTACAAAACAGAATAGGATACGTGAATATTATAATAAAGACATATGAGTGGTAGAAAAGGTATAAACCAAATACTTATACTTTAAGGCCGCAGTTATTAAAAAATGGTAACATGTAATGACAGGCTTTGATATTCGGTTTGGCTATTAACCCTTAGCACTCGAGTGGCGCCTCTGAGGCGTTACTAATAATTGCTGTACTATTATTTAAAATATTGTTTACATTATTAGATATGTCGGTATCTAACCAATTACTAAACATTTAAGTATTGAATGAGGTGTTATATCAATTTCATATCAGTAAAATTTAAAAAACTCATAGAGAATAGAAATATTCTTGGTCAGAAGAAACGTTTGATCTTTGAGTTGAAACAGCTCCGAGTGCAAAGGGTTAACATTGAGACATCCATTGGAAGCTGGAAGTTAATTGTACGGAGTTTATTAATTAATTTGAGCCTTTCCTCGTTGTACAAGTTACATTGCCATAAAACATGGAACAGCGATTCGTCCCCCTCCCTGCAACTACACTTAGGATCATCAATAAAGCAAATGCTATCCAGAGACGAAGCTACATGATAGTGATCTGATCTACACCTGTTGATACTGACAATAGTTGAACGGGATAAGTTTAACTGTAAAAACCAAGGAAGTCGATTTTCAGTAAAAAAAATTCTGGAAATAAGTTTTGCCTTTGGTAAGACCATCGAATTTTATGGAAGCGAGAGTGTTGTCAAACATAATTTTGCAAAATGACTCGAAGCAATCGGTGAAAGGAATGCGGAAAATACTAGGAGCGCTATTTTGTTGGATTCCGGTGAAGAAATGAGGAAAGCGCGTTTAACAAACGAGAGTTTATTGGGAACGTTGGATGACCAATCATCAAAATACTCATTGTTCACAACGAGTCTATTGTTTTTGGGACTCTGCGCTCCTTTCCTATTTTTCACAGTTTACACCAATTTTATACAGGGCGAGTCTCGCAATATGACGACTTGAAATAACTCGAAAGCTATTTGTTGTACGAAAAAAAATTTCGAACAATTATTGTATGGTTTCTAGGGGGACATACGAAAGCATTAAATTATGTGCAAAAAGTTGCGAGCCGAAGAAGCGATCGCGAGCAAAGCATCAGCGTACAGTTTTTGATTTACAGCGTGTCGATAGACTCCGAACCGGTAATTTGCGTTTAATTATAACGCTGTGTGCACAGAAAATACTAGCACCCTGTCGATGACATTGCAATTAATCAATAAAGCAGGTCATGAAATCGAGCTTAATACGATTACTCGAGTCTCGCTAAAGGACTTAATTAAATGAGATTCGACCGAAATTAATCTACAGCGTAGCGTGTACTATATCCAGAATCAAATCACGGAACAAATGAAAAATCGAGTTCTCATTCTTTCGAAGGAAACGTTGCGGCACAACAGCCCGTTCATGTTGCATAGAACGTTATGCCTGTACAGGCGTGTAAATATTGTTGAAACAAATCAAACTGTACGTATTGTCTATGTTTACATTTTAAATATTTGCTAGTCCACCGTTGTTACGTGTCCCGTCCATACAAATTGAAAATGTCCATGGAGAAAAAAGTTTTCAACAAAATCACGAATATAAAACGAATTTCCTCGGCCGGGTTTAAAATGTTTGTACCGTGTATTAATAACCGTGCATCGCTTGTAGATAACGGCTTGCTTAGAAACAGCAATTCGTTTCTCCGATAGATAATTGCACCGATTTTATAGAAACGATCCATCGTGCGACGTTCTCAAAATAAAGCTGCAGAGCGGCGCCGGTAAAAAGGGTCGCGTTAAAAAAATAGCCATTATCAGATCCCGCAAATTTGAGCCGTCATACTTTCCTGTATTTACTCAGAGCAAATTTGCGGACCGAGCCAATTACCGGAACGGGCCTGTACATCCCCGTACAAAAACGTACCGGCGTAGCTCGGCGTAGCGCGAACGTATTATATGCGAGCCCTTGCGTAACAATAAAGCTCTGTGCAGGTGAGTTCGGGCAATGCTTCACGCTACTAGAGAGCTGCAGGAGAGCGAGAGGGATGGAAAGAGAGAGAGGGAGAGAGAGAGACTTCCGGCGTTCCATTCGAGCGGGAATCGTCGTTGGGCCGAGAGGAAACGCGCCGATAGCTCGATGATCGGAGTCTTTCACGAGCGAGCGGCCAAACGTGTCCTCGGTCTTATCGCGTTCATTCTCGAATTGCTTCTGGGCTTCGTCGAAGGAATCGTCGGCGTCGACGTCGACGAGTAGGTGGAACGATCTCGGTTTACTAGGGGAGAGAGAAAAAATCGAGAACGAAAGAAAGAACGCGTCGCGTCGGCTGCTGGCTGCTTTCGCTGGTTGCTCGTTGCCCGATTCTCTCCTATCTCTTTTCCCTCTCTTTCTCTCTTTCTCTCTCTCTCCCACCGAGGAGAAGGAGAAAACAAATGCGCCGTTTCCTCGCGGGAAGAATTATTTCCGAGGTCTCGGGGCATTACTGCCGCTCCGTTTGTTCTCGACGGATAAAACGTCGGGCCGCGGCGAAAGAAAATAAATAGAGATGATGCTCGCGACGATGAAAATAGAGAGCGTGAAAAAAAGAGAGCGACTCCGGATGGCCTGATGGGGCGCAGGTCCTACCGGAAGCCCGAGTCCTCCCCGGAAATTGATCAGAGGATCGTAAATATTTGACCAGCCCCGGCAAACTTTAATTAAAATTCGCTATTTAAATATTCCACCCGGGCCCACGAAGAAATTTTACCACGCAAATCGGGGTTTGAAACGGTGCGACCGAGTCGTAGATCGTTCAGATTGTAACGAGGCAAATATCGACGATCGCGGAATGTAGATCCACATAGTATGTATCATGTGGGCAACCCATTTTTTCGGACGGTTTCTTCTTACGCGATTTTTTCTTTCGTCGTCGGCGCACGTTGTTGCGAAAACCGAGATTGATTTGATTCCACAGCGAATAACACCGGATGCTGACCCCTCTCCGTTCCGGTTCGCTCGGAATTGATCGGAGAATCGTAAATATTTGCCGAGTCCGTGAAAAATTTTAATCGAAATGCTCTATCAAGGTCTTCGGGATTATCCCGCGACAAGTATTGACGGCGTGCGAGATTTTTCTCATTTTTTTGTTTTTCCATCAGGAATTTCAAGTGTTTTCTGTCGGGATCGATTGTTTCCGTGAAATGAAACGGTCGTGCCCGATGACTATATTATTCGAAAGTTTTTTCATCGGCCGAATGAAGTGGAGCGGGATGGTTCAATGGCGTCGGGACTCGTAACCATTCGAAACTTCTCTATCAGTGATGAATTGTTTTACTTGTCGTATAAATAAATTTTTTAAATATCAATCATTGCGCGAGCGTGCTCAAAATGTATTTGAACCTGTCCTGAACGCGTGAAAATGTATAGTGATTTTGAATTTGTGCCAATCGTGTGCAGATATAATAAATCGTTAAAACTCGATAGATTAATTTGTGGTGGATGTTTAGTAGTTATTACAGTAATATTATTTAGTCTAGTACAGAATGATTTATGAGTGAGTATAGAAGTTCATTTAAAAAGACCGTATCGAATTAAAAATGTGAAAAAGTATAATGTATTGTATGTTTGGTTTAGGAATGGCGAGCGGAGGTAATAATTGGAATAATTTGTGACTTTAATATCGAAAGAAGCTGCATTGTTAAAATTTTCGAGATCATACTCTAAATTCCGAGTGTTTCATCGGCGAGCAACGCGCAGGTGTGTATGTGTAACTAATTTTGCAATCACGATGCTTCCAGTCGACCGCCCGATAAATCGCCGAGCGATTTCGATGGTGGAGTGGTGATTCGCTCATTGGTCGGTGCATAATGCAAATTCGTTAACTCTATCCCAGCCTCTCTCGCTTTGTATTCCTTCATCTCCTAATTACACTTTTCGTTTGCCTGCCGAATCTCAATAACAATGCAATACCCGTTCTTTCACTGCAATTATTCATTTTAGAACAATTAATAGTAATAAATACACTAAACTGTCGATAACAATATCAATTATTACAGGAAACCAATGTGCAAATTCTTGTATATTTTGCAAATTGTATTCATAAGTGTATGCTAGAAATTACAAAGGTTTGTAAAGCGTCCTAATATTTGTGGTACATTGACAGAAACGGAGGAATTACAGGATTACGGAAACAGTAGTAGAATTTATTCTGCTAATCTTCGCGTTCAAGATAATTGCGTGAAAGTATTTCACCGAATTCATTGCCACCCACTGTCCAGTATTCGAACAATCTATACTGCAAAAGTCGGTGGGTAATTTTGCGCGCCGTTAATTAATTCGACCCGTTTAATTGGCACACAGCGTTCACCCACTGACCCAGATTTCATTTCCACCTGTTTACCAATAGGGCCGCTCCGAATCTATTTGCACGTGCACCGAGACGGCGCGGTATGTATATGTATATGCATATGTACATGTATGTATATTTATGTGTAGAATTCAATTGATTCGAATCATAAAGGGTATAGCGAATCTATCTTCGTTTCTCTATTCCTGTAAATACTGTATTAAACTCTTCTCTCAACTGTTTCATCAATTTCTGTTTCTAAATCCAAATCGATTACAAGGTCTCGTAATATATGTATATTAATAGCATATATATTTATATTAATGCATATTGGAGTTCGCAAATATATTTCTGAATAAAGAATAGTTAGCTCGTTCAAGAACCAATGGAAGATATTATATCGACAGTTAATGAACACGGTTACGGACGATTCCATTTTCTCGGAACTAATTAAAAGGTTCATTACCATATCAATTATTCCGTTTAATTATCGAAACCGTGTAGAGACCGAGATTGAAACATAAACGTAAATTACAGCCTCGCCTAATCGCAAAGCGGTTGTATTCTGCGATTCTGTTTCCACTTGAAATAGCTTTGCTTTGCAGCTAGATTGCGGATTCTGTCTACGTGTCTGGCAAAAATATCATAATTGCAGAAACCATATTGAAACTGTATTATTCACGGAATTTGAAGACGTTACGCAAAAGGAACAATCCGTGTTCCAAAAAGAATCAAATCATAAAACTGTTCTCACTATTATTTGAACGAAAATAAAATAGTATAATTTTCTACTAACTCGCCCAGTAATAAAACTGTTCTCACTATTATTTGAACGAAAATAAAATAGTATAATTTTCAACTAACTCGCCCAGTAATGAAACTGTTCTCACTAATATTTGAACGAAAATAAAATAGTATAATTTTCAACTCGCCCAGTCATATTAAAATTTCATACTGAGAATACTAACCTGTAGCAACTATGAAATTATATGAAACGCAAGATTCATGTTTTTTCTCGGAAAAAGTTAGATTATCTCAAGAATCCACCGTTCAGGTCGAGTGACGAGTATATCGAGTCGCTTACAGTAACGTGAAATGATTATGTTCCACTTTTACAATTAGAACGCAGGAATTGTCAGAAGCCCTTTTCCATGGGAAACAAACCGTGTAACTCGTAAGCATCCGAGATTCTGCAGGAAGGAATGTTGTTCCACTATAGAGAAGAGCAGCTCGTATTCGTGGCTTCAGTTTGCGTAACGGTGAAGCGTGGGTGTGTAGCGAAACGTAGCGTTGTACCTACGTGGGATCTCGGTAAAATGAACCAAGGAGGCAGCCTGTATTGATTAAATAATGACTGCTGAGCGCTTCAACTTTGCATCGACCGCTTTCGAAACTGTCTGTGTACATGCCAAACTAAGTAGTTTCAAGATACGAGGCAAACAACTATCGTTTTCTGTACATGTACATAATTAGCCTGCAGTTCTTCATGTAAAAAAGAAATTTTCTGAGTGCGTGAAGGATTTCATGAAAGTGTATTTTTTTTTCTCGTGATCACTTCAATCGCACATTCGTTGGAATTTTTCTAGTATTTTCACAGCTTCTTTACTTACGCGTTTCAGCAACAAGTTGTTGTTGAAGATCTTGCTGTGATAATTTTCTCGCAATATTTAAACATGTAATACAGGGTGCTTCGCCAGATATTACCACGTTCATTTACCTCATTACTGGATTGTAAGAGTAATCTTCAATCCATCCAGATCAATGTAGAAAAAAAGAACTTTTGCATGGTTTGAATTTTAAACGGAACCGTATACAGTGTATCCAGATATGTGCCCACTTCTCCACCCCCAAAAAGAATATGTAACAAAATATCAAAAAAAAAAAATCAGTGGAAATGTTAAAACAATCGACTCAATGTCCATATACATTATTATATGTGCCTATGTACGCTTGCAAAAAGCAGACACAGTTCAACGAGGACACGTCGTACAATTTTATTGGAGAATTTTACGTCCGTGTTCCGGGGAGGGGAGACACGTAGGAGGCGGCAATGTTAAATAAAAATTCGTCGCCCGTAACAATAATTTCCGCAGCGGAGCGGGTTGTAAGGTAGAATATTGAAACGTCGTCGTGGCGTCGACGTATTACGCGAATATTATTCGTCGATCGAACGACTATACATAGAGAGAAAGAAAGAGAGATGGGAAGAGAGAGAGAGACAGAACTTGAACGTTTCGCTCGTCTCCAGCGAGAACACTTTCCGTTGAAGAACCGGAATCCCAAAGATCCGCCATGAATTACAACCACGGGACTCCATCGGTTGCCACTATTTCCGTTCGATTTGAATTTTTACAGGCAATTTATTCCATCCCGCTGGAACCAGCCTCGCAGGATCGATGAATTATGATTGTTGCGCAAGGTCGCACAGAATTTCATGCGTTATCACGTCGCCCCGGCGGCGACGGCACGGGAACGGCCCAGGTTAATGCTCTTTACGTTTACGATTAGCCACGGACAACACGCTGGTAATCCGAGCGGAAAAAGTGTTGATCCTGGAATTATTTTGGCGATAGGATTACCGCTTTTCCGCTCGACCTTGTTACACGTTCGTTATTTAAATATTTCACGTGTACCGGTGTTTCGCGAATCACAGACGCCCGCGCCCGGTTTAAAATCGCGTCGCCATTGCGCCACGGGTTCGTTCCATTATTTAAACGTCCTCATGAAATGCTGTTTTCCGGAATTTTTTACCGTTCCATGCGAAATATTCTCCTTTTCAGGCTGGAGCAGATTTTCCCAGCGAAATTTCAAAGTGTAGTTACTAAATAATTTGTTCAGAGCTGTTCATTAATGATCTCACGAATAAAATTCAATTGTTCAAATCTGCAGGATAATAAAATGTTTTCCTGCAGTTGTTCTCGTTTAGTAGAAGAGTAGACGTTTAATGTGAATTTTGGAAGTGCCATTCTGGTTCAATACTACGAATGCTGCGCTCTAAATGTATGCTTATGTTAGTCCATGTATGCAGTTTTTCTCTGTATTGTCCTCTGTCTAGTCTGTATCGTTCTCTATATCGAAATAAACGGATCGCCCCAGCAAAATCTTTAACGTCTGTTTTATTTCTCACTACATTAATTAAATTTAGCACCTTCTATTTTTCCGCGCTACCTACTTTCAGAATTAAATTCGATCATCGTTCTCTCTCGACAAACTCGTTGAAAATCGATTCCTACCGAGTCGATGATTTTTTTTTAGCCTTTTGGTGCCAAGGGATTAAAATCAGCCGTTCGACGAGGGTTGAAAAGAATTTAATAATAGCGATGGAACAACATTAAAAATGTTGGCTCCATACATTTTCCGATATTCAGTTTCTTTTTTTCTTCACGACAGGGCTAATGGCCAAATGTTCGATAGATAATCCTATTTCACACAGAATATATTTCCAATATTCAACAGGGATAATACTGAGTGTTGCTAAATATTTAAATTCTGGGGATTTGAGTTTCCTTCAAAAAAAAAAAAAAAAATGAGGAATTACTTTAGTAGTAATAAATCCTATTTCAATTAAAGAGTCAACACGTTAACTGTTACGGATGTCAGAAAAAAATAATAAGTATTTTCATGAATCTCGCAAGAAGATAACAGTGCTTTCACAGATTTGTTTTTTTTTTCAAGTATTTGATTAAATTGTTTCATTAAAATTAGACTCACCTTTCCCTTATCCCCGATGTGGATCAGCATCTTCGCTTTGCCCATGTCCAGGTAGATTTGCAATCTATCAGAACTATTTTCGAGACTCGTTGCCAAAAGCAACCCTTGTGGCTTGGTGGTTTTGAAACGCAGGCTGAGTTCCTCAGCTTGCGTTTTCGAATCCTCCGGCATCAGCGCAGTCATCTGTTGCGTTCCGTTTAGATGCAGTGTCGATGCATCTGCAATACACAAAACAAAAAAATCATTAAAAAAAACAATTATATGTTGCTGGGACCTAAAAAGACCTAAAATTCCAATTTCATAAAATCTGTGTCAATAAAATTCCCTGCCAACTTTCATTTATAACAAATACAGTAAGTATTATTAGTAGTTCAAATTAATTTACATAAGCAGTTTCGACAAACGATAAATATGGTGACTTAAGAAAAGTCTCTAAGTGCGAAGAGTTAATCTAACCTCTCTTAACCTATTAAAAAATATGTAGATAGAATTCTTGTAAGTGAAAATGTTATAAACAACGAGTTATCCGGTCTTCCACCGCAGAGAGGTCCATGAATATTGAATTGTTTGGAATTATTGCATCGCGAGGCAAGGTGCATGAATTTCTTCGTTGCGGGGACAGTTCGATCGGCCGGAAAAATCCCGTAAAGTGGAAGCCAGAAGGAAAACTCGGTCTTACCTTTTCCGCATGTAGGACCGGTGAAGGGTGTTCCGGTACAATCGCAATGGAACCTGTTCCACCCCTCGAGACAAAGGCCGCCGTGCATACAGGGCTCCGAGGGACAGTGGGGCTGGTGAGAAGGACAAGCTGGTCTGACAGCGCCTGCAAAATTGTCCAGAGAAACGAAATTACGTAGACAGTGACAAGTGTTTCCGGTTCAAGTCTTTCATCCGTTCAGGAACGGCATTCCTTCCTTTTGCAAAAATTTGTGGTCCTCCCGAGGAAAACATTTCTGTCCCCGGGAAACGGATTCCATGCATTTCATCGTTCATAATGCTATGCATAAGAGTCCGACCAAAAAGACCAGCGAATAAACTTATGGTCGCACCACGGCACCAGTTTTTCGCGTGTACTCGTATATCACCTGTGAGCAGGTCAAATTGGATACAGTGTAATTTATTGTTAAATTGAATCGGTTTCCGAATTCATTCGTGCCGAGGCAAATCAGTTTTAGAAGCTAAATAATCTTTCGTTTTCAGTTTTGTACATGATATGAATTAACGTACATTTTCTAATTTAGTTGAATGGTTTAAATTAAATAAAGTTTCATCTTGAATTTCTGTAAATGATGTAAATTAAATAATGTTCATTATTTAGTTTCTTTAAATGGTATGAATTAAGTAAAGATCGATTTCCAGTTTTCGTGAATGACGTGTAATTTAAATTTGCTCGATACTGCATTTCTAGTGATAATACCGATTATTAAATAATATTATTCGTATCATAATTGTGCAATACGATACGATTGTTTATAAAGTAGTATAGTATTAGAAACAATATTCTGGGTAACGAAGTCGGAGAACGCTTCAAGTGAATTTTAAAGGTACATTCTGTCACGAGCTGTGGTGTCCGAGTGGTTAAGGAGTCAGACTCGAAATCTGATGGGTTATACCCGCACAGGTTCGAATCCTGTCCGCAGCGAAAATATTTTTTTTTCGTAAAAATGATTTTTTTTCGCTGATTTCACATCCTCAATCCACGTAAGCATATTTTGCATAATAAATAAAAGTTAACAATATTTAAAAAATATGTTTACACCTTCGAATCACTCTTCTAAGTGTACGACCAAGTGATTCAGTTTTCTGTTATTAATTCTTTCTCAAACTATATTAGTATCACAATTTTTATATGCATTCACACTATAAATTAAATACATTATTTACAACGCACTTGGATTAAGGCACTTCAAAATCACACTTCTTATCGTACGATGTCAGTTTGAACGCACGACCCGTTATCAGATAATATTTTTCTCGTAATCTTTCATACGAATTCGATACGCGATAAATAAATTATCTAAATCAGTATATACTACATATTATTATACTATTTTTTATTATAGCCCGATATGAATTCACTGCATGATAAATAAATTGTTTAAGCTACTGTCTGCTGTCTAAAGGAAAAGTTCAAACACATAATATATGATTTATAGGAATACAGTGAACATTAATTATATTGATTAATGTATCTTTTCATACTATCTGTATATGAATTTCTTTTTTTCAAAGAACGAACTGTACTCATTTTGAAATTACAGGTGTACACGACCATGTAACTTTGCATCATGATATCGATTGTTCTTTTCCAAGCTACATGAGTATATCTATTGCACAGTTCTTCATATAAATTCATTACGCGGTGAATAAATTATTCAAACTTCTGGGTACACGCAAATCTATCCATTGCTCGGTTTTGCGAAGCCCCCGCTTTACGCGGACGCTACTGCTTTCGCGTTCCATTTTAAACGTAATTGTAAACTCACGATGTACCGTGTAAATTGACATAATAAATTAATTAAGCTATTGCAGCGACGCTGTATAGCAAACACGCCGCATTTCATAAATGATGTAGAGACAAGAATACAGTAAACGGGAAGTTCGTGCGTTGTAGCGTGCATGTAACTCTATTAATATTTTGCGTGTTACATTACGTCGAATATTGTTCGCACTGATCGTCAACCAGCTATTACTATGAACACTGGGAGACATTGCCTCGTTCACAGCGGAGATATATTAAATTTTCTACAATAATACCACTAAAGTAGTACAACGGTCAAAAGAATAAATTCTAGACGAACAGCAAACTTTTACACTTTCTGTTTATCGACTTTTATATATTTAGATATACCTTCTGTAACCAAGTACAGTGTAACAATTCAAAACCTGCAGTGTTTTAGGTTTTTAACATATTTTTACTTTGAATTTAAATAAATCAAATTTATATATTAAGAGAAATACTTTTTGTAAAACATTAGACGAGCCAGAAATAAGTATTATATTTTAGTCAATTATACGTGTTCATTATTATTTGGGATTTAGGAAAATGTTGAATTGCAGTTTATCGGTAGAAAATTGTTTCCATTCTCTTACCAGAGTCTTGTTGTTGAGCATATCCGGCTATATCGATCGGCAAGCCGTCTATGACAAGCTCCCTCATGCAGCCGACATAACCCTGTCTCAGGGTACCTGTCCACAATACTGGCGGCAATGTTAGGGGTGCGAAGGGTGCGCCCACACCCCCTATATATAGCAATCCATCCAGGTCTAGTTCCGTAGAATCACCTGGAAAATGGAAATTATTAAAATTATTCATTATCAATTTCTGCCTTGCAAGTTTCTATCTGAAATTATTTGACGTTCAAATATTTACTCGGATTTATTCGACTTATATCATTTAGATTTCATTTATTTCATCACACACATGTAATTGCTGTCTGCAAATTTTCAAATGCAAAAATATTATCAACATGGTCTTTGAGAATTTGCAAAATGAATTTAATATATCCCGCGCAATTGGTATTTAACAATCCAATTTCGTTGGGGAAACACGTTTTATTTACGTTACATTAAATTTAATTATATCATTGTATACTTTCAGCAATCGAATATCAATCGAGCGATGAACTGTAACACAGCTTTTATTAAATAACAAACGTAATTTACGTTTGAGATTGCAATTTAATGATTCTAGCAATTTGATGCGTGATCGCGCAAAACGTTTTCAATTGAAATCATTCGTTCTCTGTAAGGAATTCGTAATACATATTCTTTATCTGTCGAAATGATTACAATTTCAGTAGGTCTGAATGTTTTATTGAATTCGATACGTTCCGGTTTCATGAATAATCGAATACATTGAACGGAATGTTTAATCTAATATATTAAATATTCGACGCGATCGGGACATAATGAATTAACATTCCGGGATGCTAGAAAATGCTAAAAAGCATATTCCACCGTCGACACAGAGAAAAAAGAACCGTATCATCTATGTAGTAACTTTTACGCCGTTTCCCAGAAAAAGATGAGAGTTTCACCGTTCTGACCGTAGTTTCCCGTAGTAGGCACTCGACATAGATCAAATGCAGCGAAGCTTATCTGTGGATGTAACGAATACCACTCTCTCTTGTCATACTACTTCTCTTCTTCTCTTTTTCTCTCTCCCCCACTCTCCCCCCATGCTCTTCCGACTCTCCTAATCGAGTTTCGTAAGCGATATCGGGACGTTTCAGTGACAAATGCAGAATGGTAGATGATAAATCGATGTCCGCGTAATTCATACGCTTACGCTTTCTTCCGCGTTTCGACCGATTCATGACGCGTGAAATTCGTTGCCGGTCTATCATTCACCGATACACTTGATGTATTTTTAATGATCGATTATTTATAGCTGTCGGGCATGTCGCGACTCGCATTCATCCTCCGATAAAGTATAAAATGCGTCCTGTTTAAAAACATTCTTCGTCTATCAATTTTTAAGCTTGATTTTTTTCAATCTTTCTGTGGTGTCAGTCACGAGACAAAAATCACAGTTTTTAGAGACTCTTGAATGTATAGCATTTACGAGAAAAATCGCGTCTCCAGTTTCTCCCATCTTACATCGAGATAAAAATCTACGAATAAAATGAACGATGAAATTATTAGAGGCTTTTATTATCGTACGATCATTTCTTAGGAAAAAAAATGATTACAGGCAAAACGGTAAAACGGACGCGTCAAACGCATATCATAGCGACCGGCGTGGTGCAATATCGATCGCGCAGCGCATCTCGCAACGCTGTTCGCCGATTATTTCGGCAATAATCGACAGCATTTCCGGCTGTCTTTTATTTCCAGAAAAATTCCAGTTTCCGACGCGACGCGACGGTCGCAATTGGACTTTCAGCGGGACACTCGCCGCGAGATTGGTCCGAGTGGTAGAGTGCGCTCAAACTATCGGTAATTATTCGCCGTGGCGGTCGGCGCAGCGCGGCCGTAGAACGTTGATGAGACCCGTTATTCAACGTTAATTAAAAAGTCGCGGGACTCGTTTAAAGTCTATTATCCCCTGCGCAATTTTTCTCCTGGTGGAAAACTAAATTTCGCTTGAAACGGCGCAGCGTGTTGTACGGGCCGCGAATTTTCGAGCGGTGCGGTGCGGCGCGGGGCTCGAATTACCCTACTGCTGCGTTCGGTGGGATGACGTGCCTGATGAAAATAATGGTCCCTCTTCGCGCAACCCTTTCCAGCGAGCGTGCCTAATCGTTCCCTAATCTTTTTGCCGAGTACCGACCGGAACGGCGTTATTTCACGAGCCTGGGAGACCGCGTATTTCAGGGGGTACGTGCACGAAGATAACAACAGAGATCCTCGAAACGTTTATTTCCGGTGCCATGCCGCTCCCCCGCGCCGCCTCTCGAAAACGGAACCACGATACGCGACCTAACTATTGTTGTATCTTAGACGCGTTCTCCGGCAACAATTCTCGCAAATATTTCCTGCTAACTCGATCTCTAATAGCGCGCCATTTTGTTTGAATATCTGGGAAAAGAACGCCATTGAAATGTTCCACTTTCTGTCATTTCATTCTACTAATTTATTTTAATTGAATTCTTAATTAAATTAAATCGTCCGTAAAAGTATAAGAACATTTTTCTTCTTATCTTGTGTCAATATTAAACTGACAATTTTCTTGTAGACGTCACAAGTCGTTCGATTCGTTATTATTTCTTGAAGTTGGAGTAACCCAAGCGTGAACTAACCGAAGTCAAGATAATTATTAATTTTTCACGTTTGCATGACTACGACAGGTGCTACGTGTCACGCAAATAAGGGTTTAGCCGCAGAAACATGGCAGGTTGTCGCGATTGCACTCTGTTCTATTAATAAATAGACGAACGCAATTTAAAAAAAAAATATTTTCTTGTACAGCGAGGTTGTACCTACGTGCCTATCACAAAGATTCATTTCTATAGTATTAATAGTTGTCTGAAGAAAAATTCATTAACACTAGAACTACCGAGCACTGAACGCAGTTGTCATACATTGCCTTCTAATAATGACAATATGGCATTTATTTAGATTTCGTACAGGGGATATTTAAATATGTACTTCAATAAAGAAGTTTACTAAAAAAATTTCTCAAAAGACATATTTATACTTTTAATATTTCTAATCGAAAAAAAATCGCATTAGTCATTTTGACTTGTCCCGTAGTTCTAGTGTTAAATTCACTTATCTACATAACGGTTGATCCTCCCTTGATTTTAACAAAGCAATATCTAAACATTTACCATCCTGGAAAGTATTGTTAAAAACCACATCATATTACAGCTATCGTTCCTCAAAATTGCCAATCCTCTACAAGAAACAAAAAAACGAGAATCACTTGCTCCTACATCTCTTACACGCGAACCCTTTCCACTCATGAATTAAACAAAACAGTCCTACAAACAGCATCAAAAGCCCAATTCCATTTTCCTTGACCATTAACGTAAAGCAACGTGGGAATATTAAAAAGTCTCCGCCGTTGAAAATTTATTCATTCCGGACCACGTTCCTGCAAACCACTAGACTTGATAAACAAAAAACAATCTCGAAAGAACGGGTTTCGCTCGAAGGGAGCACAGTGTTTCTCGGTGGCGAGGCAAAGAAGGAGTAGCCAGAGGAGCTAGCTCTCGCAAGATAAATCTTATTTTTCCCAAGGAGCAAGCGACGGGAGGGGTGAAATGGACGGAAGACAGCATCGGACGAACCACGGAAGCATAGGAATAGCGCGAGGGACACGGTAGCGAAAGGGGAAAAGAGATTAGAGTCGACGAACTGCGGGGATGAAGCTCTTCCGACGATGAAGAGAGAGCTTTTTCTTCGGAAATTGTTACCGCCGACAAGAGAGTTTCGAGCGTGGAAGAGGATTTCGGCAGCTGGGACACGCTTGATTTCGCGAGCGCGCTGCCCCATAATTTCGCAGATCAAATTTATACCGGACAACTTTATTCCCACGGAGTATCGCGGAAAGTAATCGCTGGATACTACGGGACACCTTCCCGTTAATTAGATGTCTCACCTCTGGGCTGGGTATGATGCACTACGCTCCGCGAAATTGCTACATTTTCCATGGTAACGGAACGCATTCGCTCTCGGTGTCAAGATCGTGCAAATTTTCGAATTTGACGGCGAAATTGCCGAGCAGAAATTGCAACTGGTGTGCATGTTGCTTTGTACCATAGTAATAACGAGAATGCTTTCATTCGGACAACTTTTATTCCAAATTACACTTTATTCGAGTTTATGAAACACAAAAAGAGCCATCTATCTACAGAGTCTTCTAGTCGACGAAAGAAATTTGCTTCTCAATTCATTTTTTTAGGAAATAATCCGTGAAAATGGGAAATTGCATAAAGACCCGCAGTCTATTAACGCGATCGCGTTTATTCAGATTTCATAAATCATCAAAAAATTCCTCGATAATTCGGAGATCCGCCGAATAATAAAATAAAATATCTGAAAGCGATTATTCAACCGGCAGCCATAGGTTTAGTGTTAATAGCGTCGGTGTGCTCGAAACGATCGATGTTACGGTCGCGTACGGTACAATTTCCGGTTCCCGGCGGGAATCAATGATTAATCGGTCGGATTAATTTTTTTTTTGTCGTTTCACAGGAAAAAACACGGTTGCTCGCCGCGACTGCGACTGCGAGCAAACATTATTACAATGGCATTATCCCGGGTAATCGATCCGAAACGGGTGCGGAACGGCCGCACGCGAAAACTCATGGAAATTTGTACATAGTCGGAACCGCGAAGCGAATTACAAGCTAAAGCACACCGTGTGCGGTGCCGGTTCCGATTGCACACTCTCATCTAGCTAGATCACCGTGTTTCCGAATAGATCCACCGCCATTAAATCAGCCCGTTTGACTTACAACACGCCGCAAAAGTCCACTCATACAACCCATGAGCGGTTTCCCCGACCGGTTGTTTTTTATTTCGGTTTTTGTTTTTGTCGGTCGGCCGAAGAGATTATATCATTGGCTCATCTCTAATCGCGGTTTAAGCTGCGGCGATTCGCGTCGACGTTGATTTAATTGATCCGCCTCCAATCGGGGCGAGGATTTAATCAACATTCAGCGGTCAACGAATTTCGGTTCTCGCTCACGAGTGAAAGGAGATTACGACTTACGTGTCGCCCGTTTTTAGAAAGTGTCAATTAGCGTTGCAAGTTCACCGAGCTGGATTTGATCGCGGTTTCGACGATTTTTTCACGCGTCAACGGGCCTGTTTGCCTGCAGCAAGTATTCGCAGTTCGTGAATTTGCGCAAGCTCGTTCCACCGAGGCGATACGGAGTATCGGAGTATACAGTTTTGAGGCTGAAATTGCAGAAGGGTCGGGTTTCAAAGGCAAGTTTCACTGCCAAATTAACTGTCCGTGTAATTCGGCTGACCACGATGGGATACGCGAAAGTTTCGCCAGGATATAGTAGGTACACAAATCCCCATGAAGCTGTAAGTTTCTTTTACTGTTCGCATCACTGATTCGTGTTAACGCGAAATTATTACTCTGCTGGCCCCCGGCGCGGCGCGTTCCTTCCGGATTCTCGTTGTTGGTTTTTTTAACAAACTGTTCACACCCTTTTTACCACTCTTCTTTCGCTAGTAATCCTTCGATTTTTCACTTATTTAATCCTTAATCAGGGACCTCGAAATACTGTCGTTTTGGCAGAGATATGTGGCCTCGGAGACTGTCATATTCATTAAATGTTATATATATTATATTAAATGTTTCATTGACTGTCATGCTCATTAAATTAAACAAATTAAACAATTTGTGAATTCTCTAGGGGTCTTGCAAAATCTATTTCTCCTTTCTACAAGAATTCTACATTTCTCTATAGAATTACGCATTTGAAAATCTCAGCAAAAGAGATCGAATAAAAGGTGTACTAAAATAGTTTTCGAAGCCACTTCGAGCCACGCTGTACAATACAAGAAAAGATTGGACCTATGATAGCAGAACTGTTTCAGTAAATCTAACAGAACATTGCAGCGTGCTAAACGGTAAAACTAAAATTGAACTGGTCACATTGTTATCGATACGCGTGTTTCGATCGTTGAAAGAAGAAGTTTCAAGACGAAGTTGAAATTGAAACATCCGGTCCATCATACCGAAGGTTTTCTACAAATTCCTGGTGAACTGTCGCCAATCTAATTTCACCGAAACACCTTTTTATCGTGTCGAAATTTACCCGGCAATAATACCCGCACGCTCATACAAAATAACTTGTCAGACCTATAAAACCCGCGAAATATGCGTACGTTTTCGTGGAACCGTAAACCTCCGACATCATAAAATAGCTCTCGCGGATGAAAACGATCGCTGGAAAAATCACTCGACGTTAGAATTTCACGCTATTGAATCGAACGTGCGCGCACGCTGACAGAATTCGAAAGGAAGACAGATTATAGAAAACGGGAAACCCGAGAAAGTGATTTCGGCCGGCATTATTTGTCCCGCGGTCAATGGAGAACCCGAGCCAGAGCTACCGGCCCGGCCACCATTGAAAACTTCCGAGCTTTTATTTATTTATCGGTTTAATAAAGCCGCGAGACCCTCTAACGGTAATCTGTACTGCTCTTTTTTATTCTCTCTTTCTCTCGCTCTCTCGTTTCTTTTTCTTCAGTTGATAGCAATTCCCGAAAGTTTCCGAGCTGTTCAGTTTCGATTGACTTACGAGACTCTCACCGTGCGTTCTGAATATTTGTCGGCTGCGGATATTGTCGAAACTTTTCTGCAATTATTGGTTTCACTGATTTTTACCGAAATTTCTGTCTTATTTATTTATTTATGGTTTATTTTAATGTGATCACGTTGACAGCTAGGTTATTAGCGAACACATGGTTTACAATCGAATGTATCTTACATGTTACTTGTGGAGAGAGTTACGGTTAATGAAAATTTCTGTCTTGATTTTCATTGTTGTAGAAATTTAAGTGTGCAGACAGCAGATTTTTATGTAAAATAAGAGACTTGTGCGACGGTTGCAAGAAACAGGAGTTAAATAAATATCAATTAAAATCTTCCAATGTCTTCACTGTTTTCAGTTTCGATTACTAATTATTGTTACAACTGTCACAACAATTGTGTATTTTTTGTTTTAACCCTTTCTGATAATTGTTGAGGCATTTATGTCGACGAGAGTAGCACTTCTTCTACAGTATACGCGGTAGTAATAAAACTACAAGAATGTATAAAAAATGCTGTAGGGGTGGATTTATTATGTTTCACACATGAAACGGTTAGCTACGGGTGCAGATAAGTGTCCCCGGGTGTGTGACTGTAAATTATGAATGGCTGGCTCCTCGACCTCCCGCGTTTTTCCTACTTCATCGTTTATGTCGCTGCGCAGCTGAATTTAGAGCGTTGTGTGGCAAGAATGTTAAGCATTGTGAATCGTCGTAAACGTGACACGTGATTCGCTCACGGGGTGTGAGGATTTTGCAACGTGTCTATTCTTTGAACTATGCCCACGAGTCTATTTGTTAGTTCAACTTTCGTAATGATTAGACTACGGATTTTTATGCAATTTTCAATTTTGGTAGATGAATTTTAAGAAAGCGGAATAAAATAGAATCTTAATTTCCGTGGTAGTAGCATTCTTGGATCTGAAATAAATTAAAATCGTACTAAACTCTGTCATATTTTATATCCTAGCATTTTTTTTAAATTTTCAGAAGCCATGATTACATAAAGATCCGCAGTCTAGTAATGATATCCCTGAACTGCACGTTTTAAATTTTTTACAGGTGCCAACTTATGATTGTATTGTATACAATTAGATATGGGGATTAATCTTGTGCAGTTTAACCCTGAAATTAGACCATTGGCTGACTGGGCACACTTCTGGCACCGCTGAATAGCACAGGGGCTGCTAATCTTTGATAGCATCTCGTCGGTGGTTTTAGTATCAGTTTCACTTATTTCCAGTTTCGTGAAATTGCTTCGCAGAAATGCGAATTGGCCTACCTGGTGTGCGAAACTCGACAGTTCCCTTGTCAACCGTGACCCAACCTTCCCTTTTGCTTCGACGAAACGCCACATTATGCCACATGCCATCATCGACTCGTCCTTTCGATGGTTTCACCTTGACAGGACCGCTTCCGAGATCTGCGTGAAGGTACAGATGTCCATCGAAGATTTCGAAGGCGAACAGGTCTTGCTGCAGGTGCAAACACAATATTTTAACTGATCATTAACAAAAAAAATACAAGCTTCTTTAAAATAAATTTAATTCGTCGAATGCCCTAAAAGGTCATACAAAATTAACCCTTCGCTGCATAGTGTATCCGATACAGTTAACAAATCTGGTATATAATAAACTAAGAATGTGTTTTCTTACTATGTTTACTTATATTTATTTTTCTGAAAATGTTGTTTTAATTTTTTAAAATATTTTTCCCTTAAATAAAATACAAGAACTGACCTTCTTTCAATTTTTTCATGCCAATTAAAAAAATTGAATAGAATTTGGGGTTTATGTTCAGTTTAGGAAACTACAAATTTTTACCTTTTTTATATGCGTATTACTTTAAAATAAAATATATAAATATTCGATTGACAACAGGGTTTTGATAAATCTTGAACTTCTAACGTAGTTCTTTAATAAAGTTCTTCAACGAAATTCTTGATATTTTTAATAAATTTTAATAACGGCGTTGTTAAGTGCCCGGACGAGCTAAAGAGGGAGAAGTTTGTTTTGCGAGATGCTAAAGTGTAAACAAAAATTGACAGTAATCCTGACGGTGATCTAATACGGTTACCGTAATTTATAACAGTATACATCATTCTACGCGTTATACGAGATAGAATCACCTGCTGCAGACACAAACACAATCCAGTGAAGCATTTACTCATGGGATTCCGTTAATGAGGAACTCGCACGAACTACCGTTTGCAACAAGTCCGCGCGCTGTGCCATGCCGTCGCGTCGTTTCACCGGGTTTTCGCAACTTTTCGATTTATTTCACGCCGTTTCGTGCCGCACGGCCTTGATTATTCGCGATTTTAATGCTCGCCCGCTGTACGTTGAAATATAATTGTGGGAATTACGCGGCGGTTATTGTTAAATCGAGATAACCGTGCGCGCGGAACAGAGACAGTTCTGGAAAGACGAAAAGCGAGTAGTGAAATTGCATTTCGAGCTCGTCACCGTGGCGTAACTCTGCTCCAAAAATTGCCAGAAACGTGCAGAGACGGTGGCGTACAGTTTCACAAAAGTAATTAGAGATTGTCTATGGCCAACAAAAATTCATTTTACGATTATTAGCAAGATTAATGAATAACGGTGAATGTTTGTGCATTTATAACATTTGTAACATACAGTTCACTAATGTTTGAAAATAGTAATTATATTAGCGATAATTTTTCAGTTTTGTTTTCAGTAATTGAGAATCATATGGTTGATGGAAAATCTTTTTTATTCGTGATGCACATTGCGAGTGTACCATGTATAAAATATATACAGAAATTAATTTACTTGAAGAAGTTTTCATAATATACAATATGAAACATGTTCATTAAATTCTTCAATAAGCAAAATTTTAAATGTTATCGGCGCGTTGGTTCGATCAATTAAATACTTTAAGACACTATTTGCAAAATATCAGAACATTTTATCTCGACGTTTCGATCTAAATTCAGATCATTTTCAAGAGATTAACATTTAAAATTTTGCTTAAAGCTTATTACGATCGCTATACATATAACCATTCTTCATTAAGTTCATTAAGTTCATTAAATCCATACAGGACAGGATCTTTGAAAGAAATATTAGGGATCACTTACTCTGGTGTGTGCACCGCTGCGACTATACATGATCAATCCATTAGGCTCGTTCGTTCTAATTTTGAAGGACATGCTGCCCTCCGTGGCCGATTTCCAAGGCGGCAGGACCTGGAACAAATCAGACAGACTTCTCTTAGTGCGTCGCTCCTACCTCTCGCCATTGCTTCAGAACGAAAAAGAAACAAACCAGACAGAGAACTGTTTAAGGAACACTGTCCAGAAAACAAGAAACAAGACAACTGAACAATGAAAAAAAAAAAGAACGGGAAAGGAAGGACGAAATCCCTCGACGTCCTGGAGAAGAATGGCGGATCCAGGGCAGCAGCGCTGGCGAAGGCCGTCGTGTTCCGAATTCAAAATCGTCTGCTCCCCATCGCTTCCGAGGAGAGAGAGAGAAAGAGAGAGAGAGAGGTCCATTCATCATGCACGATAGCTTAAATAATCACGTGTCTCGTGTTCGTGGAATTTTTACTTCAATTTTGAAGCGGAGGCGCGGCGGCACCCGAGTCTCCTGCAGCGGACGCGAGCCGAGTGATTTACCGTTCGCGTTCGCCGGGATCGAGGAGTGTAGAAACCGACGGTAAATCCTGTCCCTTGCCGTGCCGTATCCCATCTCACCTTTGTGTCAATAACCCGCGATCAATTATACTAATTCTATACGTATCTATACATTAAATTGAATACTAAAGTTATGTACTGTTCATTAAATGACGGGCACTAATATTTTTAATCTACGATAATTGAGATTTTAAGAAGCATCTATGAAGAATTATTCAACAAATATATTTCTTTCGGTATATATTATAAAAATGATCTCTGTCAAGTTAACGATAAAAACCCGGAATAATATTTGATCGTCTTCCGCGGCTGGAAAGTTTCCAGTGGAAACATCGTTTCATTCGTTTAATGAATTTTCACATACGTTCGCAAAGGTTTTTAATATTGTAATAAATGTGTTACCGACACAAGGGCCGGAGAAAATGAAAGGGACGCCATTGACAGGACGGTCAGCGTTGGCAAAAACCGTGTTTGCGTACGGCGAGCGTCGTTCGGCGATTTCCGAGGTTTTCATTTACTTCGTCTATTTACTTTCGGACGTTACACGCCTGCTGCTACGGAGCGTTCTTTCGTGTCCCGGCGTACAGAAGTCGTTCCGGACGGGAAATGTTGAGCCGTGGTGTCAGAGCGAGCCGAACGGAACTTTACTCCGACGATTGTGTGGAAACTTTGATAAAGTCGGCGCGCAACGGACGGAATCTGGATAAGAAACTCTCGAAAGATCTACCAGAAGAATTTCAGTTTTCGAAGTTGATGCTGGGGAATCGAGAGGAGCGGCGATTGTAAATTGATCGTGACATCTTGTTTCGCGTCGAGCAAAACTGAGAGAGCAACTTTTCGTGAGGATGGGGCTGTACTTATGCGATGGATTGTACTCGGTGGTTTTTTGGGAAATGCGTGAAAAATGTACAGTGTTGAATGACTCGTTTCGTCTGAAGGAACGGATCAAACATATCAGAGTGTATAACATTTGTGTTTTTGCGATAGAATAATAGTCGTTGATCAGTTTAATGAAGTTGTGAAAAAATGTACAGTGTCGATTGTTTCCTTTCGCATGGGGAGGGGAATAAATAAATAGTTCGTT
Source organism: Lasioglossum morio (assembly GCA_916610235.2). Lineage (NCBI taxonomy): Eukaryota > Metazoa > Arthropoda > Insecta > Hymenoptera > Halictidae > Lasioglossum > Lasioglossum morio. The sequence goes on along the minus strand of OU744330.1, from coordinate 5,501,185 downwards.
TAAGAGTGTACGAGGTAGTGTTTCTGTAAATTTGCGAAAACTGTACAGTGTCGAATGTCTTGCTTGTTACGGCGAAAGAAAAACAGCAACTTGTAGAGTGGATGAGGTAGCATTTTTACATGTACAGCGAAAATTACTCTGTCGTTTTTTTATTCACAATAAAAAGATTCTTCCGGAGGTGTTTATAGAATAAAAGAAAATGGTACAGCAGCGAAGATTCTGCATTAATAATCTCCCACTATTTCGTAACTTTTTACGTCACGATTCTACCTTAGATATTCTAATTGATTCGAATAGAAACACTAGTTCTGGCACGCGAATCAAAACCGTCAGCGCGTCTCGTTGACGGATTGTTCATCGCGCGGACCGTAATCGTCGGGTTCCCCGTTTTCCGTTCTGCAGCTGACGTTTTCGAATGAAACGAAGAAAATAATATTTTTACCGTTCCCTCTCGGACACATCGAAAGGAATTATCGGGCATCTGTTTCACCGATAAAAACGGCGGGAACACGCGAGACTTGCTTTTACAGTGTCGTTCGGGCCGTCTCGTGGATGCCAGAAAAAAAAAAGAAACGAAAAATACCGGGAAGAAACGAGCGACCGCGGGAGGGCTCCCATTTTGTTTGATGTGAATTCATAGCGGTTAGGCGTGCGCTGCATTATTCAGTGTGCCGTGCCTGACCTTATAACGCGCGGCTCCAGTTTAAATATGACCAGGCTACTTTCAACTATCGGAAGCGTGCTACTGTGCTAACTATTTCCAGAATATTGAATATTTTTCCTATCTTTTAGTTACATTATCATTTATTTATTAGTTGCCGAGCTACTCGTAACCGCTCCTAGTTCGCTATTATATCGGTTCGCTGTTCCATTAAAAAATAATATCGATTCTAACGTTGTAGAAATTATTTAGTCTATTGCTCATTCATTATTACGTAGATTCACTGATTGGAAAGATCATTCAGCGTAGATTCGATCATTCCCAAGTACGTTTGTCTTCGAAAGAAAATTGTCGCGTGTTCTTTAACCAGAAATTCATTGTATGCTCCGTTCTCGATAAACTTCGCCCACTAGCGCACAGTCTGCTCAAGAACAATACAACAAGAACCATAAATGAATCTTAATGCATTCCTATGAGACTATTAAATGCTAAGTCGCGAAACTTCTAGTTTGTGTTTCGACTTTTTCGTCCCTGGTTTATTCGTTACTCTCGTAGACGACACAATGGCCAAACTTTCCTCGGAACTATGAGAATTTTTAGTACAGAAGCGTTGGAAATATTTTATAATATATTATCTCAGTGTACGAAAAATATTCTACAGTCCGCACAGCGTATTTTAGAGAAGCAAGTAGTATAAGCTGGAATTAGTCAGACAGTTGTAGCTAGAACTCAATTATGAGATTGCCGGGAACCAAACTGCAAATGTTTATACAAATTTATATCTTTTTACAAGCTTTCCAATGAAGTACTGTGGTACTGATGTATAAATCAATAATATAAAAATTGTACTATCACTGTGCTTCATTGTAAATGACCACTTACATTATTGACACAGATCTACAAAACGTAGTTTTCAAATTTTCAATATAGGCTCGTATAAAAAAGTTGTAAAATGCAACTTTTAGTATATTTTGTACAATTCCAATCAATTGCAATTTTTGACCAAATCTATTTTCATATCCTGTAGTAAACTAATGACTCTAGCTTCCTAAAATTGTTCAAATCGTATAGTACAATAATAAAAATACCGAGCATTTTATTCGTTGCGATATACATATACCAAAATGTTCGCTATCATTCTAATGATCGGGTTCGAATCCCGTCCGGGTAAGAAATTATTTTTCTCCGTTCATTCTCAGTTTAAATTTTCGCGGCCGACTTTCCACTTCCGTTGCATCGACACGTCACATATGAGTTCCGTCAGAAAATTGTTACCCTCAGCAAAGAAGTTTCACTTCAAAAGTTATCGTCTATTTAAGAGTGTCCGAATATTAGTGGTAGTCACTGTATGTGTGACGGCTGTAGGGAATATGTTAATATCAGTGGAATATTAATGAAATAAAACTGTGAAGAATTCTCAATTCTTCTCTTCCCTAACATCCGCATCGATGCCCACCCGTAACATCCAACGTATTCAAAATTATCTTGCTTGCAAATCCCTTTTGTCTCGGAACCGATTGTCTTCGAAAGTATCTTCGGAGATCCTCTAATCCCAGATTTAAAGCGCTCGGTTTCGTTGGGGAACGCTGTAATTGCGGTTCCACGACAACGGGGGCCAATTTCCGCGATGAAGAGTCGCGTCGAGAACTCACGGTTAACGAGCCTCATTATTTATTCTTCCCGGGTTCGTTTCCTCTTGAATTCGCCACCTCTTTTCCGACGGCAACTGACACCACCAACTTGGCGGTCGGTCCGGGCGGACGCTTCATATTCGTCGAAACAACTCGCTGCGTTTCCGAGTCGAGTCTCGCTCGCGCATTCTGTGTTTGATATATGTGTGCACGTTACGCTCGCCGCGCTTCGAAATCAGCTCCAGGCTGTTGTACAGTTTCCCAAAGACGCCTCCGATATATTTCCGAAATTCAATCTATCCCGTGACGCTTTTTATTCTGTGTAAATATTAATGATTCGACCCACGCGCGTGAATTTCATGCTCCCGAATAAATATTTATTCTAGCCGTAGTCGGGTATAAATATTAACTAGCGCCTGGCTTTACTTGCGCTGGTTGTTCGGAACACTAAATCATTTTTTTTTTCCCGTCAGATCCGTTTCACCGGGAGCGATTATAATCGACTCGGTGGTGCCTGCCTTTGAATGCATTAATTTTTTTGTCCTTTCCGAATTGTCGGCTTAATTTATTCGCTGTGAAAATTTCGCAGCTTCGAAGTTCAAGACCGACAAAGCATTTGTTGTAAATAGACTTTATGGAAAATAAAAATACTCTATCTGAATTGCAACCAACTGGCGCAAAATAGAAATTGATTTTTACCTTTCTTAATATGGTTAATAGATTGGAAATAATATAACAGCATACTTGTAATGTTTTCACTGTTTTAAATTAAGCCTGCTCGTTTTCGTTATAAATGCATAATAAGATGCTCGTACTGGTTATTGTAAAGCGGTTAGATTTTTCGAGTGGTTGCCGGAGGGGTTGCTTCTGCTAATCGTTAGGGGATGGAATCACGTATGAAGATCTTCACCGTGTCTGTATAATTTCATTACGTTCACGCGAGAAACGAGGAACGAAATTCTAGCGAAAATCGCGGCTCGCACGAAAAGGAAAATGACCGGAGGGAAGGCTCGACATGTTACGGCGAAGGGAAGTGTTCGTCCGTCGCGAACGATTAAGCCGCGAAAACATTGAAACGATTAAAAGCTCGGAAACCGGCAAGGTAAACACTACTGAAACCGAGGGAACCCGGACTTAAGTATTCCAGTCCCGAACGGGAAGCGGGCAGTGTTTGCCGGTTCATCCATTAATCGAAGAAAGAAATCGATCGCCGAGACTCCAAGCACCCGGAAACCTCGTCTGCGAAAGAAAATTACTGTACTTCCGTTTCGCTTAGAATTTACGACGCGATTCCACGATGCTAGCTTATGCTTTTCAGGAATTTCGTGCTGTATTTGTTATTTGGGCTGTTGCGTTTGCGGAAAATGATTGTTTGATTTTTAATTGAGAAGAAGATTTTGAAGCATTGAACGATTATTAAAAACTTTTTAACGATGTCGTGGAATCATATGATTTTATAACTATTATTTTTGTAGTGACTTTTAAACGAAAATTGTACAATTAAGAATTGTTGTGAGAAATAGGAAAATGTACAATTTATGTTTCGAGAAACAAAATGTTTGCAATTTGCCTGTTTCTCATTTTCCAATTCCAGTGATCCCGTCAGCAAAGCTTCGCGAAAACTTCAATTCACAGGGAACTCGCAGACGAGCATTTCAGTTTCGAAATCTTAATACCCTTATCTCGCCAGGCCTCTTAAAAAGCAAGGGTTGGTTGGGAACGAGGGTTTATCGTATTCTGCGTTTCGAAACCGACGGTAAGGATTAGTTCAGGAAACCATGGATTAGTAAATAATTTATTTCACGAAGTAATTTAACTTTTCTAATTGATCGTCTCTCTATTCTCCGTCCTTTCCGTCCGTAATTTCGTCGAATGACCGAGGGTCTACGAAGGCTGCCACCACTCTGCGGGTTGAGAGCGTTAGACTACAGTGGAAAGTCGAAGGATGAAGAGTGGCAGAAGTTCACTAGCAATTTTACTATAAACTTTATTCGCATCGAAATAGTCTTTTCATATCTTTACTATTTTCTAAGTCATTTTTCCTGTTGATTAAGAATTGCAAACAACCCCCAAAGATCGTTAGAAAAATGTCTGCAAACTTGAATTTCCTTGCTCTTTTATAGAAGCTGTTATCAAAGCTGCTATCACTATTTTTATCATCAAACGTTCGCTGAGCCTTCTTGAATAGTTTACTGTTCCAAATTCAGATCGTTGAAAGGTTCATTCAACGTTCATTCAATTACGTTGATTACACTTTTGAAGACCGATAAAATAGTGTCTTTTAATGTTTGATATTTAAAAAAACGGGAGTATTTTTATGATTTTTAACAATGTTCTACTTTCCTTTTAGATTCGAATTATTCAGGCTGCACATAATACAGAATAATTTATTTCAAAGTTACGGCATGAAAATTGAAAGTTGCCATGCATGATTACACTTTAATTCAACTTCGAACCGCAAGCATTATTCCGTAAATAGTTCCCGCGTCCCAATTCCACAAGAAAATTCCGGAAAAGCCGAGTACCGTGACCGTTAATATTAATATCAATTATCCCCTTTACCAGTGCCTATATTAGTATATTAATTTGTTATAAGTTAGAAGCTCTTGACGCATGTACCGACCGGTAAAAGCGTGTCAACCGAGCGAAAATACTATTTCAATTTCAATTAATGTAACAAAAGGGATCGTGGAACGAAACCTTTTTCGGTTCACTATTTTTCTTCTAATTCACCAAGGTAAGCAATTAATGAGCGTTCCAAGGGAGATAACGAGCTCATTACGAGACCCGGCGAAGTATTCGTTAACGATAGGAACTGACTCGTTCCGGAGAATTCACGGTTGCTCGCGTTATCCTTCATTCTTTTCCTTGGCCGCTCTCCTGTAACACTTCTTGATACTCGAGCTTCTTATACACGAGGAATATTAGATCTGTCGCGTCGGAAGCCTCCGCCACTTTGCCGTAAACGCTTCATCGTCAAAAATGCTGAATTTTCGCTGAAAAATAACTGAGAAAACCCTAGACTCACATAAAATCATGTAATCTCATGTTCTCAATAATTCCGGATAAACGTAGAATCTTGGAAAAGTCTACTGAATACCATTTTATGTTACGAAGCGGGGAATTTCTCGACTGCTGATTTTTGTGCCAATCAAAATTGTCTCCTGTTCTGTCCATTACAAGTTACAGGAGCTACACAGACATTTCTTTCTTTCTTTATAATGTTATAGTGTTGGAAACTCCACGATAGTATTTTGAAATTCTTTAAATGCTGCTTCGTACTTTGCATTTGATGTACCCATTTTTGTCATAAATGTATCAAGGCCGCATTTTTCTGCGAAACAAGGTTATTTAAATCAAAGAGCAACAGTAGATAGAACATTTAAGTGAAGGAGAGAAAATGCTGGATTCAGCATAATTTCTCTGAAATAAATTGATAAGAATAATTCGTCCTCGAAGGGTTGGAGTGCAATTCCACCGCGTTTTCGATCAGTTTCGCGGGCGCGAGAGAGTCATTGAATGGAAATTGCGTCGCGTCGACGGGAAGCATAAACTCCTGTACACGAGATACGAGGTGCACGAGAATCGTATTACGAGAGCGGACATGTAGGATGAGAGAGGAAAGTTTTTCAGATCGTAGACTCTTGACGACCGGAAAAAACAGGGTCGCCCCTGATTTCCTTTCGATTTTACGAGGCTTCGGTCTTTTCACTGGGCCACTTCGCGTTGGCTACTTTAAGGTGAGATCTCCTTTGCGCGTTTTGTTATCCCAGATTATACATAGTCAGAACTGCGTCTAGACGCGAGCCACTGCGTCTAGACGCCTGCGTCTGGCGCTAAAGTGGGCTCGATCGAGAAATATGCCTACATTTTACTATAACTTTTTGTTCATTGCAAGTAAAAAAAAAAAACGTTGGAACTCTTAGTTCATGAGCTCTGGTTTTTTCAAGAAATCAAATTATAGTTAAACAGTTAAACTTTTATTTTTTCAAGGTTAAGAACATTCGTATCATAATCTCTCTATTTTCCCCATATTCTACAATGTTTCAGCTTTAATTTAAAAAAAATTTCATCGCTCTATCTCATTTCTATCGAAAGTTATTTGTTTTTGAATCGAGTTAGGTCAAGTTTTCCATAGTGCGGCGCAACGCGATCTAATCGAACACTTTTGAACGATAAATGATATTGGGATGAAATTTCCACCAAAATTCATTAAAAAATTATTCCTACTTATAATTATCGTAATAAATATATTTTTTTACAAATGCAAACGTGTGCATCGAACACATATCGTAAATCGAGGAGATCCCACTTTTACAATGCTGAGTTCACGAGTCTGGGCAGCTTCGAGTGTACTCTGAATGCAGACGAGCAGCCCGTCTCGCAAAAGGCGTAACCCGATTTAAACGGGGCAGTTATGATTTTATCTCAAGCACCGCCACCGCGGCGCGCCACCTTCGCCACCGTTCAAAACCTTCTTACGAGTCCCTTCGCGAATTTTACGAGCTATAAAATGGTATATCGCCTCGCAGGATTAATGCGCGTCCCCATCTTTTCGCTGTAAATCTTCGCGAAACCGATACCGGCCCGGTGAAAAAGTTTTTGGCACTTTTCAAACTGCTGAATCGAATTAGCTTCGTCCTTTTCCGAGACGCACTTTGTACCAGCGACCCGAGATTATTTGCCAATTATTGTTCGGACAGATCGTTGCAAAATTGATTTCAATTGTTTTGATCATTCCATTGTAGCATCCATTTGTATATTGCAAAGTGTCTTTCGATTTCGTGCAGCTTGTTCTGTGTCAGGTGGTCGGTCGGTTCTCCAGTTTTAAGGAGCCATGCAATTTCGCGATTTTTCCCGCGATTACAAAGATTGTCCTGTTAAAACGAGGCCGATGAAGCGGCGATAAGAGTTCCCATTGTGCCTGGATTCGTGGGTCAACTACGTCACCCGACAGCATTTGCATATCTGTGGATGTAGAAATTTTAATGTACATTTTAATGTAAATACCACAGAGAGAATTTTCTGGGGGCGGTTTTCTCTTGATAAGACTTCGCGATTAAACGATCATTTACATATCTCGACGGTGTATCACAGCGTCCCGGCCGTTCGGAGGCATTCATTTTGCGAAATTGACGTTCGGCTGCGAGCTTCGGAGTCGTTTAATTAAAATTCTCACGGTGGTTTCCTAAGTTTTTTCTTGAACACTCGCGAGGCAAACAATTTCTCGACGTTTGCGTTCGACGTTTGAAATCGCTGGCACGTGAATTTCACAGAAATTCTTTCGCCGGAGTGACTCGAGAATGTTTCGAGAATATTTCGAGTTCACAAGATACTGCGAGAATACTATGTCACGCGATCAAGTATTGTTGTTGATACAAGTGTTGATACTCATCGTTATTTTACGAACCTGCCATTAAAAATCAATGTTAAAACGTGCTATGTTTGTCGAACGTAAAAAAATGACCCGTCTGCATCCGGAATAACTGTTCTTGTTTAAACAAGATAGCATTAACACCGGTTCAACTTGAGGAATTTTAAACGGAGAATTATTACTTTTCGAGCAGTTTAAAATTGAGGATTTATTAGTGAAACTTCAAGCTGCGGAGTGTCCCGTTTTCAGGCCAGACAAAAGAAAAACTGAAAAACCGCAGCGTTAAGGGAACGGAAGAGCAGACATTGTGGAAAAGCAGCTACGAAAACGGCAGCTTGTTTATGCACTTAAATACAGTTATAAACATCTCATTAAAACAGTCAGGGTCGGCTCTGCAGTCGCTCGGGACCCGAGCGAAACTTTTAAAATACCGCTTCTCCGGGATTATACTTAACTGAATATTCCCGTGATTCGCCGACGGACTCGGTAATTGTTTGCAATACCGTTTGTTTCCTCCGAGCCACCGAGCGCCAAGCAGTCCGAGTTTTAATAGCCGCGACTTCGTCCCACGTTCCCTCACGTTCGACGGAATTGCGCTCGATATTGTGCCTCGGTAATTCGAAAATGTTCGAACGAGACGGAACATCTATTATATTCATTGGTTAATCTGGGACAAAATTACTCGTAAAGATACTAAATAGTTGCAGAAACGGTCATTCTAATCCACAAAAATGTAAGCTCGCAAAATGAAACTATCCCACATGAAAATTTGGCAACATTTAACGGGATAACTCTATTGAATTTTTTAAGCGCCTTACATTTTCCTAAATATTTTTCCAACGATCGGTTTTCACGAATTTTCAATCTATTGTTCACCAGTTCCACTTTCGTAGAAATGTTTTAACTATGGATCCAATTGATTAGATATATATGCTCGAAATAATACTGCACGTTCCCAAAATATGTATTTATAAACTCGAAACATTTAGAACTGTTGCATTCACCAGTTCCCTTTGGAAAATATTTCTGGAAGCCACTGGTTACACACAATGCACATTTATCGCAACCCAAAAAGTTTGAAACTCGTACTTTCAACAGTTTTCGTTAAAAAAATATTTGGAGATCAGCCGGGGTTTTTCGACGGGATTCGCAAACTCGTAAATTTCGAAGCTGATGCGTTTAATAAAAATTGCTAAAAGATGCCAGAGATTTTTATCGTCGGTTTACCGTCGATGTTTAGAGAAGAAGATTAAATCTTCTACGGAATGTTGGCTCGTTCCGCGGATGCTTTTAAGGGAACACCGTTTTAGTATCGCCTTGTAGGTGCACCGGTGTTCCCATGCGCCGAAATTTCTCCTATAATTTCGTATATTATATCGGTCGCGTCGTTACCGAGCGTTTGTTAAATATTCATGTAACGTTTCCAGCGAATACCCATCGAGCAATCTATACGGGGGATTCTGGGACGTTCGCCGCTCGAATATCCGCGCGACATTATAGGGAAAACATGTCTCGCGATGCGCGCACGGGTTGCACGTCGCGTGTTGGCAGTATTATAGTTGGTCGTCATTATTGCGCGAACGGAAATTGTATCTTTTGACTAAGACGTTCCCATCCTGATGGGAAATTCCGCAGGGAACACCGTCGAACCCTATCTAAACAATCGTTATAACGCTGCACTCCAACAGCTGAACCTTCTGTTAACCGCACGAACTTTCTAACGGAGTGTTCGATACTGCGAATTCTAATCATAGCAATTAGATTCGGCAAGTTTGAATATTTTTAGTACCCACAGTCATCTCTCTCTTGTTTTTATCAAATTCGTCTTTTAGCCGCAAAGCGACACGCTGGTAGAAAATCAATTTAATGAAGAAGCGAACGATTGACCCGAAAGTGTAAACCTCAAAAGTTTCGAAGAAGCGAATGGAGATAGTTTAAATTTATCATAGTAAGTAGGTAGATCATTTTTATTCCGCATATAAATTTGGAGTCTAGGAATTACGGATATAATTACCGTGGCACATTAACGACATTCGGGATTTGATCAATTTTCCTGACGCAGTTCGATCTCTCGAAAGCTCACCTCAATAAGAAATCGAATCTCGAGCTCAGCTCGGATTTGCTGTGCCGTTTGCTTGAAAATCTCCGTTGCTAATTCAGAGTGACATCTTTCAGGATCCAATCTACCTATACATCCTATCTAACTTAATCACATAGTTCTCCGAGATGGAAACGGTTCATCATGACAACTGACGGTACTTCGTATACCTATCGTTTCGTTTTCCTCTGGTAAAAATTCCCAAATCCAGCAATGAAATGAATTGCTTCATTCATCCAATTATTTATACCTTGAAAAATTCATCGAGAAACCATCGTAAACGTGACGTCACAAATATTAGTCGTATACAAAGATTTTTTAAACAAAAACTACTGGAAGTAATAACTAAGATTTTTAATTTCTTCTCGGCGCCATGGTTCGATCATTATGATACATTACTGTGATTTTTATACAAATGCTTATTCCTCAGTGATATACATCGGTGGTTCACCAAATGTGACCGGTGGAATAAGCATTTGTATAAAAATTACTAATAAGAAATGAAAAATCTTAGTTATTAAAACATTTACGATCGAGAATTGAATATCTATATATCACTACTGGAAGTATCGGTCCGAAAATTGACAGGCTCGTCAGTATGTGTTGGAACGAGCGTACATCAAAACAAGCGAACGCGAGCGAATACGAGCGTACCCGAATAGACGAAGCAGACACGCTTTGTCTACACCTTTGAATGTTTACAACTGACACGCAGTTCACCTGAAGTCCTCACGAATATCGGTCGCGTTTATATCGCAGTCATATAAAGCCGTTATTTCAGAGCATACTGTTAATTTATTCAGTTTATCCATCTATCCACTGCAACTCCTGTTTCATCAGTATGTGTGCCAGTAGCATGCAGTATTGTTTCTGCACGAAACTATTGAACTCAATCCAAAGTTAGGTGTACATTGGTTTGAAGTAATCGATGGAGAGTTCAAACGAAAATGCTGTGGCGACGTTTGGCCGGTCCCGAAGCGGAAAGGGTATCGATAAAAACCGATCGAACCGGAAGAGCACTTCGGCGAAGGAAAGCCAACGTTTCCGGGCAGGAAACTTTGAATGGAGATTAATTTCTTCGGCTATGAAAGACGCTGCGCCGCCGTGCCGCCGGGGTTCTGACAGTAACCGATTCGCTAAGGGATCGCGGGGAATGCGGTTTCGGCTCCTCGGAAACCGTCGCGTCGGGTGGAACGGGTAGAAAGCGGGTGTGCACACCCGACTAGAAGCGGGTTGTCCAACCTAACCTTGGCTTCCAGCACGTACCGTCCCTTGCGTTCCCTTTCCTAACAACGTAACCAACTTACGACCCGGGCCAGCATCGCTTGAATCTCCCACGAGTTGCGCAACTACCTAGCCTCGTCGCGTCGTCGTCTCAAGTGAAACTGATCTCGACCTATGCAGCTTCTGTCTATGTTGCAGGGCCGAGGATGCACTAATCGATACGCTGCTCTTCCGTTTTTTACGTGTTCCCGATGCAATTATTATTTGAAACTAGCTGATCCCACAGACGCTGTTCTGTCTTTTCAATAAATTTGTTTGTGATCGTTTTGTATGTAATTTTATTTTCATTTAGGCTGCCGTGTGATTCTTTAATAAAAATTCGACGTTGTGCTCGACGACGAACTCATTGGGAACCGATAATGCGCAGCCAAACATGTCAACCTGTTACTTGTGCCGTTTCAAAAATTATGATTTTTCCAGTTTGTCCGAATTTTCCGACTTTCCTTTGTAATCGTCTCAAATTCTTTCTTCTGAAAACTTTACAGGGCCATAACGAACTAAACAAAAAAAGAATTGCGCATATCCTTCGTTCGAATCGTGAGTTATGGTCTTGAGTTTTCCATTTTTCCAATTTTTCTTTCCCTAACAACCTTATTCGGACTATTACGATCATTTTTTTTTTTAAATTAGCCAAATCGGTCCAACCGTTCTCAAGTGATGCGCTTACCAACGAACAGTATTTAATTTTTATTTATGTAGATAAGTCCTTCAACTGGGGATGTTGATTCCAGTTGTGATGTGTCATCCTCGGAAGGCTGATTTTTATTGTAACATAAGAATTATCCGCGTCAATTGCAATATACAGAAGCTATACGTATATAGCCATTTGTATCTTCTCTAAATAATTTTATCCAACTGAAAATATTACAACTGTATTTTTAAGTGCTCCAAACAAATTCACTTTCAGTGAACTAAAGTTGCAATTGGAATAAAGAAAATTGAAGAGAAATATGTTATAATAGATACTTGTTTATTTTTAATCTAATATTCCTTCGCTTCTATATTTGTCAGAGAAATATTTTTCCATAATTAAACTTATAGTTCATTCCCCGTGTACAGTTTCTCCAATAACGTAAAAACGATTTATTGGCGATGATACAAGTTTCAGATGATATTCAAGTAATTAACTGCGTGGGCTGAAGCACCGAGTAGCTGCAATAAATTCCATCGGTTATCTAACCTTTTCAAAGGTCCGCAAAAGGGCAGACGGTGACTCTCGCTTCGACTCCTACACAATGCAACCCTTTGTGTAGATTTCAATGTATTCGCCGGTACCCATGCGTTCGCCTAAAGCTGTCGAAGGAAAGTTCGCCTCTCGGTTGTGTAGAACCACGAGTTGCCCCTTGCAACTTGCAAGTTTGAAGCATGATGCGCAACGTTATAAGTCGATGCGCGAGACCGCAAGGAACTATGTCACGGCCCATAACCTGCTCTTTTGTTAAAAGTGTTCTGCCCGTGGCGAACGAAACGTATCTTCCTCCTCTGACATACACGAATTCGCTTTAATGCCGACCGATGGTTGGCTTTCTTAAGAGACAAGATCTTTTCCCAATTAATTCAACAATTTCGCATTTATTCAATTCTTCAGTGACGAAGAAAGGTATCCATAAATTCTCTGCATTTTAGCTTTAGAATTGAAATATATCATTACAAAGTATAGTTAAACATTCCATTAGAAAATATTCGATAAGTTTCTTTATCCAAGCACCCATTATTAAAAAAATTGTGAAAAATCAAAACAAGTTCAGCTTTGTAATTTTTTTTTAAACCATGTATATCCGGCAAGTTTTGTACTCGGTACGGTTAGTGTTAATAATCTTTCATAATATAATAAGATAGAGGAATAAACGAATGTATTAACCATGAAAAATCTGTTTAAAACTCGAGGCTACTCTGGCCGGCAGTTAATTTCATAATAACACAATAATGGTTATAACAAGCATAAAAGATCGCGCCCCTTTCATAAAGTAAATGGTTCATAAATAACTTATGAGAGATGTACTCACCCAACACGCTGATAATACCTTATTCCTGTACTATTCCTGGCATGTGCTAAATGGAGAACCTACGTAGATCAACCATATATTTTCGAGAAGTGAAGTAATAGCACGGTGTTAATTAAAATGGAAATCAATCGTTCCAGATTAAACTGTAGTCTATTTTGAAAGTATTGCAAAGCATTCGTCAAACCACTGTTTAAACTAATCGTCTAAACTCAATTTTTGATTAAACTATCTCTTAAAAACTTTCATTATTTGCTCGACTACTATGATTTATTCTCACTATAGAATCACTATTTTTTCTACAATTAATATATTTATACTTATATCGTCGATGACAACGCGAATTCAAATATTACAAGTCATTCAATATACTTACCGATCTTATTTATAGAAAATTAAAATCAACAGTAATTATTCGTTATGCTCGAAGACTGCGCGAATTAATTAAATATACACCTACTAGTCAATTTACTTACGCAGTATTCAACTCAACAAACTTTAGTTAAACATGCCACTGTATTTTTTATCGTTTCGGTGTGTTCAAAGTATATTTGATAAATTGATTCGGAACATTTTGTTCAAACGTGCACGAGGAGATTCAATTCTCAAAAATAAGTGAAAGGAAACGAATAACATTTTGTTTTTCCATTGACGCTTCGTTTTCGAGAAAATCGAGTTCGAACATTCAGCGGGTACGTGGCTGACGCGTCTGATCATGGCGAACCAATTCTACTTGTTGCGAATACTAGGCCACGCGAATCCGTCAAACTTCCAAACCCATTTTTCCTTAAAAAAAAACAGTGTCATACTATAAAAAAAAATCATAAATCAACATAAATGCATAGAATCTTCAATCTAGTCGTCACCACCACACTCCCGTCCCCGCATCATTCAGCGGGTACGTGGCTGACGCGTCTGATCATGGCGAACCAATTCTACTTGTTGCGAATATTAGGCCACGCGAATCCGTCAAACTTCCAAACCCATTTTTCCTTTAAAAAAAATAGTGTCATACTATAAAAAAATTATAAATCAACATAAATGTATAGAATCTTCAATCAAGTCGTCACCACCACACTCCCGTCCCCGCATCATTCAGCGCTTCGATACTTCCCCGGCAAGTTTTCCCCAATATCCGCGTAACTTCCGGCGGCTTATCGCGAAGGGAGAACGAGCAAATTGAGACAAAAGAACCGAGCTAATTAGTGATCTCGTCGGGAAACGAATTTTCGCGGTAGCCGGCAACGAAGAAGATGGCCGGGGATCGTTCTCGTACTGCCAGCTGCCGGCGAGCGGAAGGCATAAGGTTCGTTGCACCCCGGAAGTTGGCACGCCGCGCCGGTAGCCGAGTAATCGAGAAATATATATTCAAAGTTATTTCGTGTTTTCTTACCCAGAGCCCCACCGTGCCGCAGCTGCGCAAGAGTTACGATATTGGTGTCGCGGTTAGGCGAGGCGGTGGTACACCTCGAGAGCTCCGTAGACGAGAATTTAGAGAGAGCTTATTCGCGAGGTGAGAGAAACAAAAGGGATGGCGTACGTCTCTGTTACTTGTGTACGTATGTGTGTGACCGTGTATGTATAAAACCACGTGTATATATATATATAAAACCACGTATGTGTGTGTGTGTGTGTATATATATATTTGTACGTATACGGAAAATCCGAAATGTGTACGTAGTCGTCGCGTGTACATATGGTGAAACGATAGTGAGACGAGAGCTGAACTGATCCTGTTAGTGGATACGCTGGCCTGGAAGTCCAAAATTTTCTTTGATGTTCTCGCGCTGGTCGCCGATGCACGGATAACCTTATGCACTCCTCCCTTTGCCGGAAAACTATGATGACACAGAGACGCTTTTCTATTTTTTGTTTTTTTTTTTTTGTCGACCCACGTTGACCACAGAGCCTTGTCCTCGTGAAAATGATTTTAATGCGAGCCCCAATGGGACTGCGGGATCTGTGAACAAGGTCCTAGGTAGCTGTGTTTGATCGCTCGACCGTGGAAGTTGCATGTTCGGCGGATGTGCGACCGTGAAAATGTGTGCCGATGAGAATTGCCTGTGTTTTATAGTTCCGGAGGCTGTTCCCTGAGAGATGACTGATTCTGATGCGTTTTCAGCTGTTTGCCGAGCTAGAGGATGTATTGTGAGAATTTGTATGAAAGGCGAGCAGGACTTTCTCCGTTGTTTGCGATATTTGTGCAGATTTTGTCGTAAATTTATTTTAATTGGTACTTGAGAGAGAGAGAGCGTGTGTGTGTCTGCTAATTAGAATACTTTTTCCTGTACAATGAGGAAGTTCTTTGGTCTAATGCAATCTCCAACAAATTTTTGTTCGGTACAATGAACGCATTCAGCTCCGTATATGAAAAACAGTTAGATAATAGCTTGGAAAATTGGTACAAGTACGTACACTGATTATTTTGTACATTCGGTGTGTGTTTTTTTTAGATGTTCGGTGTACTTCGGGATTAAAAAACTTCTGACAATTATGCTTATTTATTGTATCGTTTGAGTAAACTTGCTCAAATTTGCTCTTTCTCAGTAATTAGTTGTCAATAATTAAGATAATCTACTGTAATCAAGAAATTTATTAATCCTTATGCGAACGAGAATTTTATAAAATATTGATAACATTTTCTTCGGAAAGAAAGAGACTATGCACTGTTCCGACTAATGACGTCCGTATGGTAAAAAAGTATTCAAATTTAGACAAATTACATCCTTTAGTACTTAGTACGAATTTTGAAAAATAAAGACCTGATAATTCTGATCATCTAGCGATAGATCAATCTAACTTGAACGTATTTCCTTGCATCTAATTTTCTTATCTACTTATTGGTAACTGTATTAATCGACCAAAACAGCTGTGGATATTTGTACAAAATAAAAACTTAAAAAAATTGAAAAGAATATCTATTTAAATCTAATAAAGAATCTCAAGAATTAGCAATTTAAGAATTTTGACAAAGCGATTAAGGGATAATTTAACATCTTTTAAAGGATTACGGTAGCGAGTGTAAGGCAATTGTTATTCGAACGTCTCTGTTTCAGCATCGTTTTCAAGAGCAAATATAAAGATCGTCGTTAATGAAGAAGAGCCGTCACGATGACGGGCCGCGTGTTTGCGTCGCGTTCCATGAGAACGCAGCCGTTTTCGTCCTGAAAGAACAATTAGACGTAGATTTTGTTGCGACAACATGCAGGCGGTGCGATTCGTTCCGTTCCTCTTTCCTCATGCATTTCAGTGCTCGAGCTAAAGGCAATTGTCAGACGTTCATTAGTCGCTCATTCCACGAGGCACAGAAGATGATTCGATGACATGAGTTTCTAGCCGATTGGGATTCCTTGTTCCCTTTTTCCCTCCGCCCCTACCCCACGTAACTCCGCGAACATAGCGTCGTTCACACGGTACGCGGTTAATTAATTAACATGAAACGATCTTTCCCGCGAGCAATTGACTCGTCTCAAAGGTACATTTTTTTTTCGATCGTTGCACGATCGTATTTAGAACTTCAGAAAAAAAAAACGTTTCTTCGTGATCTTTACGGTTTTCATTTCTCAAATCTTTAGAGTTATCTTGATCGGAAAATTTAGAAATGTTCTTCGTGGTTTTGTGAAGAAGACGACTTTTGATTTGTGGTGATATCGACTCGCGAGAATCTAAAGAGCACGACGAGCATTCCGATGATTATAGAGATGACATTGATGATTGTGTCGAGATGAGTGACAGTGATGACAATACCGAGAGGAGCGAAGATTATTGCGTGCATGTGCAGTGACCAGTGGTGTACCTATAGAGGCTAGCTTTAAGATCATGAGCAAGATCCCCACGCGTGAACTATATACAAATCGTGACAGACTTCCTAACCATTCACAAGAAAGCTGGCGGAGAAACGTGGGAAAATCGGCACTGTGATGTCGCATAGACTTTTACGCTCTCATTTTTAGCTCGGATAAAATCTCGCATCGACGATTCGATAATTGGCTCCAGAAATGATCAAAGTATCGTAAACGTGAAACATTTAACTGAACTAAGAAAAATACCGACTTCTATATCTACTTCAAATGCTGACTTTCAAATACAGGACGCTTTAGAAATTAATTCCTCTGCTACAGTCTATATTTTACTGCGTATATTTACTTGAAATTTTAACTTGAAGATATTAGATGATGCAAAAATTAATCCGTTTATTGTATCGCACGTAATATATCATTTGTAAATTATCGAAATGTTTTCATATTCCGAACCATCCTTTTGAAATCCGATTCTAACGGAAAATAATGAAAATCGACTTGGAAGTTCCGGCCCATAACTCCGCGCGGTAATGCAGGACAATTACCGGATCGGCGAGCGTGAAAAAAAAGGGGGCACTAGAGAGGAGAGAAGATCCTTCCCGCGAAATCCCATCAGGCTGGGTAACAGCGTGGGGGGTGGACGACGGCTCGTCCTGTTTGATCATTCAAACCATCGATGAGCGGGGGCGGATCGCGTCGCGTAATCGAAAAACTGGATGGTAGTTCGAGAACTCATCTCGAAACTTTTCGTCGCGGTGCCGATTTTCCCTCGTTCCCGTCGCGCCTCGCGCGTATCTTTCGACAAAGATAAAGAAAAGAAATCAAAAGAGGAACAGAAAGGGATCGATAGAGAGAGATGGAGAGAGAGAGAGAGAGAAAAAAATAGAGAGAACAGAAAAAAAGTAAAAAGTCGGAGAGAGAGAGAGAAAGAGAGAGAGAGAGAGAGAGAGAGAGAGAGAGAGAGAGAGAGCAGGGTAAGTGAGTGGTTCGAGAAGAAAAGTTGGTGCTCTGGTGATCGCTCCTCGCTAAAAAGCTAAGTTTCGCGTGAAAGTTAGCCAATTATATATATATAAACTATATATATATATATAAATATATTCTATATATATAAACTGTGCACACACAAAACACGTGACATACGTATTATATATATAGAATAATTATACAAGTGCGATAATCAAGTGGCCGGGCCAATCAGCGAGAAAGAGAGCAACGTTTAAAAACGGGCACGAGCTCTCTGTTGCGCTTCATTCAATCGCTCGCAAATTTCTTGCTATTTTCCATTTTTCAATTTTATTCTTTACGTTTCTTTTGTATTTTTTTTTTTTAGTTGGCTCGTTCTTTTCAAAGCTTTTTTTTGATACTGAAAGCTTACCAAGTGGGACTCTGGGCTGGTGAAGGAAACCACGGCGCCGTGTAGTCGCCTCGCGTTTATAGTCGCAGCAGCCTTCGAAACAACCGTTGTGTGGGTCCAATAGCGTGTGTCGGCCCGATTTTCGACCACGATCACGAGCACGAGGCCGCGCAATAGACAGCAACATTGAGAACTTGATTTTAGAAATTTTATCTTCAAATCACCATTCTCGCGAGGGTCGTCCGATCGACGAGCTACTTTTCTTCCCGTCGCGCGTCGCGTCGTGTCTCGGTTTTTCTATATATATATATATTTTTTTTTGTTGTTGTTCGACTATCGTCCGTTTCTATCAGCTAGTCTGATTCTGCTTTCTCTTTTCTTTTTTGCCGTCCGGTCTCTGGAATTTTGTTGCTTCCGCTTTTCGCTTCAGGGGTACAAGCTTTGGTTAGAGAGGGTGGGATCTGCGAGTCGGCGCGATTAAAAGAATGTTAGAGGTATAGTCAATGAGAAAGGGGTGCTGAGAGTTTTGTTACGTGGAGAACACGGTCGCGGAGGGAACGCTTTACTTTGCGATATGTCTGATGCTTGCCTGTAAAAATTGGTTAATTAGTTATCCTCGTATGGCTTGGCACCTGCTCTCCGTGATACTGAAAATCCTAGAAGACAGTGATTAGGTCTACAGGCTTAAAATTACTATCAGAAAAATTATATCAGGTCGCAACTACAGTAAAGTTCTCGAGGTACGATTATGTTCATGTCGGTTCTCTCAGTATTTCCATAAAGAGAACACAAATTTGGACAAGAAAGTTTATGGTATGTTCACAATGATCATATATACGTGATGTGAAAGATGGTTTCGAGGTTGTACAATACCTTTTTGGTAAAATAATGCCAGTAAATCGATGCCTACTTAATCGAAGAATTACTTGTGGTTGTTTCGATTGTCGGAATACACTTGATTATCTTAAAACTTTGATAAACAGAGATTTTTTTACAAGATATTGAATTCTATTCATAGAGATTATATAGGGGATGTTAAAAATAGTACCGAGGGTGGACAATATTGATAAAATAATTTAATTTAATTTTCTGATGCAATAATGAGAAGGCGATCTTAATTAGATTCTAAGTTAACTATGACGCGTCCTCTGTATCGTCGAGAATTGTTCGAATGCCTCGCACTGTTGCGGGGAACATCGGGGACTAATTTGAGAACGTTTCTAACCAGACTATTATTCTTGGAGTTATAATCTGCAATGGGACCGAGGAGAGAGAGAGAGACAGAGAGAGAGAGAGAGAGGAATTTGACGATCCCATGATGTCTCGAATTTATTAGTGCGATTATTTCCATGCGCGGTTCCGGTTTGATTATCGACCGACATTCACGCTGCTCTACATGGTGCGCGATGTCTGACATATGTATGTCGAGTGACGAATAAATTATCGTGAGTTTATGGTAGCGGACCAATCGAATTACTCTCTGGTGGACGCTGGGTCATTAAATTTGCCACAAACGTTGTTTCTTAATGAACGTTGTCACGAAACATCTTAACACTCTGCAACTTAATTACAATAAACGACAAACGATTCTCATTTAAAACATCAACACGCCACAGCAGCACACGAATCGCATACTAAAATCGAATCGCATTTTATTCGTCGATGACTGTAGAAAAAATATCGTCGCACTAATTAGAAGCAATTTATGCAGTAATTACTTGCCGCGAAGCGTTTTAACATTATCATGTTAATACAACGGCGACAATTTTAATGCTCATTGTGCCGCACGTATGCATATTATAATGCAGCATTGCACCCGTGATTATATTAACCGGCGACGCTATCCGTCGCCGGCTCGAAAAATATTGACTAAATATATTTTGCACGGCGCTGCGGCTGGTCGATAAATTAAAGTAATATACTTCGTAGAGATTGCACTTAATTATACGCGATGACAGGACATTATCGCTTACCCGATATATAATTTAGAACGTCTGAAAATAATCCTCTTTCACGAACGAATGAAATAATCTTCCAAAAGGCTCGACTCGTGCGCGAAAATTGTTATAGCGAAGCGGCTGTCGATGAATTTTAATGTACACTTTTAATTTTGCCTTAAAATTCGCGGTCGTATAAATCAAAAGAATGGCGTATTGCGAATAGAACACTGGGGAAGATCAATGTTCGTCAATCATCGACGGAACCGGGGTCGGGCGATAAATCAAAAGGCTGGGTCGCATTAAAATGCCGCGGTACGACGAATATATTGGCGGTCGGGCAGCGGGGCGCATTATACGCCTCGAAATCGAATTACCGCGTAAAATAATACACGGGCCCTCGGTAACGAATCGATGTGATCGATAATTTGCGAATTTCGTGCGTGCATACCGGATTCCGCGAGAGTCGGCAACTCGGTCCTCGACAATGGAACCGAATCATAAACCCAGTATCCCGGCGCCGGCATTAAAGTGAATTAATGTTTCGACGAGATTGCTCCGTAATGTAAGCGCTTCGCGTTCTCGCGAGCGCTTCTGTCCGCTCGGCAAGAATTAAATAGCGGATCAAAAAATAATAGTGACGAGGTCCGCGGATTCGGATCAGGATAATGGAGCAAGCAGTTCGGGGACAGAGATAAACGATAGTTAATTTAGAGTCCCGGCACCGACGATCGAATCGAGCTTTTCTGCTCTGAAAACAGCATATTCGAGCATGGCGAATGTTAGCCTATTTTGTAGCGATATTTACGGTTCGGAAAAATAAACAATGTGTATTTTGCTATTCTGTGCGATTCGGACGGAATTACGTGTTTCAGGAAACTTAAGGTAAGAGGAAAATTTTCATATCAAGCATACACGGTAAAGTTTATCAATATTTTCGAAACGTGTCAGAATATCGGTTTATAAATAATTTCTGAAATTGCACGTTTTGTGAAAGCTAGAATAACGGGGAAATTGTTTCGAGTTATGGATTTTATCAGCATTTATCAAACGTACTGTGACGTTGATTTTTCGGTTGAAATAGGAATTTTATGGAAACAAGTATTGTATAAGTGAAAAAATTCGTTTGGAAGAGTATTGAACTTCTTAGCAGTTTCCAAATGCACCGCGACGTCAATGCTTAGCGTGAAATAGAATTTGATGAAAACTGGTTCGAGAGAGAAATGGACTTCAACCACTATAAAATTTATTATTGTTTTCAAACGCATTTTAACGTCGGATCCTGAAATGAAATACAATTTTTATAAATAATCTATGATATTAAATATTTTTCTCAATCCCTAAACAAAATCCTCAAGAATAGTAGAGAGAATGAATTTATCAATTCATATTCATACAAATTTATCTAAAATATCTACTCTGACAAATAAATTAAGGAAACGGCTGAGTTAGTCAAGGTCACAGCAGAGTAAATAAAAAGAAATGAACGCCCGCAATAAAATATATACTAGAGCACCAGAGGGATGAGCGTAAAAATAGTGAAAAAAGAACATGTATTCGTGCACGCAGCAGTGATTGGTCTTTTTATTAGACTATAATGGGCGGTTTTTTTTTTCTGTCCGGACAATATAAATGGCGGTAATGCATGGGATTCACGGTCGTTTTTATCGTATCCAGAACGCTAGAATTTATTATCTACCGTGGACCACATCAGTGATATTCATTTTCATGTACCTATTTAACGGAAAACGCTCGCAGCGCTGTTAATCATTTTATTCGATTGACTTGTTATCTATTCCGATTCGGTTCTCGTTTCACGCAATATCCATCAAAATTAATGCATTAAACTGAATTGTTTGAAAAATTCGATTTCAAGAATATCGAAGTTTATGATGAACGTACCGATATTTTTCTAAATATGAAATACTTATAGTCCACCTAGCTTCGTTACTGAAACATTTTTATTCCAATAACAGCAGTTGTAACCAGGCTTCTAATTTTCTTATCAATAACCGAAATATTCGAAATCAAGTATAATGTGTCTCGTTTCAGTAATCATCAGTTTTAAGTTCTGTTCAAAATTATTCTTGACGTTTCATGCATCCAGCCTAATTTTCTATTGAATCGAGACTGATCGTTTTCAATGTTTCGCATACATCGAAATTCTATTTCACCATCCGTCGGATTACCCGTAATGGCTCCCGGCGAGGATAGAGGAAGCCGTGTAAGAAATTGCTGTTGATTCTGTAGTCCTCTTCGAGCAATAAGGTCCCATTGCGAATGAATTAGCGTCATCAAGATAGCGAAGTCACTTCAGAGTGAATTCCAGCGACCAATTTAGCTAGCTACATTGTCGAGCACGTCCCCGGCGTATAAATCCTCCGAGATTCTCTTTCGGATAACTTTCACTTGGTCTTTTAGAAGATTTTATACGATACTTCTGTTAGATAAGTTTAACTAGGTAAGTCGTCGAAACGACCCTGCTATTCTATTCCATGAAAGAGATAGCAGCCCTTCAGTTTTGAACCATTAAAAATTACGTCATCGACGTCACTGCCTGGATCACGATAGCAACGGTTATAGCATTTTCTAGAGATACTTCCAAGATCTATCCAGAAAAAAAATTGCAGGTATTATAAAAAGGACTTTAACATTTTCTAAAACGTGGTAAAATGCGTCGATCGTTTATAAATCAAGGATCTAGAAATAAATAGTAGCGTTTGCAAAACGATTGTTTTCGACCTCTCCGATTCCAATCCGTATTTAACGTGGACGTTGAGCAATAAAATAAATATTTTTAACGAAACCCGAGCTGAATTGAAATTAAATATTGGGAAAAAGCTTCTGTTTGTTGATTGCGGAGCGCTGCAGATCCTAATAAATTGGGAATGCGTTTCCTAAAAAATTGGATGATCAGGGGCTAATTACGAGAATTTTGTTTGACCGCGGTGACATCTGTTTGCGTATATCTGCTGATACAGAATAACTATTTGCTGCTGTATTTGATGAACGAAAAATCAACAGGCGGAGAATCTAACTATGCGCGCGTAACTCTTTGATGAAATGAAAGTACAATATTTTCTCGCAACTGTAAATTCCTTTAATAATCGAGGGAAAGCATCCTCGCCGGGTTTCAGACGCAAGAAACCACCAGTTCTTGTAGACCGATCCAAATCTCGCAAGATTCCTGGCAAAAATTGCAAAGTTCGATGAAGCGGGGATGCTGCAAAAGTACAACAGCGAGGCAGACGCTTGCAAGTTTCTTAGCAAGCGGCGTGTTCGTGCATCTTCTTGAAGTATTAAGGACCGCGTCATAAATATGAAAGTGCACGCATCCAGCTTGAACATCCACAAAACTTTTCCCCGACACCTGTGTAACTTCATTACACGGGGCCCCATCAATTCTTCCACGGAATTAGCGAATTTCTTCTTCGGACTAATTCGATTGAGAAAATAAAAATCATCATCGCAACAGGAACTTCATAATTTACCTAATAATCCGTTCGCGACACAATTTTCGTTTAATTAATCTTCTATATTTAACGTCTTTCAAACAGTTCAGAGTTCATAATTATAAATGTACAATCGAATTATTCAATTCTGAAATTATATACAAGACAGAACGTATTGGCACAGAATATACAACTATTTCAGAAACCCAAATTAAGATTCAGAACACATATAAATCATTGCTCAAAGGATATATTTATTATTAGATTATTATTCCAGCAATCTATTCTATTTCTTCGATTTGCCGTATATCAAATTGGTGTGAATTATATTTAATTGGAACGGTTAACGACATGTTAAATCCGGTTAAATTCAAATAGAGATTCGAATGGAAATGGTTGGTTTGGAACAGGACTCCTTAAAAATAGGAAAAGCGAATATGTATCGGAATAGCAAGGAGTTTAATGCGAGTCGTCGCGCCGCTGGACGTCTCGCAGCATAATGTAACTTAACCTTTCGAATTCATCAAAAGTTTCGCGCCACGCCTCGTTATAAGGCTGTCGGGTCAGAATTCCGCGTTAATGAAAGTGTCGTTACTGCCTCGCAATAATGGCGAGGCCTTATTGCGAAAGTTGTCTCATCAACGAATTTCGGTTTCGATATAACTGCAGCCGCGGTATCAATTCACGGAAGAAACGGGAATTATTTCCGTCCCTTTTCCAACGTTCTGCAAGCCCGGCTCGCAAAAACGATACGTACATCTCGATTAAAATCATACGAACGTCATCAATGTGCATACATTCTCGTTCGGAAATCGTTTGATATCTCAGTAAATGCAAAAACGGAACGATGAAATGGTTATAAAATTCTACAAATATTGAAATACACAAATAAATTTAAATTTACATCCTGTGTAAGTCCTCTGATCTGCAAACTATTTTTGGAATTCGAAGTAATCACTGGACAGCGGATTTGAACGGAAAATAAAAATTAATTGAAAATAATTCAACAGTATTTTGAAATTCTTCAAATGCCTTCGCTGTTATCCATTGATCAATTAATTTCTGTTATAAATTGATAATTTTAAATAATTGAATATATTCTTGGAGAAATCCTTCCTCGATTTTCGTTATAATATGTTTCCCCGGTTTGGTATATTCAATGTTATCGTTCGTCGAGAGTTTTAATGCAAGCTTAACAGAAACCTGCAATCTCTCAAAACATTTTATGCAAGGGTCTCGTTAACAATTTTCCCTGCAGATTTATTGGGAGAGATGCACCAGATAATTAGTACAGGCAATAAAAATTTTTTGAAAATCGCGGTGATACGCGTAGAGAGCTGAATTTCATTATAAGTTTACGTTATACGGGACCAATGCTATCGTTGCGCCGTGGATTTACAGTTGAAGATTGAAATGGTCGGATAAAATAAATTGTGACTTTATCGCCTTTCTGCTCGGCGGGTTCAGCGTTGCGAAGCGGAAATGAGCAGGGGGATCGCTGTTAATCCGGCCGCGATCCACGCTGTCAAATTATCAAATAATTTCGAGTGATGCATCGTTGCGCAATCCACGTAGACACGGGCGCGGGCGTGCAAGCGAAATTCTAGCCGCGTTTCGGGTTAGATTTAGAATTATTTCGCCGTCGCGTAGCGCCGCGACATTTTCACCAAGTTTCTCGAGACGTCACGTAAGCTGCGCGGGACAACTCGAAGCGTCCCTGATTTCGTGACTGATTGTGACATGGTTATGCGAAATGCGTGCGCAGAAATGTGAATAGAAATATGCATATTGCATGCCGCGGCCTCGGCTCAACCCCCATGCGCCCCGTACCCCTCCCCTCATCGAGGAATTCTAATTGCGCTGAATTTTATCGATAACTAACGAATATTTTAGACACATGTCGACGCAATTCGTTTAATCGAAGGCTTAGCACGCCGAGGAATAACGCCTGCGAAGATGAACGGCGGGAAACAATCCCTCTTTCGATTGTACTGCAAACAATCGCGCAAAAGCAATCTTCAGGAACCGGATACTACAAATGTGAAAGAATGCTTATCATAGTAGTACAGAAACTTATTTATTAGACAGCGGATTTTATGCATTTATTCTCATCTCTCTTTTCGTTGATGATTTTAAGGAATTGATATATCGAGAATTTTAATAAAATTCAACGGGGTTTGTTTCTACATGGCAATGTAATAAAATTTCTAACAGTTCGAAATAGACGTTCATCGATTTCATCTTCCATAAATAAGCTCTTTTCGTTGATGATTTTAAGGAATCGATATATCGAGAATTTTTATAAAATTCAAACGGGGTTTGTGTCTACCTTGCAATGTAATAAAATTTCTAACAGTTCAAACTAGACGTTCATGGATTTCATCTTCCATAAATAAGCCCATGAAAATGTATGCCCTGCATAAACACCGACCGTCTCCGTGATACTGTTAACTGATAAGTGAACTGCGCACCTTTATGCAAATATAAATTTTTATGCGGTAATTTATGTGAGCTGGAATCAAAGATATCTTCGTATACCCAACAACTAGGCTATAAGATTCACATTAAAGTAAGAAGCTTATTAACACTAAACGCACCGAATAGGAAAAGCGATTGTTGTATACGTTGTCTGATAAGAATTCCATGATTGAATATCGCATTATCTTTTCGTGGAGTATTCTATTGTACAATCTCGGACGGCCGAAGAACACTGTATGCCATTATGACTGGACTGTTAATGTTTCTCATTATATATACGGCATTTTTGCTTATGTATTAGTGCCAAAAGTTGTAATAAATCTTTTCTAAGATTTTCTAATATAAAAAAAAAAACACAGTGGGCTGGATCGTCAGATTTGACTATGTATAACTCTCCAACCAATAAGAGATATCAGGATGAAATTTGTACTAAAATTCATTAAAAAAATTATTCCTACTGATAATTATCGTACTAAATATATTTTTTTACAAACGCAAACGTCTGCGTCGAACGCATATCATCGATCGACGCACGTGTTTGAGTTTAGGCGATGCTCTTTCGCTTTTCTTCGGAGGAACGCAAATTTACGCTACGATGAATATAGTGTGGATATTATCCACTGGATAACGAAACGCGATTCGACAAAGAAATTAATTTAACAATTTCAATATTAAATTATCAACAGTGTTGATATTAAAAGACTAGCGAACGTTTACCTGGAGTGAACATTAAAAAATCGTACGAAATGCATGAAATCTGTAGGCCACCGATAAGAAATGGAGTCCATATTTATTTATGACGTTGGAGAAAACAACCAGCGATAAAAATAATAATAGTCTTGGAAGAAATATCGAGATCGTTGTAAAATCCGAAGCACGGACAGCAACGACAAGAGTGCTCGAGGCAGAACAGCCCGTAAAAATGGCGAACGAGATCGAAAGAATGGCAGGCCTTTGCCGCCATTCTTACTATAATATTTCGTTGTGGGCGTGTGTCACAGGCTTGGGCGACATACCCGTTCGTTACGTAACAGCTGCAGCCTGATAATGAATGTGAAATACAGGTGCACTGAGTTACGAGGTTGTTATTGCCGGCCTCGCGAAATGGTGGCCGAACTTGGAGAGGGTGTCCGACGCGACGGAGTCCTTCACCCGAGGCTGCAGGAAAGATGGCCGCGAGCAAAGAGGAACGACACGGAATAACGTATCGGCCGACGCGACGATATGATCGATGTTCCACTTCCCATTAAGGAGAACACGAATTTCTACTCTTTCGAGGAGGCAGGGCTGCAGGGCTGCAGAAAGTTAAAATATATATAAAAGGAGACGATGACAGGCTATGAATTTTCTCGGTCTGATCTACTAGGTCCTTAGAGTACCATTTCTATTTTCGTATTACCCTGTTCCCTGCAGAATTGCCCTTTCCCTTCAATTGTTAGTTTAATTAGTTTCTGCTTTCTTTGATATTGATTCATTTTTAGTAGAGATGCCTGGAAATCCATTTTTTTTTATAAACATTTCCCACTGTTTATTTAGCTCTAATAATAAGTATACAATACAACAATTAGCCTAATTATATTCCTACTTTCTTCGATTAGCCTGACTATAACCCTAATTCTTAATTTTATATAATAACAATAATACTTGTAATAAAATGAACGCAGTCCTAATCTATTGCCACTATCTCTTATCTTATTGTTAACTTATAATTAACCTGCGAATCTCTGGAGGATCAAGTGGTTCGTTCCGAGGGATTCCGAGTACAGGTCTCGTAAAAGGGATACCTTTTACACTATACTATACATACATTTCGTCGCGCTTCTCGCTTCCGTTCCCTTTCCCGCGATGTTTCCGCGCGGTCAAGAAGAAATCTCAGCCAGACGGAAAATATACAGCCCCCGGTAAATAAAATACTGCCGACGAGGTACGAACAGTATCTTCAGAATGAATCTGCAGACACGGAATACAACGCGCTCTGCCCCGTTATGTACACGTGAGGGGTGTCAGGAAACAATAGGGAGAAAAAAGCGCTGCCACTGCGATCCGCTAGCAAGGCATACAATTTTTTCTTTGGCTTTTACTGCCTTCCTTATCAAGGACGCAAAACGCGAGTTCTTTGTGCCATGCGTAGAACAGAGAACGTTTTCTGCCGCGTTGTTGAGGTTGGGTCATCAGACACCTTTGCGAGATTCATTTAGACGCACCTGTCCACGAATTTGCACAATTCAATCTTGTCAAATTTAATGTTGTGTATTGCTGAAGTACCGAAGTAATTGTGTGCGATGCACGCATGTAAGTTAACCCTTACCACTCGAGTGGCGCCTCTGAGGCGAAACTAAAAATTGCTGTACTATTATTTAAATAATTGTTTACACTACCAGATATGTCGGTATCTAACCAATTCCTACACATTTAAGTATTGTATGAGGTATTATATCAATTTCATATTTATCAAATTTAAAAAATGATAGAGAATGGAAATATTGTAGGTCAGAAGAAACGTTTAATTTTCCAGTTAAAATAACGCCGAGTGCAAAAGGTTAATAAATATCATAACACCTGTTTAACGTAACGTTTGTCGTCGAGGTTCATTATATCTTATTGTTTGATCCTTCGTAACGTCGTGTGCTCGCAATTAATATTTGCATTGTAGCAATACCATTATTGTATGCGTTTAATGAAATATTAAAGATTCAGTCGGATTGGGTCGCAATGTGCCAGCTAAACGAGTTCAATGAAAGATGGGTATATGTTCGAACAGAATTTTTGGAAATTGTATCTGTAGAAGTTGGACACACAACGGTGAACAGGTCTGACTGTTGACACGACCGGATCGTTCCGCTTCCATTTTTGCGGATTTTCAGAGAATATAGTTCCGTGTTGCTACAAACGCTACGGATTAAACGTACAGCTAAATTTATTGCTCCGTTAAACAACGAATAAACCGAGGCTTTTATTGAATTTTTTGCGTCACTCTTTTTAGTCCGCGTGCAGATAAATTCGAATTACAAAGCACACGGAATTTACGTTGCACACGTATCTCTTAGTTTACGCTGACGTTCCGACTTCGGTCCACACGATAAATCAACATTTTCGGGAGTGAATTAACCAATGGAAAAATTAAAGTCTGCTAAAACCGCCGCGTCGTTTATCGTCCCGCCACTCTTCTGGTGTCGATTTCGAAACAGACACCGTGCTCATTTAAAAGACTTTATTCCAGGGAAAATATTTGTTTTTCAAATGTTTAATAAGTTTTTAAAGAGACAGAAGGACACAGTGGAAGGCGAGAAAATACGGAATTAGAAGCAGATCTTTTCCGCTCCGGTTGTCCTCCATTCATTCAAACTTAGAAGAATATTGGCGAGTCGCGTGGCACTTGGAATTGCGTCTTCTTCGTTTTGCGGAGCGAGGAATCAGGATCCGTCATAAGACTCGAATGTGTTCGTGCTCTTAATTAACGCAACCGACTTCTTTATACCTTCGCACTGTTTTCCTTAATTAACTCGCGCACCCTCCAATTCAAGACGCAAGGTTAATTTCCCGGAATAAAATTCTAGAACACAGTTCGCCCTCGAATTTATTTATATTCTTCTTCTCCTGTTCGCGTAATTATGCTCGTCGGCTGTAACGAATGCATCTCTCGCGCCGACGACAACACGTTCAATTATCGTGATAAACGTTTCTTCATTGTTCGGATTACAAACAAATTTCGTAGGTATTCTGTCGGTTAATGCGTAGTTAACCCAACCGTTCGTTGCAAGTGTATCTGATACAGTTAATAAATCTGGTACATAGTAAACTAAGAAAGAGTTTTCTTAGTATGTTTATTTATGTTTATTTGTCTGAAAATGTTGTTTTAATTGTTTCCAATATTTTTCTCTTAAATAAAACACAAAAACTGACCTTTCAATTTGTTCATCCCAATTAAAAAATCAAAAAGTGAAGAGATAATTCGAGTAAAAGTGGTCTCTGCATTGCATGGTGTATCTGATACAGTTAACAAATCTGGTATATAGTAAACTAAGAAAGAGTTTTCTTAGTATGTTTATTTATGTTTATTTGTCTGAAAATGTTGTTTTAATTGTTTCCAATATCTTTCCCTTAAATAAAATACAAAAAGTGACCTTCTTTCAATTTGTTCATCCCAATTAAAAAAATCAAGCAGTGAAGGGATAATTCGAGTAGAAGTGGTCTCAGCATTGCATGGTGTATCTGATACAGTTAACAAATCTGGTACATAATAAACTAAGAATGTGTTTTCTTACTATGTTTATTTATGTTTATTTGTCTGAAAATGTTGTTTTAATTGTTTCCAATATTTTTCTCTTAAACAAAACACAAAAACTGACCTTTCAATTTGTTCATCCCAATTAAAAAAATCAAGCAGTGAAGGGATAATTCGAGTAAAAGTGGTCTCTGCATTGCATGGTGTATCTGATACAGTTAACAAATCTGGTATATAGTAAACTAAGAAAGTGTTTTCTTACTATATTTATTTATGTTTATTTGTCTGAAAATGATGTTTTAATTGTTTTCAATATCTTTCCCTTAAATAAAACACAACAACTGACCTTCTTTCATTTGTTCATCCCAATTAAAAAAATCAAGCAGTGAAGGGATAATTCGAGTAAAAGGTTGTCTCAGCGTTGCTACTCGTTAACTATCCAATTAATTTACTTAAATAAAGATCGATGATGAATCCGAGTGTAACAAACGAATACGAAGACGAGAAATGAAATTGTTCAGCGTCGACGGAGCACGTCGAGCGAAACGTCGACAGGTCATATCAAACCGAAGACGAATTAACGCGATATGCGAATCGATGCGAAACAACCGAGTCAAAAGTCGTGTCGCGAGGGTGGGTCATCGTATATCTTGATTAATTTCTGAATATGTCCAGCCGGTAATCCCGCAGAAACCGTCGAAACAGCAACTGGCACGCGGGAGAACACGGCTATAAATGCGAGCGTGGTACGCTTAATTATTATATATCACCGGAAAGGATCACCCGTCGCCGCGGCCGCCACCGCTAACGATTTTTTTTAAATTCGCCGGACTGTAACGCCACCTTAATGGAAATTATCGATCATTCCTGGATCGATGCATCCGTCTTTCCCGTACAGAAATGTTTGCCGTTTCGCTCGGTAGACACTGCGAACGACCACACGCTCGCATTCTATACTGCAATACACTTTGTTTCGATTTTTTTATCTTGCTTTCGGTGGGATTAGGTTCACTGAGTTCATAGTGCGCCTGCGTGGAATTTATGCGAGTCGAGTTAGAAAGGAATGGGTTTAATGATTCTTTTAATTCGTGGAAACAATATCGAGCACTGTAAATATTTTCATGAATCTTCAGAATTAAAACGTGAAAATTTTACCACGAATCCGAACAATTACAATATTCGACGGTGCAAACGACAAGTGAAATTGAGTAACTACATTAACGTAGTGAAATAGCTTAATTTTTCGAAATTATTGAATTTCAATAACATCGCGTTGTTCTGCCGCTTTAATTCGTTTCTTTCGTGTTCCATTAACGAGGTGGTCACCGATATCCGCTTTGAATTCCTTTTTTCGCCGCTCTTTCAGAAGCCTTTTATTCCTTTCGTTGGCGCGGAGCAAAAGCGAAGGGTACAAAACGTTGCCGGTTGTTAATACGTAATTGTAACGTACTTTCAATTAATACGGCCAGGGTGTTTAACAGTTTCGCGGCCCAACGAACCTCGGCACGGAAACGGCCGACACTGTATGTACTTACGTACGCGTGTGTGTGTGTATTTCTTGGCCCCTTTCCCACAATCCACAACCCACAACGAGCTCTTGCCACGAGTCAGGATTAGCGTAATTCGTGAAGCGCCAAGTATAGTAAACATTTGCTATTTCAACGTGTCTCTTTGTTTCTGTTCACTGGCGTATCTCTGTCCCCGTAGATCCTGCCGTTCTACTTCCTTTCGGCTGTCTACTTCCGGTTTCCGCCATTTGTTTCTTTACTTATTTAAATTTCCTTTCAGTTTCTGTTCCTGCGTTTCACACGTTTGCCGACGGAAATCCTTGTTATTGCTCTTGATTATTTCGGTGCGTTTTGCAACTGAACAATTGAGACAATCTCTGGAAATATTCCATGTGTCATTTAACCCTTAGCACTCGAGTGGCGCCTCTGAGGCGTCACTAAAAATTTCTGTACTATTATTGAAAATATTGTTTATGTTATTAGACATGACGGTATCTAACCAATTACTAAACGTTTAAATATTGTATGAGGTATTATATCAATTTCATATCTACCAAATTTAAAAAATCATAGAGAATGGAAATATTTTAGGTCAAAAGTAACGTTTGATTTTTAAGTTAAATTAGCTCCGAGCGCAAAGGGTTAATACTGTGGTGTCGAAGGTGGTTCGGAACCCACCTTAACCCTCATCCGTCCTTCGTATCAATTTGACATAGTTTTCCCCCGAAATAAGTTATACTGTTTAGTTATTTGTAGGTAAATTTTCCCGAAACTTTGTGTGACTTTTATCTTTCTAATGCTGAGCACAACCGAGAAACCTAAGATGTAAATGTTAGAATTTACTTACTTAGTTAGAGTTAGAAAGAAACTCATCAATTTGACTAAAAAAACACTGTATATTTTCTTTTATTTTCTGTCACTGTGCCAATCTTACACCGAGGGACATATTCAGTTCGTGAAATGAGGGACGGATGAGGGTTAATAAACTGTAAATCCCGTCGCGAAGTAATCTTAGCAAAGATTTGAGAGCGACGTTAAATATATAAAAACAAATTGAGACAATAAAATTGTCCAAAATTGGTAGCGATCTACGAAACGTCTTTTCGAGTACATGTTAAGTAAAACATGGGGAAGAAAAAATTGGTGGATCGAAGGGTTAAGAGGTCGACAGGCTGTCATTCGTTAGATTCGTAAGCGCATAGGTGCGAGACAGTTCCGGACCGGTAAGGAGATCGATTGACTTTCGACTCGGCAGAAATTTCATTGGCTACGTGTACAGGTGGTCTTATTGCGGGCGGTGTAATCTTAGCAAAGAGTTGAGAGCGACATTAAATATATAAAAACAAATTGAGACAATAAAATTGTCCAAAATTGGTAGCGATCTACGAAACGTCTTTTCGAGTACATGTTGAGTAAAACATGAGAAAGAAAAAATTGGTGGATCGAAGGGTTAAGTGGTCGACGGGCTGTCATTCGTTAGATTCGTAAGCGCATAGGTGCGGGACAGTTCCGGACCGGTAAAGAGATCGATTGACTTTGGACTCGGCAGAAATTTCATTGGCTACGTGTACAGGTGGTCTTATTGCAGGCGGTGTAATCTTAGCAAAGAGTTGAGAGCGACATTAAATATATAAAAACAAATTGAGACAATAAAATTGTCCAAAATTGGTAGCGATCTATAAAACGTCTTTTCGAGTACATGTTGAGTAAAACATGGGGAAGAAAAAATTGGTGGATCGAAGGGTTAAGTGGTCGACAGGCTGTCATTCGTTAGATTCGTAAGCGCATAGGTGCGGGACAGTTCCGGACCGGTAAGGAGATCGATTGACTTTCGACTCGGCAGAAATTTCATTGGCTACGTGTACAGGTGGTCTTATTGCGGGCGGTGATGAGAACACGGCTTGCTCGAATTTTTCCTCGGGTCACCCAGTTAGATGGAGAAGCAGATGGGGAACGACAGCGGAAAAGACGGAAACAGGATTTCAGGAAACGAACGAGCGTACGCTGAAGCTCGAAGCGAACCAAGGACCGAACGGAGGTTTGCCGGAGCTGTTAAGGCGTCTGCTACAAGAGTGGATCCGAGGAAGAGGTTCCGCGGTAATTCTCGCGTCGATGCCTAATTGGATTATCGGAAATTGCCGTATTTTGTTTGCCGGAGATGCTATGCGAACTGTCGATCGACGAAACGTGCTCCTAGGTGTTGATAGTCATTTTACAACGGCCACTGACACAACCACTTTGTCCTGGAGGAAGGCGTCTTATCATTAACCAAATCATATTTCACCTCGTGCTCCTTGTTACGAAATGTTTCGAAACAAATCAGACGGCTGTTTCGTATCGAGAATTTTTTCAACTTGAAATACTAAAATATTCTCTATTTTTAACGATCGTAAATTTTCTATATGCTCTAAATGATATCGGCGCTACAGGTTCGATCAACAATACAAAAATTAGCGATTTTGCAGAATTATATTTTCGACATTTCGGTTCTGTTTTGAATCATCTTCGAGAAAAGTTCGCGTCTATGAAAATGAAACTGACTATTTAATAGTTATGAAAATTAGATGTTTATACATACCTGCTAATTGTAAAAATACAAATTGAAATCAAATTCAAAGGAATGTTGCTAGTCACTAAGCCGGTTGGAACTGTACTAAACTGTTACTGTTGTGGCACACTCAACACAGAAAACAAAAGGGTATCGGGAATATAACTAGCCAATCGTGTGTCAAGGATCAAGAACCCAAGAATCCATATTTGGAGCGAAATTCAATTTTTAAGTATTCATCATCACATTTCCAGCATTGTATTACCAACAATTGGTAGACTTTTCTTGAAGATGGTTCAAAATAGAACCGAAACGTCGAATATATAATTCTGCAAAATTGCTAATCTTTGTATTGTTGATCGAACCTGTAGCGCCGATATCATTTAGAGCATTTATGAAATACTAAAGTTGTCGGAGTTTCTTGAAGGGAAACATATGGACAAGGTGGTTTGCCTGACGCAAAGAATTATTTCACCGGTGCTGATGAATATTTCAAGGCTCGTACTCGTTAATTTTCCAGCCACGATTTAGAATATTTATTAATAGACTGCGGATTTTATGCGTTTATGACGAATAGATGCAAATCAATGCAGGATTATAGAATCTTGTACGATTTCGATTTTCCACAAAAATCCGCAGTTTGTACACTACGTGGAATAGATATCTTATAATGAATGGGTTTAACAATTAGGTTAACGCCTGTATCATGTCTGCCATGGATAGTTTCGGTATACGTATCAGAAGTTTTCGGATTACAGAAGTACTGCAACAAGATTTCCTCCTGGGAACGCAATTCGATTACAGCACGACGCCGCGCTGGTCAAAAGGTGTCTTTATCGTTCCGTGATTAAGGCTATAATGTTAGAATTTCGGTCCGCACCGGAGAATGTACATCGCAAAATTGCTGGCCCGATTTGCGGTTTAATTCTAGGGAAAAGTGGGTGGTGTAACGTGGCCTTTGATTATCGCCGGAGGAGGACGTCGCCGAATCGGGATCCTCGTTAGGTTGCGTCTTAATTAAAGCGTTAGCGTAACAGGATTCGAAAGAACGAGGACCGTGTGAATCGACACCGTAGCTTCGTCACTTCTGCTCGCCGAGATGAAGTTTACATTACCCGAAAAAATATTTCATCTACCACTGGTATTTATAGTTCCTGACAAGACTCCTACGATCAATATTACGAAGAAAGTTATAAATTGAGGGAGGTTAAATTATCATTATCGTGAAACTAACTGATTAGATATTAGATATTGCTTTATTAGATATTGCTGGCTTACAGCTAAGAAAATTGGACTTGGTTTACATTAACCTAATTATACACAACTATCTTATTTCACACATTCGTTCCATACCTTCTCGTGAAACTAACTGAAATATTTACTTAGCGATTGTAAAATGATTTGTTCCGTCCCGTCGGAACAGAAAACGTGAAATTCTTTCGGACATATTTATGGTACGTTCGTGACTAAGAATCTTCCTCTAAGATTAAGTCAAGTAGGGTCATTCGACGACCATTCGAAAACATCGCCAGATGTTTGGTTTTTCTTAAAGGACAATGTACCATAAATTGGTCCCTTCGAACGACTAGCCGCGTCCGTCCACGGTAGAGTCACATTACATTGTTGCACCTCCTTCCCAAGGCTCCTTCAGAGCTACGAGAAGGAGGTCTAAACATTCTTGAGGTTGCTGATTGGTTCGTACAACTTTCGGCAGAACCAATCAGTACATGTTTTTCTTCATCGCGTTCGGACAAGAAGTCGAACTCCGACAGTTCCTTCTTAGCTTTCGGACAAGCGTCATTTGAATCCGCGAATATACAAGTACAACGCACCGGCCGTTGTACTTGTCTATCATTAAGTATACTTCCAAAGACTTCCAGTGCATCAGTTAATTGTCCAGCGATCAGGACACGTGTCAAACCGGGATCGCATCAGTCAAGATCCCTCGCGAGCGAAATAACATCTTTCATTAGATCCGCGAGCGTCAGTTTATTATATCGAATCAATCCGGATTAGGATTATTCACATTTGCGCGCGTATAAGGCAGGACCTGCTAGATCAGCCTTACTGATGAGTCCACTAGCAGGTCCGGGACGAAACGCTTCTTTTAACGTAATTAATTGTCACGCGAATCAATTATTGTCTTTTGCGTCTTTCACACATCTAAATTTCTTGAACTACTGGCCCAAGATTAATTTGGCGGGTCCAGATCCGGAACAGTCGCGAAACCCACGCACGCGACAAAACATGATTTTCGAATGAAATGTAGAATGGTTGTGATATGATAGTTACGAGCAGTTGGAAAATTGCGAATCAGGCGACACAATAATTTTATTTTTCCAGAATTTTGTACTCTACTATAATTTATTATGTGAACACTGGTATTGAAACTATAAAATTTCATCAAAACATTCATTTTCTATTTCGAACCATCGGCAAGCCTGCAATCTAAATTTGTTCATTTCTCTTTGCCATGAGAATATAATTTAGCGACGCGCAAGTATTTCTTGTTAAAAGTTCGTCAACGTTCACCATCGAAGAGCACGGGGAATGGAAAAATTTGGGAAACGAAGTCGTGCATGCACACGGAAAGCCCTCGAATGGGCCAGGAGCTGCGGCCGTCTCGTTGGAACTTTCGTTCGCCGAGTAAATTTTTACGTTTTTTGCGAGTAATTATAACATACTGGGTCGAGAGTAAATAGTTGGCTGCCCCTGAAATTTGAAACCGGCGAGAACGGGGTAATAACGCGGTAACTAGCACTCTGCTTGTTTCTGGCTAGTTTTCTACTTTAAATGAAATTAATTGCCGCCCAGCGGTCGAACCGCAACGCTGCGGCACGCCTTGATAAGCTCGAGAGGAAAACCGTGATAAGTACGAATGGAAAAACTTGATCGGATCTATGGGGACTGGAGAAAAAGTAATTGCACAACTTGTTCTCGTACAACTAGCAAATAGACGCGCAACTGGGAAATATATGAATTTGTTCCAGGTTATTATCAAGTTGCCTTTTTTTTTTTTTGAATTGGGGGAAATCCGATTAGTGGATAACCATCCTTGCCGCCGAAGACAAGGATGACCAATGTCGGTCTCGGTATAATCGTTACCGACTAAAAACCCCAATAGTCGTCCCTAGACATTTACTGCAGGGACCCAGGATCACGTTAGTACCCAACTGGGCCCATTATCTAGTTGCTTGCTACGCTATCGAATATGGCATAGGAAGGGTTAACCTTTAAAATGTACTCTTTTGGATCGACGACCCTCGCAGAATCTAAAGCACAGCGGCGTCCATAAATCGCCTAACGGAAGCGCCCTCTTTCCCGTCGGATTATTCCGGCGCGTCTAACAGCGATCGTAAAAAACCGTGAAACCAAAGGGCCAGTATTTTATATCGAGTCTGGTGATTTAAAGGACAGGGGTGTTGGCTCGCGCACCCCGTCGGCCACCGGCCCGACACACAATCATCCCCCGTCATGGTGTTCTGCTTCTTTGTATTTGTCCAGAGAGTTTTGCGTTCGGGATGGTGCGTCTGTTCGGGAATCAACCGTCCCGTGTCTACGGGACACGGCCGCTCGATTATACAAGCGGACTTCCGGTTCCATCCTCTACCAACCCCCCGCCATCGGTATAAAGTCAAACAGTCGGGGTGCGTTTATTAGATTTCTCTGAATTCGCGTGTTTGTCACGATTGAACCGTTTCGTTACATTGTCGCGTCGAACCGAAACGGGAAAGAGAGAGAAAGAGAGATAGAACGATGAACGGAGAGAGGAATGGGGTTAAAGAGGGGCGGAGGGGAGTAGAAACTATTTCGCGAGCTGCAAATTCATCAGGGACTCCGGTGACTGGCTGTCGGCGACGGAGGTTGAACGGAAAAATAGCGTGCGTGTTTACAACGAATCAAAATTCGGGCAAATGTTTTCGGTAACGTCCGGGATCTATGACGACTGTTTGTCTTGCACTTTCACCTGTTTGATTTGTCGCGCACCTTTTTTTTTCGAATCTGTGTGTCGCGCTGGTGATTTCGAGCCCGGCATCGTTCGAATATCAACGTTCTACGGACGTGCTTGTTGAAAGCAAACGTAATGTGCTGTAATAGATTTGTAAAAACGATCTGCAGCTGCCCCCGACAGTTCCGGATACACGCTGATTTGAAAAATGGCGGTGCGAGTGTGGATGTATTTTTTTTTGCGCGCGTTGTAAGTTACGCGGAAGTGCGTGGATCGGATTGCGGAAATCGGGAAATTTATGGAATCTCTCGCTTTTTTCCTGTTCCGCGAACTATTGGATTCTTGTTCGAGTTGCTCGAACAATTAAATTCGTGTGGAATGTATTAACTGTTGGATGCTTGTTCGAGTTACACGAACAATTAAATTCGTATGGAATATAATACCTACTGGATTCTTGTTCGAGTTACTCGAACAATTAAATTCGTGTGGAATATATTAACTGTTGGATTCTTGTTAGAGTAACTCGAACGATTAAATTCGTGTTGAATATATTAACGATTGGATTCTTGTTCCAGGTACTCGAACAATTAAATTCGTATAGAATATATTAACTATTGGATTATTGTTCGAGTTACTGGAACAATTAAATTCATGTGGAATATATTAACTAATGGATTCTTCTTCGAGTTACTGGAACAATTAAATTCGTATAGAATATATTAACTATTGGATTATTGTTCGAGTTACTGGAACAATTAAATTCATGTGGAATATATTAACTAATGGATTCTTCTTCGAGTTACTTGAACAATTAAATTCGTATAGAATATATTAACTAATGGATTCTTCTTCGAGTTACTTGAACAATTAAATTCGTGTTGAATATATTAATTATTGGATTCTTGTTCGAGTTACTGGAACAATTAAATTCGTATAGAATATAATACCTACTGGATTCTTCTTCGAGTTACTCGAACAATTAAATTTGTATAGAATATATTAACTATTGGATTATTGTTCGAGTTATTCGAACAATTAAATTCGTGTGGAATATAATACCTACTGGATTCTTCTTCGAGTTACTCGAACAATTAAATTTGTATAGAATATATTAACTATTGGATTATTGTTCGAGTTATTCGAACAATTAAATTCGTGTGGAATATAATACCTACTGGATTCTTCTTCGAGTTACTCGAACAATTAAATTCGTATAGAATATATTAACTATTGGATTATTGTTCG
This sequence comes from Lasioglossum morio, assembly GCA_916610235.2. Classification (NCBI taxonomy): domain Eukaryota; kingdom Metazoa; phylum Arthropoda; class Insecta; order Hymenoptera; family Halictidae; genus Lasioglossum; species Lasioglossum morio. The sequence continues at coordinate 5,461,638 of OU744330.1, read as the reverse complement.
AGTTATTCGAACAATTAAATTCGTATAGAATATATTAACTATTGGATTCTTCTTCGAGTTACTCGAACAATTAAACTTGTGTGGAACATATTGACAGATGATTAGTGATGTCGCAGTGATGGGTGATAAACAATCGAATATTTCGCGTGCCTGACAGTCTTGATAACGTCGTCGCAGATAATATTAATACACCGTTTGCGTATCAATTATGTGCATAACTATTTGATGCATCATAGTTTACGCAACCGCTACGCATGTAAATCTCCATCTACAAATGTAATTATCATTTGATTACCTAGACCATTTATTGTAATTTGAACGGTATCGGACCGTGAATCACGCACATACGTCGATATACATATGCATACGGCACATACATACACAATAGATCACGCGGCGTCTCTAATTGTGCGACCTGGACGCGTTTACGCAGAAAATCAAAGAGAGATCCCGGTTATTCTGTGAACCAATTGCATTATCTACGATTTAGACTAAAATAAAAGACCATTTTCCATAACCGTTGAGATACTGTTTGAAATTATATGAACCCAAACACAGTGGAATTTCATGAATCCAAATTCCCACTGAAATTTAAGTTATTGTTTCTCTGGGTGCTAAATAACGTTTACCAAGAACACAATTGCAATTATACATTTCAGTTAATTATCAACTTATCTCTTCTTTGGCTGTTCCAATTTTTAAAAACGCTAACCAGCAACCAAAATGTATTCGTTGCTTCCACCAAAGTTCTCCAAAGTTTCAACAAAAAATAATAGCGTTCCGCAGATGTGAAAACATAAAATTTGCCTTGCAATATCGTCTAGAAATGTTCCAGAAGTGGCTCGCTTTCGTCGACGCTGGGATTAAGAGAAACAGATACAGTCCGTGGCAATTTCACAATGGAAAAACGATACAACGAAATTACCAAAAATATATCCGTGGCGAGAATAATCCTCGCGATATTCGCAGAAGTAATGAGGCGGTATAATTACGAGTAGACCAGACCATTCTATCGGATACGAAGGAATCCGCGGCTTGGTACGAGCCCGAATACCCGCGGAAAATTAAGATAAACGCTTAAAAGCGGCGTAACGCGGCCGATCGGACGACAATGGGATTTGTTCGGCAAGGTAAAAAGGTTAGTTCGGCAAATGAACGGAACGCGGGACATTAAATCGGTAATGCGATAATACGAATCCGGAGCAATGGGAGTAATTCGGAATATAACGAGTTTCAATTAGGCTGGGCCAAACGCAAATGACAACGAGCTGACCCAACGCGCGACGCGACGCGATGCGCTTACGAATATGCAAATACTTCCGGTTCTGTCTCGCTGCGAAAATAATTCCCCGGGACGAAATTGTTTAAACCGTCGGTATTAATAACCTAATGCGCGATAAAGCACGCAATTGATCGTAATTTGTGCGTCAATTGTGTAAGAATGTTTATACCTTGTAAGAATGTTTTAATTTTATAATATTATGTTTAGTTAAGTTTTTTAAGGTTTAGTATCTTCTCTATCGTATCTATACATTTAATCGAGGACGATTAATTTGTCAGGATGACCGAATTGTAAGAATGTTTATACCACCACGTAGATGACTGAATGTATTACTTATATATTTACCTGTTATTCATTTATACTGTTATATATAATATTATTGATTTATACGTTGCGTTAGCATTTTGTGAACAAATCCATGTTACCATGAGTTTTGGTTAAATAAACAGTTTCCTACGAGTGAGCAAAGGATATTGACGTGTCAAACCTCCTTACAATTGCAAGGCGATTATTAATGATAGTTATTTCTGTGGTTAATAAATCCCATTCAGCTGAATCATCGTGAAGATTAGAATTTTTAACAGCAAAAAGTATTTCATTTATTAAATTATGGGGTCACCGTGCTCGAAGTCGAGGGCAACAATAGTATCATCTTCGAGTTTCCGCTAGCGGATAATCGTTTGGGCGTGAAAAATGAGAAAGAAGGAAAGAAAGTTACTGTAGAAAACGGCAAAAGTTATTGCCGTAGCAACAGCTATTCATCCACCGGAATATTCGCTGTTAAACGCACCTAATTGGACCGTGTGAAGGAAAATGGGATTGCAGAAGATAAGCTCTCGAGTGCGAAGAAAAAGAAAAAGAATCTCGTAAATACAGATTTAGACGCGACTCGAAGCGCAGTACGACTAATTCTTTTTTGAGTTTGGCTAAACAATAACGGAGGATAAATCGAATTTTAATTAGTACGAACGGCGGATCGCTGTAATATCAATTGTTGTTCTCGGGCTATTTTCGAGAGCGGATGTAATTAACAAAGCCCGCCTAATTGATGGAACGTTAAAAGCTATTTAATTACAGGAACGTACAGAAACCTTCTAATTAAGAGTCTTTGGGCTCAATCAAAACCCTACTTGAAGGATAATTGTTACATTTTACGCCAGCCGATTTGTGCAATGCTTTTCCCTTTGTTCTTCGGTACAATAATTGATCGTTATAGCGTAATAATGCCAGTGATTGATATTGTTCGGGCAAAATATACCACCGACAACTGTGTGTTAGTAAATATCGATTTCAATCGTATATTTCCAGAATCGAATGCTTAATAAATGATTAGAATTTTTATGAAAATACATAGAGGGATAATCGTTACGTAGGAATCGAAATGTGTTCCTTGTAACAGCTAAACAAAAACCCGGACGTCAAAGTGTTGTGGGATCATTGTGAAAGAGAAAACGCGTCTTTGATTTTTCGCCAGCCGTATGCATAATCGTTTGACTACTATCATGATTGTACATACAATGGAACGCGGCGCGACGAAGTAAAATCGTTTAGATCGAGTTTGTCAATTACACCGGCCTCCGCCTCCATTATCCTGGGATCGTTTTCCGGATTGCATTGTAGCTGGCGAAATTCGGAACGGGGCCCCTGCGAAAAAATCGTGTCGATATTCGAGAGCTCGCGAATAACAAAATGGACACGGCGAAGGTCTCCGCGCCGCCAGCGCGATAATTAGTTTTTGCGCGATCACGAAATTCCCTGAAGGACCTTCCGGCCCGCTGGCTAATTCTCTCCGCTGGCAAATACTCGATATTGCACGCCACGGCCAAAGGGTGTCGCGGTTTAATTGAACCTGCTGTCTCCTGTGCTACTTTTTTTTTCATCTTTTTACCCAACCACCGCCGGGCCGTCGTGCTGCCGCCTCTCTCTCTCTCTCTCTTTCTCTCTCTGTTTCCCTGCCCAGAGAGATATCCCCGAAATCGTGCGAATTCGTCGAATTATTCGCCGATTATGTACTGTTCCATCAATAACAACCTTTTGCTGGGGAACCGCGAATTGAATTTTGCAGAATAGTTTCACAGAAACAGGACTTCTAACGTTAACGATTTAGTATGATACTCGAAACACTTGTCTGTGATCTGATTATGCTTACAAGGAGAGTGCACCAACGACGTCTCACCGATTTAGTTGAGACTCTGTATACTTATAGATCTCGATCTCCCATTTACGTATATATACCATTATAGACGCTAACACTCAATAGTTGTCGAGATATTTATAAACAAAGTTCTTACGTATGCTTTTACGACACGTACCACTGTTGTAATTAAAAATATGTAAGTGCAATATTATTAAATTTATCGTATACCATATTTTCTCTTCTCATATTTACTTTATTTTTTCTGTTTTCAGACACGAGGGGATACTTTCTATTTCATTAATTTCGGCTAATTTATTTATAATTTATTAATACGTTTGTTCTTTAACTTGTTGTTGAATAAATAATATAAATAAATATGAAAAAAAAATTTTCACCAAACGAGAATCGAACCCTAGCCCACCGGGTGGAAGTATACCTACTCTACAACAGCAGATTTAAGCAGTAATGTAAGAACTTTGTTTATGAATATCTCGACAACTATTGAGTGTTAGCGTCTATAATGGTATATATTCGTAAATGGGAGATCGAGATCTATAAGCATACAGAGTCTCAACTAAATCGGTGAGACGTCGTTGGTGCACTCTCCTTGTTAGAACTGTCGTTTCTTTATATTAACACATCATCTATGTATGTATCTTTTTTACCCGACTTCCATATCCCACTTGGAAAATGTTTACCTTGTATAAAGATCAATAGTCTGCCGATAAACAAACAGAATTGTTGGTCCAGGCCGGCTCCAAAATGGTTCTCCTTCGTTTCCGAGAAAATGAGCGCGGCTAATTCGGTTCACGATCCGTTCGGAAAACAAGCCTGGCACAATTTACGCGGAAATCGCAAATAATTTACAGAATCGAGTTACAATGGAAATATCGTGCGGAAATTATTGACCGACGCAGAAACATTCCCCGGCCATTGTACCAACAGCAACAATCCGGCGAACTTCTTTTTCAATCCAATTCGTTTCATTGTTGTTTCCCTCGGCGCGATCGAGCTGCTCGCTCGACTAATTGCGTTATGGTCGCGTCGCAGTATCGGTGTGTTCGTCCGAGGCTCTTTTGTAAACAAATGGCCTGATACTTCCGTAAATAGGCTCCGGCAAAAATGGAAAATATTCTGCTTTCCGCGCTAACGAAGCACCGCGACAAACTCGGATTCGCATTTGTTTTTACAACGAACTACAGTTTATCAGCAACAATTCACAATACTGGGGGGAACTTACAAACGTATAAACAATCGCGTAGACAATGTAGTAGGCGTTACCTAACAAGTACAAATCGTGTATACGCTTTTGCATATATTATGTTTGCGAGAGGAAGAAAAGTGGAAATTGCCGTTGCGAAATTTCGAAACAATTTCCGTCGGTAGGCAAGAATTTTTCCAACGGAAATGCGGTTAGCGCGGGAATGAATTTCGAGCGAATCCACCAGCCAAATTCGCATGATCGATGTACTTTCGGCACAGCGACGTACGCGCCAATGAAATCGCCCAGCACGGCTCATAAAATATCTACAAACCGAGTTTCGGCCACCGAATTGAACGGCAAAGTAAACATCGTATTTTCAACGACGCCCACCCGACACTTTGCTAATTGAATCGTTCGTCCAACATATTTCATGGTTCAGATTTCCTCGGACAACCTTTGATCCGCCACTCTCCTGCCATGCTTTAATATTTCGTTCCATTCTATTTATTTCAACAATTTAATACTCCAGATTAAATCTGCGTGGGAACCATTTATTCCTAAAAAAAATTGTTAAAACGTAATGTATTATACTCTACTTTGTTAGTCATTTGTTTCGGATGAGGTAAAAGAACTGAAATATTTGTACATACAGAGTGTAGTGTATTAAAGTTAATACTTAAAGTTAATTGCGCTGTACTATTCGTTAATAGTACCTATATTTGCTTAGTTTCGCGCTGTCCATAATTATGTAAATTTTAGATTAAGACTTAAGATTAAGATTCTTTTCTGTCATACTATAGAAACTGCATACATTTGCATAAAAGGACTTCGGTCCGTTTAAAATAAATAATAATAATACAGTTAATATATAATAAGTTAATTGACTGTAGTGTATTAAAAAATGAATTTTATTATACGACGAATGTGAGAAGATAGTTTTGACGAAGGGAAGAGACAGGTGGGAAGACGGACGAAAGAAGTGAAACAGAAAGCAATCGGAATCGAACTGTTTCCACGGGAGTTCCCGATTGAAACGCGGATCGATCGATGAAACTTAAATCGAATCCTTCCCTCGTCAGAAGCACCGTCCCGACCCGGAGACACTGAACTGGACACTGGGGAGGATACGTTTTAATTATCGGTAACTACCAGCAGCCTGATCAGAGACAAAGAACACTGGCTAACAAAGGAAGAGAAGGAGAAATAGTTTGACTTTTCTGGGTGACCGATGTCGGAGACATTTGCAAAAGATCTGAGAACGACTCCCGATACTTTCCCTTTGATTAATTACGGCGGCAAATATTGCACTTACTCTCCTTGGGAAAAAAATGATCGAATTACCCCCTTGGTTTATTTTTCAACTATCAATCGCATATTTAAAATATAATATATGGAAAAACGTTCTTAACGAAGAAATAATTACGAGTGATATACAAACGTGGCTATGTACACTTGAAGCACACACGTTAATTGGAGAGAAATATTGTTTTAAAAAATTTATTACTGTACTACAAACGTTTCGTTGTTATTCGTCTCTGGCACAATTTCAAATTATAAATTGAAATTAAAAATTCTATAATAGAGTGAAATATCACTGAAAAATATGTTTGATAGTGCTAAAGAAGGAATACCAATGACTCCATGTATCGGGTGTAAAAATGATTTGGCATTTTTCATTGAAAAGTCAGAACAATATTTTCTCTTGAGATTCCCTGACACGTTTCCGAAAGCTGCGACGGAACTGAAGCAGAGCTTTTAGGGTACATGTGTAGGTAGTATTTAATCAGATAAGAGTGTGGCCGAAACACGTTCCAGAGATTCTTCGGTAGCCAAGCAGGGAGAGAGAGAGGGAGTTGAATCCTGCGGGTATCACGGAGTTTCGTTTCCGGAACGAAGTTACCGGAGGTCACGGATGCGGTTAAGCGAAAATTACGCGACAGCTCATCACGCGTTATGACTGTCCCACACGTTCCCCGGAGCGGATCCTTTCGGAAATGATCAACAAGATGGCGGCCCGTCCCCGTCACGTAAGCATGTAATGTTGCAACCGTGCTTTCGCGCTCGGGATCCCATCCAATGGAAACCTAGAGTACTGTACTCGGTGTTTGAAAAAATTTCGGCGTTCGCCAATTAACGAAAGTCTTAAAACTGAAGGAGCAAAGAAGCTTTCAAACTAAAAATATCCTATATTTTCATTGAGGGACATTTTAAACGAGAATTTTGGAAAGTAGGAGGACTCTTGATTCGAAGCAGAAATGTTTGCAATCCAGGAACAAGCTTCTACCAGGTCCGGTCAAATAAAATCCTCCACATATATAAATGTTGTAGGAAAAGGACCATATTAAATTCGAGATATTTTTCATATTTTCTTATAAAAATTATGCGTAACACGGGTTGATAAAACAGGTTCATAAAGCAGGGGAACTACGTGGAAAAAAATGTTGGAATCCTAAAAAAAAAGTAATATCAAGCTTAATAAAAGGAGCTTCGTCAAAATTGAAGCGGAAGAGAGAACTTATTAAACAGAGATGGTTTATATTTTTTTCCTAAAACGTTTGTAAGTATGAATGAGCTCATAAGACAGTGGAATTCAATTCAGTATTCGGGGCATACAAGAAAAATTTTCGAATCCAGGAAATCATTATACGTTCTATCAAATTAGGGTTCATTAAATTGGAAAATATGTATGTTAATAATTGATAATTGAATAAATATTTTTGGGGAAAGGTACATGTATTGTGCAGAAACGACAGGCTTTGCATTTTCGTGTTTGGACTGAACATTTTCGACGGTACTTGGGGAATTGTGTCGCTGATCGTTCGTTAAGTTTTGACGAGGTCGTTCAGCTCAGAATACAGGCGTGGAAATGAGCAAACATGCACGGTATGCTTCTAATTCCAGGGTGTGTTCCTGCATAAGCGAAATGAGACTACACTGGAACCTTGATTATACGAAATAATCATGACACACTCTGTTTGGATAATCGAGTAACTCCACTTTGCAGGATGTAAGATCGTTCGTCTCCAAGAAATATGCACTCGCATACCTTCTACAATACAACAAAAAAGAGTGAAAAATTACCATGTTCAAAATTGTAGCACTCGTTTGTAAAACCATTAAAAAATTAATTCCTGAGTTTCCATCTTCAGAAAATTTATAATAAAGGACAACAGACAAATCTTCTATTGTTAGTGCATCACATCGATAAACTAGAAGAGATTCAAATAGAAAGACATAAGAGTATATTATAAAAGTGGTAGAGTGAAGTACACAGAGTTAATATGTGTTCAAGATTATGACACTCGAGTAAAGCGCACAGATACTATTTGGTCAGGATTTTCGCACTCCCTTGTAAAATTATTCGGTATGAATGCAAGCGTGCTTCTACTGTTTTACGATCTGAATATAGTAATACGTTTAATTTCGGCTTCTTTGGGTAAACCTACCGGTTAGATGAATCAAGAATCAAAGTAAACATTCGACCGCGTAGAACTGTGCATTACACGCGCTGTGTAATTAAAGTGAAGCTTCTGATCAGCGATGAAAATTTACCTTTATAATTGAAGTTTGTGCCACGGACGCAACCGGGCTTAAGCTCAAGCAGCGTAACTTTGAAAGCTGCGAAAAATGATGTCATGAATTATAAAGTTGACTTGGACCCAACGCGCGGAACTCTACCCACCCTCGACTCGTCGTAAAACTTGAGAAGTTCTGGCGTCATTTACTCCTCCAGACGGTATTTTCCGATAAGCATATGAAAAAGTTTGTTAATCATGTACCGGATCATCGAGTAATCAATACACATTGGCATGACTCGTCGATTGATGGAAAAAGTGCGACGAAGATAATTAATCACGCCGAAGGCTGCCCGATGAAAAAGGAATCATGGGGCGTGAGTAATGATATTATAAAACTATAAGTAATGCGTACATCTAGCAATTATTTAATTACATAAAATTCGCGCGCGAGTCAAGTATTATTTTCTTAACGAAATACCATTCGCTACAATATAAAAATCAAATTCCAAGTTCTCTATATTAATTTCAAATGAGCACATTAATCGTTTTCATGCATTATTTTTCTCTACAAATTGACTTCAAAAGTTTTGAATTATGTACAAGTTCAAATAATTCGTAATTGAATAAAATAAATCTGAAGGATAGAAAGGGAGAAATTGATGAAACTTTTAGAAAACCAGGGAACAATGAATTTGTAAGAAAACAGGAGAAGTGCTGGAAGAGATCGAACAGTATTTGACGAATGAATCGACGCGTGATGATTTTGCGAAATGATCGCGGCTGGCGAAATTTCGACGCGGTCTGTGCGCCTCGGTGCCGCTCGATAATGTCGGCGCATCGCAAATTTACAAAACAAGCCCGGCTAAATGACAAACGCTAATGCGAAACGATGCCTCAATTAAATGGTCCTATGCAAATCGCATTTTCCTGCTGGCGATGGTAGCGTTCTGCACTTACGAGCGCGCGCGCGCGGGCGCAATGCCCGCCATGAGTTGAACGTATGAAATCGTCGTCCACGCGAACCGATAAATGCTTCGCGCCAATTTCCTTAATTAATCGAGTGACGAACTTTTCGCATACGCTCTCTCTCTCTCCTCCCTTTCTCTGCTCCGTCGAGTCGCTTGAAAATCTGCTGAACTCTTATTCGTTTGTTACGCACGGAATTGCTTTAAGTATCCTTGAATTGAAACGAACGCACTCGGCCCGCTTGGAGAGGCAATTTTCTTAATCACAGCGCCCGCCCCGCTCAATTAACGCCTCGGCTATTAACGCGTTATCGTGCGGATAAAAGTAGGGTTCGCACCTCGTGGGAACGCCTCGTGGCTCGACATTACGCGTTGCTTTATTCTTATCGCGAAACTGATACGTGTTTTCGCAAGGTTTCCCTTGGAATATGAAAATTACGGATCTTGATTCAGGAATTTATTTTCGACCTGAATAACACTCACGGGCCACGAGGTCATGGTGGAAATTGTTAAGGAAAATAAATAAAAGATCGATAACGTACTTAAAAGTGTTAATGTACCTCAAGTTCTTTCTTTCCATGGAAGCTTCGATTTTCTTTTTATAGTGGCTCTGATTTCGTTGGCAGATATACTTTTTAGTTTTCGACGTTTCATCGGGGTTGTGCAATTTTATTTGTGTAGTCCGGCAGGACATTTAAAGCACGGCGTTTCAGAGAATTCCCCATAAAAACGAGATGCTTGTTCTTTACGTCGGCATATTTAATCTATGTAAACTCGTTTTTGACAAGATTTCCGTAAAAAGAAATAGAGATATTTAGGTGAGCTCTTCGGACCGGTTCTCTTTGCATAATTGTCTGTCTCAGAAATAGTTTTATCTCGGTGGGACGAAATACGGCAAATTAGATTCTCCTTTAACCGTGGCTCTCTTTCACGAATTATTTCCTTCTTCCCTCCTTCTACAGATATCTTTCTGTTTTCTTGCTACTCCCTTCTACATGTATAATTATTTCCGACACTATACAAACACAAATCCTGAATCAGATTACGAGGAAACATTCGTAGACTCGCGTTTGCAACAATAATTCATCTCTTCGTAATTTCAATCTTCTATACGATTCAGTTTCTTAAATATTGAATACGTTGACTGCAAATATATGCATAAACCAAATGTCGCAATAAACGCATAAAATCCGCAGTTTATCTCGCGTAATGTTAGAACGAATCAAAGTAGAATGGAATATCTTATATTAAAATGTTCGAATGAGATATTCATTGCAGTGCCGGAATCGACCGTTAACAATAAACAAGAGGACGCAAAAATGAATTCCGGGATGAATATTAATCGTCAACGTTCAAAGAGGTTGCATCATGGCAGTTGATATCCTCATCCCGACGCGGCGGACCGTCGTAGCTCAGCTTCTCGGACTCCGTCTCCGAGGATAATAAAATATCCCAAGAAAACGGGCGGTCCCAGGACTGGAGATGCACGAATTCAATTTCGCGGCGGGCTGAATGCATTTCGGGAAGTGGCAAAAGTCCGGCGCGTCCCCGACGCCGCGTCGCGCCGGACGTGGATGTTGGTGCACGTACGCGCCTCTCTCTCTCTCCCTCTCTCTCTCTCTCTCTCTATGCGACAACGCATACGTTATTCGCCAGAAATTCAGAGGCCCCGGGCGTCGCGCACGTATTCGCGAAATCCTAGGCGACACGAAAATGCGGCGTCATCTCCCTAAGCGGATCATATGTTCCGCGCGTCTGCCCGGCCACGCACCCGCGATTCAAACAACCAGAACCAGGACCGATCGAGATTGAATCCGTTCGACTTATACCCTCGACGCCCTGTTGTTTCTGATTTAGCTAAAAAGGTTGGACCAAATTTTCACAAGCTAATTTTCGTAGCGATACAACAAGCTTATATTTGTTTGTAACATGATATTTGGTCCCCTCAGGGTTTCAAATTCATTTACAATCTTCCTTCTCCCACTTTCCATTCTCACTATCGCCTTTTCAGCGGGACCTACTGTTTATGGTGGGTTCCGAACCACCTTTTGCCAACAACACGTGAAAAACACCTCGGGCGGGTCACTTTCCGGTTTTTTACCAGACGGTCACCCATCCTAGTGCCTATCACGTTCCACATTGTTTAACTTCGGTGATCTAACGAGAACCGGTGCTTTCAACGGGACTACGGTTGTTGGCTTATAACAAGCTTATAAATTTTTCTTAAAATCTGTGAGACCTCGAGAGGCTTGAAAATTAACTGACAGAACTCTAGCCGCTGCTCGTGCCCGGATAAATTGATCCAGTTTAGCGTAGATCAGTTACGAATTATGTTAGGGAAAGTACACAGAACCGCACCGAAACTGTGCACGAAACTACGAATTCAGCGCTTAACCATCCCACGGCCAATAATTGCACCGCGGTAACACCGAAATTAAAAAGGAAAATATTTGCAGTCATCAGAATTTGTTACATTCGTTCGCAACGTCGGTGTAGAGTAATTGAATAACGAGATTGACATCGACACAGAGGAGGCCGCAGGCCGCAAACGAATTAACTGAAATTTATTTACTGGCATCGCCGTCGGCGATAAATTTCCATTCGAATAAAACTCTACTTCCAGTGTTACAACTGTTGTGAAACAACAATAAAAAAGCAATTTAAATATCCATTATTTAAATTTCACCGCATGCGATGCGTCGATAAAACCCCATGGTTAATAACAAAATGCTATTTTTTTTTTGTTTCTCTGGACAGATTACTTACTCTGACGAAACAAGTACGCGTGTATATTCCGACAGAATCGAGAACCACTGTGTTTGTTAGTCGGTCCTTTCGCCACCGACTATCAAGGAATTAGCTAGGATAATGATTGCACGATGACAGAAGGGGGGCAAGTTGATACCCGGAACACCATTCGAGAACGGACGGCCTGTATAAAGTGCGCCGATGGCGACCATAATCCGCAAACGATGCGCTCGTAAACAAAGGTCGACAAGAGGACTGCGAAATGTGCTTTTGCGGGAACGTATCGCGCGTCCAACCTCCTGCAGAGCTCTGTTGCCATAGTCGGGCATGCTTTTCACCTTCTTCTAGCTCTCTATGCTCGGATAGATATCGGAGAGGGTATCAACAATCTGCTATGGCTACGACGACGTTCGAATGGCCCCTAAAACTACGAGGCGCCATTGTTGCGCGAATCGTGCCAGCGTCTCTCAAACATTTCCCATCGCGAATATCATTTGATTACAACACCTGACAATTTTCGTTTAAACCAACAATGTTTCATCGTAGTCAGAGATTTTTAATCCACAAAGCGTTCAAACATAGAATCCCTTCACGAACGACACAATTTCTGCGTCCCCGGATATTAGAAACTGATAGTAACCAGAGTTCGTTGGAAATGTACCTAAACGTCTGATCGTCCAAGAGAACAGAGAATTGTTATTAAAATGTTTGAGAAGCTGGTAGCACGTATAAGAACTGGCCAGTGCCCGAAAACGGTGATTGCGCAGAGAGTTATTAACCATTCTAGAGGAGCCAGCAATAAGGGGAAAATGCCGTTTCAACAGGCGCTTGCTCTACGCTGGAGGCAGGAGCGCGTAATTCCAACGGTACAGCCGGATCGAAATTAAATGGTCGTTCGCGACCAATACAATTGGCGCGGTCAATTTTCTGATTAGGTCTCGCTTTTCCTCTGATATCGAATTATTAGAAAATTGCAATCGACTGAGCAACGTTCCAAAACAAACAACCGAACAAATATATTCTTTCCAATTAATGAAACGGTTGTGAAGATAATTGTTAAAGACTCTTTCTACGTTAGAAAGCTTAAAAAATTACATAAAAGATGCTACACTGAGTTTGTCTCTTCGTGAAAGAATGCTCTTTCACAGACACAATTCGATCCGACTATAATAACGCAATGAAATGTGAATGTGGGGTTTCACAGGGTTGTCGAAGATGCTCGAGGTAATATCCTATTTTTCATAATGGAATAATATAGGAAGTATACTCACAAGATGAGAATCCCTTGTGGTGAATGTGATTGCGTCCGCCGCCTTCGGACACTGGAACTCCATGGAGCCGAAGACAGCAGCGCCAACAGCTCCGGTTCTGGCTGCCTCGATCACTTCCAGTTTGAAATTCTCCGTAGTGAATTCGATCTGCAAAAAATAAAAGAGAATATTGTTGAAAAAAGTGCAATTTTTATGACCGATCTCCAGAAATTCTTAATACGTCGAATTACAAATGCGCATTGATATAACAATTAGTGCAGGAACACCGCGAAACGATTTTAACGGATTTTTTCAATGAAACCGTGCAAGGCTAATTAAATGATAAATCCTGTTACGCGATTATTAACGCACGCATTAACATACTAATTAGATATTAGCGAAGATTTATGCCTATTATCGATTACGGACAATCGATACGCGGATCTACCCCCTCTATTATGCCGTGGATGGTGGACATTATTTCCCGGTACCGTTAAAACCGTGGTCGGTTAAATTTCGGATGTTTTTCAAGAAGATTTACGGCCGCTCGTTTTTCTACCCTCCGCATAAACAATGCAATCAAGTTAATTAATCGATCGATTACTTATTAGCCGATGATAAAAAGGCCAATCGGGGCTGTTTGGACAACGTAGAGCCCGGTGGACCGCGAAATCCGAAGTAACTAGATTATGTGGGTCGGCTCTTGACGAAGCACAATTTAATCCTGAACAACGAGTTATTTTTCAAGTATAATCATTTTTGTTACCATAATTTACAATGCTTCAGACATTTCGAAATACAATTACATTTTAACTCGTGAATGTCTTTCCGCTGTTCCTAATCCAACAGAAACTACGTTACAATAGTCAGCGACAATTCCTGGTTACAGCACCGACAATCGAATTACCAATTACACTTTAATCATCGCCGATGCGTAATCGGATTACAATCCGTTGCAAGAGCGCGCCTTAAAAGCGCCATTAACATATCGCCGGTAAATCCGCGTAATCCTGAAACCGACTATCCCCTGGAACTCCTCCCTGACTACTTTGGCGCATAATCGAAACTTTCCATCATCCATTTCCTTGTTAAACACCGACTCGCAGTTTACAACAAGTCCCGCAAGATTGGAGTTCCCGACTACAAAATTCCGCGACTATATGCACAGGGTCGGTTACAATATTCTGCGTCGTCGAATTTAAACAAGACCGTCTAAAATAATATACTGTCTGTCTCGTGGTTCTCAAGGTTGACAGACACGACGCGACGCGCGACGGACTGAACTTTCGGCAAATGTGGCCCTCCGCGACAACCATAGCCTGTCCCCGAGTATCATGCTATCCGCCGTCTGTTGGTGTTCCCCGAACTTTCGTGCCCCTTCGTCAGACGTTTTAATGAAGATTTCCAATTAACGGGCTCGCGGTCCAGCAATTGGACCGTGAACAGTTATTACGGACGGCTCCTTAAGGGAATATTACGATTCACTTTGAGCCCCTCGTTGCACGCTCCGCGAGACTTTCCATCCGCAGACTACCGGAACCTCGACAAACTCCGCCATCTTCGATTCTAGGAATAATGGGCTTTGCCGTTGGAGTTGATTTATCGAAATGAACAATGCTGCGATTATTTCGCGGACACCCTCGACGATCTCGCAACGAGCAGATTCAATTCATTCGGATCTTTCTGCACCGTGATGTTAATTCCTCTAAGAGAATTTTAGTATTGCCGACATGTATTAAAATAAACATGATAGATGGTCCTCCTGATCAGATATTTTCGTTCCAAATGATTCTGGTAATTGTTTTTTAATTAATCTCGATGGTAAATTGTTGCTAACAAAAATTTTTAAATGATTTCGGCGCCCAGGTTCGATCAGCTGTTACTGCTACACTATTTGCAAAATATCACAAAATCTATTTTTCGACGTGTCGATTTCCTTTTAGATCGTTTTCAAGAAAAATTATAAAAATTGCGTCTGTAAAACAATAATCCCAAAATTAAGTTTTATACCGTGGTATCTGGTAATGCTTTAAAATTTGAAATGCGCGTCTAACATTGATTTGGAGGTTCTTGATCCTTGACGTCTGATTGGCTAGTTAGATCTACGATATTCTTATGTTTTCCGTCTTGACTTTGCCACAACAGTTACAGTTTAGTAAAGTTGAAACCTTCTTATTGACAAGTACCATTTCATTTAGTTTGATCTTCATTCTGTTTTCTCACAATTAGCAAGTATGTATAACTACCTAATTGTCATAACTATTAAATAGTCAGTTTAATGAATAACAAATTCTATTACATTAATTTTCACAGACGCGGACTTTTCTTGGTGATAGTTCAAAACCGAATCCAAACGTTGAAATCATAATACTACAAAATTGCTAATTTCTGTATCTTTGATCGAACCTCTAGCTACGATATCATATAGTGCATATACAAAATTTACCATCGTTAAAACTAAAGATTATTGTTTCTGCTAATGTAAAAATTCACCAATCTGCGCTTATTTGTTGAAATAAATCCACTAGTTTTTCAGCCAGTTTTAAAATAATCCACCCACTCCGATTTTAGCAGACACCTACGCAAAACCGGTCGCTTCATCGGCTTTTGCAAACAGAGAGTTGAACAGAATCCCCCGTCGCGTCCTTTGTTCACTGCATTTCGATGCACGAGGGTCCCTAAACGCGGTAATGAAAAATATCGTGGCGGAAGAAGCGAAATATGAACGGCACGCGCATTTGTCAAGAAATTTTGCATAGCTACCTTGTTTTCCCCACGGTTCGCAGAAAGAAAGAATCAGAGAGAAGAATCTGAAGAATCAGAGAAGGTTCGATGTCCCGTGAAAAACAGAATGAACAATTTTTTTTTCCCCCGAATAATACCCGGATGTTTCATACAACCGGGACATCCCTGAGATTTTTCGATCATCTGCTTATCCTCTGGGGAAATGCGTTTGTCGTTCTCCTCTTGGAGGTTGTTGTGTTCTATTAGCAATTTTTCGTGAGTTAATGTCTTGATTTCCTACAAAAATCCCATATATAAAAGCAATTCATTTTTTCCCAAATTTTTCATTTTTCCGGACAACTTTTCCAATGTTTTCCCCTAAAAACCTTATTCGGGCTATTACGAACATTTAAAAAAAAAATTAACCAAATCGGTCGAGCCGTTCTCAAGCGAACAGCATTTAATTTTTATTTATATAGATTATTATTAAAGGAAGCTGGGTAGTTTAGTCGTGTCCGAGTTTTGAAGCTAGTGTGGATCAGCCATGGAAACAACAAAAGTCATCAGACATTCCCTGATCAATATTAGAGTCAGAACGCTGGCAAAGAATCTAAATAAAACTGGATGAAACATCGACCGAACTCCAGTTCCACGTTCCACGTTCCGCGTTCAATCATTCCACGATCACAAGGAAAGAAATTGTTGTAGCGGGTCCGCGAAAATGCACCTGTGTCTTCCCCGTTCATCGACTTTCGCATCTTCTCTGTGTCGGCTGTTTAAAAATGAAAATGGCCACGCTGAAATTCCAGGGCGCAACAACGTGGTCTCCCGGTCATTACGAGGCGATGAAATATTCATGGTGGCTAACTTGGCCCGCGAACT
Organism: Lasioglossum morio; assembly: GCA_916610235.2. Taxonomy (NCBI): domain Eukaryota; kingdom Metazoa; phylum Arthropoda; class Insecta; order Hymenoptera; family Halictidae; genus Lasioglossum; species Lasioglossum morio. The sequence continues at coordinate 5,444,928 of OU744330.1, read as the reverse complement.
TTCGCGAGAAACCGGCACGAAGTCGAAGACGGGGAAACTGCGACTACAGGATTCGCAATAAAGGACAGAACGCAGCAATAAACTGGCCGCGGTTACTACGCCCGGCCATCGTTCACCGGATATCGCCCCTTAAGTAGCTTTAAGGGCGAGCCGGCCGTCAACTGCCATAATATGCAAATAGAGATCGCTATTAGCTTCCTTTTACACGAGTTGTCCGCCGCGCCACGTCGACGAATCGCTCCGCGCACTTCGCAATCGGATTTATTGCGCTGCGAAATGGCGCGCGGCGTCCCTGTTCATTACTATGCGATCGTTTGTTCGCTGCAAAATCTATTTTTCAATGCATTCCTTGTGGCCGTAGCATTGTGAAATTTTTACGATCATTAGAGAATTCTTTGAACAAAAATTTCTAGTTCACAGAATTCATTTCTCGATTAAAGGAAAAAATTGAATAAAGAATTTTAATTTTTTAAAAAATTAAATGTAAATAGAACTTCATGAAAGTTTTGCTATATTTTAATCGCGCTTCGAGCAAGGTATATCAACATTTTTAGCCCAGAGAGTCAATTTTTCGAACAGATAGAATTTCACATTAATATAACTGTTTTAGGTTGCTTAATAGCTGAACCCAACATTAGTGCTTGTTTATATATAATAGCCTTTTTAAATTCATGTAACCTACGTGCTTAAGTATTTTTGATTTTTCTATTGCTTATAATATTTTTGTTATACTATACTATATACTCTGTACTTTGTTATATAATACTCTGTACTAAGCATTATGTTGCAATAAATCTCATATGAGATTTCCAAATTAAAAAAAAAAAATATATAACTGTTTTTCAGCCGGTTTTTTCCCGTTGAAAGAATTTTTTGGCAACTTCGAATGTGCAGTGCGTTCGCCTAGTTAATAATGCAACCTAAAAGCCACCGAGTGAAATAATATTTTTGTCGCAGCTTTCAGGATTTGATGGAACTGTCATGTAGAAAGCAAACTATGAGATTTTATAGGAATCGGTGCAGTTGAAGGGTGAGCACAGAAGTGGAGAACGCATCATTCGAGTTAATATTTTCGAAGCTAGAGCATGCGGCATAACGTTATGCCCGTAGTCCGAACGCAGCGGTAAAAACCGAATTAAGAGTTTCATTTCGGAACTTCAAAGATTACTGTGTTCGCCGGAGAAATTTATCGCAAAATTGCTGCGTTATAAGCTTTAATATCACACATTTAAGAGGCAAATGAGAAAGGAACGCGAGGGACTAGAATCTAAGAGGAAACTTTTCCGTAATTTTAAATTGAAATTAAAGCATTATAAGCTCCGCGTAACTTCAATCTTCTTAGAAAATTGTGCCTCGTAAAAATGAGTTAAGCTATTCCACTACAGTGCTCGGAATTCAAACCTATAAATACATCAAGCATTATTAAAACATTGTCTTACAAAAGAGTACATTGCAAAAAAACGAGAAAGTATTACAAAAGTTCTATCTGATTTTATGGATCTGTCGTTCTTTATACTTTGAAAAAAAGTGTGCAACAATTAAGAGTTCTTTCTGTATTTTGTATCACCAAGTTTCGTTGAATGAAATATCGTGTTCATCTTATATATTTTTACGATACTGTTAAAAGCAAGCAAAACTATAACGTCGTGCGAGTTTGAAGCTGCAGTTAATGCTGGGTCCCGCGCCGACTTTAAATGACAAAGATTAAAAGATAATGCCACGCGTTGTTATGTTTCAGAGTCAAATGCGCCGCGCAAATAGTGTATAAATACTTGAAGTTCATAATGCACGTTCTAATGGAACGGGGGAATTATTTTTAATTGCTCAAAGAACACAGCTGCGTGCGGGAGGAAAATTATTTTGATAATTTCCGCGAAACAACGAAGCACTTCGAGAACAACACTGAGATAACTCGCATCGGCATTGTCCTCTTTCTCCGGTATTCCCACGGTGATAAATTAAATGTTTAACAAGATTTCGTACTATAATATGTATATCAGAAAATAAGAATTCGTTCAATTATAATATTCGAGAGTGTTCTGTTATTTTCTGCAATGTACCTCTATTATTCTAACGGCCATAAATGAAATGTTAATTAGAAGTTTGTGTATTTCAATGGACAAAGAACAATAATTTGATGAGCGCGCTCGACGGTGAATATATGAAACTGAGGTTGAACTTTATCTTTAGCACAGTTTAGCTGGATAGACGAGTCGTTTGACAGATAACAAGCAGCGAAGCCACTCGCGCCGTCGGCGCTGTTTTTAATGTTTTTAATTCATTAACCCCGTTCCTTTTGTAACTTTCTCCGGCAACCGGCCGGCAAATTGGAACTTCGTCATCACGGCACTTACCTTAATATGAAAATTATGATCGTCGTCGAGCTGTCCTCCGCAGTATGGATTTCCAACGGTTTAACGCGTTGTTAATTATATCCCGTCTCGTGATACTTTCTCCGCTGTGGTGTTCTATTCGCAGCCGAGATCGTCGAGGATATGACGTGCATAATTTCGTACGCGAGATCTTAGTCGTAGCGTACCTTAACTAGCAGACTGCGTTCGACAGTGTTGAAATACGAAATTAATAAAATACCTTTCAACGAAATCTATTCTTAATTCGATATATCCGGCTTATTAATAGACGATACGATTACTCTCTCGGAAAAGAATTTTTTTGTACTCTCTTGTAATAGACGGGAGTCTATTAACAGAGTTTTCAATAATTATGCTGTCCCAGAAGGAAGCTTAAAGACATCCTCTTTTATTCAATAATACAAAATGAAATTATTAGATTACGTCATTAAGAATGAATTGTTGGTCAATGATTGAAGTACCGAGCACAAAATGCGACTGCTATACATTGTTTCATGAAAACGACAAGACTGAATTTCTTTCTTGCAATTTTTATAACAATATGTACTTGAATGAAGAGAAATTCATTTAATAATTTCTAATGCAATTATCCTTTGGAAACTATAAATATAAAAAATGTGATACAGGTCATTTGGCCGGTCGTGGTACGGGGTTAGTGTTGGAACATCCTTAGCCGTGGGCCACAGACTTTCAAACATTAGTTACTCGGTGTAGCTAATAGATATTAGATATGAAACTGATGTATTCACGTTCCGCAACATTCGCAAGCGGTTTGCATCTTGATCGGCGGGCGCGGTGGTTAAATATAAATCACGAAGCGGATCGCATCGATCCGGGAATGGATCTCACCTTTCTGAGGCATCCGACGAAGTTGTTGATCCCTTTAGCGCCCTGCAGGGATCTCACCTCGGCTCCTCCGCCCACCAGCAGTCGATCGCTCGCCAAATGTGTGAACGAGCCCGCAGTTTGTCCGCGCGCCGGATAGATCCCGTCGACGATGGCGGAGAGCTGCAACACAAGCCATAGGGGGCAAAGTTCGTAAGGGCTTTCCGAAAAGTTACGTGTCTACCCCTCTCTCTCTCTCCCCTCGTCTCACCTCCTGTTTCATCCCTTTTGCTACTCCCCACCACCCCCTCGCCGAGCTTAAAAGCGTCGACGACTGAAACCCGATTTCAGATTAAAGTACCGACCAACTAGTCCCGAGACGGAGACAAGGTTCGACGCCGAAGGATTAAATTCCGTCTGCGGACCGTCTGAACAACTCCGGGAAACACGCGTGTCAATTTACTTCGGTGGAACTTGCTAACCTCCGGACGTTTAACTGTTTACCGACTGATTGTCGGCTCTGCACCTCTATGGTTGTACACGTTTCGCCGCATTTATTTGCGACGATTACTGTTACGGTACAAATGCTTAGCATCGACTGCACGATGGCTGACGTGATACTGATTTGCGCACCGTCGATTCTTAATAGATATCCCCAAACGATGGAGACCCCTCCATCGTCCCTGAAATTGTATACAAACGCGGTCGCTGGCGCGCGACCGCTGACCCCCCTCAAGGGTCCCAAATCCTTCCGTCCTCACAAGAGTTGTTCACATTCGACGGCACACCTGCACTGGACTTTGTTTTTCAAACATTGTTTTTCTCTTTGGTGTTTAGCGAATCTCGTGACTTCTTCCAGTAGCCTGACGGCCCCGGGTGGACTCTTCGCCCCCCCCCCCCCCCGTGCTCATTAAAGGTGGACTCATACGGGCGAAGATTCCGGGCAACGTCGCCGATGATCGTAAATTTCGAGCCCTGGTTGACAGGTCGGAGCGGTGCGTAACGCTCCAGGGGGTCCCCCAGGGTCCTTTCGGAAAACTACCGATAGGTCTCCTTTAAGCATCATGGACATAGGAAACGTTGGTGTGGGTTCTTCGTAGAGTGAGTACGAAATAATTTTGACTCTACGAAGAACCCACACCAACGTTTCCTATGTCCATGATGTCTTAAAGGAGACCTATCGGTAGTTTTCCTAAAGGAACCTGGGGGACCCCCTGCAACGTTACGCACCGCTCCGACCTGTCAACCAGCGCTCGAAATTTACAATTCTCGGCGAAGTTGCCTGGAATCTTCGCCCGTATGAGTCTACCTTAAACCTTTATATCTGGGAAATATTCCCACCACTTATTGAGGTTTTTTAGCGGCCTAAGATAGACGTCTTGCGTCTATCTTTACTCGCTTGGCTTGACTATGCATCACGGCAGCTGTGTCGTTGCATTTCCGCCATCGAGATTCGCACACCTTTAGTTAGAAGGGATCACATCACAATGTCGCCTATATGTTCCATCACACGCACACAAACTAATACTAATAAACAGACAACCATACCTAATTCGCCCAACTCTTATTTATATAGTATGTTCAATTCGTGTCTTACTCTCTACATACTTATTCCAACACTAGAAGGGGTGAACCTATGTATCTATCCGCAACAATTACAGTCAGTCCCATAATTGATGACGCACGCTTTAAATCGGTTAAACTTTTTTTGTTAAGCTGAAAACACTATAAGAGATTATTAGCAGCACGCGCGTGACTGTGCATTCGGAATTCAACTCAATAGGTGCAAACAGTGAGCCTGAAGGAATTTATATACTGTTCTATTATTTTATTTTATTAATGCGAAACACTTAATCGAAAAACCTGATTAACTCATTGATTTTAATATACAAAAGAAACAACTGTCTACCTTTTTATTTCATCGATCGTTTGCCACTGTGTCAATTTGACGCCGAGAGGCAGATTTAGTTCGCGAAACGAGGGACGGTTAATGGACCAAATGGCATTTTTGTGGCAAGCTGAATGATTTAGTTCACTAGATTACTAGATTTCTAATGAACATTGTGGAAATATTGTTTTCCACAACTCTTTATATTTGTATATGTACTATATGATATCGGCGCTACAGGTTCGATCACAAATACAAAAATTATCAATTTTTCAGTATTGTAATTTAACAGTAATGTAATTGTAATTGTAATTTAGTAAAGTCCTAACCGAACCGAAACGTTGAAATTACAATACTGCAAAATTGCTAAGTCCTAACCGAACCGAAACGTTGAAATTACAATAATGCAAAATTGCTAATTTTTGTATTTGTGCTCGAACCTGTAGCGCCGATATCATATAGTGCATATACAAAATTTACGATCGTTAAAAATGGAGAATATCTTTATATTTGGGCTTGAAAAATGTTTGCTGAAGAAATCCGGTGTCGGAGCAGTCTCTTTATCGAACGGTGGTCTTCGCGAGATTCGCGTCGCGATTCAATAAAACAGAGAGGCCGAGCACACGAAACGAATCGCCTGCCGTGACGCTTACAAGTTTCGCCATTTTCCCTCTTCAATCATCTGGATGCTCCTTCTTCATTCGGATCCGTTTTTACATCGATTAGCTCCACACGAAGACTGAACGTTGCCCGACATCGGCGGATAAAGAAAACCCAACGCCGTTTTGTGCGGAAGCTTCTCCCCGAGGCCAGACTCCTTTTTCCCCGTATCGGCGATCGTTAATTAACAAGGAAAAAGATCGCAGGCTGAGGAACAATGGCTGTCCGTTTTTTTTTCTGTCCGCCCCTATTCGTCTTCGTCTTCGAATAATGTTTGGCTATCTCTCGCACGTTATAGCGACAAATTAATATCCCGACGTGATTGTTTATGGTCCCCGACACCTTCATTATGTTACACTGTAATATAATAAGCCATTGTCCGCTCCGTGGATATTGGACGCTAGGGGCGGGGCAAATAATGGCGAAATTTAGTAGAGAGCTTGAGAGAATGTCAGTTCTTGGACGAAAGCTGTGTCGATGAGAGCAACAAGATTTTGATCTTCTGTGTACGTGTGTGTGTGTGTGTGCACTAGTTTCATCAGTGTGTTGAACCAGGTAATACATATTGTTTAATCGATAAATTATAATCAATAATAAAATAATGAATCCGAAATAGTGCAATAGTTCTAATGTTGGCCCTCGGTCCATTTTGAACCGGAATTACAAATTCTAATTTTCCAATAGTCAGAGTTCAAATCGTTCATTTGTACTATGTCCAATAAGTTGGTTTCAAAATATGTATAAAAATTTGATACTCTGCAAAACTTTCCTATACAATTTTCTTCAATAACAACTGAGATATAATTCGAATTACAAAATTTAGCTAAAAAATCGCAAGAACAGCGTGGATAAAGAATTGTTAATCGTAGGATAAGAATCGATAGGGACGTGTTCGGGTAAATCGACAACAAGGGCCACGTAGCATTGAAAAAACAGTTTTTCAGTTGGTTGCAGCGGAGGAAGGGGGTTATTGCTCGTCTTGTCACCGGCAGCGCAGGCCCCCATAAAATTCAGCGTTTAGGCGAGGGGCTCTCAGGCCAAGAGAGAGAGAAAGAGAGAATGCGGGAGAGAGCATCGAGTCGAGTGGTCCATTACGAGTTCACGGCGAGGCGTCGATAGTCGTTATCTCCTCGGTTATCCTGCTCCTTTTTCGGCCCCTCTTTCCGCCGAGCGAGTCTCTTCTTCTTCTTCTTGTTCATCGTAGCCAGTTTCCAAAGGACTTTGCCTGGACTTTTCCACCCCCAAGTAGAATAGAGGGAGATAGAGTGTGTCTTCTTTCCTTAGCTATTCAGCCTGCGTCGCTTTTCGTTCTTGTAATTAGACTGCTCTCTCCAGCGAAGGATGCTTTTCCTTGGACCGCAGCCGAGCAATCTCTTCATAATTCCCGCGGTCTTATCTCTCGGATGTTTCTTCGCGAGCAAACAGATCTTAGATGGAGTGGGCAATTCCGCCGTGATAAAATTAAGGGGGAACAGTTCGTTAAGGGCTCCTACCACCATGCTCTACGGGTGCCTCTTCGGCTGGCAAACCTGAGAGATGCATTACGATGTTTGCCCTTCCTCGGTCCTACAAGGCCGGATATTGTGCCTGGCTCCGACAGAGGGCTTCCCAGACACTTTCTTACCATCCGACTCCCTTCGTATCATGTTCTAAAACGTGGACCGACCAATCGTGCTCGCCTTCCACCACTTCCGGCAGCAAGACGTCAAAGATTCGCGTGGAATTGGATATCAAGTGGTAGGAATGGAGATTGAACCGTTCTTCGACCTCGGGCGAATCTTCTTCTGGTCAATCTTCTTAAAAATCGTGAAAAAACGTTCCTATACAAGAATTTACTGATTTTCTCGTATACGGTATTTACTGATCAATCTGTAGAAAATTGCGAAGCGAACATTTTCTATGGAAAGAAAGTTTTAAGAGAAGTATAAAGAATTTGTGGAGCGCAGGACTTCTGTGGTCGACTAATGTGTCTGACCATTAATCACTGTTTCTACTAGGAGTTCGTAGAGACAGTGGCTCGCGGTATTATCTGTTTTCCATTCATCTTAACACCTTCTGCTTAATTGTATATTTTGTGTTTTATCGGTAGCCTGTGGATCGTTCTGCAACCTACGTATTTGTATAAATTTATTTGCAGTGACAGGAATTAATTACCAGAGCTTACAGATACAAAAGGCGCGACCGAGATAAAAATTTTATAAAAATACCTCGTAGAAATAGCTTCCTGTAATAAAAACGATTTCATGAGACTAGTATATTCGCACGATTGCAAATTTCCAAGGGGAAGTGGTTCGCGGCGCGACGTACAACATTCCGCGCTAAATGGCTCAAAAACGGACGTAAAATAGGATGTAGGAGAAGTGTTGATACGGAGGAATTAGGGCAACGCAGGGCGCTCGTTAAAGTCGCCGAGACCGGGACACTGGAACGTTTCATTCCTCTTCGGCTTGTGTTCATTAAACATTACCGGTGGAACTTGGCCCGTTCCGCGTAACGGGTTCTTATTAGATAATGTGTCGCGATAACATTCACTCATTCCGGCGCGGCGGTTTTCTACGAACCGGCGCGATCTCGGAGGCTTCTCTCGTCGCCGAATTTCTTGCGCGCTGTTTCGCCAGGGGAAACGGATCCGAGTCTCGACCCTGGCTCGGACATTAAAGCGGGCACGTTCAAGTTTATTCAGCAGCCGAATCGGAATCCGTTGTTCTTCGGCGGAACAGCGCGCGCGAGAGACTCCAGGGTCGCAGCATTCAAACTTGCGCACAATTAAAACTTACACATGCCACAATCAGCGCAGACCGTGTTGCGAACCCTGCACCACCGTCAGGCGAAACTTCGCAATGCATACTGTGTGTCTCGCGAATCCTGTCCTTCGTATATGTCTTTGTTATTCCGAGTAATCATGCGCAGAAAATCTTGCCGATGACAATCGTTGAATTTAATTAGCTATGTTCTTTTTATATCCACGTGCAACTGTTTTTTAATAACAAGAAAATTATTTGTCCATAAAAGAGTTTGTGATCATTGTCTAAGATAAATATACAGGGATCCTGTTTATGTTAATAACTTCTACCGAATATTTCGAAAAATTTGTATAGAAGCTGAACAATTTTACTTGACAGGAATGAATTACATGAATTGGAAGTAATACTGATAGTTACTATTGCTTCACCTCTTACAGAATCCTTTACTCTCCAGACACGCCAAATGAAAGATATTTAAAAAGATTCTTACAATTTTTTCAAAAGTTATAATCAAAAAATCATCATTCAAAACACAGTTGTAATATAAAGAAAAATCTTGCAGACGTGCGCGATTTTTATAAATTTAAATGTGATTTTACAAGATTGTCTTAATATTTTCGAACGGCATTTAACTACCGTTCTACTCGTTCTTAATTTTCTTGCGCGTCTTCGTTTGTGTGTGAAAAAAGTCGAAGTATTAACAAACTATTATTTTATAACTTAAATATGTCAGGATGTTTTGTGTGCTTCTTGAAGTCACTCTACTACTAACAATCATAAATAAAAATAACTTACAGAGTCACTATTAGTATTAACAAGCTATTATTTTATAACTTAAATATGTCAGGATGTTTTGCGTGCTTATTGAAGTTACTCTATTACTAACAATCATAAATAAAAATAACTTACAGAGTCACTATTAGTATTAACATGCTATTATTTTATAACTTAAATATGTCAGGATGTTTTGCGTGCTTCTTGAAGTTACTCTATTACTAACAATCATAAATAAAAATAACTTACAGAGTCACTATTAGTATTAACAAACTATTATTTTATAACTTAAATATGTCAGGATGTTTTGCGTGCTTCTTGAAGTTACTCTATTACTAACAATCATAAATTAAAATAACTTACAGAGTCACTATTAGTATTAACAAGCTATTATTTTATAACTTAAATACGTCAGAGTGTTTTGCGTGCTTCTCGATGTTACTCTATTACTAACAATCATAAATAAAAATAACATACAGAGTCACTAGAAAATCAAGTTGAAGATTTGGCTGTTTTAATATGAAATGTCGAATTGTTGCACGAGTTGGTGCATACTTTCGGTGGACAGAATTTACGGAACACACCGTATATACTTATGTACATGTGTACAAATATAAGATATTGTATATATGTACATCGTGTACAGAGGAGGGATCTTCGCAGACGGAGTTTCGAGCGGGATAAGCGCAATCAGCGCGTCTGTTCGTTTCGTAATTACAGGCTGCTCCCGTAAATCCAACTTCCACGCGGCTTTAAAATATTGTTGAACTTCTGACGAATTATTCCCGTCCCTCCCTCGCGGAGAAGACAGAACCTCAGTTTCGCGGAAAGCGATACAGTCGTGTGGACCGTAGCGAAAGAAGATGTTGTTTGCCGAAAGTTTCGTTTTCCGAGTGCAACGGAACGAATTTACAGTTTAATCGGAGTTTGGGGTTGGCCATTTTTATTTCATGTTTTCGCGAGTCTATGACGAATTTGTGTTATTTATGAAATAGCCTGCGAAAGCGGTTTTTAATGAATTTTTATCTAGAGATTTTCTTTAAGACGATTTCTATAAAGGAAAATGCACAACTTTGAATATTTTAATTCCATTTATAAACGGTACTTAATCTAAATTCATTGATCTTTTCATTGCATTTAATTACACAAACTTCAATTGAGATTAAGTATCAGAAACTAAAAATAAAGAATCGAAGGCTCCGTTACCCAAGCGTTGAGTCCCTCAACAATAGGGTCATTGAGACTTAATAGGAAGTTCCTTCAAAATTGTGGGACGAAAACAAAAATTTATTTATAATGTATCATCCAGCCTGAGTCTATTGCAACAAAATTCTCACTTCTTTGTTACCTAGTTCTCCCACAATAAATTCGCAAAGATAATCTTATTAGCTGTTCCTTTCCACAGAACGATTTCCGATTTTCCGATCGATTTCTCCTGGAACCTATTCAGCTCAGTTCAAAGAAAAAATTCTTGGCAGGTGACTTAAAGGTAGATAATCTCGCGCGGCGTAAAGCAGCATATTTATACTTTAGGTCTGCATAAAAAGTTATCGGTAAGCTCGATCGGCCTCGCTGTCGGCGCAAAAAAGCTCGGTGAAGGACACGAGGCGTATAGGGAGTATCGTTAAACGCCGTTCTTCCGGGACATGTTTACGTTCGAATAATTTTATGAAGTTCCACGAACCAATGGGAATCGCAGAGCAGGGTCAACGAACCCAAAACCGCACCGGAAGTCCTCGAGTCTTTTCGCGACACACATTTTACGACGCCATCGGCGCGTGGAAGAAGGGATCCTCGAGGTTCGTTTTTTTCCCGGCATTTTTTCCAACCGTTGTCTCGACGTGAAAAACTGGTTGGAAAACATTTTTCTCCGACTTTGCTCGCGTTAGACCTTAACACATTACCGACCGGTGATTATTGCATATTTTTGAAAAATGTATGGTACATGGCTAAATTTTCATTTAGCATTTGATATGAACTAACTAAGTCACCCTTGATAACGTTGTCTAATAGTTTCATTTAAGATTGCAATCTCAAAGAAAATGTCTATGCTTTTTTTTTGGTACAGCAGAATTATTGAAAATCCTATTAATAGGCTTCGAAATGAAATAGGTGAAAGGAATGATTTGATATTCATTTATTTTTATTGGAGAATAATCCACGCTAATTATATTTTTAATTGAATGCTCTAAACACGTGGTCGTATACCTCAAAGTTCTTGAAAATGAAAATTCGTCAATTCACTTTCTTTTACAGGCTGTCAATTGTTATAAGATGAATTTCTTTAACATCCGGTATCATAATTGAAGCATAGGTAATGTGTTGGATTAGATTGAGGGTATTAACTCAGAATCGTTACGTTCATTTCGAAAAACCGTTCTCGCGGACACAGTCATCGTCGAATTGCGAAAAGCCGAAATCGTTTTGATACACGATTTCATTTCGGCTTTTCGATGAGCTTTCCACAATCCGGATTCTACACTTGATCAGTTGTTCGAGCTTTTGTACGCGCACCTGTTTAATCCTTATTCGCGGTGTTTTTTCGCGATTAGTTCGTTGGAATTCGCTGTTACAGAAATAGCTCTGTCTAGTGTGTGTACATGGAACAATGAAAATCTGCGAAGTTGATTTAAGCTTTTCGTTGAAATTTCTTTGAAAGTTCCAATTTTTTAAAAATTCATTAGAACCTGAAATTAAATTTTCAATTTAGAAGCGTTCGAGTGTAAATAAAATTGTTTCCGTCGAAAATATTGTTCGATGTGAAAAACTCGAAAAATGAATACAATCTGAGATGCAAATGGCGAGGTCTGTATATCAGAACTTCGAAATACAATTACCGAGTTGGCTGGTCAACTTTCGTGTTACGACTAGAATAAAAAGTTATCGGTTGAAAGGTCGTTCAACATGGTCCAGGGGAAATTGCTTAACATGATTCACTCGTCGAGTAAGATTTCCCCGAAAGTTAATGCGACCCGTGAAAGCCGACGTCCGCTTGAAACGTATACGCAATAACAGCTAGCAGTCAGCCCCTATCGCGTCGTTCGACATCGACCGAAAAAGTAATCGAACTTTACGGAGAATACTTATGCGTTGGCCGCTGAGTGAAATTTAAATCGAACGATGTGTCAGCCCCACGTACAGATTTTAGGAACCCTGGACAACCAGTCTAGATCATTCGTATCAAAATCAAATACCAACAAACTTCTTTTAGTTTTTCTTTCTACCATTTTATTTAGCAAATGTTTTCTTTTATCTCTTATTATACTTGTTGAATAAAACATTTGTAATTCACCTTACTATGTATCATGCCGGCACATGGTCAACAAGTGTTTGAAATATTAAATCTAAATTAAATTTGTTACTAAGCAAGTAAGTTTGCACCAACAAACCATTGGTTTCTTTGTTCTGTATTTTTTTCTCTTTTGTTCTCTTTTTGCTTTTTAACACGGAAATATATATTCCCATATTAATTTTTACAGACGCAATTATATTCTTGAAGATGGTCTTAACCTAGCTCGAAACGTTGAATTATTAATTTGTAAAACTGCTTAGGAAAATAGTAACATAGGATCGAACCTGTGCGCCGAAATTACAATTTATATTTTATTTAGCACTTTTAATACCGGATATCGTCCCTCGAAGTTCCTACAATATCAAAATAATTTAACTAACGAATCAAAGGCAGAAAGCTATGAATGAATGCTACTTATTCTTCCTACTGAAAGAGATCAATAATTTTGCGGTATGTGAAAATTGTAAATGGATGAAAAAAACCATATGGCAAAACAATTTACCAAAACACCACGCTTCATATTTCTGTGGCCCACGAATCTCATCGGACGCAAAGCTCGTTCGAAACGTCTTGTGAGCTTTAATTTCGATACGTTCCAGCAAAAAGCGGCGATAAACCCAATTTTAGAGTATCGATCGGCTGTTGAAAAATGTAGTACGTGGTAAATAATTCAGGCAAACACGACTGCCGATCGAAATCAGTTTTCCAGAAATACCGACCACCGAAAATACCTGGCGAGATGCGAGAGTCAACTTGGGCGAAGAAATATCGGTTAAGGGGTAAATTAATCGCGTTAACTCTTAAATGGTACCGCGGTTACTCTAATTACAAACTACAGAACCTTTCTAAAATTTTGTATAAACTGGATACCTGTAAACTATATCATTTAAAATTGAAAAATCCAAATGTTCTAAAACAATTAAAGAAATTGATAACACTTTTTTTGGGGGGATGTGTCGTTGCAGTATCCGTGGATGGGTTCCGTTGTTGAATAGGAATTAGCGGCTAGAAACCATGCTCACCGATGGAAAGCAAGTAGAAGAGGTTGGAGGGTGGAAACGTATAGGTTGCGGCCGAAGTAAATTACAGCGAGGGGACTTGCACTCTGGCGCAGTTTACTTGTTTCATTAATTTTCTCTCTTTCTGCGCCGTGTCCGTAATTTTCTTGCTTTCTTTATCGGATACGATTTCCCTTATTACCATGTCGCACTCCACCTCGAGCCACTTCTTCGGAAATTCAACTCATTCTATCGATGTTTTTGGTCGTGCTGCTCTCAGACTTCTCTTGCCACCTGCGTTACTTTCTCGGCGAGCATTGGTGCAATTTTTTTTTCTAATTTTGATTGTTCTTTATTCACGGAAACATGTTGCCAAGCTAAAATTCCTTCAAATAAAAGAATCGCCACCGTAAATAATCGCAAACAAACTGTGCACTATTCGAAGACTGAATTATTTAGAAATTGATCAAAAAAATTCAGTGTTCGAACCAGTGAAAAGCAAATATGTAAATCCCTGGGATATAACGCGAACGTTACTACGCGACTGGCAACGTGTCTGGTGATTTCGACTCCATCGAATATGCACATCGTTTCGGGGGTACAGGTTCTTGTTACTTTTACGAGCGCTCCATTCCTCGTCACCGGTCCGTCTCTGTGTGGCATTTATCTTCATCTTCCACTTTGTTCGGTGGTCCTCGCGGACCGTCGACCACGTCTCTCTGTTCCCATTTCTCTTTCGCTTTGATGTTCGCGTTTCTCGTTTCCCTCGAACCCTTTCAGTTCGGATCCCTCTTCCCAATTTCCGTATGCCATCTCCTATGCCGTTAATATGGCAAACCACTTTTGCACGTAGAAACCATGGCGAAAACGCGTCGCTCGCATCCACGGGATAGATAAGTAGAGCATAAATTCGCTCGCATCCAGGGGAAATCTTTCGCCTCGCGGGCTCTCTTCTATTTTCCTATTCTCGTCCAAGCGATTGTGCAACCGGCAGTCGGACGTTTCCATAAAATTGGTGAAATTAATCCGGAAACGGTCGTGTCGCTATACAAATCTAAAACAGGTCTCTTCGTCAGCTCGTACTCGATTCGAATACACGGTACGAGCCACAGAAACTAGTCGTAGTCGTTAAATAAATAGTAAATAGTCGACTGTATACCGTCTGTCTTCTATCACGAACTTTCCTACCCAAAATGAAGTTCAACACGAAATCATTTCATCCCCCAATTAATTTAATAAGCTTGAAATAATGCAACACTGCTCTTGAATTTACTCTTAAAATCAATTTTATGAATTATTTTACACACGAATCTGTGAACGAGAACGCAGAATTTTCCGGAGACTGTTTACAATTTTTTCCCTTTTCGGTAGATAATGCGAATTCTGTCGCTGGATCTTAATTCTCTTAAAATAGCCGGCGGATCCCAGAGGGCGAATGCGGCTTTGAAGTAATTTTTCGTCGGCTACCACTCTTGATATCCGCATCGCGACGCTTCAGGGCAAACCAGACGCTCAAAGCGGCGCGGCGGTCGTTCTTAAGGAAATGGTGGAAAGTCGAGCCTGACGCGTCTCGTCTGCGCTTGACTGCCTTCCCGAATCTCTGCTTTGCCAGTAAAAAAAAAAGAGATCGCTGAAACGCGGAACAAGATGACAGTCCGTAATTGCGTAACTCGTACCCCTCCGGTTGTTCGCAATGGAAACTTCCTGGCACACGGAAATATTATCTGTACACCGCGGTGAAATCCTTTAATAGTTATTACTTAAACGATTTTGTACCTTTACCGTTCTCTTTATTACCTTTCACAGCACGACACAGTTATCGTTCGGCACATCTACATACAACTATGTTAACAAAAGTCTTGGTGAATACTAATTAACTGTTATTAGTATCTAATCCACAAAGACGATGCACAAAGTAAGCGGATCCGATTGATACCGAATATCCTCGGAACAGCTCGGAGTCTATTCTGCGAATGCATGGTAGTCTGATTAACATCTCACAACCATATCACTGATTAGGGTTTACAGTTCAAAGATGGATCGCCAGGGGATTGCGCGTTCGATCGGCGTCTAATAGTCCATCGAGCTTGGATGTTCCTCAGTGTCCACATGCAGGTTCGAAACGTGTGCCTCGAGAGCAAACATCCTTAACATCGATGACAAGAGTCAGCCATGAGGTCTTCGATAATCACCTTGACCGAGGGAACCCATTAAAAGGCGACTGTGCAATTAATCTGGCTCGTCCAGCCTGATAATGGTTTGCGCTCTACTTAGTTTCTATGGAGATACGGCGTGAATGCTGAGGTGTTCCTGAGTGCTGTTGTGTAGCCTCAAACGGGCTAAATGTTTAATAGCTCCTCTACTGTTTAGAGTCTAATAGCCCTGCCACCTGTGCTTTTGTTTGGACGAACTCTATCGCCGAAGGATTTCTACTTCTATCGGCGATACGCTCTAAAATCGTGTTGCAATCTGGCAGGCGTGATCTTTGTTTTTTTTCTATTTATTTATTTATACAGGTCGCATCCAGTGGCGCACCCAGGGGGGGAGCCAGGGGGCCAAGTCCCCCCCAAGAGAAAAGAAACAAAACACTGGAAAATTAGCTAAACCGTAGAATAGCTACTTCCTCTCCGATTCCGATGATATTTGGATATGTTATATGTAAAACTAAACATTTTGAACAACTTTTCCCTAAATATATAAGTAAATATTTGTGGCTACCGTTGACAGATATTTTTGCTAAAAAAAAAACGGTCATTTTGTTCAAGACGTCCCCCCCCAAGATTAAATCCTGGGTGCGCCACTGGTCGCATCAACAACTAGGTCATTAGCGACCACACAGATACTATATCATAATATTACACTATTGTGTCTTATCCTGTCAAATTGACACAGTGACACAAATAAAAAAAAATTTCAATGATTGTTAGACACATTATGTAATCGTGTGACACGAACGTAACGGTTGATACGGAACTCTCGATGAGCAAGAATTGTTTTGTTTGGTAGACACCTTGTACGTTTGCCGTTAGAGACGTTTTAAAATGTAAGCAAACGGACACGTTTGGGAGCCGTACAGGTAACTTGTAAGGTCATCTCGTGATCGACGTGTGCTCGTGCGTTACCGCAGAGGACACACTCGATTATCATACGTAGATCGAATAGCACGCGTTAGGTCGAGTGAGAGGCATACTCTGGAGCTTCCGATCATTTGCGAATCCGTGCGTTTAGTGTCACATTTTGTTATTTTTTTTGTAATTTGGTTTATTAGTGTATTCGGGTTTTTAATTTGTTATCGTGCGAGCGAGAAGTTCGGTGTGTTCATTATATTTGTTCATTGGGAATAGAGCTTTACTGTTCGATCAAACGTTTTACTCAAGATCTCAGCTTACTATCCTGCTACCGTCCATTCTATCGAATCTCCCACAAAGAGAAGCCATTTTTTAGCAATCCTCAACCACCTTGCGAACTCATTCAATTTCAGTGATTTCCTCTAATTTCTCGCGAGGCTCTAGGTTGAACAATGATTTTTTATTCAAATTGATGAGTTAATTGTTACCTCCTAGATTTTTCAGTTATGTGTTCCGCATTAAAAAAATAAAAGTCACACACAGTTTCGGGAAAGTTTACCTAAAAATAACAAAACAGTATAACTTATATCGGGAAAACTGTGTCAAATTGACACCAGGGACGAATGAGGGTTAACAGAATAATCATTTATGAGTATACTGTACTTATATAAGTATAACGTATACAAAATTACAGCGTGTGGAAAATTTTTGTAGATTTTAGGAACTTTAAAACTTGAACTATGTTCGAACTATTATTGAAGCAATCACTCAAATTGTTGGGGATAGCCAAGCGTCTTCTTTGGAAGAAAAAGAAGAGGGCATTGCAGGGATTAAATGCTGAACTGATAGTGGTGTATTACATCGGGTACATACAGGAAGGGGATCTTTTAGAATTTTATGTATGTGGGTCAAGTTAGTGTGGCCTATAAAGGCAAACATTATTTTGCGCATTACTTTAAGAATAATAGTATTCCTTGGTTCAAAGGCAAAAATTTATCTTGTCAATTCATAGTTTCCATAAACCGATGCAGAGCGAATCACTATCATTTAGCTAGCTCTCTTGCCCGTATTGGCATCATTGACAACCCTATGTGTGTGTGTAACTCTGAGAGTGAAACTCTCAACCATGTTATTTGGCAGTGTGATTTATACAACACACAAAGATCTTTACTTTTAGAAAAGCTCCGCAAAATGGGATTTCAGTTGCCCTTGGATGTCTCTGTGTTCCTGACTGGGCCTAATATTGGGGCTTGCCACCATATTGTGTCCTTTCTAAATACAGTAAATCCTGCCAAGTTGCGCGGGCTAGAAACCTGGTAAGTTGCATCGGCCTACTCACTCCACTGCCTGTCAACGCTGCCCCGCGCCGCAGTACGGCGACTATTGTCGTCGGCTCGGGTATATCGGTGTGACCACCACTACATTGACTCAATGAATCGAATGTTCAAACTTCTTAATAATCATTATTTTTCATGGGACTTTTTGAAAACGTATTTCTGGCATCTTTCTGAGTAAAACAAGACCAAACACGATATAGTTTCAATTGTAATTTAGTGGTGTAATCGACGAAGAAAGTTAACAGTCGCAATGTGCGTAGCCGTCGCCGACACCGTTGCTCTATTGTAGTCTCGCTCGGCGCGATCGGAGGGGTAGACCCAGCCATAAATCAAAAAAGCGAGTCTACCTCGTAAGTTGCTCAGTCAGAGAACAGCGTTTTTGCAACTTATCAGGATTTACTGTAGATGTAATTTGCGTGCGTAGGATACATCCACAAGGGGGAAAAAAAGAGAAAAGGGGTAGGGGAATGCTTACATTGAAAATACTCCTCGCTATGTATATAATATTCTGTTTGTATATCATTACCTAACGTTGTAATAAATCTTGTATAAGATTTCAAATAAAAAAAAAAAAAAAAGTTAGTGTGGCCAATGCGAAGTAATCTTGATTCAACGATTTATATGCGATAAATTTCAATAAATCGCAAATGCAAGAATGTACGCAAGACGCGCAGTCTAATTATTTCCGTACACTTGAGCGGGAAGCGTCCACGTTCATAAAACATTCTTACACTTCTCCCTGCGACAGCACGTTTCACATCACGATGGAAAATATTTCTCAACAACAATTTCTCGTCGTTTCGATCAATTACGAGCTTACAGGTTTCCTCCGATAAAATTCGAATAAATTCCGCGAAGCGGTTCGACGACGTTCTTCCTTTTCCCGTGGGCCGAGAGATGTTTCCCCTTTTTTTCCCCGTGATTTCGCCGGTTTCCAGACGGCCGGTAATTTACGATCTCGTTAAAACCGGTGGAAATCATTTATTTTTCGCGCGACATGATCTACGAAGGCTTTTCGAGGAGCTACCGCTAGCGACGAAGAGGCGTCCGAAAGAGGGATCTCGGACCATCCAGCCCGTAGAAAGACGAGTCGAGCGAATAGATCATTTTCGTCAGGCGAGTGTTATTATTGCGTATAATGAGTGCCGAACGACCGTTCTCCCCCGAATAAACTAACGGACACGACGCGATGGGTAGATCGTTAAAATCGTGAAATCCGGTTACGCCATTAATTCTCCGCGCGCCGCGCCGTTCCCGCGGCGTATTAATGAATCGGAAGAATTAAACGAGATGAAAATACATATGCAGTAGTCGGCGTGTAAACTGCGAGCGCGAATTGTCCCGATCGGGCCCGGATATTTACGGACCCGAGATTTTCAATAGTGTCGCGAACTTTGCTGATCGAACGTGATTAAATTTGTAACGATTGCATTCTAATTTGTCCGAATACGACGGCCAATTCAGTCAGACTCGCCGATCGCGTAGTAAAACACCGGGATACAGGCTTTCCGACGAGTTCGAACTGATTCGCACTTGTTTCAGTCATTTCGCTGTCCCCTGATCTATATTTTCAAGCTAAAACGAACGTTGTTATTGTCGCTTTGCTATTAATGCTTTAAATCTCGCGTTTTTAATCATTAGTGTTTAATTTGTTTAGGTTGCAAATGGTAGCGATCAATTATTGTGGCGTGGAATAAATTCGGTCGGCTATCTTTACTATCATTTGTACGATCAATCAATTATAAATTCGTCGACTACAATTAGTAACCTATGGATTTTTAATATACAGGAGCTACATAGACATTGATTTCTTTACTTATTAATTTTACTGAGCTATTTTTACATGCTTTAAATGATTTTATTGTTTTTCCATTTACTGTTGTTCATCTCCGACATAAATGCATACATAATAAATTTATTATTTCGGCGCATGGTTCGATCAATAAACTAAGGACAATTTTGTGTCCGACCAGTCCTTGAGAATACCAACTGTTTCCATACCAAGCATCCTTGACATTGACGCAAAAAAAGTTTGGTTGTTTGTAAATGTTTCGCCATCCATGATAATGGTAAAATTTTTTCGGAAAAAAATTTTACCTTTAAATGCATACAATCCGTAAAAACACGAGCTTCAGAAATAAGTTCGAATACAATAAGGGGGATCAGGTTTTATTCGTGAAAAAATGCTGCAACAAATAAATCTTCAGCGAACAATCATTGTCGCAGCGAGTTCAGGTCTCGACGAGCGATTTCGACGAGTGGAAAAATGTCCCAATCACGCGATTCGAGGGTTTCTTTCAAAATTCTGGGCCACGAAGACTCAAAGAGATTCTCTTAGAACGCGAACGGGGAGAAAGAGAAATGGAGGGACGAAATGGCACTTGTGGCTTCCTCAATGAAGAAAAACCAATTTCAAAGGGGATCTTAACGGTATTTCGGAAGAACGCGAGGTTCCACGAGAGTTCGTGCGCCCGCGACCGTTCAAACTCCGGCGAAAAATTAATAATGAAATACTATAGGAACGGTCAGGGTCGAGAGTTCTGAGGCAACTTCTCCAGTGGTTTAATAAATGATCACCGTTGTTGGTGGGTTTTTACGATTCTGCTGTGCGCTTGTTTCCTAATATCGTTTCCGAACAATCCACACAGTGCTTCTCCTATACTATTTTAGGCAAGAATTTTACCTGTTGTGCAAATATATTTTCGTTCCTGTACTAAATTCACGTCCAGTTTTATAAACTGTCTTTTCTAGACTGCTTGTTTAAGTTACACAAAATTCAAGTTCAGATTTTTTTCGAGAATATTGTATCGGCTCTAAACGTGGAAGGAGGTCGTTAAAACATTATTTAGGTTCGCTTGGAGGATCCTTCGTCCTGAAAATGTATCGACCCATCGCATCGTATCGCGTTGCATCGCCAACAGAGATTGTTCGGCCATTTTCCGAATTTTCCTCGCAGTTCGAGGCTCGATCGAGGCGAATATCGACGAGGGAACGCGGAAACGGTATTCAAACCGATTTGCAGGAAAATATGAGACTGCGGAAACAAGGACGCCATCGCCTATCCCCCGAATATTACGGAACGTATTCCTCTGATCGTGATTTCTATCGGGCTTTTGTCATTCCGTGGCTCGGAGGATCTCGGGAATACAAGAGGGAAGACCGAACTTTTTCGTGCCTCGAAGAAATGGCGGCCATTTTTAACAGGATTCTCCTCGTCCATCTCCTTATGTCCGCGAGCTGCGACCTCTTATCCTTCAACTGCCCCACCTTCGGGACACTCGGTTTGGAACACTGGAGACACTTCCACCGACTGTTCTATCTTTTCTTCGTTAACTCGCGATGGCTTCCGATGCCGAACTCACCTTTGATAACGATTATTTCACGCTCGAGTCCGTCTTTTCCGGGTCAACTGCGTTCGATATGGTTCACAGTTAGATAGTTCTCGTTGTTGAAAAAAACTAGGCGAACAGATCGAAATGCTGATACCGTGTGGCGTGCGTGGGAGTGAATGTTAACTTCGTCTCTTATCGGATAGCAGATACCCTATGCAGGGCGAAATCTCTCGGGGTATCTATTCTCTTTGTTGTTTTCCTTTTTATCTCAATCTTTTCAATTTGTGGAACATCGAGGCAACGCCGTTTAGAAATAATATAAATCATGACCGCTACTTTAGAATAATCGTCGATTGAAAAGATTAGAATCTTTTTTTCATTTTAAATCTCTTCATTTTCTATCGAGATAATCATACGAAGCCATTTAGGGACGATTACGTTTTGAAATTACATTATTAATGCTTTTCTGGATGAAGATGACACACGGTCACCCAAAATTGAACGATCGCTGCATACGTAATAAACCAAACTACAGTGACCCATCAAAATTTCGAACGTATTGACAATTCCGGTTGCGTTTACTATTAATATTTGATTATTTCGACGTATATTTGTCCATAACTCATCACATATTAATTTCGGATAGTTTCAGTAAAAAAAAACAATTCATACAATATCGCAGATAATAACAAACTCCTTAAATCGAAATAATTCATTTTAATAAATGAAATGGAATGTAGTAAAAATTTCTAAAAACAATTGTTAGATCACAAGAATTGGATAAAAATGATTTTCTAAAAACATGAAAGAAGTTTTAGTGGCAAGACGTCTAGACGCAGTTCTGACGAAGCATGAAGAAAGGAGTATCAAATGCGGTGGGATATCAAAACGCTGCGTCCAGACGCGCAAAGTGTATCCCACCTTACCAGTACGGTACGCGTGGGACTCGTATCTATTTTATGTGTGTCAGGAATAATGGAAAACCTTGTATTTTTCGCGTGAAAAAATGGCACAATTTTTTTAATCTATTTGCGGCCCGACGCGCCGCGCGACGCGACGCTGCGCAAAACAGCGTTCCTATCGACGTTTCCGGAAAATATGTCAAACCGATATTCCAAACGGCACGGGCTCGATGCTTTTAACACGCGATTAATTCGTAAATTTGTGCCAAGACACTGGGGAGGCTCCATCGATCAGGTTAATTAAAAATGTTTATTTAAGACACGGTGTCGCTCGATTTTTAAACACCTTGCTTTAAAAATATTACTCGTCAACGATACTGTACCAATGAAATGTGCGGTTACATAGATTTCGTTGGCACACAGTGGATACGTGTACAAAATACCAATTTCCATGCCAATTACTAAACACACATCATTAAACAGATGTTTCTTCTTTTAATCTGTCCAAAATGATAGTTTTAAATTCTGAAATTTTACTGTTTTACATTTCTGTTGTTTTGCATTCATTTTGAGTGCTTCTGGATTTTTTAAAATAATATTTGCTCAATTAAATTGAGCAGAATGTTTGTTGAAATTCAGATTGTATTAAACGTGATGAAATTCGCAGACTGTGTTGATGCGTGTAGTATTAACGTTATTCGGTTTCCAGTAAAAATGTGCAGTAATCGAATAAAACGAAACCGAACAAACATTCACGAAACGTCTGAGTGCATTTTAAATGCGAAAGCGTTTGCTTTAAGAACCGCTGGAACGCTTAACCCTTGGCTTTATCGATTTCCTGTCAACGATTGCATCTAGAAGTTCATTCAATATTTCTTTCACCCTACCACTCGCACTTCACTGAACGAACTCTGACTTCTTTTGAGAATTAAAAATAACTATGCAGCTACCATACTGCGGAATGCTTAATGACATCGGGGCAGAGTTAAAAAAGAATTAATAAAATGGAACTATCGAAGGGGATTCAAAATTATATTTTAGAAATAGAATTCAATACAACAAATATAAGTTTTCTTTTTATTTTAGGAAATCGTTGAAAACTGGAAATCGTTGAGACAACGGTTTATATAAATAGCAATGACGAACTGTTATCACTAAGAAAATTGTAATTGATTTCTTGAATCAAGACTTACTCTTATTAAGACGTTCCCCAATCAATTATTAGTTTCAATTACTAGTCCGTGAATGAATACATCGGGAATCGACGTTCACAATCGTGTCTCTTTTTAAACGGATGTTTCTCGTATCTAACTGAATATTTGTACTGTGTTCAGGAACATACATCCTGCACGTGACGCGCAAAAAGAACAGGACGAGAGATCGGACGGAGAGTCACAGAGAACGAGAGAGAGAGAGATAGCATTGTTTGCTCCGTTCGAAAGTAGATGATTCGATATCCAATATATCTATAGACAAGTAGCTACTCACCTTGCAGAAGGTGGTGATGGTAGAGATCTGGAACAGAAAGCAGAAAGTACCGATCAGTCGCTGGAATCCGGCTAGAGGGGGGAAGCACACGGATAAATAATTGATGTGGAACTTCGGAAGAATCGAATGTACACTGCTGATCAAAAGGTCAGGTATACACACTCACGATTTATTGATTACTCGCCCGAATGAGAGGATACGTCCGACCTGGCCCCCTTTTTCATTTTCAATACCTTACAAATATAGAACGTGGAATCCTGAAATGTTCATGGACAAATACTCTCTTGCCACGAAATATTGCTTCCTTGTGCACGCGAAAGAATCATAATTTCAAGCTTTAACTCTTATTTGGTCGGAAGAGATTCTCTATTAAAAGAATCGAGAACGTTGCTCCCTTTGTGAGTGTTTCTAAAAATTCTCTATATTTATTTACCATGCTATTCTTCGTGCTCTTCATCGTTTTCCTGTATGCCTCACTTATGATCTGCAATTTTTAATTGACCCAATCGTTTGAACATTTGTATGTTGATTCGTGCGTTTCTCCGCGTCTTCGTATACATTACACATGCTACTCCATTTTGGTATTAATTTTCAATCAGTCCATTCGCGTCTGCATTCGAAAAATGTGAGAAATAAACAGATCTGGGATCAGAGTAATTTAATATAGAGTAAAAATCCTCTATATTTATTTACCATGATACTCTTCATCGTTTTCCTGTATGCTTCACTTATGTTTTCCTACAATGTTTAATTGACTCTCCACGTCTTCGTATCTATTGCACAGGCTACTCCACATCTTCGGTATTATTAATCAATTAATTCATTCGCGTCTGCATTCGAAAAATGTGAGAAATAAACAGATCTGGGATCAGAGTAATTTAATATAGAGTAAAAATCCTCTATATTTATTTAACCTGATACTCTTCTTTGTTTTCCTGTATCCTTCACTTATGATCTCCTACAATGTTTAATTGACTCTCCACGTCTTCGTATACATTGCACATGCTACTCCATTTTGGTATTAATTTTCAATCAGTCCATTCGCATCTGCATTCGAAAAATGTGAGAAATAAACAGATCTGGGATCAAAGTAATTTAATATAGAGTAAAAATCCTCTATATTTATTTACCATGATACTCTTCTTTGTTTTCCTGTATGCTTCACTTATGTTTTCCTACAATGTTTAATTGACTCTCCACGTCTTCGTATCTATTGCACAGGCTACTCCACATCTTCGGTATTACTAATCAATTAATCCATTCGCATCTGCATCCGAAAAATGTGAGAAATAAACAAATCTGGGATCAGAGTAATTTAATATAGAGTAAAAATCCTCTATATTTATTTACCATGATATTCTTCTTTGTTTTCCTGTATGCTTCACTTATGTTTTCCTACAATGTTTAATTGACTCTCCACGTCTTTGTATCTATTGCACAGGCTACTCCACATCTTCGGTATTACTAATCAATTAATCCATTCGCATCTGCATCCGAAAAATGTCAGAAATAAACAGATCTGGGATCAAAGTAATTTAATATAGAGTAAAAATCCTCTATATTTATTTAACCTGATACTCTTCTTTGTTTTCCTGTATGCTTCACTTATGTTTTCCTACAATGTTTAATTGACTCTCCACGTCTTCGTATCTATTGCATAGGCTACTCGACATCTTCGGTATTACTAATCAATTAATCCATTCGCATCTGCATCCGAAAAATGTGAGAAATAAACAAATCTGGGATCAGAGTAATTTAATATAGAGTAAAAATCCTCTATATTTATTTAACCTGATACTCTTCTTTGTTTTCCTGTATGCTTCACTTATGTTTTCCTACAATGTTTAATTGACTCTCCACGTCTTCGTATCTATTGCACAGGCTACTCCACATCTTCGGTATTATTAATCAATTAATCCATTCGCATCTGCATCCGAAAAATGTGAGAAATAAACAGATCTGGGATCAGATTAATTCCCAGATGGAACACATGCAATTTTCGAGCGGTTAACTCGAACACCGACATTCCCAGCCTACACATATTCAGCCTCGGCGACGCGACGAGCTGGTAACTCGGTGGTTTGGCTCGATAAGAGACAAGAGGTGGTAGCGAATTGAAATTCGAAAGCCGTTTCCACGCGGGAGCATCGACGTCGACGCGGAAGAAGCATTCGAAGCAGATCTCTCGCGCGCGAGGCTAGCTCGAGCGGTACGACTCCAAAAAAGTTTCAACCGCGATTATCATAAGAACTTTCGCGACAGTAAAACGGGTTACCTCTCGGCTCAGGCCCGACCCGACCCGACCTGACCCGACCCAACCCGGTAAAACCGTCGAGTATTTTACGTATTCCCCGACGCGACGTTTCGAGGGTCGAACTTCTGTGTACAGCGGCGGAATTAGATATCCCGAGAACCCAACTTGCCACTGTCTTCCGACGCGGCTTTTACATTTCGCCGCTCGTTCTTCTCGTTAACGACCTTACTTTTTTAAATTCCCTGCCGTGCCACCAGCAGCTCGCCATTAACATCCTGCACGGGAGATTTCTTTAAACACACTGCAATTTTTATTTATCCTCGGCAGTTACTGTTGCGTAGGATAAACGATCGCGAAACTGCCGATGCTTGTGCGGTCACCATTTTTGGGAACGAATTTTGAGAAAGAATTTTAATTGGGATTTAACAGCAATCTTTATGCATAAGATTTTGCCTTGAATTGTAGTAAATCATGTTTTATTCCATTTTGCAATAAGGAGGTTCGGTAGAGGATTCAAACCTGAAACATTAGATTCATTGTTGCACGATATATATATTTAGTAAAAATACCGAATTTTTAAGATTTTACTTTGAATTATATGAAAGCATGTTTTATTCAATTCTGCATTAGCAATAAGGAGGTTCGGTAGAGGATTCAAACCCTTCATTGTTACACGATATATTTTTAATAGAAATCTCGAATTGTTCATAAATGTAAAAACTTATCTGTTGAATATTTTCTGTACAATTGACGTCACCGCACGATTTCCGTTAATTCTATCATGCGAATCGAAGCGTGCCCGGAATTTGATTTCGTGGGATAGGAAACAGTTATCGAATTTGTTGAAAAATAAAGTTCCCTATGGTTTACCTTCGTATATTTCGTTAAAAAACAGTTTGTCGAAAATAAAATTTCTCTGCGCGCTCGCAGTGGATTGACGAGTTCTGAAAGACAAAAGTGGAAAATTTCTGTATGTTCCCGGGAAGAACGGGTTTGAATAATAATAATAAAAAAAAACCGGAGAAGTCTGTCGAAGACTCTTGACCGGAATTTTTATTTTATTTGTGCCCTAGACATCTGCGTTTGCTATAAAAGCATGAAGACCCTCGATTCGATGATCGTACACTTGACCCAGTGACATCCATCCCCTGACAATTCTAATATTCTTCTTCTGGCGATAACTCGTCCAACAGCAGTGGCGCATGCGTGACAGATATAAAGTGTCAAAGCATAATTGAACTTTCATTCGGAATCACGAAGTGGCCCGGACCTTGACCTCGGACAGATTCCATTCGTTAAATTAAAGTTCGTCTCGGGCCGAAAGGCTTTCGCCCCGGCTTAATGCCGTCTTATTTGTCACGATCGGCGAAGTAGGTTTTCTGCTGAGGCTAATTTATTTCGCTGAGGACCGTCGCCGTTGGAAATTGAGGTCGTCCGAGAGCAATTTCTCAGGATCAATACGCGCCTTATATTTGATACTGTCCTTTTCTATCGGCCCTGTCAAAAACGAACGCGTCAGGTCGCCCGATAAATTATTCCTCCCCTCAATGGCCGTCCCCAAATATTTTTACATTTTTCTCGAGAAGATATGGCCAAGAGGAAGCTGAACACATGTTTTCTCTCTCGAAAATGCTACGTTCAGTAAAAACGTTGAGAAATTTTTTGTTTCGTGAATGAAACCACAGCGGATGTCAAGATTGAAGCTTCCTCTTTACAGCGAACCCTTAAAACTTGATGTACCATTTTTTTCAAGCTATTTCACAGGAGAGAAACGATGAATAAGTACGACTATATGAAGCTTTCATGGCGTATACACGGGATACTTTGAAAGATTAATGGATCGACCAGAAAAAATCGTAGATCAATTTTTCAAATTTAGCTTCGTAAGGGGATACGCGTTCGGTGTGGAAGTTTATTCGCTATTGGCTAGAATGGGAAGAAGGAAGGGGCGGAGGCGGGAAATTCAAACGTCGAACAATCTCCAGGAGCGCAGCCAGTGGAACTTGACTTATCCTAACGTGACGTTAATACCCGACGGTGTAACTTGGCAACCCCATTGTTCACGTCTGATCGGTTATCCGCTTCGCCAGCCACCGATTAAATTCGCTGATGAACTGGTGACGATAAAGTTCGGTCAAGTTCATTACGCCCCCGGGGAGGATTTTCATTAGAATCTGGGAATCCGGGAGGATTTCAGGAATTCTTCCGTCTAATATACATTCTTATTAGACGGGTCGCGTTGGCGAAATTTGGCAATTTTTTCCCGAGGCGTATACGACCTGGAAAATTTGCAAAGTACGTATACTCCCTTCCAACCTCCGCAAGTTTTGGCAATTTACCGAGTTCCCTGAGCGTAAGCAACGAGATTAGGATGACTATGATATGAAAGCACGGTTGCTCGAAATTTAAAGCTGGTATTCGTCCGGTCGTTGCACTAAGATAATTATTGTAGAAATAGAAATGCAATAAACATATTGGATCGTCATTTTAAAATAGTTGTAAACCACAGTGAAACGAATATTGTGTCAATATAATTTTGTCCGAGTGTAAATGGTCGAGATTAAAATGGTTCTAACAAGGAATCGAAAACAGGTGTGCATTACCTCACAGCACTAAGATTATAATTGCATTCAACTATAACGCAATAAACGCACGCGATCATCATTTTCGGCGGTTTATTAGTGTTAATGCTGGTTAGTAAATTGCAGCTCGACGGCTACAAATTTGTACGAAAGATGATATCAACAGGGATTAAGCGCAGCATCATTACGAGCGGTAATTTAATATTTTTAACAAAGCATGGTATCATCATCGCAGCCGGAATTTACATAACCGGCTGCGGACGGTAATAAAAACTTTTAACGGTAAGATATGAAAGACAATCAGTTTCAAAATTTTCAAACTCGTCTGTTTCTTTCATATTGCCTTCGAAAGAGTGTTGAAGAATAAACAAAGAGAATGCGGGCTCCGTTGCGAACTTGTATCTTGGGATTAGCGAGCAGGAATTTTTTTAATGAACGCACGCTAATTACGACTGGAGAGAATAGAAGGGCCGAGGTAATATACCAAGGTAGTTTAATATTAAATACCTTCGTTAGAGGGATCAAGAGAATATCCAATTAATTCGGTTCAAACAACATTTTATAGTCCAAATAATATCACCGTACCGGCTCGCAATAAAAAACGACCGACCGGTCAGACTTTGATACGACACGCTTGCGAAATGAAATGAAATTCCTGAGATGTACAAATAACATCAAAAATTGTGTTGGAATTTTTTGGTATATTCTCCAGAACACGCGCAACTCCTATAATTGCAATTTTATGCCGTCATTTTAAATGTGTAATAAAGACGATTACCGGTGCTCTTACAATTTTTAAAAAAGTAGCTCCTCTAAAAATGCATATGGGACACAGGAGGGTTAAACCTATGGAAGACCGGATTAACAAGCGTTTCTTTCATCCTTCCGTAGGTTTAACCCTTTAACTAAGAGTACATATTCATAGTACCGTTCGTCCTCCATCACAATTACTATCAGTCTCGCTAAATTGTTCCCCCCCGTCGCTTTGAATTGCAAATTCGGGGTAATGTTGACGTTAAACTCATCCTGAGAATAATAGGGTAGAAAATAAAATGTCTCCTAAGAAAGAAGCGTGAATGGGAGCACTTAGAACAAAGTGAATCAACTAAATGCGAACGAGTTACATTATACTATGTAGCTGTATCTGCTACAAGTTTCTCCTTGCAATTTTAAACCTACAACAATCGCAAAAATTGAAGTAAAGTTGACTTTCTTCAACAAAATTGTGGAACTGCAGCATCTCTTTCACGAATAGATATAATAGATGATTCCAAATGTAACTGCGGCAATGAGGTTCAAGATCTTAACCATATCATTTGGCAATGTACCTTGTTGAAGTCTCAAAGAGTTGATCTCATGAAAGGGTTAAGGAGGCTTAATTTGTTTCCCCCTTTAAATGTTAGATCGTTGCTTTGTGAACCGAATATTGAGGCATGTTATTTTCTTT
Source organism: Lasioglossum morio (assembly GCA_916610235.2). NCBI lineage: Eukaryota > Metazoa > Arthropoda > Insecta > Hymenoptera > Halictidae > Lasioglossum > Lasioglossum morio. The sequence continues at coordinate 5,414,965 of OU744330.1, read as the reverse complement.
TCAAGTTTTTCAAGCAATGTAATTTAAAGATTTAAAGTTATGTTCCTTATATGTTATATACTTAATGTGTTCTACTGTACCTGCATTACTAATGTTTAAATGTAGGATGTATGTTACTAATGTATAGCTTTATAACCCCCTATGGAGAGTTCTAATTAAGCTTTCAATAATAAAAAAAAAAAAATTGTGGAACGATCGACTCGTTCCCAGAAAACACAAGGAGTAGGATCAACTGATGATGTTTCCTGTGGCTTATTCAGTTCGATTAGCATCAAACACGCTTTGTCCTCGTCTGTCCTCTGTGTTTTTTTACTTTGTGCACGTTCTTTGGCCGGTTTCGCCTTCTTTACGATCGCGACGGGAAAGCGCGACGACCGGAAGCAGCCGCTTAGAGCCGCACGCCGGAACACATAGACCGGAGAAAGATATTTCGGGAACGTACATATCCGTCGGGCAAGCTCGGCCAACTATAAATCAGCGAGCACGAGGCAGCTTGAACTTATGCATCGATAGCAGCCCCTTTCCTACCAGCCGGCCTCCTCGTCACACGCCGGCGACACGCTGGAAACTCGGGAATTCCTTCAATTCCGTATCGAATCGTGCCATCTCCGCACGGTTTCCACGGGAAAATCTATTTTCGAACGAACGGCGCGCGGCGCGGCGAAACGAAACACTATCGCACGTTTACGTAATTCTGCGGTTAGGCATCCCGAGCGTCGAGTTTCCCCATCGCCAGCCGTAATTACCTATTTGTCTGATATACATACAGAGGACTCTTTAAACCTATATAATTTTGTTTAAAAAAAATAGCGCAGTAATCAATTTCGAGAACTCATCAATTTTTAAAGCTATATAATTTTGTTTAAAAAATATAGCGCAGTAGTCAATTTCGAGAAATCATCAGTGTTTAAACCTATATAATTTTTTGAAAGAAATAGCGTATTAATCAATTTCGAGAAATCATAAATTTTTAAACCTATATAATTTTATGAATGAAATAGCGTATTAATCAATTTCGAAAAATCATCAATGTTTAAACTTATATAATTTTGTTTAAAAAATATAGCGCAGTAATCAATTTCGAGAACTCATCAATTTTTAAACCTATATAAGTATAATATAAATACCCCTATATAGTCCTTTACAGCCACTGCTTAAAACTGGATGTACGATGCTTTTTCTTTTCCTGTTTTATAAAGCAAACACGAGGAACATGTTTGGTCCTGCAAGAAATCGTCTAGAAAAAATTGTAGATCAAATTTAAAGTATTCTTCAAAAGGAGAAGCTTCAATCTTTAAATCCATGGTAATTTCAGTCAATGAGAATTATACTGCGGATCTTTACGTATTTATAGGAAAATTCAGAAGATGAACTTGAAAATTGTTGAAGAATTTTTAAAATTGAAGTTGCAAACATATATTTTCTCCTTTATTAAATTTATTAAGGGAAGAAATAACACTCAATTTACTTTTCTTGACCCTCAGTCTAATGATAACTAAACTGTGAATTTTACACATTCATGAGAAAAGTAGTAGTATACTGATTTATATTCCTTTGAAATAATAACGACAGAATTGTTTTTAGAAATTTTTCAAGAAATTCGCTCGACAATCATATCTGCGATTTCGATCGAGCATTTCTTTGCCAGGAGTGGTAGATTGCCATCGGTCCGAGACAAACAGAAGAATATCGGTCGTCGGTGTACATATATAGAATAACGTGTGCATAATTAACAAGCATCGAGCGGGCGCGGTGAGGCGCGCGTGTCGCAGATTAGATAATCGCGATTACCGTGTCCCTTTGTGTTGGCCGTGACAGTTGCGCGCCGGGACAGGTATCGATCGTAGGTGGCCCGTTTGCATGCGAAACGTCATCAAGAATCCGCGACTGCCGGTTGTAACGAACGTTACCGCGAAGTGCCACGCCATTAACTGGAATCGTGCGTGTTGATGGAATGTCAGGAACCGGGGGGTCTTTCGCGAAAATGCGCAGTCAGTTCCTGGCTCCGAAGTTGCTCGCCCCGCGCCGAAGAATGTTCCGTCAGTTACACCTTACAACTTTAATTGGTTGCGAAATCGGCTATCTAAACAGGCTATCGCCTCTCCTGCTGTTGCCGCCAACTATTGACACAGAAATCTTTTGACAAACAACAGTGATTTATACCCTTTTCGGCAATTAAACGAAACGAATAGCTATTGCATTGCGAATAGACTAATGTGTCCGCTAGAAGTGTCTTTAAAAATGTAATCAACCCCTTGCCTTACCTTTTTTACAGTTACAGTGATTTGTCTTTGTGCACAAAAATGTTGTAAAAGGCAAGAGAAAATGTATATTTCAATGCTTAAATATCGATTACGATCGAATCAAATTTCATTTCATCTAAAATGAAACGCGTAATATTCATATTTGTTAGACTTCGTTAAAAACGAGTCTGGCACGTCAAACTACGGCAAGTGGTTAAGAAAATTAATATAGTTATGGAAAAGATCCACGGATTAAATCATCATACAATTTTCTCGAACGTCAAGCACGAAAATTTCCTCTGTCTTTAGAGTGTTGCGAGCTAAATCCAACAAAGGGAAGAGGATAGAGTGCAGATTCATCCTCTTCAGTGTCTATCGGAAGCACATGGTCTTGTTCCGGCTGCGAGTGACACACGTGCGCGTTATACCGCGTAAACATTTGCGACGGGACGCCTAATCCCGATCTTCCATCGCCGTTTTCATCGTTAACGAGCAAAGCACAGTCTAGAAATCCCGCCTGAGGATGGTGGGGGTGTCTAGACACCCAATCTCTTTTCCCTCTCTGTCGACGCGATTTACATTAACGCGTCGTGTTCATCCCCGAAGCGGAAACCGGAGCCACCCGCGGGGCAAAACGCGCATACACACATACACGTACACAGCCATCCGATCCAGGGACAAGATTCGAGGATATTTTCTTGGCTTGAATACAGCCACGGTCTATGGAGGTCCCAAGATGTCGCCCTGGGTGGCGAATCTTTAGTGAGGAACCCTCATTATAAGGAAGAAAGCACTCCTCTTATCGATAGGGGGTTAAGAAATTGCCATAGTTTCGAGGGGTAGTGCTTGGAGTTAACTGTCTGAAAAAAGTGTGATTTTTAGGATTTTCTTTTCTCTTTGAACGAGTATCTTCGTCAACTTTAAAGATGCTGTTACTTGAGATATAGTTGCAGAAAAATTGCTACAAGTGGCACAATAGATGTACTTTCGAACAATATATTCGTTTAATAATACAGTCTATTCAATTAAAATTTAAAAAAAACCATTCCTAAAGATCGAGTTCTATCCAGATTGTTAACTAGACATCCCCTGAGAAATTTACTTGGGCATTCTTTAAATTTTCTAGAACTCGTACAACATATTATGTATTTTTGAAGAACGTACTCGTCTCGCAACGAAGTATATTAATTTTTCCAGGGATAACTTCGGAAGACCACGTTCTTTTCAGATTGTTAGCCAAGGATGATCACCTGGAGAATTGGGGTAGTTTTAGTGATGGTGTTAAACGAACTTGCCAAGAAAACGGTGGAAAGAGAACGACCAAATGGAAGTTGCGTTTGTCTTCGGCAGAATATGGAAATTGTTCGGTGAGTATCTTGCCCCTAGAAATCGTTCGGCTATGAGCAAGATGTTTGGACGGATTTAATGGCGTCTGCGGAAGGATTAATAGCAGCAGGGGTGGAGCTTCGCCGGGGCTTAAGGAAGTCTTCGCTTTGGTCGGACTGCCGGCGATCGTAAAATGGTAATTCGATTAATAACCTGGTAATTACCGTGCTCTGATTTCGTTGGATTTTCACTCTGTTGATGTGTCAGTTCAGTCCATAAGTATTCTTAGTCGGTATTCTTAGAACACGCCAACGCGTATTTAAAACAAATGTTGTTCTACGTACACGTACGTCGTCTGACTACAATCTTTATCACACTTTTAATACTCTTCAAATATTTAAAATCATAACTTGCAATTACTTTAAATAAAGATCTTCTGCATTTTTTTAGAAAATCAATAAGACTGTGTCCCTTTGCTTCATTGTTTTAATAGACGGAGGATAATGCAAAAATATTCATAAATTCTTCTAATGTCATCATACTCGATATGTCACTAATCTCTTTTCACTGAAACAGCATAAAATCCGCAGTCTACCGATTACGTTCCGAAGTAATAAATGTTTAAAACGTTCAATATCGAACAAATTGTAGGTGACAAATATTAATCTCGTTTGTCCTCTGGTTGTATCATAATTCTATATTTTATGCGTTTACATTGGATATCGTTCAACATTATTTATTACAGTGAGCACGATAATCTTCGGAAAATATTTTACCTATACGCGACGAGTGACAAAATTATTCGATTGACAGTGCGTCGAACGGTTGGTCTCGTATCGGATACTCTAATCGAAATGCCAACATTGTTCGCTCGTATTATAAATAATAAGAATTCAGTGTAGCAAGCTTTCCATACCACAATTGAAAATCGTTTGTGTAAATGATTTTAACAATTCGATCATACACTGCATTTACGTCAATACTACTGTTACTGTAATACATGTGCACCGTAACGTGTCGATATCGCGCGCTAGTGCACAAGTAGCTGTCATATCGAACGTCTCAGCTCTATCGACTTGAAATTTCGACTGTGTATTCAACAGACGTGTACATTTGCCATGACTGTCATGACTGACTGTATCTCGTAGAGTATTCAACCTTGATACCTCGTTGAGGAGCATAGACAACGAAGAAAAAGATACGTCAATGGTTAAACCATTAACAAGTACGTGGCAATTTTACACGTTACACACATTTATAAAATTTTAAAAGAACCCCCAACAGTTTGTGAATCTTCCAATGTTCTATTATCCATATCGAACATATAATACTTGAATGTCCAACCTTTCTAACACATCGATCAATCTTCAACTTACCTAGTAGTGAATGCCTTAATTTACAAAAAAAACATTATTAATATTCTTAATATTACAGTATAGTGTAGTGTGAAAGGCTTAATTTTCCTAATTATCGGTTGATTCAGTAGCTTTTTTAAGAAGTTAAGAATATTAATAATGTTTTTTTTTCTGAATTAAGGCATTCACTACTATTTTATATATATATAATCCACTGCTATAAAGTGTATCAGCACTTCGTGGCCGCTAATAAATAAATACTAATAAATTAAAAACAGGTATGTGGGAATCGTTATTTTGTAGGATCAGTGCGATTTCGAGGAATTGTTTCAGTAGTAGAAACGTGGACGACGGAACAACGCACCGGTTAATTGCGGTTCGCTCGGGAATGCGTCCTTCTCTTGTTGGCCGGTCTTTGAATCTCTCTCTCTCTCTCTCTCTTTCTCTCTCGCTGGGTTCGCTTGATCCGTCGAAAGAATTCTAGACGTAGCTCGTCGTAGCCGTCAGGCAGACGATTAAATGAGAACTCGAGTGGGTATTTCCTAGTCGTTCGCCTTTGCAGCTGCTTCCGCGTCCTTTCCAGCCAGCCGAGACACGTTTCAACCCCGATGAATGGCCGGGGAAAACGATTAAAGGAGGCGAGTATGGGCGGCGAACGATTAAAAGGCGAAACGCAGTATCGTCTAGTAAAAGCCTCGTTTGGGATATTGGAAGTAACCCCCGGCAACGGATGCTTTCAACGGAAAGCAACCGTCGAAACGAGGTCCAAGAACCGCCGCCCCGTGCCGCGAAGGGGCTGAGATGAAAATCATTATTTTCCGATTTACTTGGCCTCCTCGACTAATACCATTCAACATCGATCAATAATCAGTTTCACTCAGGAAGAAATTCATTTCCAATTAAACTTCGGTAGGCACTGTAGATACTTCTGCAAATATTAATCTTTACCCCCTGATTTCTATAAATTGATGTCGTTTGTTTTTCTTAACAGTGATTTTTTGTTTATATATTTTTTTTATTGATTTTGTGTTACTAGTAAACATTCTTTTTTTAAAAATAACGTTATTATGTTTTTCTGTTCATCGTTTCATTCATTCCCTGATTTTCGTTTTGTCAGCATCTGTTAATTCGTCTTAATAAAGTTATAAAATAATTGTATTCATAATTTAAATATTAGTCAGTTTATTTAACAACATACATACTATTTATCTGAACACGAAATTCCAAACGTACATATCTCTGTGCATACATTCGAAAGTTTAATTAATATTTGAATAACATGAACAGCTTTATGATTTCTAATCAATATTGTAATGATGAAACTTGTAAAATGCTTCATCTACGTGTTTCATTCGTGTTCGACTAAAAGCTTCCCGAATTTTATCGAATTGTTTATCGTAGAAAATGATCAAATATTTTGCAAAGGATTTAATAGAATACATTAAATATAAAAATTCGTGGAATGATTGAGTGCAAAAGGAGGGTCTATTCGTTACTGTTAGCGACAGATGCTCCCACCGATAATAAACTGACTCGAGAGACAGGATACTCGCTGTCAGCGAGGACAATCATAGTGTCAAACACTGTTTTACCGGGTTTGAAAAACATTCCCTTTCTGTTGGCGGTGATCGTCGGGCGTCTACGCCTCGCGTTACTTCCAATATAAACGGTTGACGTCACGGTGGTTGGTTCATCAATCATGAAGGATCGACTGCGCGGTGCAAAAGACGTCGGATCGATTATTGACATACTCGAGCGAGAGGTATGCACGTCTCTTTGATCGAAAGCTTGACTCCCAATCGACGAGAACGCGGAGTATTCCACTATTTCATCGGCCGCGTATTCCTACCACGGGAAATAAGGTATTCGACGGGACAGGGGTGAATAGGTACGATGAAAAATGTATGTACGCGCACCACATACGAATGCAGAATGTAGTCGACTTCGATTGTACCCTTTTTCGGAGAAATTACCGTGTACTAATTATTATTATTATTTATTTTAAACGGACCGAAGTCCTTTAATACAAATGTATGCAGTTTATATAGTATGACAGAAAAGAATCTTAATCTTAAGTCTTACTAACGAATAGTACAGCGCAATTTCGTTTTGAATGCCTGTAACGTGCCATTGAAAAAATCAATATTATTATAAAATGTGTGTTGAGTTAGCAATAATGCGATTTAAAGGATTTATTGCTTCATATGAGGATTTGGATTTCATTGTTTGAAATCCTGCTCTCGTTCTCAAAACACGTTCAGGTACATAGCGTTTATAGTGTTTCGGGTTAACAGTGTAAAAATCCTATCACAATCCCTCGTAAATCTGCAGACGGTTACAGGCCCCTGCAGCAATACTAAAAACTTCTAAATAAAATTTTTTTTCTTTTTCTTCCTATAAAATTTCTTATGCTTTTGTTAACTTCAATATCAATGAGGCACGCCTTCCCCTTATCCGATCAACTTTATCTTTTGCAGGAATTATTTTATTACCAAATGACAGAATTTTAGGAGGAGGCGTGAAAAAAATTTCGCAAAAAAATTTTCACCAAGTATAAGTAATTGTAAGGACTACTGTTCACCCATAATTTGCCGAAATAGCGACTAATTTTTCTCCTCGGAAAGTTGATAACTTTTTAAGAGTCTATTCTGTAAGAATGAATTGTAAGAATGATATAAGTATGCATGTCATATGACTGAATATGAGTGTGTATATATGTTTTTATTGATTTACATGTTATATATGTTTTTATTGAATAACGTCGCGTTAATGTTTTATAAAATGAATGTTCTACGTTATGATTTCGTTAAAATAAAAACGACAGTCCTCTACGAGCGATTGACGAAACGTAATATAAGCGTTTTGCATATTTAAAATGTAATAGGCGATCCTCGGAGATGATTTATGGTGTAAGTAAAAATAGCGGCGTCCCTTAAGGGTTAAAGCAAGGCCGAAGTTCGCGATACACAGTTTTCGCAGGCTTCTAATGGAAAAGACGACGGCGGACGTCGACGAGCAGGGAAGTGGTGAACTAGTTATCAAGGAAGGAACCGGCGAACTTGCGTACATTCGCAGGCTGACCGGTTAGATTGAAACTGTCAAACTTTCGCCGATAAGTTTCAAATTTCTTAACATGACTCGCAGGCACGCTGGCCTGTCCGACAGGTATTTTGCGGTGGGCGAGAGCCGATTTTTCAAAGTAGACGCCCGTTGACACTTCTCACGCTAAGTGCAGGCTATGTCGAAATTCATTGCGAGACTCGACAGGTGAGCAGCCGTTTTACTAAAGCACGATTCTTGTCTTGGAATTGTTGCTGAAAATTATAATGTCGCTCAAAGTTCCACGGTTCTATTGGTAAATATTCCAAGCTGGGTGTTGACGGTAACACTTATCGAGGCACAATACCGTTACCTAAAGCACCGGGAAATTCGATGGGAAGTCCCATTAGTTCTTTCGCGAATAAAAGGTGAAAAATCGGTCGATTAATTTCGCACCGGATAGCACGGCGAAGTCGATTCACGGAATGGATTGCGTTACGCAGTTGTAGATGGGGGTGGATCCGGCATCCTTAAATCGTAACTATACACTGTGCCACTGGCTACGTTCTCTGCGCTATCACCGATAACAGATAACTGCAGAGAAATGCATGGTATCACTTCTTGCGAGATAAACTGCGGCGAACGCGACAATATTAATCGGCGATCTCATAAAACCGAAGTGTGGCTCGAAGGAAACCCGCTTTCAAAGCAGTTCAGCCCTTCCGAAGAGGCACCGGCAATCGCCGAGAAACTGCAACGAAAAAGACTGTAGCTACTGAAGCTTCGAACGAGATGCCCGGAGAAAAAAAGTGAGATGCTGTTTAAGAGACAAACGACGGCAGGTGCAATCTTTTGCGCTAAACATTAGGAGAATACTTAGCGGTGAATCGATCGCGCGATTACGGCTCGGCGCGGCGGCGTACCGGGCAGGACGATCGAGCATCGTGCGCTCGGGGAAATTAACCGAAGTGCCGTTACTGCGCACATTAGCCGGTCTGCATGGCACTGGCGACCTAATTCATGCGCGGGATACCTCCTTGCACATCCGCAGCCCTTAAATCGTTAGCGTGCACCACGCCGCGATGCATTCCCCGCGCGGCTATCTACGATACAAGATAACGGATAGTCAGCCAGAAATAGATAGCCGCCCCGGTGCCTCTTCTAAAGCCGCGTCCGCACCGCCTTGGCTTTCGACGTGCGGCTTTAGAGCAGCTGCGAGGACGCGTGCCTTGCGGCTTTCGCAGAGCTGCAGCTTCCCAGCAGATTCCACGCGACTGCACTCTACTCACCAATATCACTGGACCGAGCGGAACGTGTGGTTAAGGACCTCCATTTTTCCGCGATTTATAGAGACGCTTTTCAAGCGTTTATTTTATAATTGTTCGAATACTACGAATAACTTTCAGGCTTTCTAGGCCACTGGTGGCTCAGCACATTTAATAAATCGGTAATTGGTGGTACCACCAGTGTGTGAACGTCAATTGTTCATGTTTTCGCCAGAGGCGGAACAACAACTTTTACAAACAATAACATCTGTTAACCCTCATCCTCATTTCGCGGAACTGAATCTGTCCCTCGGTGTCAAATTGACACAGTGATAAAAGAAAACGATAATATAACAAGTCAAACAGTTACTTTTCGATGTTTTTTTTTCATTCAAATTGATGAGTTAACATTCACATGTTAGGTTTTTGCGGATATATGTTTCGCATTAAAGAAATAAAACTCACCAAGTTTTGGACAAATTTACTTACAAATTTTCGAATGGTATAACTTATAAAGGTAAAATTTTTTCTCGATCGCACTTGAAAGATATAATAAATTTTTGATTTCGGCGCATGGTTCGATCAATAACATTTACAAACATTTACAAACAACCAAACGTTTTTTGCGTCAATGTCAAGGATATAAAATAAAACTATGCTATCGGCGCCAGGTTCGATCACTTTTAGAAACAACAAATATGCTTATATGCTTATATGCTTATATGCTTATATATATATTATATATATTATATAGATAATTCTTGGTAATTGTAATGGCTGTGTTATATTACCTAATGTTTATTATTTTTTTGGTTTTCAAAATCTGTATTATTATTTTCCTGTTTCAGACGCAAAAATTTTTGTCTCTTGATAATGATCCACATAGGGATCGAAACGTCGAGTAACTTAAGTATTTAATTTGCATATTTGTTGTTTCTAAAAGTGATCGAACCTGGCGCCGATAGCATAGTTTTATTTTATATTTCATTTTTCGATCGATAAGAATTTTTCCAATGTCAAGGATGCTTGGTATGGAAACCGTTGGTATTCTCAAGGACTGGTCGAACACGAAATTGTCTTTAGCTACTAGTTTATTGATCATAAATTTATGGTTCTTATTTCAGGAAACTGTGTCAAATTGACACAAGGGACGAATGAGGGTTAACGGTAGCCAGGACTGCTACAAAATTTTTATTCGGCCCTGGTTTTCGCGATGCTGGTGGAGCAACTTTGGCAGCTTACTAATAGCAGCCTAAGGACACTCTTGAGATTTTCATATTTTTTTCAATCACTAGGAATGAAACTGAATACTTGCGTAAAAGAACGAACTCGTCGATATTGAAACTGAGATTCATTAAGTGATCATTAAATTAATCGAACAGATAGCCGATCGTGCGACCGTGGCATATCGCAGTGATGCACGCGATACAGTTTGTAAAGTACGCGCTTATACTGCGGTGTCCGATACTGTACGCGAGAGCCCATTTCACTCTATATACCCCAGAATCCATTAGTCCAAGCAAATCTCCAGGCTTTTTATATCCCGTGATCAACAAGTCGTTCTCATTTAACATCCCCATCAGACAAAACCACACAATTTGCATCCCCATCCGCTGAGCCGACCACATTTAATAATCAACACTCCCCCAATATCCCAGCCGTCGCTATTCCAACCATCATCAATCCTGTCCGTGGGGCACATGAATCATATCTGTAATCCAGTTGTAAAAAGAGTTGTTGATTATTTCGGTAGCGTTTTGCGACACCTCGCTTCGGCAAGACCAAGGCTTGAGGCTCGTCAACTTATTTGTGTTCGCAACTGTCAATGTTTGGCCTCTCTTGTTACTAAAGACATAAATCTTTGTTAAATCAAATCTACTTGGAACGACAATAGTTTATACCCCATCAAATAATATACAGGGTGTACCAAAATTCCTTCAACAGCCGGAAATGGAAGGTTCCTGAGATCATTTGAAGCAACATTTTCTTTTGCAAAAATGTTATCCGCAGCTTTGTTTAGGAGTTATTAACGGAAAACACGGACCAATCAGAGCGCGACCTAGACGCGAGTTGGCACAGTCTAGGTCGCGCTTCGATTGGTCCGTGTTTTTCGTTAATAACTCCTAAACAAAGCCGCGGATAACATTTTTGCAAAGGAAAATGTTGCTTTAAATGATCTGAGCAACCTCCCATTTCCAGCTGTTGAAGGAATTTTGGGACACCCTGTATAACCCGTGTAATTTTTGATATCAACGAATACGTGTTAAAAATCCAGAAGATTCGATAGTTTAGTTCTGAAAATATCGTAGTTCGAAAGTTCGAAAGAGTACCCCTTAATTCTAGGATCGCGAGTCTCGTTCCACGAGAGCGGGGGTCTTTAATGAAAGAGTGCGCCGAAGGCAAATAGCTCAGACGAGCCGAGAAAAACCTCTCGGCTTCTTTCACGGTTCTACGCGGAGAGGTGCATGCTCGTAGCCAATTGGAATTCTTGGTGAACGCGGCGCGACACGTACAAAGGCGCTCGATCGGAATTTAAACAGCAGAAATTACGAGTCTGCAGGGGGACGTATCGCGGAAACAATCGTCTAGCGATCGCGAGGGATCGGTATCGATCCGATCGTCCATGGATCGTGAACGCGTAGCTGGCGTTAAATCGATAAACTCTGTATATGGTGTTGGTGTACCCGGGCTCCCTCTACCGGTTGACGGGAACGCGTAAATAATTGCATTACCTATCCTACGGCGCGTAATACGCGATGAATGCCGCTGTATACCCAGGACACACTAACGATATTGCCCTCACGTCCGTTCGCCGATCTATTTGCCTCGGGACAGGGGACGCCGGACAACGGAACCGACCCAACTATCCCGTGTGTTACCGATTTTAACCGAGTTAATGCGGAGAGGGATTAGCCATTTTAAACGCTCACCCGGAAAAAATTTGATTTCTTGCACCCCGCACACTCGGGATGAACGACACACTGTTTGCGAGAGCTTTATGCGATCGTGAACGGTGCGGCGCACCGTGATGGGAAATGTGCTGCTAAATAAGAATTTACAGTGACTCCCATTAATATTCGGACACTCTTAAAAAGACGATAACTTTGTTAATATTGTACTATACGATTTAAACTTTTTTGGGCAGCTAGAGCATTTAGTTTGCTACAGGATGTGAAAAGAAATTTGTCAAAAATTGCAATATATTGGAATTGTAGAAAAAATACTAATAGTTACATTTTACAATTTTTTTTATATGGGCCTGTGTTGAAAATTTAAAAACTACGTTTCGTAGATCTGTGTCAATTACATGAACTGTGAAAGTTTGACAGGCATTGAGAGATGTAAGTATCCTTAGATTTACTGCAATTATAGACCGAAATTCTTACCGTCTTTAAAAGCATTTATATTATTTATATATAGATATTATTACAAACGTTTGTAGCTCATTGCAACGTCGCCCGATTTTGACGAAATTTTCAGCATATCTTTAATTGGCACAGATCTACAAAACGTAGTTTTTAAATTTTCAATATAGGCCCACATAAAAAAGACTCAATATTAGTGGGAGTCACTGTATGTAGGCTTTGGAATGTTTGAAATTATGCAGACTGTCCGTTTAACTTGTGGAACCTGAGAAATTTTCGAATTTTTTGGGTAATGGAACTACAGGTTACATCTATTTATGGGAAAATCGAATGTATGAAATATGAAGTGATTAATATTCTCCCCGAAATTATGATATTAGAAGAACAAATCAATTTCTATGGAACACCTACTTCTTGGAATTGCCTTAGTAATGAGTCAACACTTCGCCCAAATTTTTAATACTCTGTTAGGACTGTTAGTAGCTCGTATTAAGTTAAAAGGATTCCACGTTCACAATCTAGAACGAATAATCGTGGACAGACGTGTAACTACTCCCTGTGATTGCGTTCGATAATCGAATACCTGGGTCGACACAGATGAAGTTCCGGTTTAGATATGAACGTATTTTACAATAAAATTTAACGAGACCGCCCGCTGTGCCGATAAGTATTGACTATTGACGTGTTTTCAATTACCGAATGGACACAAAATTGCGGGTAAGACGTGAAACAGATATTGGAAAATCTATTTCGTTTTACAAGAGATTGTACAACTGGAACCGGTCATATTCGCTCGCATTTTCGCTGCTGTGTAGGAACGGGAACAAGTTTCCCGAATTCTTTGATCTTCGAGGATAGAGACAATCGACACCACGTCATTTTTATCATTTATCATCCATATTGTACCATTCGTATTTTATTTCAGAAACGATGGTCACCATCTCACAAAATCTGTTCTTTATCCAAAGAACAATCGTAGTACTTGTAATTTCATATTGTCGAAACACATTATAATCCAATAAACTTTGTATCTGCACCATATCGTATCAATAGTTTAATCTGAACATATGGATCAGCAGTGTTTCCTTGTTTTTTATCAAGTAAAACAAAAATATACTTTTCGATTGTCACAAAAAAGATTTGCGAATTGTCAGAACATTTCAGGATTAAAATATGCGCGAACAACAATCTTCATTGAGAATCCTCTGCGTCGTATCTCGAACTCGTTTATTCTCGATGATGAACGTCGAATAGGAACTGAATGTTTCAAGCTAATTATAATTTCAATTAATTCGAATGACCAATAGAAACGTTCACAAGAAATCAAGGAGTGTTTCCGCGTATAAAAATAATTCTATTGGTGGGATAATGTTCCTCGAATGAGGATCGGGAATGCGATCGGGTTAATTACTCTGGACGAATCACCAGTGAAACGAAATAAATGAATCTCGTTACCTCTTGGACCTGCCTCTGCACGACGATCTTGTGCCACTGATTATCGTCGAATCGGAGCCGGGGTGGTTTTATATGGAGATCTAATCTACCTTTAGTCAACGTCATGCTCACTGCGACTCCACCGTCTCTCAGGGATATGATCAGATAATCATCTTCCTTTCCTGAAACAAAAAAGAAAAAACGGGTCCACCGTAAATACTTGCCATTTCGAAATTACACCCGAGCTATATAAATAGTCGAACAAGAGCCACGTCTATTCGCATAAATTTTTTACCGATTACCATACGATAAACACCGAGCCAATTGAAATTTCGAAATTTTCCATTCGACGCAACAGAATGACGAATAGCTGTCACACTAAATAAAATTTGATGAAAAAGGCTCGGTACATTTGATTCGCAGTATCATTATCACGAAAATGGTGGCTCGTAGTGTCCAGAGCACACGAAGGGATTGCAGGGTTAATCTAGTACAAGTGTAAGAGATAATCAACGAGGATTTGCCGCTGACGCCGTTAGGCGACCGTAATTATACTAAACACAAAGACTGGCGTAGCGGTCAGTCCTGCGCGAAAAACAACGAACAAAAAAAAAAGAGATAAAGTATCGTTCGCCACGTCTTAATCCCTTGGATCGTTTCGAGGCTGGCCGATATACGGCCATAATCTACGGGCTTTTCAGTTCGGTCGGCACGATAATTATTAACGACGAGCTCAGTCGCTTTAGCGGGGGCTCTCCGAGCCGCTCTCGAAACGAAAAGCACCGAAACTAATGGTAAGCGGGCACAAACGATTTATACACGTCGTTTCAAGATTTAATCCACCCTGAAATCGATAGGCGGAGAAGTGAAAAAACACTCGACAACGGCCTTTCGACTTGGACGCGTCAAAGTGGACCGTAACTGTGTCATCGGCATCACGGAAGATGGATTACACCATAAAGGAACCACTTCCGGCTGTTATTTCAGCTCCGAAAATATTTTAACGTTTGCACAGAGTGACACGACATCAACACTTGTATAGAAACATTGATTTTTTTTTAATTAGGAAATCTCATATGAGATTTATTACAACATAATGCTTAGTACAGAGTATTACAAGGTATATTGTATGGTATAACAAAAATATTAGTTACAATATAAAAATGAAAAATCCTTAGGCACGTAGGTTACATGTATTTAAAAAGGCTATCATATATACGCAAGCACTAATAAGAAACATTGATTCTAAGATTGTTCTGCTAATTTTTAAAACCTGCTGTTATTAATATTGGAACCTGTTCATCAGAAATGAATTTTATATAATACAAATGAAAAGTAACAACGATTGCATGCAGAAAATGATTTTATTGAGAATGTAAAACACTTATTCGTTTTTCTAGAATTGATTTTTCACACCAATGACGGGTAAAAGTCAAAATGGTTTAGCAAATGCTTCGGAGGTTATTAAAAATCACGCGACTTCAATCGTTGAGAAAAATGTCGGGAGTGGTATTTTTCATATCGGTTTGTTCGCGTGGCTAGTGCACAAATATTCAAAATTCCCAGAGTTTATTGCATTCTCGATTATCGAACGCGTATGATTAGCGATCGATTTTTCCCCGGGTGCATTGCTCGGGAAGAATTCGCAATTTCTTATTTTCGATTTCCATCGGTTCCCCGTCGCGGAATAACGGCCGCGATGTAAAGTGACTAGAAATTGAAATTCGAGGGAGATGTAAAGCTTTATCGCGGAACAACGAAAGCTGGCACGTCGACGAGACGATTGGTGGTGCGCTTCGGTTAAAATTCAGCGTTTATTCATTTATGGTAATCCTTGACGCGCACCGAGCGTTCAAATGCAAGGGTCAAATAGAATGGGGAAAAAGTACCGTGCAAGAACTACGAAGATACGGTTCGATGCGCATCCGAGGAGAGCCTGGTCGCATCTTGCTGCAGCAATCGTTGCTACGTGGATTAGAATCGACACCTGTTTGTTCACGGAAACTTGTATTCTATGGTCGGATGCGTGAACATGTTTGGAAAATGATCTACGAAATTTTACTGTGAATTTATATGGTGTCTCCTACTTCACAATTTTGATGAGACTTCCGTGGCTTTGCGAAACAGCCAAGAACGAGGAACGCATATTTTTTTGATATTGGCTGAAACACTGAAACTGAAGTTTAAGGGATGAAATTTCCTCCCTGGAAACTGGCACCTCAGAAATATAAAATAGCTTGAGAGGTATCTGAAATTAGGGTAGCTACACCTTCTAGTTTTTACGTTTTTTAATCTCGTGGAAAATAAACTTTATCATATTTTTATACTTTTTGTTTTATCTTTCGGTAGGGTGTCGAGGGTATAAGCTTTTAGAGGATGGTTTCATCCCTTCAATTTCAGTCCGCTCATGTGTGAATTTGCAAAGTTTCATGCAAACAATTTATATTATAATCTATTTACTTTTCAGACTGTTAGAAATACACTCGATGAAAATATGAATGTCCAAAATTGATGCAAATATTTACACCTCATTTCCTAAATTCATCGAATCCAATGAAAATACGTATTACAATCGAAACGACTGTTTATGAATTAATCATGTTTAGCTATAAAGTATTTACACATAACAAGTGTGCAAACATACTCCACATTTTACTCTTCCGTACGCCAAACGAGCCTTAAAATTATCAGGTGCGGTTACATCGTTATTGCATAAATATTGACGTTGCATTAAATTACATACTGAATTATGTAGGAGGACAACTATGTGTAATATATTATTCAATAAGTTGTTGACGAGTACGGAAAGAGAATGCACATTATGAATCAACAATTAATTCTGACAAGGTAGCATTACGAATGAATTTACTGACACCAATTGTTGCATAAATATCAAGTACGTGGCGACGCTGAAGATAATGGAGGCGCTAAGAACGGTCTAGACTCTAAAAATATCACGTCCGTAAGCGTAGAAGATAATAAAGCGTGGGATCGAACGATAAGTGTCGCGAGAGAAGAAAGAAAATATCCTGTAAGTACATCCGCATGGCGAGGCGAAAGTCTAGGCAAAGGAGGAGAGAAGGAAGAAAAGGAAGAGAAGGAAGAGAGGCTGCAGAGAGAAAGCACCGTGGACTGAAAACCTTTACACGCATCGGGGCCGCGATCCGCAATGCTGTAATACACACACGCTCACATAGTTCACGTTCTACTTTGGTACATCGCATATCTGCTTGCGCCGCAGTACTAGCCCCTGGTCGCTCATTTGTTCTCCTGATAAGCTATACCTATGGTCACCCATTTAAATTATGCACATTTTTGCCCGGCACGCGGAACAACGCTGTCCGCCCCATGTTCCGCGGTCCGGATTTTTGTTCCACTGGACCGGCACGGAAACACGTACAAAAGATAACTTCTAAACCTCGGCAGCGATTGTTTTATCGTCCCATCGAGCTCCGTTCGCTGGATGCTAAATTATTATCTACGATTAACCTAGATCCACCATTCTTTTGAATTCATTATTTTCTAAGAGAATTCCCCAACCCTGTTCCTCCAGAAAACATCTATTGGCTAATTAATTGGGAACAATTGACACTTTCGAGTGACCATGATTTTGTTTTATCGAGCGTACTGTATATCTTTATACAGGGTCTTTCAGTAAGTGTGATAGAATAAATAAATTTGATGATATCGGCGCCAGGTTCGATCATTTATAGAAAAAACAACAAATGTGTAATTATTAAATCATGTTTCTAACGTTTCGATCCCGATGTGGATCTTTTTCAAGGAGACATTTTTGCGTATGTTGTATCAAAAGTGGACAAACATTTAAAACAAATATTGAAGAGTTACACGAAAACCAACTTTAAACCATGGTGATAGATATGTAACTGGCGCCGATATCATCAAATTTATTATGTATCTTAATTTCGATCGAGAAGAATTGAATCTTTAGTGTGATAGAACTTTGAATTGAAATAAAACGAAAAATACATTCAATGACATTATACACGAAATACAATTTTCGATGACGCTAGCACATAAATCAGGTCGTATCTCACTGATAACACGAATTGTGTTTGCTTTAGGATCATTAACAGTTTGCGGTTTATTGGAATAAACAAGAGACTTGTTATTGTCTCACAAGAAAAAGTCTAACAACGTCAAGTCGCAAGATCTCGGCCGCAAATTGACAGCCGCATTTCTCGATATAATCCTGTCGTTGCATTTCGATTTCAATAAAGAGCAACTGAGTATCTATCCACGATGACTTTACCGAGCATTACCGAGTACGAATAACATGTGACAATTGAAATATCTATCGTTCTTATTGGAAGAGCAATGACTTTCGTGCTCTCATTGATTAATAAACTCAGTAAAATAGACTTCCAGTTTCCAATGGATGTCTCAGTAATGATAGCCAAACCTAATATTAGGGCCTGTCATTACATGTTATCATTTTTTAAAAGCTGTGGCCTTAAAGTATGTTTCTTTTTTCTCTTCTCTCTCTGTTCATATACTGTTCCTATTAATCATATGTTTGTATTATAATATCTGTATTTCTAGAAGAAACCTATTCTGTTTTGTAATCTTCATACTCTGTATTATATGTAGTGTATTTCTGTTGTAGTAAATCTCATATGAGACTTTCCATAATAAAAAAAAAAAAGGACTTTCGTGGTAGATTGTTCGATTGCAACGTCTAGGGCGAATTTTCCGCAGAAAAAAAAGGTAGCAGTGCATGGCAGATCCGCAGGCAACGAATAATTATTTCCAGGTCCGACTATTTTGTAAACAAGGCCAGTTAAGACACCGGGTCCGGCCTCGGTGGCGAGCAAGGAATTTCAATGATCCTGGCGGAGCCACGGTACGCCCGAGAAATAGAAACGAACCGCTCCATCGGCTCGTATAAATTCTCTGCGTAATGAACAGCACGGTTTTTCTCGGCTCGGTTCGCGAGTACCCGCGTGTACCTGAAGCTGTGCCCATTCGTTCCTGCCTTCTACCATCCTCCTCCTCCTCCCCCCCCCGTCCTTTTTTCCCCATCCTCTCCTCTAGTCTGTCCTACTTGCATTTCTCATCCGGCTGCTACGTTTCCGGCAGTTTCGCAGTTTAAGCTCGTGACCCCGTCACGGCTACTCGCCGCGCATTGTTCCGTGATCGTTAAATATGCCCGCGCCGAAATTGTTTCGAGCGCGCCGCGAAATTTTTAGGGCTGCCCCGCTGTTAGGCGAGGTCCCGCATGTTTGCACACCGCTCCGCTATCGTTTTGCCATAAGCAACACGCGGTTGCTTCCACTTCGATGCCGAGGCTCTCTGGAAAGCGGACACGCTGATTTTTTTAATGATTTTTCCATGGTATTAAGATGGATTGATTGATTGATGATTTATTAGCTTTCTCAGCTATTTTCCATTACATTTATATTACATAACATTTGTGTAACGAATTCCTTTAGCATTCTCTTAAATACGTCTAAATTAGGACAGCATTTTACTTCGTCTGGTAGTGCATTATACATTAATATTCCTTCATAGAATACACTTTTTTTTGGGCACTTCTCGTTTTACGAAATTCCACTGCAATATTCCCCGCTTGTCGTGTCTGCATTGCACTTTCAGCGCCTACTATTCTAAGTCTATTACTAAATTGCACAGGCATCATATTATTTAAAATCTTAAAAATAAATATGCACATATATTGTAGTACAGCCTTTGTCTTATACTCATGAATTGCAGCGTTTGAAGCATACAATTAATATTTGCACGTCTGTCACATTGCAATATTACTCTCATCGCTCTGCTTTGCGCTTTTTGGAGCCTATTTCACTGTGTATCTCCCATACCGATTAGTAGCGTCGCACAATACTTAAAGTGAGGAGCTATAATTGTCTTATATATCGTACATCTAGTGTAAGCCAAGACATCATTCCCTATTCTATTTTAAAAAAACTTATTTTTTTCCGTATTTTCTTTAGCATATAATCACAATGACCGTTGAATCTGAGTCTATCATCAATAATTACACCTAAGTACTTTATTATGTCTCAGCGCTCAATTTCCTTTCCATCCAAGCATCTCACAATGGTATTGCCTCTCAATTCTTTTCTTATACTTCTAACTAACTAAAAGATGATGTACGATCAGTGGGAGATCGAGTGCCTGATACCTTTTTCTTTTGTTCTAATTAACCATCCTTGTTATATTCTGAAAATTTGATTTTCTTAGAAAACAAATTCATATTTGCGTAGAAAGCAAATTTATTGTTTCGATTTAAAATTAATGAACGGTAACACTGCGTCAGATAGTTCCACAGCTGATGATAAATGTTTGAACAATGTGGTAATATCGATGTAATTCTTGAGTAATCGTTTCAATGGTTCAATCTTTCACGATCGGCAAGTTCCATTGAATACTTTTCGACAGAGGCCGCCTTAGGAACAGCGAATCAAATAAACATAAGGACACTATTACCGATTAGCGGCTACCGCAAGCAAGAGAACAAAGACATAGTTCCTGAAGGATTTAACCACTCGGGGAGTTTCTCTTCCAAGGAGGACTTTGATTTCAGGGAGTAAATCATGAGTTCTACCTTTTGAGGGGACACAAGTAGACAATGGTCCTTCGTAACAATACCCTTGGATTAAAGGGGATTCCTTGCGCAGTTGGAATCGTATAGACAACCAGAACGGTTCAGCATTCGAAATGTCGACCATATTAATTTTATCTGTTCGGAACAAATACATCGAGTCCGTCAAAATTAATGAAACGTAAGAAAGAAAGGATATTACAAATATCTGACGAAGATCTTATTAAAACGGTCCGGAACTATAAATAATAAAGCGTATTAAAAGGAACGAGTTCTCATAGTCACTATACAATTACAGAAGAAAAGGTTGTCCAATCATTTTAATATGATCTGCCATTCATTGGTAAAAATATATTAGATTAAAGAAAATAACTGCTGCCATTTCACTAACTAATTCTCTAACTATTACAGAACAAAGACATTAAACGAAGAAATTGGCATTATTCAATGAAGAATTAAGGTGCAAACATTGGTACGCGCAATGAAAAATTGTTTCACTTGACATTTCGTATGTTGGGTCCAACGATTCGCAACGATGGAATCGCGGTGAATAACTTTTCAAGAGAAGTTGTCGTTAAAGATTAATCTTTGGTTCCACGGTACGATTTGGCTGTCAGCTAGGAAGCTGTGTCCATACTTTATCAATTCACGGTCCACTTGCACGCAGTCTTCTTTTCCTGGAGGCGGGTTCTGTTACGGTTACGGACCCGGCGAAACGATGTAAGAAGCTGCAGCTGCAATGCGACCGTCGCGTCCCGTCGCGAGTATTTCGCTAGTCCTATGTATATTTAATTTATACGAAAGTCGCGGAACGTTTTCGGCGTGCAGCGAACGGAATTCATGGGTTACAGCGTATCGTAGAAACATAGACGAGAGCACATAATGGGGTTTTATTTTTCCCCTTTGGAAAAATTTACTCGCGAACGTCCGATCGATAAGACGCAGCTCTCTTCGTATTCAATTTACAAGGTAAACGTACGAAGCAACATTCCATCTTTGCAACAACAAAAATTAACTCCATTATTGAACGTATTGTTCACTTGTTTGCTAACTTTGTTTCCATTTAATAAATTACTAAAGATTTAGGTATTATATCAGTTTCAGCGAAATAGAAAGAGAGGATATTGTTAATTAACTTACCGGAATAAAATAAAAGTCCATTCGGTTGTCTCGTCCTAAATTGCAAGCCAATGGATTCCTGCGTGCTCTGAATTCGTTCTCCTTTCGTGAAGTTTATCGTTATGTACTCTAATCCTCTGAAAGAAGCCTCGGAAGGTGCTTTATCTGCAACAAAGAAACATTTTACATACTTATAATACATTTCATAATGTACAATTAGTTACAGTGCGGAATTTACTTTAGATAAGTTGAAACGGTTCAGATAGATCAATTTGTAATTGAAAAGTGATAGCAGCATTTGCAAGCAAATTCGAAAAGTGTCTCAAAACCAGCCAAGTCAAGTTGGAGGAAAATAATTAATATTACTGTCTCACAATTTTATACGATTTCAGAAAATATTGTACAAGGTCAGGGCCGTGTATTTTATGATTTTTATTTCGTTTACCTCGCTGTTCGCTATTTTACTTTTTCACGATTTTATATTTCGAAATTGCGTCCCTCGAAGTATTTTATACTAATCTCCGCGGTCCAGGTAACACGTCGTTACTACTCTACCAGAGAACAAATTAATTAATCCTGATAAAAGTCGTCGAAACCGTGTACGATAATTCTGAAAAAAGCCCGGCACTTGAGATGCCGGGTTTACAGAAAATTTTACCGTGAATAGCATAAACAGCGGCTTTAATAATTTAACGAAGTTCAGTCTGTGGGGCAGAAAGGTCCCTTTCGAACGTCCGTCGACGACGCAAGTCTAAATGGAAACGTCCCCACGACTGAAACATCTCCGTCGAAATTAATAAAGTCTCGGCAAAGATGCGCCATGGCTTTAACATTCAACTTAATTAAAACCAACGCTCTCTCGCGCTCTCTCTCTCTCTCTCCCTCTCTTTTTGTTCTTCGTTTTCTGCCTGCTGTTTTCGTAAATACACTCAAGGTTTTTCAATTCGGGGGCGGTTGAAGGGAGGGTAGACGTCTGATGCTCGCGTGGGTGGCTCGCAGGCTCGCCAGGCGAGACCTCTCTCATTATTTTCCATCGTCCCATTGTTATCATGCGACCAAACAAAAGTGCGCGCGGAGGCAAGGCCAGGCAAAAAGGCCATAAGACGAGGTTTAATGGCTTTGGAGCGGGGCCAAATCGCGCCGCTTCGGGGTTGAATGCACCGAGTCGTCGATTGAAATGTTCATTACCACCGCAAATCATCCAGCAATCCGCGCGCGGGGGAAGAGGGCGCGACGAGCCTCTGCCTCGAGCCCGGTAACGATTTTCGAGCTGCTTAGGAGCCGGTAACTCGATCAAGAATGATTCCCACGATCCGAAAATTAATTGGCTTCTCGGCAAACTGCGGGGGCACCGCGCGCCATTTGAAACCTCGTGTTTATTTGCACGCCGCTTGCTCGGATGCCATTTTACCACACCTTTG
The DNA here is from genome assembly GCA_916610235.2 of Lasioglossum morio. NCBI lineage: Eukaryota > Metazoa > Arthropoda > Insecta > Hymenoptera > Halictidae > Lasioglossum > Lasioglossum morio. The sequence goes on along the minus strand of OU744330.1, from coordinate 5,391,815 downwards.
GTTCCCCGTACTGTCTTATCCCTCAAATAAATTCATTAATAGTTTTGTTGTATTATGTGCATTTGTAATGATTGCAGTTACCTCTTTGCACTCCAGCCTAGTGACTCTTACATATACATAGTACACCAACAACTCCAGCTCTATATTTATTACAAGTGTATATATATATATAATAAAAAATACGGTTGCTGCAATAAAACAAAATTAGCTACAATATACAAAGCAACCCGACTAGAAATTTAGTTAGGCATGCCTAACGACGAGTGTGGGCCTAATGCGGAAAGCATTGGGGTACGCCTAAGTTGGGCATTCCTAACAGTTGCCATACATGGGCCTAATGCGGAAAGAGTGGTGTACGCCTAAGTTGGGCATTCCTAACACGTGCCATACGTGGTCCTAATGGGGATGGTCGAGTGCACGCCTAATTAGGCATTCCTAACAGGTGCCATACGTGGTCCTAATGGGGATGGTCGAGTACACGCCTAATTAGGCATTCCTAACAGTTGCCATACATGGGCCTAATGCGGAAAGAGTGGTGTATGCCTAAGTTAGGCATTCCTAACAGGTGCCATACGTGGTCCAAATGGGGATGGTCGAGTGCACGCCTAATTAGGCATTCCTAACAGGTGCCATACGTGGTCCTAATGGGGATGGCCGAGTGCACGCCTAAGTTAGGCATTCCTAACAGTTGCCATATATGGGCCTAATGCGGAAAGTGTGGTGCATGCCTAAGTTAGGCATTCCTAACAGGTGCCGTACGTGGTCCTAATGGGGATGGTCGAGTGCACGCCTAATTAGGCATTCCTAACTGTTGCCATACATGGGCCTAATGCGGAAAGAGTGGTGTATGCCTAAGTTAGGCATTCCTAACAGGTGCCATACGTGGTCCTAATGGGGATGGTCGAGTGCACGCCTAATTAGGCATTCCTAACAGATGCCATACGTGGTCCTAATGGGGATGGCCGAGTGCACGCCTAAGTTAGGCATTCCTAACAGTTGCCATATATGGGCCTAATGCGGAACGTGTGGTGTATGCCTAAGTTAGGCATTCCTAACAGGTGCCGTACGTGGTCCTAATGGGGATGGTCCAGTGCACGCCTAATTAGGCATTTCTAACAGTTGCCATACATGGGCCAAATGCGGAAAGAGTGGTGTACGTCTAAGTTAGGCATTCCTAACAGGTGCCATACGTGGTCCTAATGGGGATGGCCGAGTGCACGCCTAAGTTAGGCATTCCTAACAGGTGCCATACGTGGTCCTAATGGGGATGGTCGAGTGCACGCCTAATTAGGCATTCTTAACTGTTGCCATACATGGGCCTAATGCGGAAAGAGTGGTGTATGCCTGAGTTAGGCATTCCTAACAGGTGCCATACGTGGTCCTAATGGGGATGGTCGAGTACACGCCTAATTAGGCATTCCTAACAGTTGCCATACATGGGCCTAATGCGGAAAGAGTGGTGTATGCCTAAGTTAGGCATTCCTAACAGGTGCCATACGTGGTCCTAATGGGGATGGTCGAGTGCACGCCTAATTAGGCATTCCTAACAGTTGCCATACATGGGCCTAATGCGGAAAGAGTGGTGTATGCCTAAGTTAGGCATTCCTAACAGGTGCCGTACGTGGTCCTAATGGGGATGGTCGAGTGCAAGCCTAATTAGGCATTCCTAACAGTTGCCAACCATGGGCCTAATGCGGAAAGTGTGGTCTACGCCTAAGTTAGGCATTCCTAACAGGTGCCATACGTGGTCCTAATGGGGATAGTCGAGTGCACGCCTAAGTTGGGCATTCCTAACAGTTGCCATACATGGGCCTAATGCGGAAAGCAAGTTCAAGTTTATAAATCTTCAACAAAATGAAAATTTTATGGTTTGTAATAATTTGAAGTTCATATTTCAAGTGTTGTCTTATCGGCGACAACGGAGTGCAAAAGGTTAATTTATAGGGGAATAGAGTCAAGCCGTATTCAAGCAATTAAGAACTATAGCCGGCTCGGTGGAATACGATTTGTCTATGGTCAGAAGCGTAGAAAAGGGCAATTCATACCTACCGATTTCAGAATTCATGATCAGGAAATGGAATTGGAAAGTCTGTGACTAGACAGGTGTCACAATGCAATTTAGATGTCCAACCAGTACAATTTGCACGGTCTATATTCTGAGAAGTAGAACAGGACAGTTTATAGACAGGCAAGTAGAATAGGACAGCCTACGACACAGCATATTCTCAGATAATTGTACAATACTCAACTAACACGCTTATCTTACACAATAACTGTCCAATATTAAATTTTCTTGCATATTTAATTTCTTATCAAGAAACTGGTTCTGCTACGACTTCGAAAGTGTTTTTACGTAAACTCCGAGGAAAATGGATTTATACATCGAAACTCAAAATCGCAGGACGTTGGACGGAAAGTTGAAACAGATTTCGGGAGATATGAATTTTGAAACTCGCAATGGAATGCAAATGCGTAGCTCGAGGTAGGAATTTCGATAGGCGCTTCGTACACCGTACAAACTTTTTCACGGGAACTTTCTCTGTGCTACGTTTCATTTGAAGCGCGAGATAAAATTTGCTGATGCTAAAGAGATGAATGTTTGGGAAAATGTGAGTTGCAAAGCGGTTGAATACTTTCACGGATTTACTATGTTTGGCTTGGGAACGTGTTTGTGACTTCGTATTTTATTGTTGTTCCGAAAGCAGGAATCCACGTATAAAACATATAGGTATGTTTTCGAACAGTCTATTTTCCTGTTCATCATTTTGCACAGTACGTATCTAGAATCTGTGAACATCACAAATATAGAAAGCAGTATACCACAATTGCTACAGCTTATTACTGAAAATTCTATTCGATCTTAATCTCATGGAATAAAATATTTTAGGAATAATATGTGATTCGCGAAGTGAGAGGTTAAATTTAATCGACTGTGACATCTTAAATACGATAAAATAGTCTCTATTTTTGTCTACGAAACAAACAACTCGAATATTCTCTCTAGTCAAATATCAAACTGTCCATTCTATAAGACAGTCCAATAATATTTAAATCAAAGCAGGTATCATTTTCCAAGATGAAAAACGTCGATAACGAGTATTAAAACTTCAATGCGTAGTCGCAGTTATTTCTTCGTTTTCAAATGAGGTTTTTAAGATTTAAAAATTACAGACTGGGCAATTTTAATGATCGAATAGACCCGAAGGAAGCACTGAATAAATAGAACTTTGAAAGTCTAACCTATTCAGGGCAATCAGTTTCCAAGATTCGTGTCGACGCAAAGCGGTGCCGTTTTCCGAGCGAAACGCGATGGAAACGTCGATGTCGGTTCGACGACGGTTCGATTGTTAAACAATTACGCCACTTTGCCGGATGTTCGTGACTTTGGCGAAAAGTTGCGGCATTAATTAAACAAGCCGCGCGCGAGCGCAATGTGTACTGGTGCATGGTGTATACATGTATATGTATACATACGTATATACACATATATGTAATGCGACGGGTTATTCAATTCGCGCGAAAGCGGCTTAATTACAGCGGAACGAGGCGCGTTAATTACGCGATACTTACGTTCAGCGTTGGAAATTAGTATCAAATCGAATGGTCGATTTAGGGAGATGCGAGACGCCGTGGTAAATAACCCCCAATGGTGCAAAATCGACTACGGCACACCAATCCGTCGGATATCGTGCAATTATGGCGTCCGCGATAAGCGCAAGACCGCTCGCGATGTTTTATCGCAAATTATACCAGGAAATCAAACCGCGATTGTTTCCGGCTGCGAATTTTTCAGCGAATCGCCGTTTTTTTCACCGAAAAATCGCTGAGCCTTCGAACAGGACGGTATTAAAAGAGCGGAACAACTTCTCTGTTATATTCTCCAATTTCGTAATTCGCGTTTCCCGATACTTTGGCGCGTGGGTCGACGAAAAATATGTTATATTAATTAAACCGGATCCGCAGGCCCGCCCGCCGGAAGCACGCTCTTCCTGAATAAATTAATGAAATTTTTAATAAACCTTTGTTTACATCGATCCAATATGAATTCTCGTAATCATCGGAACGGCGTGGTACAGTCGAAAATAACGTCGAACAGATCGGAGCAGATTGATCGGCTTCACATGGCGAATCGGATTCTTCTTCTATCGGGCAGACAAAAGAGTTTGACGAGCAGGGTTGAAGCTGACTGGTTGTTGGCAGGAAGTTCGTGTAATACGAGGAGCTCGTTGGCAGTTCCACGGTAAATCTGTCGAAGTAAACGCAACCTAGTCGGTCGGTAAAAGTTTAGAGGATCGTAAAGTAATGAAAGTATTTAATCCGTTAATTCACGGTGGTACGCGGACCAGCTCTCGCACCGCAGTTACTTTATCGTGATCACGAATTACATCTTACCGGACAAATCCGTATGGACGACCCAAAGACGCGAATCCCTTTATGCAGAGGAGCGAACGATACACACCATTTCTAATCCGTATTAATCGCCGACCATTCATTAGGAAGTCAGCGATGGGTAGCCCTTCTGTGTGGAGAGGGGCTGCTTGCGCCAACGTAGTTCCGCACCTGGCGCGCTCTCACGATCAATCGCCTCTCTCCCCCCCCCCACCACCACCCCCCCGCGCACACACCGTTTTACACTAAATCTCTCGGCTAAATTCCCGGTACGCGCCACTGGAAGACAATGACCAAGTAAGCTCGAACCATAACGGACCGCCGCGTATGTGCTTTTCGCTGGACGATTAATAAAAATACACGAACCATTGTTACAGACCTTCCACACAAAAACATATTTCTACACCTTGTTCTCTACTCTTCTTTTCTCTTTCGGCTTTTATTTATTCGACTTGATATATCGACCTTTCGTGTCATCCTTTGTAGTTTCGTTCACGTTCAAACAAATGCACCGTAATCGATGGAACTGTAGAAGGAACGCAAAGGGATTATGCTCGTGTGCGTATGTGTGTCTATGTTGAGGATAACGTACTGGTATGTTGTAAATTGTTCAAAGCGAGTGGCTGGAGAGAGGATTGTTAAGAGGATTGTTTAAGAGAGTTCAAAGGTAGTGATGTTTTTAGTATGTATGTTATTAATGAGGTAGATTTGTGTCTCTTCTGGAAATGATAATTATTTTTGGATTAAAACTCGGTGAAGTTCGACGAACGTCTTTCTTATTGTTTACGAGAGTTTGATCAAATATATCATGTTGTGTTAGACAGTTTGTTAATACAGCAGTTACAACGAGAGAAATATAATTTATGATTGAAGATCGTAGAACTGTTTGCAATGAACACAATCTGAATTGTATCTCTTCTGGAAATGATAATTATTTTTGGATTAAAACTCAATGAAGTTCGACGAACGTTTTTCTTATTATTTACGAGAGTATGATCAAATATATCATGTTGTGTTAAACAGTATGTTAAGACAGCAGTTACAACGAGAGAAATATAATTTATGATTGAAGATTATAGAACTGTTTGCAATGAACAAAATCTGAATTGTATCTCTTCTGGAAATGATAATTATTTCTGGATTAAAACTCAATGAAGTTCGACGAACGTTTTTCCTATTGTTTACGAGAGTATGATCAAATACATCATGTTGTGTTAGACAGTTTGTTAAGACAGCAGTTACAACGAGAGAAATATAATTTATGACTGAAGATCATAGAACTATTCGCAATGAATACAATCTGAATTGTATCTCTTCTGGAAATGATAATTATTTCTGGATTAAAACTCGGTGAAGTCCGACGAACGTTTTTCTTATTGTTTACGAGAGTATGATCAAATACATCATGTTGTGTTAGACAGTATGTTAAGACAGCAGTTACAACGAGAGAAATAGAATTTCTTATTGAAGATCATAGAATTGTTTGCAATGAACACAATCTGAATTGTATCTCTTCTGGAAATGATAATTATTTCTGGATTAAAACTCGGTGAAGTTCGACGAACGTTTTTCTTATTATATACGAGAGTATGATCAAATATATCATGTTGTGTTAAACAGATCGTTAAGACAGCAGTTAAAACGAGAAAAATAGAATTTCTTATTGAAGATCATAGAACTGTTCGCAATGCACAGAATCTGACAAAATAAGTAGTACGAGACACTATATGGTCAGACTAGTATTGGAAGGCACATTAAGCGTTCCGTATTCTCACAGGGACGATTTTATCGTAAATGGAAAGTGAATAAAACAGATTTGAATCGACTTTGACTGTCCTCGGTCTTCGAATCGAGGTTACAAGTTTCAAAGCAGAGGTCCAAGGCACACAAGCCGCTGTACATACACCGAGTGAAAGATCTCGGGAAGCCGTGACCTATCTTTCTCCCGTAGATACGCACGTCGTCGTGACTAGTAATAGTAAAAAGGAAATGCTGGCTCAGCGTCCACTACTCATCCCGCAAGTGCCAAGCCGGCGGATTCACCGATGAAAGGAATGGGCCGAGGGTGTCGATTGTACGAGGAAGAAAGGCGTTCTAAAATATTCAAAATTATGCTCCGCTTTGAGCGATAACGTCTCCGGGACAGAGAGAATCGGCATTATCATAAGAGATTTCAAAGACGGGGTTCTCGGGATTCGAGAGCCGCCGCTAATCACGTTGCTCGCGCGGATATTATGGAATTGCATTAACCACGATAACGAGGTCGCCGCGAAATAACCCATCGAATAAAAATCTCTCGGCGGTGCGTTGGAGGCGAGATTTTAATAAATTCCAACCAGAGAGAGAGAGAGAGAGAGAAAGAGAGCTTCGGGTGGCGATCAAAACGGCGTTAACTGTGTCGTTCGATCTCATCTGGCGTCGTCCTCGTTCCCCTCGTTGTCGTCCATACGGGATTAGCCGAGTAATCTCTCGAAGAGCCTCGAGGACGGGAGTAACGAGATCCCGGGAGAAACGAAGATCTTTTCTCATCTTGGAAGGAGTCGTGCTCGCCGCGTTTCTTTCACCTGCCTCTTCATTCTCCTCTTTCTCTCTCTCTCTCTCTCTCTCTTCTGTCCGTTGTAGCCTCTCATTCGCCGGCCTCTCTGCTCTCGAGGAGCAGCACGCGCAAAAAAGTTTCTGCCCGGAATAAACTCTCCTTCCTTTTAAATACGAAGTTGCTGCTCGGTTTTCCGTGAAGACGAACGAATACGGGAAAGAGAAAAAGCATTCCTTAATGGAACTCTGACACCGGGCTTCGACCGGTTAAATGCTCAAGCTTCTCCAAACCCCCTTCTTCATCCCTTCGAATCCATCCCCCTGGTAAACTCGAAGCGCGAACAATCGGTCGATGTTCGATAAACATTTAGTCCACTTCGAAAACGTTCATTATTTTCGGAGCGGTGAGGAGCACCATCGCTGCGACGCAAACTCACAATCTTCCCGGAGAATCGATATGTTAAACGCACCTCAACGAAGAATACGTGATTAGGTTTTTTTAATTATTTCTGCGCGATGTATCGATACCAGACCTATATTCGCCGCGTCGCGTCAGGAACTCTGACGTTGGCGCGCATTTCAATTAGGAAAATGGAGCACACGTCTCATTGAATTAGCAATCTTTTTGGAACGTACCTTATCATTTATTATCGGACTTCTCGCTCTTTAATAGCTGGCCCAGACCTACTTCAGCACTTTAGAATTATTTGATACGCCGTCAAGCAAGTCGAAATATTTGTCGACACTATCTTTTATAGAATCATTCTGCTATGATAATTACTCATTAGGTAATTAGACGTTTCCTATAACAGTTAACATTTTAACAGTAACCATTATTAAGTAACATATGCCATTGAATGTCTGAATATTTTTGTATACGTTCATTCGAGATATTCAATAGTTTCATCGCAGTTTGCTGGTATTTTCGAATCCAACAACTTAACAAAGTAAACTCTTTCCTCTTTTCACATCAAACGCCTTTTGCATGAGACTGCAGTACGCTTTTTCGCAACAAAGCCGATTCCACACGAAGCGGAATATTGCATATAGTGCGCGAGAATTCATAAGCTTGAAAAATATGTAGTCGTACCGAACTTCAACGAAAACGTAAAACTTTTCCAAGTAGTCTGTACACAGTATCAATCTTCGGTAGGTATTATTTTATGCTTTCAACTGTTAATCTGTTGGCAGTTTCAGATATATCATTCTCGGTAAGAAGGAACGCGTACATTACGGGTTTTAGAGGAAGTACACTTTGCCGCGTTCGGGTAGCAAATCTGTTTTTATTAGGCTTCTGGTGTTTCTGATAAAACTCGTTTCATTTACAGACAATCGTATGTTCAAAACTGTTCGTGTTCTTTGAAAGACTACACTGTCAAATAATATAATTAATAATATTTCGAAGTTTGTCATTATTTTATTCACATTTTTGTTCGAGGCTGTTTGTTCGTGATTATTATCGCGACTGGTCGAGAAAAGATACGTTGATAATCGAGTTTCCCGTAGACTGTAGATAATTCTATAAAATTCGCCCGAAGATATAATAGATTCTCATCGCCCGGGGAGCCGGTCGAGATTTCTCTTAAAACGGAAATTGTACAGGTGCTTATAATCAAGCTAGTTGAACGGAATAAATATCAGAGTCGGGCGGCTCGTCTCCATTTTATTTCACTCGACAACGCACCATACACACACACACACGCGCGCGCGCACTCTGCCCAGCGGCACGGCGGCATGTTCGAATAAAATAAATTATCTCGTAGCTTAAGGCGGGCTCTCGTCGCGAAAACGGAACTATATAGAGATCGATGAACCCCGTTTAATAAATCTCGATGGCTCACGAGGATAAAAGTGTACTAAAGTCGTCGTTCGATTTATTCTCTAGCTACCTCCTTGTTGAATCGCCCATACATCCGAAGGATTATCGAGTTAATCCGCGTGTCCTTCGACAACAGAAACGAAGGAAGCCCCGGCGATTCTCGAATGGACTTTCTGGAAAATTGATTCCCAGTGTGCGCCCGACTATCGAAGTTACTTCCTCCGAATATAACAATAAGAAAACATTGAACGCGATAAAAATACACTGCGGCTATCCGACACTTGATCGATGTAAGGAAAATGGAAATCGCGTTAACTGAATTATTTACTTCTTTACTACGCGTTTATACAGTTTACTGCAATGGTTAAAGCACGCTGAAATTCTTTCGATCGTATATTCCAAGTAGAATTCTGCCAGAAATTGAAAGAGAGAGAGAGAGAAAAGTTGCCAGATTTGTATTCATGAATTTGTGGATGTTTGTACATTAATATAAATTCAGAACGAAGTGGCTGATTTTCTATTTGACGTTAGGATTCTGAAATTCCTGCTGAAAAAACTGGAAATTGCATAAACATTTCCGCAGTGTGGCTATAATGCGCACCCCGTTGAATATAGCGGCGCTTTCAACGGTCTTTCAAAACGGTCTGAATACTTCGCACACAGGTTCTTCTTTCTCTTTCAGCCGATGGAAAAGCAGAGATACGCAGTCCAGTAAAAAAACCAGCAACCCTGGGCTCTCTAAGTAGTATCTCAAGGTCCCCCAATTTGGGGACACCGACATCAAAAGTTCCGACCGAAAGTTTCGCCTCTCTGTAAGGATACTCCGCGCCCTCGTCATTAAAAGTTCGATTCCTCTTTAGCGCCGCGCACGAAGGATTTCGGACTCTTGCCTACTCGACTGTCTCTTTAGAGGATCCAATTACTACATACTTACTTGGCAGTAATTAATGTGTCAAGCAATTCTTAATATCTTAAAGAATCGGAGATTGTATTTTTAGTACTTCCTTACGAGATTGATAAAAATGCAAAAAAAGCCATTTAAAAGGAGGCTACAAGGAGCGAAGGACATTTCGATTTGTAAGGATGTCAGGAGTATAAATATTTAGCGCCGAGCACGAAAGATTTCGAACTTTTGCCTACTCGTCTGTCTCTTTAGAGGACGTTATATTTTCGAGGATACAATTACTACATACTTACTTGGCAGTAATTAATGTGTCAAGCAATTCTTAATATCTTAAAGAATCGGAGACTGTATTTTTAGTACTTCCTTACGAGATTGATAAAAATGGAAAAAAGCCATTTAAAAGGAGGCTACAAGCAGCGAAGGACTCTTCAATTTGTAAGGATCACACGAGTATAAATGTTTAGCACCGCACACAAAAGATTTCGGACTTTTTCCTACTCGTCTGTCTCTTTAGAGGACGTTATATTTTCGAGGATCCGATTACTACATACTTACTTGGCAGTAATTAATGTGTCAAGCAATTCTTAATATCTTAAAGAATCGGAGACTGTATTTTTAGTACTGCCTTACGAGATTGATAAAAATGGAAAAAAGCCATTTAAAAGGAGGTTACAAGGAGCGAAGGACATTTCGATTTGTAAGGATCACACGAGTATAAATGTTTAGCACCGCGCACAAAAGATTTCGGACTCTTGCCTACTCGTCTGTCCCTTTAGAGGACGTTATATTTTCGAGGATCCGATTACTACATACTTACTTGGCAGTAATTAATGTGTCAAGCAATTCTTAATATCTTAAAGAATCGGAGACTGTATTTTTAGTACTTCCTTACGAGATTGATAAAAAAGAAAAAAGCCATTTAAAACGAGGCCACAAGGAGCGAAGGACTCTTCGATTTGTAAGGATCACACGAGTATAAATGTTTAGCACCGCGCACAAAAGATTTCGGACTCTTGCCTACTCGTCTGTCTCTTTAGAGGACGTTATATTTTCAAGGATCCGATTACTACATACTTACTTGGCAGTAATTAATATGTCAAGCAATTCTTAATATCTTAAAGAATCGGAGACTGTATTTTTAGTACTTCCTTACGAAATTGATAAAAATGGAAAAAAGCCATTTAAAACGAGGCTACAAGGAGCGAAGGACATTTCGATTTGTAAGGATGTCAGGAGTATAAATGTTTCTCGAACACCGTGTATTTGTCGAGGCCGTGACTCCGGCATCTGCTTTCACGTCGGAATGTCCTTCGGTGCATAGATATTCCGGCGAAACGAATGGTATTTCTGCGCGCGGTTAATGTCGCGCGTCGTTTCGAGGAAACGAACCTTGAAAAAGGCGGCGAGGGGGTTGTTCGGAGATCGCTGCCACCCCCTCGGGGTAACGTGGGAACGATACGGCCAGTGGAACGAAAACTACCCCGACGGATTTCTGCGAAGGCGGAATTTCCGCGAATCAAAACGCCGCCGGTCGATAACGCGGGACGAGCATACAAGAGCGTTGATTTTCTTATTTCGACATTTGAACATTTATTTTTCGTGCACGTCCCTTGCGATAACGTTGTTTAGTATTTTTAATGTAATAATGCGTTTGTACTTGCAACGTATGTCTTAAGTTAAGTGTTGAAAAAGTGCAAGTGAGCTATCGAGGGAAAGGGTGACGATTACATTTTCATGTTTTCAGCTTTATCTAAAATTGCATTCATTAAAGCGAACCCCTCGGTAACACGATCGTATTATTTTTTTCAGCGTCGTTACAACTTGCCAGGCTGTTACAGTAATGCATAAGTAAACGAAGTTATTTATGATAATTTGCTTCCACCGCGTTACTTGTGCATCGATTCAAGATATTAATCGATATAAGTTAATTACAGTCATTTAGTAAGTAACTGTAATTACGGCACGCGGTCGCCATTAGCCTCGATACGTGACTCCGCATTCCCTAATGGAATAATTCCGCCGTCAAGTAAAAACATCCGTTCTCTAGGATTACACGTGACCAATTAGAAAATGATAAATGCGATAATCTCTGTTTAATTGATCAAAGCTATAGCTAATTGCTTTTCTAGTGTAATGCTATTAGGACGTGGGAGGGTTGGGAGACGAGGGTCGGTAGAGGTCGATCGAAATTATTTTCCGTAAATTGGTATTTAATGATTCGCGAAGGTTCATTGTGGTTCGCAGCTTAGAAATTATTACTGTTACGCTTTGTGCTATTACCAGACTGCTAAGTTTTATGCAAATCAGACATTCGAATTAAAAAAATATACTATTTTACAACTACATGCGTACCAATTAACAATAAACAACATTATTTTCTTTGTTTCCGATCGATAGAAACACAAGAGTAGCAATAATTTTGATTGTAATTACTTTAAAAAAATCACTCGTATACTTCAAATACCAGTAAATGTTTTCATGCAAAATCTGAGAACCTCCTAATAGTATTCTCTTGAAAATCGGATTGCACAACGTTTAATGGCACGCGTATAATTGTACAAACACTCCGGAGCAAAAGAATCAATGGGAATCTAATCGAGTTCTGCCGAAAACCTCCTCCGGTGGAAACTGCAAGCAAATTCGCTCGCGGAACGTTCCGCAAAACGATTCCCCAGCGACTAGACGAAAAGCGTCGAAAGCGTCGCGCATAAATCACGCGGCAAACCGGGCGGAAAGCAGCGGCCGTGACGCGGAATGAAGTAATTCATACATTTTAACAAGTCCTTTGTTAAAACCAAGGGGACCGGGGGCATCGTAAATTCAACGGACCATGGGGGGGTGCTGGACATTTGCGCGAGGGGGTTGGTTTCTGCGCGTTTCTGCACGCGAGATTAACCACTTACTTATCGCGTTCCCTTCGGTTTCGCGTGGCAGACCGCCTGCGTAATTTCCGCGAAAAGACATGCACACGATTGGATGGGGCTTCGGGAGGAGTGAGAGGACATTGGTAGCCGACAATAGCTCCCAGCAACCAACAGGAGGAGCCACGACGATCGCTCTGTCGTCGGCTTCGTGGTTCACGGTTGGCCCTGAGTGACTGATAGTACTACGCCTACTGTCAGACCAACTATCCGTCGACTCGATCGGACTCGCACAGGAACACCCGCTCTGGTCGAGTTAATGGATAGCATTTTGGTTTGCTAAAGATTGCGATTTTTTCAGCAGCTTCTCGCAACAAGATAGAGGAAGTTCTCCAACAACTGTTCTAATCTATTAGCCGAGTAACTCAATTTTCCAACTGGCCCGACAATCTTTTAAACGCTTAATTAATCACGCTGTAAAAGTCTCTGTATGTTTTCGTTATGCTTTTATCATGTTACTCGACGTTTTTTTGATTTTATTTCGTGGAAAATACTGCTTGTGGCATACGTTGACTAGGACACTCTGTGAAATTGCTTCGGTGATGATTGATACGATGTCTGTCCTGCAGTTTATGCGATATCACGAATTCCAATCTGGTTTTAGCTTGTACAGCTGCATGTAGATGTTGTTTGACCTACTGTCAACTGGAAGGTATTATTTTTAGAAGAGTGGTAACGAGTTTCCGTGTCTATATAAATGCAGTAATTGTTTTATACCATTCGATATTAATGTAATCGCTTTGATAAGTATTTGACAGGGTAATGGACGTGTCAAACCACCGTGGTGGAAATTATTTTTAGACACTCTGTCACCGCGTGTCGTATAGATTTTCACATTATGCATGCAAAAAATGTAGCGGCACAGCTTGCTATAATTATAGCCATGAAAATACGAGAAGCCTTCGTATCGGTAAACAAAATAGCTGGGAACAGTTACGTCTAAGTACACGTTCGTTTCCATTAATTCGTTGTAGACACGCTATTTAACCATAATTCTCGGCAGAACATGTCGTTCTCTTCTGTATCCAACGGCTCTTGAAATTATGTAAACAAATCCGATGCATATAAAGATATAAAAATTATTAACGTAATTTCCCTCTCGGTTTCAAAGTATTCGCTAATTAGCAATTTACGTAACGCCGCGAAAGTAAGAATAAATATTCAAGACCCAATTTTAATTAACATTAATAATCGTATTCGTTACTCTACTTTCATAATTTCATGACAACCTATTTCCAATTAATTATTGTTAAATTACTAACCACGAAAAATAAAGATGAACCATCGAAAATGAATAAAATCACCATTCTACAATATATTACGAAACAACTTCAGTCCATCAGTTTCCAAAGAATTCAGTGTCGCAAACATTTGCAACTCGTGCCCTTAAAAAGGGGCACATTAGGTTGAAAAGGTTCAGGAAGGCTGAACACAGTTCCCAGCATACAGTGTTTCTAGAGCAGATGCAAAACCCGTGGAGAAAGCCTGACGCGGAATCGAGATTAATCAGAAAGACGGAAGGAAGGAAGGAGAGCAAGAAGTAAATTACAAATTATGCGGAATAATCATCAAAGTAGCAGTAATGGTGGTTTGAAAAGTAAAGAGAAGAGGAACCGTCGGCGCGCGACGCGACTCGGCTCGGCTCGGCTCGGCTCGGCGCAGTGCGTTGGCGGGCGCGATGTTAACTTCAAAGGAGAACTATCTCCCATGATGCTTCTAAACCATTTCAAAGGACACTTCCTGACGTCCTGCGGCTCGTAGAGCAGCCAAAGCTGCCGTATTAGCATGTATATTGCGTCACGTCGACACGACACGTGAGGGCATCCCTCACCGGAAACTGCTGGACCGGTATAGAGCACGGGACTCTATGTATTTTACTATCCCCATGCTCTGTCACGGCCAGCAGTACATTCTCAGCACCGACTCGGACTTGTTCCAACTGAAAACCGAGTTTCTTTGTTCGAACCAGTGCTCATCCCTGTTCTTACGCGAATTGTGTTCTTGAGGGATGTTTCTTGGCCCTGCAACCCGACAGACCATCCCTTGGAAACGAAAAGACATTATTAGTTCTTTCAACAGTTTGTAAGGAGAAAGACCACGGTTTTTAGACAAGAGTTTATTAACACTTTGCACTAGGAGCAATTTTCTACTTGAAAATTAAACTTGTTCCAATTAAAATTACACTTGTTCCAACTGAAAACCGAGTTTCTTTGTTCGAACCAGTGCTCATCCCTGTTCTTACGCGAATTGTGTTCTTGAGGGATGCTTCTTGGCTCTGCAACCCGACAGACCATCCCTTGGAAACGAACAGACATTATTAGTTCTTTCAACAGTTTGTAAGGAAAAGGACCACGGTTTTTAGACAAGAGTTTATTTTACACTTTGTACTAGGAGCAATTTTCTACTTGAAAATTAAACTTGTTCCTACTAAAATTGGACTTGTTCCAACTGAAAACCGAGTTTCTTTGTCCGAACCAGTGCTCATCCCTGTTCTTACGCGAATTGTGTTCTTGAGGGATGCTTCTTGGCCCTGCAACCCGACAGACCATCCCTTGGAAACGAAAAGACATTATTAGTTCTTTCAACAGTTTGTAAGGAAAAAGACCACGGTTTTTAGACAAGAGTTTATTAACACATTGCACTAGGAGCAATTTTCTACTTGAAAATTAAACTTGTCCCAACTAAAATTAGACTTGTTCCAACTGAAAACCGAATTTTTTTTGTTCGAACCAGTGCTCATCCCTGTTCTTACACGAATTGTGTTCTTGAGAGATGCTTCTTGGCCCTGCAACCCGACAGACCATCCCTTGGAAACGAACAGACATTATTAGTTCTTTCAACAGTTTGTAAGGAAAAAGACCACGGGTTTTAGACAAGAGTTTATTTTACACTTTGTACTAGGAGCAATTTTCTACTTGAAAATTAAACTTGTTCCTACTAAAATTGGACTTGTTCCAACTGAAAACCGAGTTTCTTTGTCCGAACCAGTGCTCATCCCTGTTCTTACACGAATTGTGTTCTTGAGGGATGCTTCTTGGCCTTGCAACCCAACAGACCATCCCTTGGAAACGAAAAGACATTATTAATTCTTTCAACAGTTTGTAAGGAAAAAAACCACAGTTTTTAGACAAGAGTTTATTAACACTTTGCACTAGGAGCAATTTTCTACTTGAAAATTAAACGTTTCCTCTGACCTACAATATTTCCATTCTCTATGATTTTTTAAATTTTATGAATATGAAATTGGTATGATACCTCATACAATACCCACACGTTTAGTGATTGATTCGATACCGAAATATTTAATAATGTGAACAATAATTTGAGTGGCGCCGCTCAGAATCATCATTCGAATGCTAAGGGTTGAAAGGACTTCTCACGAGAATATGTCTACAGTTTCAACGGTTTTGAGAGACAAATTCAGGGACAAGTCGTTTCGACTAGCACTTCTATCTTTAAAAGAAGAATAATATGAATTCGATTAAAACGATAACCAAAGAAAATGCAATGGAAGAAAACTGAACTTTGGAGAATTTGAAGAGCCATCGATTATTTTGGGAGCTCGAGGGCCCTCGAGAATTTTCATTCCCGAAGGGTCCCTTTGTTCGCGCATCTCCGAAATTGATGTATCCCCCAACATATTGGACGAGTCCAGGTGGGGGACAGACTTGGACTGTTCGGCACAATTACCGGGCAAATGAATGGGAAGTGCATCCGCGCGGAAGCGATGCACCGAAACAGAACCGAGGACTTTCGAGGCGAATTCTGACCAAAGACTCACCGATTCTCGATCCTCGGGTCCTTCGTTCCCCTGTCGGAAAACTTGCTCGGTGGAACTCCGTGATACGTATTCATTCGGCACAATCGAGATCTCGCGGATTCATATCGATCGGCCGAAGCGTACATAGTCCGCTTCTAGTTTGTCCCGTTGTGCATCTCCAGAGATTCATACCTCGGTCCTTCAGAGTTATCTAGAGGCCTTTGAAAATCAACAGAATCTCCACTGGAGAGGGGCCGATGCGATTGCAGATGTTACTCCCCTTAATGGTGACAGTGTTCCCATCTCAATCATCAATAATTGGTAACCCATTGAGGTCCAATGTGTTTTCTTTGATTTATTTATAAATGATTTATTATAAATGATCTGAGGAGTCAGCCCCTTCGAGTAAGCTTTCGAAGAACATTTTTGGGACGCCCTGTATATCATGAAATTATGGCACTATCGATATAGTGAACAATTTAATCAGTGTAATAAGTTGGTGCAAAAGGGAATGGTTTCAAAGTGAAAATCTGAAGTATTAGTCTTATTAAACGCTTATTCTACAACCCGGCACTTCATCGCGAACACGCGCGAAAAAGTGGCATTAGAAAAAAAGAAGAGAAGCACCATGACAAAGAACGAAGAAAGAAGCGTCTCTTCTACAAACTATAAGCTCTCGCCGCTTAAAGCACACTTTGATCTCCTCTCTCCTCCTACCCTGTTTTTCCGCGCACAGAGAAAAGAAAAAACGAGAGCTGGGGAGGGGATTGGCGAAGTTTGCGCGTTTTTCGCAGTCGCGACAACACTGTTCAACACATATTTGGCTTTCGATAGGCGTCTCTCAAGTTTTTACACTCTGAAGTCTGCAAACATTTCCCTCCCTCGTGCATGCTTCCAACTTCCGTCATAATTTGTGCTTCAATGTGCACATAGTGTTTTTCTTACTACTTTATCAACATCCAATATTTGTTTCTCCTAATTGTAATTGTTATGTCATTGTAAAGGATATTCGTGCAAATATTTTCGAAATTATTTCGAAAAGCAAATGTAAAAGTGTAAGACAGAATATAATAGACAGAAGACTCCAAATAACAATATTAATCAAACTTTACCCTATCAACCTCGCGATTAATTCTGAAAACAATATTTATCCACAAAGATACCCTTTCTCCTTCTAACTTAATTATCCAAAAATTCTAGAGGGTAGGAATAACAGTTTACAGAATACAAACTGAGGTACGGGTCTCCAAAAGGACATTACAACGCACAGTAGGGTATGCGAAGAATGGGGTAGAAACAAAAATGACGGTGGAATAAGGATAGACTTTTGGAAATAGTTCAAAACGCGGCTAAGCTAGTTCCTCTGGTGGAAAAAGGGGTTGCGGGGGTGGAAGTTGTAGAACGTAATATTCTCTCCGCTCGGGATTTATGCGGCACCGAGGCTTGGTTGCAGGGGTGGGAGAAATGCGGAGGCGGAGAGGGATAGGTGGTGCTCTCGACTACACCGGCAGGGTTGCTCGTAGATTATAAACGGTCGTTTTGTTGCGTTGTTAGCAGATGTCTGACGCGAAGGGAGTACAAGGGGTGTCTTGCGGGGGACGGGCGAGCCGGGACGGTCACTAATTAAGTTTTTCACGCAGAAATTCGCGGGGATGGCCGGCCACCCGACTGGCTGGCTGGTTGGCTGGCGAGATAGCCGGCCGGGATTCCAGTGGCGTGGCTCGATGAAAAATCGACGAAAACCGCCCCGCTTGTTTCCACCAGGAACTGTATCAGCAGATAAAACGACTGCCCCCGCCGATGTTAACTGCAGATAATTAAAATCGTGTTCTTATGGAGATGCACCGTTACCGTGGGAATAAAAGACGAGGCGCTTCGGGACCGTTGATTGCCGAGATAAAGTCTTTCGCATGAGTGGGATTTTTTAGAGGAATTACTTTGCGATGTGATTCGGTGTAAATGAATTTTTAGTTTTAGAAAAATTGGTCGAAATTCAATGAATTTGATCTAAACAATTTGAATGATATAGCATCATGTTCGTGAGACATTTTCTCTAATTTCATCCTGAATTGTTAGAACGAGGTGTGGAGATTTTTTAGAATTTTTTCAAGCAATTTTAATTTGTCTATATTTTATCGGAATGAATTCTCATTTCATCAGAATCGTGTGGGCATAACTCGAATTAAGCGTGGACAGTATTAATGACACAACCCCTATTATATTTCTGAAACTTTATACTGTTATATATCGGGTTACCATAATTATAAAATCTGCGGATTAATTCAGGAAAATTACGAAGGATTTTCTGCCTTTTAACACCCACCTATTAAAATGACGTCTTTTAGACTGTACAGAATTTAAAAAAAAGAATTTAATTCACAGGAGAGAGTAAGTAGTAATAATTTTAATTAAGTGTGAATTATGCCAGAAATCAGCAGATTTATATTTTTTACGAAATAAATTGAGGAACTCGTATCAGTATCTTTCGAAATAAATATAATAATTATTTCGCGAGCAGTCTCCGCAGCTCCAACTCCGGAAACTCGATTTTTAAAAAATGGACAGCGCGGAAAACCTAATAATTGGTTCTCTCCTGCACGAAAGTATGCATAATTAATTGTTCCCCGCGTTCACCGGTGCGGCGCGGCGGCGAGGTGGTTTCAAAAACTGACAATTCGTATTCCACAGTCGCAGTTGTTTTTCATCCATTACCCCGCACAATTATTCGTTAATAATTCCATTGCTCCCGTTCGCCAGCTCGTTACACGCATAGTTTATGGAGTAAATTTGTTGGAAATTTATGGAATCCGAAAAATGTTGTGGTACGGAGGAGCTTCTAAAAATTATGCTCACGACCGCCGCGTGTGTTAAACTGACGTTGAATTAACTACGAGCCTAATTGCCGCGCTGCGAGCAAACTTCTGAGTAGTGAACATTTTACTACGTCGTGCGTCTTCATTGACAACAAATCATTTTTGTATGAATTTTCCGATCATTTCTTCACTAGGTACTAGTGTTCATGTCAGAAGTACCTAGCAGTCTTATTGACTCATTTTTTAGTTCTCAAGAACTTTTACTTACCGCTTGCCTCTTCTACACTATTGATATTATTTCTAAATGGTAGACACTTATATAAATAAAACAATTTATATAGATTAATATTGATAGTGAATCGAATGACAATTTGTGCACATTATTATGCATAGGGTTAAAATGAAACAATGAAATAATAAGTAACATTCAAGTCCATACTTGTTATGTGCTCCAAACAATCTTGCATGCTGTAAATGCATAAAATTGAATGGACTCTTTACAAATTTCAATAACCATTACACATTTCAGGGATTATTATCTTGCCAAATTAAATTATAAACTTACAAAGATGGGTGTAAGAATTCACTGTAATCATACGGAAGCTGTATTTATTAAAGAAAGATCATTTACGGTGGGTAAAAGCTTCCGTACGTTCTCCATCATAGAATAGTGATGGAAAGCTGAAGGAGGTACGATAAATTGAGTAGAATTAGCTATAATCTTTATCGAGAAGGGTCTGTGTACTCTACGGTGAAGATCAATTAATCAAGCTAACAAGGTGAGATTTATCTTACTCTACGCTGTACTTCATGGTTACTAATTATAAGATTAGAACGAATGCAAGGAGCTCGTTGATTAATCTGTTGGTAAAACTTTGCTGAATCTTTTATACGGTAAATTTCGTTCTTGGACCATTGTACTGAAATCAAAATCGTGCTTTCTATCTGGTAATCGAATTGAAAATTAAAGCATACAATATACATCGAGTATACACATTATTATTACCACGGAAGAAATTATCTACCGACCGATTCGCTAACCAAGTGTCCTTATAATTAAATAAAGAAATTACAAAAATATTAAAAAGTTGCCAACCAGCAGGAAGTATTAGTTAAAAAATATTTGCAATTGAAAAGGAATTAGAATTCTATATACTTCATTTATAAATTACTTGTTCAGTTTTCTATCTACAACGAATTTGTTCTACTTCGTGTTCTACAATTATTCTGATCAAAATGTAAAAAGAGGTATACGTGTGTGTAATAGCGTCACTAGGCCTCACTCTCTTAAATTATGGAGTATAATGCAGAGATCGATAAGGGTACGATACTTGGTTCCAGGTGCACAAAGGGAAGACGTTGTGGGGATGGAATGCATTGACGAGAATCTACGATCTACCGGTCGATATAATAGGTGTAGGTCTACCTGTACCGGCCACATTACCGTGGACCCTTCAACTTAGTAATTAGCGTGACTCACAGTATTCCCATGCCCAGTAATCACCAGCACCCGCCGTAGGCAGCACCGTGCTCCATGCTTCTATGCGTGGACAGAAAAGAACGAATAAAAGAAAGTAAAGAACTGAACCATGCATGAACGTCTGTTCACGAAGCAAATTAATTGAAAAAAGCCCCGTCCATTTGACGGACACTATCGCAAAAATTGTTAAACGATAAATATTAAAAAACGCTTTAATGTTGTTCAGCTCCGAATCTCCCTGAAATACAATTTTTATTCGCCTGAAATTCGGATTGCTGGAAAAGTGCAGTTTGCAACCTTTTTATTACACGGTTACTTGTTAATTCGGAATTAATGTATACATTGTATAATTCATTATTGATGACGATTACTTTTCCAACAAACCAATAAATTAACAATACACAGTTACGAAGAGTCTTTCAAAGAAAAGTTATTGTGAATGCACGAAGAGGTTTTCATCAATGAAATATATTTGAAAAATTCATTCAAGTTAGTTAGAGTGCAGGTAAATGAACTTTATGATTCATTGTCGATTCTGTGAATTTCTGACACAAATGAGTTGGTGTAATTTTAACAATAGAGAAGTTAAAAGAATTCAAGCAAATCAATATATTATTTTCAATTTCGACAAGACGATATACATTAATGTGTC
The DNA here is from genome assembly GCA_916610235.2 of Lasioglossum morio. Classification (NCBI taxonomy): domain Eukaryota; kingdom Metazoa; phylum Arthropoda; class Insecta; order Hymenoptera; family Halictidae; genus Lasioglossum; species Lasioglossum morio. The sequence continues at coordinate 5,370,542 of OU744330.1, read as the reverse complement.
TTCTGTTTCTTGCAATTGATGGGGGTCGATTTTTATTTCGCATAAAACCCCGCAGTTTAATAATCACTGCAATTTCACCAGGGTTTGCAACTGTCATTTGAAGCAACCGAGGACGGGGTAGGACAGGACAGAGCAAAATCCTTTTTCAATAAAAATGCTGCAACACAGACGCAATTTAGGGAAGCCAGCACACCGGAAGGTCGTTTTTGCGTTGCACCAACGTAGGAGTGTTCGCGCGAGTATTCACCAGCCAGTGAATAATCGTTTTTTGAACGTTGTCTCTTCGTTTTCAGGCGCCGACAAAAAAGCCAAGTTATCGTCCGGTGCGTTCCGTGTGAAAACAATAATCTCTTCCGTCGGTCGAACAGCATCAAACCCCTGGCACCCCGTAGAGCAGAACCGTAAAACCGAGGCTCTGTGCATTCCGTGTGAACGTTTTACGGTGCATCCCTCCCCAGAGAGAACTTTAATTGTCCATATCTTTCTGTTGTGAAATACGGTTCGCCTCTGGACTCTCCTCCATCGGTCTTTGTTTAACGTTCTCGTTGACGCTCTTCTGGCTACGTGATTTTTACGCGACCTCGCTGATAAAGACGCTCTTTTCTGTAATCACTGCCACGCTGTCTATTACCACGCTCACTGAACGCACACCTTTATGCAAAATAAAACCTTTCTGCACGAATTTGCAAGAAACAAGAACCGAACACACGTGTCTTCCCTCTTTTAATCATTTGAACAAATTGCGAATGATTAAATTCTTGAAATGATTAAATTCTTTGAATATCCACACTGCAGCTGAATACAAGTGTTTTTGTTTGTGCATCGACATTTTGAACTTCTTTTCATCTCTGAATTGTGTTTCCATTAAAAACGTATGAAAGCCACAAGCTATTACACACAAAGCTAATAATTTTCAAAAACAGAAACACGTTCTTTGCAGCATGAAATAAAAATTCCGAAATAGATCCAGCAGTAGAAACATTTAACGCAAAAACAATTATCACCGGCATTTAATTCGGTAAATTCTTTCGACTGGTAGTGTGTATATTGCGCAAATTCGAGCTGGACAAGATAATCCAGGGAAATAGGAATTTTCGTAAATATCCGGCGGGCAAATAATAAACGATACGAAACGTTGTTTCGAATAAAAGTTCGCGTTCGCCGTATAACACGTTTTTACAAACAATTCAGTGGCTCGATACGCGCGTATATAGGGAGAGAGAGAGAGAGTGTGTGTGAGAGAGAGAAGGGGGGAGCGCGAGATAGAACAGAAAATATATTTTCCGGCTCGGTCTTCTGCGGGGGACAAGTTATCGCGTTTCCGTGCCTCGTAAAAACCATAATCCGTTCCCTCGGTCATACACGATCCACTCCCCTCGAATCGATGATATACCACCCTCGACTGATTTCACGTACGCGTTACTACGCCCCTCGAGGGTGGTATTCCACGGAAATGTTTTCGCTTTCGATCTGTGGGGAACGTTAACGGCGCTGTAATATGTGGGGGGTGGAATTGAAACGCGTGTTGCGTTCGAAATTTACCGGGCCGCCTGCGATACAGAGAAACTGGTAATAAAATTATCCTTAGCCTCGTAACGCTGCCAATATAACCCTACAAATTTACGCTACACCCACGACCTACACGCTTTGCGAAAATAATGTTACCGTTCTCGCGCTTTACTCGCTGCAAGTCTGATAATTGTTTCGCTGTCGCGTCAGTCGTTGCTGAACTGCGGATTTTATGCATTTCTGACATACATGGATAAGAGGAAAAACCATTAAAAAAGAATTTTAGAACTATTTTATCAGTGTTTGCTAGTTCGCTGCTTCTTTCGCGAAGTGAGTGCATTATGTGATATATCGATTCCGATTAATTCGATATCTTCTGGATGGATAAATGCAGGCGCAGAAAACAGCGGCGAATTGAAAATCAAATGCCACGTGGAGCTGTCAGTAAAATCTGCCAACGAGACGTGACTATTTGACTGAATTAGCTGAGCGTATACGTGTATCAGGAATTACAATCAGATCATGGTTCAACAGACCGACCGTGACTAACTGATACCAACTAATTTATGTTCGAAAACCTGCCCTGCGAAATTTTGCTCTACCTATCTGTTCATATTTAATATTCCTCACCACCGTTACGTTCACAGAATCATGACACGTTTCTCTTCAAATAAATGTAAACCGCACACATTGATCTTAATGAAACATTTTGTATATTTTTTTAGAATTCAATCAATTTGATTTGTGAGACAAATTTTCATTCCGACTACCCTGAAAATTATCGTAACACAGCGACTGTGTACGCTCACTTTAAAAAAATGATTTTTGTATTACGAGTTATTTTAAATGTGTAACGAAGTCTATTTAAATGAAAAAGTGTTATTCAAGAGCGACTATCACAAAATTATTACAAAATAAATGAAGACTGTATACATTGATTTTAGTGAGTGTTTTTTCTGTTACAAGAATTGATTTCATTTAACTGATTTTTCTTTCGGAGTGAATTTTTCGATGTGAAAAAATTGTTTCATCTGCGAATTATTCCGATGGAGTTTACACTGTTCCGAGCGGCACTCCGAGTGATTAGAATTCACGATACACAAACCAGATATGTAACTCAGAAAGGATACGTGACCGAGCACGTGTTCGTGGTCAGCGTAAGTTGACAGATGCATTTCCGGTGCAACCGTACGCACGTCCCGGCATCAAGAAAAGTGGGTCAACAATCAAGTGTCTCGGGGGACCGGAAAACCAGCTGCCACTGTCTATACCAATGGAATTAATGATTCTATTCCCTATTCACCACCAGTCATCGAGCCATTTTACATTTCTCCCTTTCAGTGATTCACCGACGATCCCCATTCAATGTTGTTCGGGTGCGGTTCACTATTGTCCGGCCTCGTTGAGTTGTAATCCAATAATAATTAGGAGTCCATTAACTCAATTAACATTACCATTATACATTTTCTAACTGAGCCCAATAGTATTCTTTTTCCCATCGATCGATTAATTCGTTATTTTATAATAAAATAATGATTTTACCTGCAAACGTTGCAACTCAAGAAAAACATAAAAAACACGTTAGATAGTAGAATGAGCTCACAAAATTGCAGAACCCAGTTATAATTACCAGGAATCAATTAGCCGGTAAAAATTATGCAGCGTGTTCTGCCATCAATTAAGAACCACGTCTGGGCTTGTATCTTAAGCGGAGAATTGGGCCAACAATCAACGGTCTTTCGAAGAAGAAATAACACCTCCGCAATTTAGCGAGAACGATGTTCGCGTTTCTCATTTACCAGCATCCACTAATTCGTGTATCTCATTTAACTATTTCATTATGCTGACAAATGTTTTGTTAATTCACTGTATAACTTCGCCGTGTACTTGCGCCGCGTTCCGGAATTCGCGTTACACTCGACAAAATAAACAGCGCCGCGGCGGTTGTTTGTTATTTGGAATTCTACGGCGCCTGTCCCCCCTTCGTTCAACAAAAGAATAATATTCATCCGTCATTTGATTCTGTCACGTAAACTCCACGTGATATCGCAAAAAATTCCCCGGCGTATTTCATTTTTACATAAATATTGTCGCCAGAAGCTGGTTCCGTTCATTTTATTTTTTTTTTTTCCCCCCCAAAGCGTGACACTACGATACGGAAATTTCAGCACGGGAATTATAAAACGTCACGGACTTATCGCAGCCTGTGTTATACGGAAATATTGTTTCGGATATATTCAACAATTTTCTAACGATTCATTTACGTTTTTCATCTGCCGCGGCGGACAAGAATTCCCCGATTCATATCGCGCGAGAGCTAACAACCGTCCTTCGTCAAACAGTGAATTCAATTTTCTGCTGTTTTGATCCGTTCCGATTACACGTGCTTTAAACGGGCTCTCGCTGTTTTTCAGGAATCTCGAAGCTTTCATTGGCGAAAAAAATATCTACGCGCTTTCATTTTCTTTACTGAAACGTAAACCATGCGAGGCTTGCGGTGCTTATAGCAGACGATATACTGTCAAACACTGCCAGCCTTACTGGAGATCACGTCTCTCGAATAATTCGGTGTTTTCTTACGTCCTCTAAGATATATTGTAGTTGGAGTACGAAACGAAGGCGAATCGTCTCGGAACCATATCGATTATCATGAAATATAACGTTCACCGTCGAACATATTCAAGTTAAGCAGATATTTCAGACGATGTTCCGATGTTGGTTTTTAAGGTTTAAAATATTAATTGACTGACCAGTGACTGACCTAGCCCACTTTCAACCAGCTGAAATGAAATGATCTACCACACTCTCAGTTGAGAGGGAAAATTCAATTGTTGGTTTCAGTTTTATTCTTTTTCCGCTACTGAATACGAAATTCGAAAAAAATCTGACGCACCGTAACCATCATGGCACGTACTATAGAATTTTTTCCAGATATTTTGCTAACAAATTCCAGTTTCTAGGAAGCCATATGCCAACTCAGTGTTCCAACATAGAACATGGTGAACATGGTGAATGGAATAGCTTCCAATAATTGGACAGGATTTTTATAATGTTATATTTCTCGTGGAAATAGTGCAAAAAAATTAGAACGCACCTATATGTATGATTATTAACACTAGTTTTATTTAAATTTCATCGCATGGAAATATTCAAAAAATTTGGAGCAACAAGGAATAAAATCATTTCTAAAAACCTAGACAAAGACAAATTCTTGCCATTTTTGGAAGAAATGTAATGTAGTCACTTTTAGTCTTTCATAATAATAACTTTTCTAGATCTACTGTCGACGTTAGGTTTAAGGAGTGTTAAACGGGACGATCTTACGTAACCGTAGGGAATTTAGGTACACCCAGTATATTGGGGAACGGAATCGGTCAATGAATCTTGGGTGTTGATCGATTGTCTCGCAGAGTGGAATGGAAATGGTACGAGCGGGATGTCAACGATAAACGGCGTACAAGGTGAGCGAGGAATTCGAGCGTCGGCTTCGTTATTGAGGGGGTGGAACATCCCCTTCCTCAAGACTGTTGATTGTCGACCTAGTTCGCCTTAGGCAGCGCGATACACACCTCCATATGCCCGGAACGATTTAATCTTGATCGCATTAGGCTGGCAATACGTCAATAGTCGCCAGTGATCGGTTTCGACACTAGCCAGCCTCCGATTAGGCTCACTCGACACAAAAGCTTAACAAACTAGTGTAACGAGGCGGCTTTTTAAAACGGATTCAATTAATAAATTCGTATCAGAAGATAGGATTAACAGCAATTTTTCCACAAAGCGATACGTTTTTCGAAATGAAAAAAATTCGTGAACGAAGTTCTTGATTTTCAGTTACACTGTTACCATTAAAACAAAATTTTAATTAAACTTCGATGTATCCAACGCGGCAGTCAACGCGTTGAACGTTTCTCAGCAATTATAAAATGGCTTCGTTTTTCTGTATTTTCATACCTTCAACGACCTTTTAATTTACGATTTCTTATTCCGTGCCTCTCGCCGAAGCAGAAATATTTAATATCTTTTAATTAAATTATGCGAAACGTAAAATTCAAGTGGAATAGAATTTTCCAACGGAGAATGCGCCGATCAAAGGAGGAATTTCTGTTCAACGGGGGTAGCTGACACATTTAATTTCCGGCTTGTAAGGTATTAATAATGCCCGGAATCAAAATCCAGCAATATTAAAAGCGATACCGAAATAACTACTTTTAAATTACTCATCTGTTTAACTTTGCCAATGGTGGCTGCGAAAGTCGAAAATATGCAACAAGTATCTCCCGTTCTCCTCATTTATACTTTAATAATACATACATGCATAATAGATCGAATTAATTCCAATCAGTATGAAATGAATAGAAAGCAATGCCAAATTCTTTGTAAGCTGCGGATACTTTTTACTCGTGTATCAGCTTGTTAGTTGGTTGAAAAATGATTAAACTGTTCTAAGAAGGATGTAGAATTTCCTTAATTTTTCTTTGATTGAACGCGAGGCCTCGGCACGCAACTGATTAGTATCATTTGTAGAGCAGGTGTTTTCTACTGGCGTAAGTTAACAGTTCTGGCTCATTAGCGACAGGCGACGACAACAAAGGCTAAGCCACCTGGAATTTCATTTTAATTTTTCAACGTTCCCGTTAACAGCTTTTTCCTTGGTCGCGATTGTCTCTCCCTCTATCTCTCTCTTTCTCTCTCTCGCTCTCGGTCTCTCCTGGCGGACAGAAACGGCCGTTATACGCGATATAACGTAATTTCGCTGGTTTAATAACCATGTTGAAGCTCCGTGTCAGACTTTCACGGAGAAAACGAGCAACGGACGATGAAATAGCGACGCCCGTGCCGCGCGTCGGTGGAGGCTACGGCGAAGAAAAACGAAGTAGAGGATTTATTATGGTCAGAATAATCAGTCCGTTGGGATCTCTTACAAATACCACGGTGAACTGACGGGCTCCTCTTTCGAGAATCACGGAAGGGATGGCGGAGTAATGTCTGGAAAAAAGACTGTGACTGTGTCTCCATTTTCTACGCGAGAAAATTTTATGTGCCATTTTAAACTAACGCGGAATCATTGGAAGAATCGTCAGGCAAACTTTCTGTACCTCGAATCTACCTCGGATCATCGATTACATTTTTGTAATTACAATTTTCCTGAACAATATCAGTTGAATCGTTTTCACAGCATTTTCCATGTCTTTCGTAGCAGAGAGTTACACAGTTTTACCGTGTTCAAATTTATTTAGTTGAATGTTTCAAAAATTCCTCAGATTAAATTCCAGGGATGCAACACGAATGAGGAATTTAATTATCTTGAATCGCTCGACTATCGACAATATTAAAAATTTTTTGAACGCTGTGACTATAAGAATCCTTACGAGTAAAAAATACAGGAATATTCCTGAACTTTCATTTAAACAAGGAAAAATATCAATGTATTAAAAATTAAAGGATTAGATTGTCAGAAAAATGATTGAATTCACATAGTTTCCTGCAATGGTTCATTAAAATGATTTTATTTTGTGACTCTCTGGTCGGATGGATTCTCCGGGTTTCTCCGGTCTTTCATCGTTCGGTCTCTTGCTTGTTATTCAAAGACGTGTCAATGCCTTAAATTAATCCCATCCCTTCGCGGAGCTCATTGTTGCATGAAATACGACGGCGCTCGTGCCGCGAATTTATAGCGTGATTACCAGGACGCAATACACGTGGCCCCTGTAAATCATTCTTAATTCACGCATGTCTGTACCGCAGTCACGAAATGATGCCTCAAAGCACTGCGAAATAATGAAATTACTCGGCGAGATTGGCAAGAAATTTTACGCGCGACTCTAACGATTTGTTTGAATCACCGACTTTATAAAAAAGCTGAACGAGCAAATAGAATTTCTGTCACGTTTCCTTCATTTTCTATATTTTCATTCAACGCGCTTCATTAACTGCGTTTCTACGTTTACAGTATGCTGTTCGTTCTACTCGACGCAGGATTTTCAATAATTTCCCGGGTTACGAAAATTTCTCACTGAATATAACATAATTATTAATTCACCATTTATCTTCATTGATTTAATATAGTTCTGACCCGACGTAACCAGAATCGACGTAATTAGTAGTTCGTGTACTACGCAGCGGTTAATTATTGAAAATCATTGTTCCGCAACTTCACTTTTACTGTAATTACTGTTATCAATTATTAATTCGAATTGATCGCGCCGCTGGATCTTTGTAGAAGTCAATTTAGGAATGTAAATTCAAATTTCATTCGCCCTTTCGAAACGCACAATTTATTCATGCGTGATTTTATGGAATCTTATTACGCAATTTTATCTATTTTATATATAGTTCTTCGAATGATTTCATTGTTTTAGATTTCGCCTATGTAGTTTTGTCGTAGATGTGTCAAGTCTGCAGCGCAGTGATAATTATGCGCTATTATTTCACGATTGAATATTTCCGGAGCGAGAATCTTGAAATTTTTGTTGCGGTGTTTCTAGCATTGATAAACTGCAAGGATTATTTGAAAAATAAACGACGCGGGCGCTTGTGCCATTGTAGATCCGAGCGGTGAATTTACATCAGGAATTTTCATGACTGACTGGCACCAAAATGAACTGTCACCGGACGGTGAAATGGAGTTTCTTCGATGTGAAAACGCACTGCCTGCTTGTGACGTTCGATTTCTCAGAGTTCGAAGTCAGTTTGTAATTTCTGTGTATGCACGCTGTCGACGAAAAATTCCAACGTACGTGCAGTCACTGTCCCGATCGTCCAATTTGATCGCTTCTTCCAAAATACTCTAAATCGTACATTTTCATTGCGCGTGTACGCAATATTATTTAATTCGAAACCTCATTCTCGATTATATTCAGAGAAATATTTCTAAACCAACAAAATCAATCAAAATAACGCCTCGCGACTTCATAATGAAGATTTAGTGAGAAAGTAATAAAAGTCGAAGATACCTTCTCACGAATTGCAACGTTACCTATGAAAAAAAAGCTTAGTTCCATCATCCGGCAATGAAACTAATAAAAAATGTGCAATCGATCAAAGTCAACGGACTGCAAATAGTTAACTGAATTTTGTAAAAGTTCCTACAGCAGCTTAATTATGTCATAAGCTTCGCGACGAGATAATTAATCTGAGACATGAGAAGCAACTGAATCTTTAACAACGTTCTAGAATTCTGAAAATTGTAAGGGTTGTGTTTCACTTGAAGAGTAGTCGAATTCAATGCTATACAATTTGTAGACGTAAAGCAACAAAAAATTGAGACTGATTAAAACGTGCAGTAATCGATGGAAGAGGGTTTATTGGTACAGGGACGACCCTTTTTCCGAAAAAACAAACTCGAAGGCGAAGGGATGCAAGCCGAGGACACCGGGGACGGCATTAGCACGCGCACCCGTGAGTGCATCCTGAGCCTCGGAGTTTTATCTCGCATAGTAAATCGCAATTAAAGTAAATCTCGGCCACTGCTTATCCAGGGAGAAACATGGAATTTCGCTCAGAACCGTTCTGCGCGGGGCCTTTTAAATCTGCCGGGGCGTGATCTCGCATTCTTCGCCGGGCCGCTGCACCGCGCTGCCCCGCCGTTCCGATGAAAAAGAGTTTGAAATGATCCACGGGATCGTATAATTGAACGTCGAGAAGATCTTGCGAACCGGAGCGAATATTGAATCAGATCGGACAGAGAGACGCGCGTTCGACTCTGCTCTATTTATCTCGCGAATATGTTCGTAAACTATTCATAAAGTCGTAAACGAAAAGCGGATCGAGTCGATCGCGTAGAAACGATTAAAATTCATCATCGATATTGACGGTAGCGTGTGCGCGTAGATGCGTGCGTGTCACGATGATCAATATCGGTTTTAGGAAAAAGTTTCAGGCGCCGCGAGATTAACGGATTAACAGTGCGGAAAGCGTAGTGGTGCAAAAAGCTGATTGCGAAAGGAGGTCGTGTCGGTGTCGCGATTAATTGGATTGTACATAGGGCTTGTGTGAAATATTAGTAAAATATTGGACGCCGCCGCGACGACGATAAATCATTCTTTTCGCTGGTAACTCGAAACAGTATCATTAAAACTCGATCGTCCCCCGTTATATACGCGTTCGGATATTAAAAGGTACCGTGTCTCCCGTGATCCTCAGTTTTATAGCTCGAAGAACACGTATTACATTCGTTCGCAGAGTCTTGGATCAAATATACATTTTACATACACTATAAATCTTCTTTCATCCCCGAAAAATCAACGTAAGAATATTCGAATGAAAGCTCGAACGACAATCAAGATCGAAATTACAAACGCTGAACACGGCTGCAATTCCGATGCACACGGCTGCAAACAATGAGTCAGTCAACAATGATATCTAGATTCGAAAAACAACCCACCTTTTTCACAATAGGCGCCCTCATAATCGCCGGTCCGGCACTCGCAGATGGGCCCGTTATCGGTGGAAATGCAGATTCCGTCGTGCTGGCAGGGATTACGCGATTCACAGGCGTCGGTCGCGTTCGCTGTCATCATGTTGCGTAAACTCTGGAACAGATAATGGAAAGTAACGTTATCGCATCTGCGGATATCAAAGCGCGAGAGCGGCGGATACCGCGCCGTGCATCGCGAAAAGTGATGAGAAATCGATATCGGGGCTCGTCACGCGGAAGAATGATAGAAATATGCACTGAAAGCCTCGATCGTTTCGCGTTCGACTGTAGTGAAGTTTGCCTGGCCAGTGAGAAACGTTACCGTGTGCGCGAAACATGAATTTAGTTTGCCAATGGTTTCAGTTTAAACGGCAGAAAATTGCCTATAGCTTCAATTTTTAAGTGTAAATATTAACCGTTCACTGCATGATTTTTTTAATTCGTATGAAAAAAGGTCAGATTTTCTGTTTTCTTCAAGGGAAAAATATTTTAAGAAATTGAAACAACATTTTTAGAAAAATATACATAAATAAACATAGTAAGAAAATACAATCATAGTTTACTATATACCAGATTTTTTAACTGTATCAGATATGACACATTGTCAGTCTTTATTCTCACGCGTGACCATTTTTCTCGAGACGCCTTGGAGAACAAATTTTGTTCTCCACGAAACGATGGACGAAAGCTGCTTTCTCGTGGAACAAGGCCTAGAGAAGTTGCGGTTTCTCAGAGATTCTCCGAATCCGGAAACAGAGTTTTTAACTTGTTCGTTGCCGCGTCGTGTCGGGACAGTATCCCTGGACGCACGTATTGGGTCACCGGGTCAGCCGTGTCACTCGACTTCATTATTCTACCGAACTGCCGATCTCTCTATCGTTGGCACCCGGCCATTTTGAGGAATTTACGCGGACGGTGTTTCGACCTTCTCTGGAATCCCATGATCGGACAGATTAAAAATGCTTCGGCCGAGAACTATGCAAATTCGAAGTGGTCGCTTTTGATCGGATCGTTTCCGATGAAAATGCTACTCCTTTCTTTATCGAATCCACGTTTAGTAGAAATATGAATTTCTGTTTTCAGTAAACTGGTAAATATTATTTCAACGCGTTAAGGGAGTGTTCCAGTCGAGCCGTTTTGTAAAAAGAACATATTTATTACTAGCTTTTCCCCGCGGCTTCGCTCGAACAGGAAACTGTTTAATGCCCTCGAAAATTGATATTGTTTCTCCATAAAACCTTTCAACCCCCCATTCATCCCATTCAGATTGTATCAAAGAGCAATAAGACCAAGTAGCAAGCAAATCCGACCACAAATAAAATATTTCTCATTTGCAAAGATCTCTTTAAATAGCGATTTTTGTTGTTGTATTATTTTTAATTGGCTCGTTTGTTCGAAATGGTCATTCATAGTGTAAGATCTACAATTATTATTTTATTTTAGAACTAGCTTTTCCTCGCGACTTCTCGCGCACAGGAAACTGTTTAATGCCTTCGAAAATTGATATTGTTTCTCCATAAAACCTTTTAACCCCCCATTCACCCCTATGATTGTATCAATCAACATTAAGACCAAGTATGATGTAAATCAGACCACGAACAATATATTCCTCATACAAACGTTGCAACCCCTTTTCACCACCTTAGGAGTTGAATTTTGTAAAATGCTGAAATAGGTGTTTGATTAATTATATCAAAGAGCATTAAGACCAAGTTTCAAGCAAATCGGATCGCGAACAAAATATTCCTCATACAAACGTTGCAACCCCTTTTCACCTTCTTAGGGGTTGAATTTCGAAATATCCTTTCTTATCCCTTGTATAGATCATAAAGGAAACCTCTGTGCAAAATTTCAGCTTTCTAGGTCCAAGGGTTTACCCTGGGCGTTGATAGGTGAATAAGTCCATCATTTTTATATATAGAGATTCCATAAAATTTGAATGGTAAGAGTCGTACCCAAAATTGTACTTGAAATTCATTTAAGAGAAACAATTGCGAAAGGTTGCTATGAATCTAACGTGCCGAGGGGTAGCTTCGCCTCGTAAAATGCAGAGCTCTCCTGGTCAAAAATGTTCCCCTCAATTTCTCACGGACGTCCGCAGATTCTTGCCCGTTTGTTCAGCGCGCGAAACGAGCGGGTTAACCGCGGCAGCTCGCGGCTCAACAATTTCCGCGGATAAAAGCCCGGAATGTACAAGCCTGCCGCGACCACGACCGAGAAACAGCCGTCTTAAGAGCGAACCGTGTAAACCTCTAGAACTTTCTAGCCGAAATTCGGCTTAATTAGAAGGAATATCGTCCAGGGAACCATCCACAGTGGTCGTATTTTTCTGTTAAAGGACTGTCAACGTGACTAAAAACAAACGAGCGACGTCACGTCAATCGTTTGCGCGACAACGTTAATCAACGCTGTAATTTAAAATACGTTATTTAAACTATTTTCAATAAACAAATACCTGTATCGCGCGATTTTAAGCTGTTTGAGTTTATCGATGGGATGCCGACGAGGAATTTTCGGATTTTAATTAAACCTTTTCAATGAAACTTCACGGTGGCAAATGGTTGCGGAAGTGTACACAATTGTAGAAATATACATTTTTTTTTAAATTGCCGGAGAGTAGAGTTCGAAGCGTAAAGTATATTTGGCAATTAACTAGCCGGTGTTAAATTGACTCGATGCAAATTTGACTTGCAGAAGACAGTAAAACCGGGAAGATGTAAAACGAACGATAAAGAAAGGTGTTCTGTTACAGGCAAGCGTGTTAATGAGCGTTTCATTGGTCGTGTAATTACGGGAGGTGTCAAAATACCGGTGAATGCAGCGGAATAGCTGCAGCTTACGTAAAGTGTTCACCCGCAGTGCTCGGCGCAGCAGTGCCGTGGTAAATAAGCTACCCCGCCAGATTTCGTGGTAGTTTATTAATTCAATTATACTTTTCCTGCGGCATTCCGTTACCGGATCACGTACAGCCACTTGTATCAGCTGACGGCGCGGCGCGGCGTAGCCAGTGTTCGTCGGAGAATTGCGGATTCAGGCCGCGGGACACAGCGTCGTGCGGCGAAAAACGATACCGGGGACACGAAATCAAATTTCACTGTCCGCTCTATAATGGTTGTTGCGGCACTTTGTTGTAATCGGCCCCCGTGCACAATTCAGTTTTTTTATCGGTCGTCTCTCGGACGAGCGACGATCTTCTTAATGAAAGAATCGTCCCGCGAAACCACGATTTCATCCCCCAGTGTTACTTTACAACGACGCTGTTCGAATCTCGAATAATCTGTCTGTTTTAATCCACCTCGTTTCTCGGCCGAAACTTTCTTCTTTTCTGTTTCATGCGAAATTCACAAGCTTTGCGTTTTAACGCTGGTTAACCGTTTCACGCGGAATTAACGACGAAAGCGAGTTTACGCGAATATGGCATTTTATGGCAATTTAATGTTTATTTTCCTACTATACTGTTTTCATCGAGGTCCATTGTTTATTTCGATTTGATTACTGTTGGTATTTATTAGGTTCGAATTTAAATAGTTTTTGCATGGATTGGCGCTTCGAGTTCGAAGAGATATCAATGATTTTATTTCGAATTAATGAGAATAATGCTTGCGTGGAATGTGCATTGTTTCAGGCTTTGTTCGTTTTGTGTGGATTTCTTTATTTTGACTTTATTCGAGCAAGATGTACACAGTACAATTTAAGCAGATATTCGAAGGTGTCAGGATGCTGAAACGTTATTATACAGGAAGATTGATAATTTGTGTGTATATTTAAAACAGGATGTGAATTTGCCGACATACATATAACGTAAATTGTCATTTCCTCAGGGAAATTCACTCCAGAGTATGGAAATTTCTTGTTGCACGGGTAACAAATAGGTTGAATAAACTTTTCAGACTAATTTGTCACAGTTGGTATCTCGGTTTAATATTTTCATTAAAATATTCTTATCTTTTCAAAATCATAAAATCAGTGTTTTCTTCGAACATTTTGTTTAATCCAATGTTTGGCTAAGTGATAATCCAACGAAATTGAAGGCATCGAACCATAATCATCACTCTGTTAGTCCCCTTAATTAGTACACGTTTACCAGAATCTATTAAAGTGTGATCATTCCTAATTAACATAGTCTACAAATATTTGAATTGCATCGCGCGCAGCATGTCTCTTGCCCAAACATTAAACTCGCCTGGGAGACAATTAATTCTTGCGTGATAAAGCGTTGCAACACCACTCCCCCTTTGCAATTTGCTTATGTAAATTGCCGGTTCCTTCTTCTCGAAGTTGCATTATTCTCGTATTCTATAAATTCCATTTATCACACATAAATTCATTACCAACTAAATAAAAATCGTATATCGAGGCGCTTGCTGTAAAGGGAAAGTTTCAATCCTGAAATCCATGATGGTTTCAGTCGCGAACAAAATATTTTAACGTTTCCAGAAACATTTCGCTGTGCAGCATTTTCGAAATTTGCAATATTTCGTTTACAATAACAAAAGTTTAATGTTCTCGGGGCTACGGTTCGATCAATTACTACTGAGAAATCAAAGAACAATTTTGCAGATTATCAAATAATCATCGACGTTTCGATTCTAGTTTGAATCCTTCTCAAGATGTATTTGCATTGCGTTTGTAAAAATATATATTTATTGTACAATTTTCAAAATATACTATTAAAATGCTTAGTTAAATTAAAACTATATATAACTATGATATAAGAGACATATATATTTCGTCCACAATATCGTGCAAGAGAATTTTAGAACCAAATGGACGATAGGATACGATAGTAGAGTTACAGTATCTTTAAAAGATCTAGTGTTCACTTACTTTTTACAAGCACTGTGTAATAAATCGTAAGGGTTGATGCGACTATCAACTATAATTGGGTCATTGTGTAATAAATCGTTTAAGGGTTGATACGACTATTACCTGCAACCAAGCCACAGTATAATGAATCGTTTAAACATCGAGGTGTCTATAAACCCCTTGCGTTACGATTCATTTTATGGTTAGAGTGATTCGAATTTCTTTGTCGTTCGTTGTTGCCCAGACAGCATCAAAGTAGTGCGACTAGAACAAAGGAGGACGAATATATCATCCCACAAATTTACGGAATTGTGATTTTAATGGACGGCGAGACGCGTCGCGTCGAATTACTTGTTATGGAGCTCGAGCATTTGTCCGTGGGATGATTCACTTGCCCGTTTCGCCAGGGGACAGGATTGTTTCGCGTGAGGTTTTCCAGCGATTCGGGGAGAAACATTATCTGGTGACGCAGTATCGGGTTCTCGACGGTGGCGTCCCGTATTCGGAGCACGACGCTACGCGAAACAGTACTATGCGGCGTAAGAAAGGAACAAGGGGAAAGGGGTGGCAGATGCTCCGTATGCGGATACCCGGATTCTTCTCACGTCAGGACAATCAATAGCGACTGTTCCATAGAAATGTGTATTCACGTGCGCCCCGAGAAGTGTTCTAACGTGTGTAACGGCCGCGTGCAATCGTCCTACGTCGTGCACTGACGGATACAAATAACACGGTTTCTGTTTATTCATAGACCGAGGCGAGGGAAACGTCGTGGAAACTCGCGTCGCGATTAGACTGCGAACGACACCGCCGGTTCACAATTTCCGAAATGATTACACCGAGAAACTTACTGCGATATTTATTTTTTATTTTTAGTTGCTCTCAAGATTCTTATGCACTAGAATTTTTGGATCGTTAAGTATTTGGTTCATGGTATGTGACATTTCTAGCAAATAAATTTTATGTAATAATTAATTGTATATGTATTAGATAGGATATATATTTTTATCAATATTAAAGATGAGTAGAATCCTGACGGACGATCAGACATATTTTTATGAAAATTAATGTATGGCTGTTTCTTTAATTATGTTTTCTTAATCTATCGAGAATGGAATAAATCAATTATTAAATGCTGAATTGTTAAATATCTATAAACTAGTGTCGACAGTTGACAGTTTTATATAATGAACGTTTGTAGAGCTTTTGCTAACTTCATAATTTAATTGAACAGTTTTATTCGTAGTATATTTAGATTGTGTTAGTAGTCGATTCGATAATTCACTAATTCACTTTATACTTTGCCAGTTCCATTATTCAGTGCAAGTTATAAACCATGTTACAAAGAACAAATTTCACGCTCTCGTTTTTTTTTTGTTATATTATTTGAAAGTTAGTGAAAGAGTTGATTAAAAGCGAGCCGCACTTTCGTTATTAATGTTACCTCGCTCAGTTCTGGGACAAAATCTCCTGGAAATTACTATGAATAAGAAACTTCGAAGAATCCAATCATGCTTCGTTTAAAAACTTTCGATTCCTGATAACAATTTGCCAGGTTAAAGAACTACTGACGATTAATGATTCAGTGCGAGCTTATCGGTAGACCACAGAATACCTTGCCTGCTCAAAACGTAGGTAAGGAGAGACTCCGGTGGTATCGATCGTCTTCTAAAAATTTATCATTCTGTCGCAATTATATCGTAATTAAGCGTAACGCTTCGTGACTTATTTAGTCGGCGATTAGTTTCACAGAGGAGTATCCCTATCAACATGAAAGTATGATTAATGTGTCGACAGTGGACTCATTAGGAACTGGAACTAGGTAGGCGTGGAGTCATTATCCTGCAGTTTCTTGTGTATGCGATAGTATTCGAGAACCTTTGAAATTCATTACAGCACTTCAGTCGTCGTCTATTAGGTGATCAGTTCTCGTTAACTTGTTGCGTGCCGAAATATTTGTAACATTTACATTCGAACCTTAAATAATTTACGAATCTTTAAATAACCTCTTGTAATTACAGTCAATACGATTTCGAATGAGTATTTCCAATCATATTAAATTTACTTTGTATATCTTGATTTCTGAATTTTATTTTTATTGATCAAATAAAAAATCCTGTAAAATAAACTGTTAAATAAATACGAGCAAATCCATGGTCTGAATCGGCCGGGTGAGGCAAGCAATGCGATAACGCGTTGTTTTCACTATACACAATGTACTGTACTGTATATACACTATACGTCACGAGCGGCCTAAACTTTTTCTTCGGGGACGGGGGGTAGGACGGCGGGCCTTAGACTTATCAGTTTGTTATTTCTACATGAGTTGCAAGTAATTCATTGTGAGGGCTCAACCGAAGTTGCCGTTTAATAATATGTACAAGTGAACGCATTTCAGCTCCAAGGAATTTCCTCAATAACACAGATTAGGATGTTCTCGAACGATCACGCGACTACGTGTTACGCGTGTAATTATTAATAAGCATGCACAAACTATGCAAGGAATTATCGTAACTTGATTACATACCAAGAAATTCCGATAAACAGAAAGTGCCTTCCTTTTGCCAAGTATGCGCCGCATAGTTGCATAAGTATGCCGTCGGGAGCAACGCGGGCGGGACGGTTTCAAAATTTCAACGTATTAAACTATTTAGCATTAAGGCGAATAATAAAGTTCATCTATAATACTGAAACGTGCTCGATTACATTGCGTGAAGTCGATTAGCTCTACACCATTTAGTTTTCTCAAAAGAAATACCCACAAAGCGACCTACTTCTCGATGGGATGGCACACTTAAAATTTTTCAAATAATTATTATGTTACCACAGCGACAGCGGCTCTTTATGCAAAATAGAAATGTTTTTCATGGATTGTAGAAAGTATAAATAATATAAAAATTGATTTGGTTCCTTAACGTCTATCTCGTCCAAGCAATTTCTTCATGAATGCAAAATGTTACCACAGCGACAGCGTCTCTTTAGGTAAAATAAAAATGTTTTTCATGGATTGTAGAAAGTATAAATAATATAAAAATTGATTTGATTCCTTAACGTCTATCTCGTCCAAGCAATTTCTTCATGAATGCAAAAAGTTACCACAGCGACAGCGGCTCTTTATGCAAAATAGATATGTTTTTCATGGATTGTAGAAAGTATAAATAATATAAAAATTGATTTGGTTCCTTAACGTCTATCTCGTCCAAGCAATTTCTTCATGAATGCAAAATGTTACCACAGCGACAGCGTCTCTTTAGGTAAAATAAAAATGTTTTTCATGGATTGTAGAAAGTATAAATAATATAAAAATTGATTTGATTCCTTAACGTCTATCTCGTCCAAGCAATTTCTTCATGAATGCAAAAAGTTACCACAGCGACAGCGGCTCTTTATGCAAAATAGATATGTTTTTCATGGATTGTAGAAAGTATAAATAATATAAAAATTGATTTGATTCCTTAAGGTCTATCTCGTCCAAGAAATTTCTTCATAAATGCAAAAAGATCCGCAGTCTACGAAAGACAGTTTGATCTAAGGTGTTAACTATAATAAACTTAACAAGGTGTTCATTTCGAGAATAGATTTCCGACGAATGTTTCGTTGTGATGCGCCGTCCGACGGGCGCGAACGCGGAAACGGACGCATCGTACGCGCTCAACTTTTCGGGCCACTCCAATTGCGCGTCGCCGCAGTTGAAGCACTATTAAGCACGGGGCCGAAATCACCGTGACTCGTTAAAATGATTTGTTGGCCGCGCCAGTACCGGTAAACTGCCATTCGCGGCAATGGAAAAAGGTAAATGCATTGTTAACGAATTTTCAGTGATTCCGTGATTTTCGCGCCTGCAGCGAAAGGATCGCGCGGCCGATTTTAAAAGTCCGACGATGCTCCGGAGTGTGTTAATTGCGAGCTAAAAGTGCTTAACACTGCAGCCAACGTGATTAGTATTTTCAATCCGAAGAATGCTATTAACTAAATGGGTAAAATGGCTTAAAGACCGTCTGACTATTACTGCGAGCTCGCTGTAAATAAATTATAATTTTCTCGAGCAAGCAGGACCATGCTCCAAATTTGCTTCCGACAGTATACACCAATGAAAATTCTGAGCTCTCGGCGCTTTTCGAACGTTTCCGCGTGCAGTTTCGTTTATTTTCCAGTTTCCAGCGAGCTGAAAGAGGAGAACGGAGGTGGTAGACGCGTAAAATTCAGAATTCCCTTTCGAATCTTCACGGTATCGTCTTGAAACAAGGGATAGACGGTCTCGTGAACAGGTTGGATGAAATTATTCGCGATTTCCCTCCGCTGTTTAACCTTCGTGCTTGACTTACCCCGTTACGGCCGAGGGCTGGGAACGTCGACCAAGAGTTTGGACGAGGAACGGAGGCTGGGCTCTCTCTCTCTCTCTCTCTGTATGTTTGTGTGTGTGTGTGTGTGTGTGTGTGTGCGTGAACCGTCGAGCGTACTGACACGAAACAACTGCGTCGAGATTTCAGGGTGAAGGACTGTACGTTTAATGGGTCTACCTTTTTAAAACGGAGAATGAGCTTGATGTCGCGTTTCACGGGTTCGTTTAGTTTCTCCACCCTCCCCTCTCGTCTGCCTGCGTTCTCCTTTTGCTCAACATCGCTCAAACTGAAGCACCCGCGGGAAAAAAACTCCCCTGTGAACATCAGCTTTCTTGCCCTCTGCACCCTTTCTCGTTCCTCGGATTCACAACCCTCGAGTTTTAATCATTGTGTCGCTGGGGAATTCCTGTGACACTTTACCGATGGCTTATACCAATTTACAAGAATTTCTGTTTTTCTTGCGGATTTCAATAGAAAGCTCAAGAACTACGTATACTCTGTAAACGTTCTGATTATATTAACATAATATTAGATGTATGCAAAAGTGTTTTTTTAGTTGTTGATAGTCGAATTGTCAACTTACAGAATATTCATACCACGAATGTAGACGGCGGTATTTCGAATGTGAAACGTTCCAAAATATTGATGAGTGTTGGTTATACGTACCGCGGCCTCGGAAGTTTGACGCAAGAATAAATTGGGAACTAAGTAAGATGGCGAAACGCACGAGGAGGCTCGCTCTGCAGTTCGGATACACATGTCTGAAACTCTGACTAACAATTTCGCCAAACGTACAAGACAGTAAAGTTTCGAGCATATCCCTCGTGGAGAGAGGATCATGACCACGAATTTAACGTATGCAGTTTACGTGATGTGTCTGCTAATAAATTCGGTACAAACTTTTGCTTTATCACCTGAAAACGAATCGCTTCGGAACGTGATCGTATTTCTGCTCTGCTGGTATTATGTACCAAAATTATGTTTGTTTTCGGTGGCTAAGAACTGCAGCATAATAATAAATGCTCATATGAGATTTTCTATAAACAAAATAGCATAGAAAAATTTTAAAAAGAATTAGAATTTATATTATTAGAAAAGATTTATATTATTAGAATTTATATTATATCAGAAAAGAATTTTTTAAGAAAAATAGAATAGTTTTCTAAATATACGTACAAAGAAGTGAAGAAACATCGAAAAGAAATCAATTAAAGAGGATTGTACTTGAGGGGTCTATCGAATAGTATGAAGAAAAATCAATTCGGTTTAGGGGCACGTATATATGGCGACTTTATCCGGCTATACTCTTTATTATTTTTGTACGGAACAATTCATGAAACTTTCATTATTTTTACTTGACAAAAATCACACGCGGCCTCGAAAATCAGAGCACCCTCTTAAGGAGGTAGACTCGTTTCATTAATAATTTGCATTATTCAGCAGCATGTAGCTGTCGCAGCTATATGAAAATAGCTACATGCGCAGCCGTGTGCTTCCAAATAGTGCAAATTACGCCTCGTGAACGTAAAAATAGGACTTTTGATGGCGATCGCGTCCTAGATCGATCTTTCATCCAGCGTTTGTCGGCTACTGAAAAACTCCATCGCGAGTCTAGAACCTTAAAATCGAAGACAGCGAGCCGTAAACTAGAAAAGCCGCGTCGGGACAGTTTGTTTGAAGAAAAGAGATAGGTATTAGCGAATTGATGGTTCCCGGTTCGTCGTTTCTTATCGTCACGTAGCAAGGGCTTCCGTCTCCGTAAATCCTCGACCCCGATGGTCGTTCGCATACGGGATATGACGAAAGTTTCTAGACTGCTAACCGATTTCGGGACTTGTCACCGGAGTTTACAATATATATTCCCGTCTCTTCGCGGGTAGTTTCCATCCAATTTCTGTATATACCCGTGCTCGTTTCCACGGGACACGGGGACACGGTTAGGTTCCTCGACACCATGATCGCCGGCTGTCCCCGTTCCGTGTAACGAAATTCAGCTGACAGTCACGAGTCTCGAATGTCCTTTCGCGACAGAATCGAATTGCACGCGATTCCCGTCGCCTGCCGACGATTTCTCAAATTATCCGTCCTCCCACGACGTTCAACAACCTTCTCTCTTCTCTTCTCTACCCTCCCCCGTCACCCGCGTCTCGATCCCTGCGCAACCTCCCCTCGCCGCCCTCTTGTAATTTTAACGTCCGCACCGGAGCGGACGGAAATTGGAAGGCAAATATCCGGGACCCGATCCGTCGCGTCCCACGCCGATGGACATTTGCATTGCATTCCGCTTCTTTGTAAAATAAGTCTACGTCGTCCGCCAACTGTTTTCTGAAATAACAGTTGCCCCTATGCGAGACTGCCCGGAACAGACTCGCTTTGTAATGCGCTGCAACCCCCCCGTGTACGCCAGGTGTCGTGTAACTCGCGGTAGAATCCCGAAAGGGATGATTCTGTTAGTTTCACCCCTGACTTTCTCGATTGTGGAAGACTCGGTGTTGGTTTGCTCGGAAATCGAAAATCCGGTTTGAAAATTCAACGAACACTAGGGGGGAACTGGCTGGCGCCATGTTTTCACCATGCAAACATTTTAATTGTGCTTATTACAAAGATTACATTCCTTCCAGAACAAATCGCATCTAGTTACGCAGATTACAAGAATCATTTCCCATAAATGTCTAATCGGAATAATGTCAAGTAGCACTTCCTAGTATGAACAAATCATTCCCTGTACTGTTTAATCAATTAGTTCATACAAACAGAAATAATTCTCCAATTGCGTTCATCGCGAAGATAATCATCCGTCAGCGACGCTAATTGTTTAGCGTTCCACTTAACCGGGTTTCCATGCATTAAGGAAATTATTTTCCACGAACCTACGACTGTGTGTCCATTCACCGAGTACTTTGCTGGGGGAGGAGGTGATGTCCGAAAAGCCCATTTGCCGTCACAATCAAAGCGTCAACATCGTTCGCAGACGCGAAGAAGTTCAAACAACCCGTCAGACAAAGGAATAGAGAGAGAGATAGAGAGAGGGAGAGAGAAAGCAACGTAGGCCCCGGACAGGCGAATAAACTGAATACATTAAAAACTCCCCTTTGCTCGTTGCTAACGAGGACGCTTAATGAAAACCCCTTAACGCATACTTAGAGCCAAATTGTTCCACTTTCACTTTGTAGTCGCAACCGGGCGCACGCGTTCCTTGGGAAATCGCGGTTCAGCCTCATCGTCTCATTCCAGAGAATAATTGAAACTGCACCGCAGACCTAATATTCGCGAGACAAAGGATAATTGTGCGTTGAATTGTGAATCAAGCGGTTCCCCAGAAATTAGATAATTTGACAGGCTATCCATTATCTTGAACATAAACGGCAAACCTTGGCTCCGAGCGTCTCGCGATGCATATGAAACATCCTGCCCGGGATTACTGTACACGAAAAACCATTCGAGACTCGTCCGAAGATCGTGCCGTGCACAAGCAGAGCTGCAATTTAGCTGCAATTTCAGGAATTAATCATTGGGCGAAGACAATTATAAAGACGATGGTTGAATTTTAAGAGCACCGATTCCTTCGGGTGAATTCTTGATATTTCATCGGAATCATTTCTTTCTCCATCAATGGAAAATATCGCTCGTGGAAATCGAGCGGTTCAAGTATCGTCATGATCCAATAAAAATCTGCGGTATAGGCTAATAATGTTATTCCATATTGGGCATGCAATTGGTCGCGTTCCTCCATTTTCGCGGAGCTGTATTCGCAACCACAGAATTCGCCATCGCAGCCATGGTAATTTCGTTCGCGAGCCAGTGAAGCACTTTCACGAATACCGCGAAGCTGCTTTGGAGCAGCTCACCTGCTGTTTGGCTTTGGGAACCCCTGTTGAACTCGGATTCGGTGGATACTGTAGATAGTCCTGGCCAGTTGCGCACGGCTTAAACCAAACGCTGCGCAAATAACTTGTATCAAAGGCAACGAATCATTTTCCCAAAGCCTGCACGCGAAACGCGACGAAACTCGTTCACCACCCTTGAACAGATTAGCGCAAACGATAATCGAGTTCCTGCGGACCTTCCTCGACTATCCGGTGGCCGGAACGATGTCTCTTCAGAGGCATTCTCATCCCTCGAAAAATTCACCCTCGCTCAAGTCCCTTTTTAAGCTGGCATTCATCGCACTAAAATAAATCGTACTTTCCTACGAATTTATTACGGATAAACCGATTGCCCGTGAGTAATCTATATAAATAAAAATCAAATGCTGCTCGATGGTAAGCGATTTGGTTATGTTTTTTTTTTAAATGTTCGTAATAGTCCGAATAAGATTTTAGAGGGAAAAAATTGGAAAAGTTGCCGGGGAAATGTAAAATTCGGGAAAAATCAAAAGTGCTTTTTGAATCATATTTTAATACAACAAGAAAAACGAACGTCGCTTTCAATCAATATTTCAATAGGCATTTACATTATCTTAGAAAATAATTAGAAATTTGGACAGGACAACGACATACTGTTTTATTTTTTGAAATTATATAATGCCGGAGCTATTCTATATTGCTTAGCACCATGTCCGAGAGTAGTTAGCTCGTCTGACTGCTAGAAATTCGACGGAAAGATCTTTCTTTTTTTGCTGGCTGTCATTTTAGGAACCGGACGGGTCCGAAATTTTTGCCGCGGGTTAATCGGTCGGTAATTTCACGAGGAACGAGCACGCGACCGGGTCTGGTCCGACCCACGATCGATAGCTCTCTATGTTTGAAAAATCAAACACGCCCGATGGGGTGAGCTGCACGGTGAAATATGCAGGTTAACGAGGCTTTAAAATTGCGGAGCCTAGCCGGCCGTGCTGCACGCGCCGCTCGCCAATTTAAGTGTAAAATATAAATGCAGAAGCTAAGCAGCATTACGAAATTGCTGGTCTTCAGTTATCGGTCCGGTGACCGGACCGTTGCCCGTAGCATCGATACACAAATTTTTTTGCAAATCGCCTGCTAATCTGCAGCTGCACGAGGACAAATTGCTCTTCCTCGTCGCTCGCTTTTAATCATTCAACGTGGTCGTTTGCCGGTGCAATGAATTCTTAAGGGGCGGTAGAATCTTTAGATATGTCGGGGATGATGATACCTGTTACGTGTGTCGTGTACGTTCGTTCCGACTAAACGGGTTTTGGAGGAAACCGGGTCTGCTTTGGCTAAATTTGGTGGGATGCTCCAGTTTTGCTAAAAGTAGACCGTAATATCCGAATGCAAATTTCTACCTGTGCAGCCTGCTTCCGATGAAGGTATTTTTACGACTAAAACACTTCTTGTACAACGATTGAACACCCAGCGTAATAACAACTGATTTCATTCGTAACATTATGCGTTTTATACTATCTGTCAGTATATAAAATTATTCGATCGGCGGTGTTCATCAAAGAACAAAATTCCGTCCATTCGCCGGGAACGAACCGTATAAAATATTTAGTAGAAGAATGAATTTTACATTCGCATAACTTCAACCATGGTAACAACGGAAAGCCACCGCCCTCCCCACGTTTCACATATTACCGCGAGAATCGTTAGAAGAATTAAATTAAAATTTACAGCCGGCGCCTTGTCAACACGCGATCGTACGATTTTATAGCAACCGCGTTTATGACTGTATTCTCTCGCGAAGGGTAAATGCATCGACGCTTTTATGTAGAAGACAGTAAAAATCTGCGAATATGATATTCGAGGATTATGGAGCGTAAAGATGTCTCGAGAGACGTTGTGGGGGAGAGGCAAGCTTTAATCAGCCGAAGAACTAAAATATTAAAATCACTCGAAGAACGAGACTGTAGCACCGATAATGGCGGAACACTTCGATGGGAAGTTTCGATTTTGATGTGTGAAATTTTGTCGACCTGTCTATACATGCAATCCTGCCGATTCTCATAACGGAAACTACCAGATCCCTCTCCTCGAGGATCGTAATTTCCATAAATCGTAGGTCCTCCACGTTGCGCCCGTAATTTTTGAAATATCCTGCGGCCATACACAAGCCAGCCAGCTGCTCGACTATTCCGGGTCATCGATCTTCAGGATGGTAACGACATTTTATGCGCACTGGTCTCTCGATTGGGTATTAACTTTTTTTTTTTATCGTCGGTTGTCTGAGATACGGTCGAGGTTGCATATGATAATACATGGTTGATGAAATTTATCGGTGACGCCGATATTACTGTCGTTGAGCCGACCACCTCCGTGTGTACCGTCTATACTGGTAAAAAGGGGGTCAAGCTGGGTGTATACGGGAAAATCGAGTGCTTTCGGACGGCTCCGAGATTGAAAATGCTGTCCGAATGAATCGGAAAATGTCGATACGTTCGGTATTGTCGAGGTTCTTGTTGGGTCTCGGGCTTACAGAATTTTCCCGGGGAGAATTTTATGAACGAGACCGGCTTGGCTTAACCCATTGTAACCTTCTGATTAGTGTACTTTCTATCGTGGCTATTAAAACATTCCTCGTTACTGCTCTAGCAACAACGGACATTACACTACTCTTGCAAAAGAAAGAAGAATCTAATATAATTATAAGATATAATACAAGGAGGGTAGAGTAAGATGCGGAAATTCAGAAAATTGGAACAGATACTGGCTGAAGGAAGAGGCAAGAGGATGCGACCTATGTGGGGACAAGTATGGAAACCTAGAGCATTTGACAAGGGATTGCAGGATAATGGGGGAAATAGATAGAAAGGTTGAAGAGTGGTTGGAGAAGTTGAGGAAAAAAAAGAGAGCATAAATAAACCAAAAAGAATACCAAACAAAAATGCAAAAATTAGGGAATGGGGAGGGCAGCAATAAGTATAGAATTAAGCGGGTTAGTGATAATTAGGATACTAAAAGAGTAGAACAGGGTAGAAATGTGTGAGATATAGAAATGAATGAGAGAAGGTATGAAACGAATGTGTGAAATAAGATAGTTTTGTATAAATAGGTTAATGTAAACCAAGTCATATTTTCTTAGCTGTAAGGCTGAAAATAAAGCAATTATTATTATTATTATTATTATAAGATATAATACAAACAATATCTTTATGTAGAAATTCTACAATGATTGATTTATTGTACTTCAAGTATTATATAATCCTTAATAACACTTTCTCAGAACTATTCAATTAAACAGCGAATACTTTTTCGAAACTTACTGTGTCCTAAATATTTCCTTACGTCGATCGTAGAATTGTTAATAACAAATACAATAATGTTATCGGCGCACTGGTTCGATCAGTTGTTATTCAAAAATACTGTTTGCAAATTACCACATTAATTTCAACGTTTCAAGAAATAGTTTCGTCTGTAAATTATTAAACGTTATTCTGTTTTACTGTGTAAACTAACACCTACTTGCTTTGTGAAAAAGAAACATTATTAACTTCATAGAATTATTGAAACACGTGTTGATGCCAAGCCGGTACATAATACAATGAAACAACCTGTTCACTGTGTTCTTATTTGATTATTTACGCTTTCCTATTAAATATGGCCGGGTGCTTCTTTCTTTCGCACAGCAGTGTATACACGCTGTTTCTTTATTCAGGATTTGTACTCTTAACTTTGCACTCGAAGGTAAAACGAAATGGTCCGTCGAGCCAGAGAAGGAAAACAGGAAAAGTTTAATTCGGTCGTATTTGCATTCGCAGAATTAAAGTGTGACTCGATATGTATTACATAGGTGGACAGATAATATTCGACAGGATTCGCACGTACGTGGGTAAATACTACCTGTCGCCGGGCGCATGTAAACGTTTACGCCTTTGGAAATTGACTAAGTTTCGGTGGTAGGGGGATGGTGTACGGCCAGGGAGTGAATTGCACGGCAATTTATAGCCACGCTATTTAATAACCACTCTCGACGTCGACGTCGACGTCGTCTAAACCACCCTCCACCCCCTCCGGAAACCGGGGCTGGTCGCCGTGCTCGTTGGAATCGTTACGGGCTCATTTTCAGATTTCATTTCCGGCCGTGTAAATCCCGAGTGCTTGGAAGCTGCGGATTTACCGAGCCCCGGCCATTAAGCTTGCAATTTTTTCTTCGCGGAGAAGCATCGATTAACGACGGACATTGTCCGGGAACCCACTAGCCTGACTTCGATATTGACGGACATTCATAGTGCTATCGATCCACGATTCCTCGACAAAGACCCCTAACAAGTCCTCGAATTAAGCGGCTTCGTTAGCACTGTGTTTACTTTATTATTAATACACGATTATCGAGATTGCACCGATGCATTTATCAGGAATTATTCAATACATTCTTCTTTTTCGATTAACTCGCCGCAAAGAGAGAGAGACTCGCGTGTACTTTCTCGAATAAAAATTTCTTGAATGCCCTTTCACAACTAACAATAAGAAGAGAAAAAAATATCCCGGGATTGGTATCGATCCCAATATCGAGTTCCGATTACCTCCGTGCGGACGTTTATACCACTGATCTGTTCAAGAATCAGAACGAGGTTGCGACTAATTTAACGAGCCGTGTGACTCGGACGTAAAATAGGGTGAGCAAAAGAGAAAGAGAGAGAGAGGGAATTTCAACAAGGCAGGACCAAAGTCGCACCAATTAAATAACCATTTCGACTTAAACGGGTTACAACGGCTGGGTCATGTTTTACAATATTTATAGCTGAATAACGCAATACGACGGAGAGGGAGATTGGAGGGAAAGGTCTTTATCCACGAAACTATTAACAGTTCCGTAATGACTTAACACCGAGATCGAATCGACTTCTACCCTTAGGTACTCTCTGTCTGACCCAGTACAACTTGATTGCTATCTAATTTCTCTGTGCGATGATTATCTCTCCGGATATTTGGCTGTGACTCGCAGAAGGCGTTGAATTTTTTAGTAATCTAGTTTGGGGTGGCTCCGGTCGTTTTCGGCTGTGCCAGGGCTGGTTTGTCAGGTAATTTGGAAACATTATGTGTGAAGGATTCATTCAATAATTCTCTACTTCAGTAAGGGTCAATTTATACTATTTATATATTTGAATGTACGTGTTTATTGTACTATCCGATCGTATCGGCACAGACACGCACATTGGAAAGTAAATAGAAAAGTAAATCAGTCTTAATTTAAGCAAACCCCGCCGCTAAAGTGTTTTTTGTATTTAGGATTTATCTAACAATAAATTCCCTCTGCGCCGCTATCTCTTATATCTGGTTTCTCTTACTCTTCGACCATCAAGAAACGGTCTTGTCGAAGGTAGACGTTGAACACGTTTTCTACTCTTAGCTTGTTGAACTGAACCCCTTGAGTGAGAAGCTTCTTCTGTACTCTCATTTACTGAATAAACTCTCTACATCGAGTTTTGATATTCCTGTACTACGAATCATTGGTATTGCTTTATTTCATAACCTTGTAGAAACGCCGGCACCTCTGGAAATATTCCCTGTGCCATCTAATACTATTTGGTTGGGTTGGATTTTTATAAAGTGTTGTCTAATTTATCATTCAAATTTGTCGCCATGTATGATGTCGAAATTCCATTGATCGATATCGATCAACCAATCATAGAACGTTCTTGTCCTAGAATACACATGTGTTTTCAATGCCCAGTTCTCACATGGTTCAGTTCTTTTTTTTCTTATTTTACGTCGCTTTGTGAACTCCTATTTAGGAGTTATTTCGCGACGGGATTTATAGTTTTTATAAGGTAGGTTCCGAACCACCTTCATGGTTCAGTTACTTATTCACCATCATGAGTTAAAGTTCGCTGTCTTCGTAACTCGTTAATTATTCTTCCTTTAATTTCTATTTTGTCGCAACAAGTATGTGCTTTCTTTTTCGTTTTTTTTTTTTTTGGCTGTGTCCCAATATTTTGTTTCAAGTATTATTATTTTTATTTGGGTTTTTCAGACGCAAAAATGTCTCTCTTGATAATGATCCACATTGGGATCGAAACGTTGAGAATGTGCTAATTATTTGCAAATTTGTTTCTGTTTATTGATCGAACTATGCGCCGAAAGCGATGTTAACCCTCATCCGTACCTGGTGTTAATTGGACACAATTTTTCCCGAAATAAGTTACACTGCTCTGTTATTTGTGTACGTAAAGCCCGAAACTTCGCACCTTTAATTTTTTAAATGCGAAACACATAAACGAAAAACCTAAGATGTAAATGTTAACTCATCGGCTTTCGGATAAAAAAAATATCAAAAAATAAATGTTTATCTTGTTATGTCAACTATATTTTACCAGTGTGTCAATTTGACAGCGAGGGACAGATTCGGTTCGTGAAATGAGGGACGGATGAGGGTTAAATAAATATAAATAAAACATTGTAGAATTATCAACACAGAGAAATCCAAAGAATCGAAAGCTGTACCGACAAAGTACTTGAACGTCGCACACCAACGAAAGGAAACGAAGCAACATCGAGTCCCCATCACGAAGACGACTCTTTCGATCTGGCTGCGCGGGCGAGGCTCAGTTTAAGAAAGTTTCGGGCATACCTCCGGGCGGACACCTCGCACGATTACCCCTTTGAGCCAACTTCTGTCGAAGCAGAACGTTTAATCAAGTTGACAACTTTCGTAATCACGCCGGTAATACGGCCGAATCGCGCGTAGGCCGAAGTTGAACGTACCCGTCGCAGCCCCGTTGAATAACGATGCGACGATTCGGTAGGGCGACGCGACGGTGTAATTAGAAACCTGGACTCGGACAAAAAAAAAGAAAGAAAGGAGGACACCTAACACCGAGAGATTGCTGCTGGTGTTGCTACCAAGCTAGATACCTACGTTAACATGTTCGTTTAGCCTGTCGAAATAGAGCAGAACGCTTTCGATCCTCCTGTCAGCCAGGCCAATGCAGCTGAATATGGAATTGACGTCGATTTAAGGAAATCGACAGCTGCAGTTTATTACACGTCACTCAGCTCCACCGCAATTATGCAACGGAAGAGACGCGACCAACGTTTCACACCTGCGAATTGCTGTTGCCAGCAGAAACTAACGTAAGTCCAGGTCCGAGTCCGGGATCATAACTCGGGCGATTAAGTTTGATGCTGTTTCTGCTTGTTTGATCAAGAGTCATTTTTATTTCCAGTCGGAACTGTTGATTTTAGATGATTTATGAGATAGATAGTTGTTGGATTTACCGACGTTTTCAAAATCGCCTCTACTTGTATCTATCCTTGAAGTAACCAAAGACAGTATTAACAGCTGCAAGCCAGATGTGTCATAAGAGGGTCTTCCCTTTTTTTTTTATTATTAAGAGATGAGAAACTGGCCGCAGCCAGCGAAAAACTCATCTCCGTGATTAAATCCCTTCACCTCCTAATAGTCCAGCGATACGGATACGGGGGCCTTTTTTTTGTTTAAGGGCGGTGGGGGAATGCTCTTACGCACACCCTCCCCTACGATGTTGTTCGGGGAGGGTAGTGTGGGACTCGATTCCACCCTCTGATGGAATTGGATGGATTATCATTACTTTATAAGTATTCTATCGCCTATACCCACTAAACCCCCACCGCCCAGGTCCTTTTGACCTTCTCCTCAACCTTGTTAGACGCATATAACATCGGCACCGTATCGCTGTTCGCATTTCATGGTGCCGATGCGTCCCGAAACTACACCTGTTCTTGGCTTATACGGATACGGGGGCCTACTTTTCGTATTTCTACCCGTATCCGGTTGACGCATCAACACTGGATCAAAAACCGGCGCTAAGGACATATTCATTTCCAATAAGAGGGTCTTCCCTGGAAAAACCCCGACGCACCAGGCTAAGCAATAAAAATTAGAAAGCACGGTGTAGCGTGTAGACAAGGACCCTGTATCCTTGTTCTATAGTTTTGGTTTTTGGGCTTGCATTGCTGTGGATATTTTTCGCAGGCCAATCTGCTGCAGATCCTCTTCAAGGAAAGCCGTTTCGTTCCGAGCCGTGAAATAAAGTCTTGTTTTTATAAACGTTATCTCTGACTTAGTTTAATCGGCACCCCATTCCCAACAATAGTTTTTTATTATTGTTTTAGACTGTAGATTTTATACTTTTACGACGAAAATGGGCGCAATACAAAATATTCGAAATTTTAGAAAACATTTGAGAATGTTATCGCATTCGAATTAATTCTAAGGGAACGTATTACGGTGAGTCAGAAGATAGAGTTGTCGAACGGTCCATTGTCTTTTTTCGCTATTGTTGAAACGTAACTCGGAAGCGTGTCTTGCAAGTGCTTGACTCTTGAGACGGTCACCCATTAGAAAAGGGAACAATAGATCCACTCCGCAGTCATCCCCGACTATCTCTGGACACTTCCTAAGACACTTCCTGTACACAAATTCTTCTACTTTGTTCCATTAGCCTCTACAATGCCCGACAAGATATGCTCAATTAAATAATCATTCTAATTCGCCCAATCAAGGAACCCTGCAGTCCGAGATTCGATAAAATCCCACCACAAATATTCAGCAAGTCTGATCGATAGAATTTGGACTTTTTATGGAAAATAAAAATTGTCTCAATGAATTACAGGATACAGGAGCTACTTAGACATCTTTTCTAACGAGAACACGTTAGTATACGTGCGTTTGATTATCTGTCGAAAATAGTGGGAGCTTGAAGAGTAATTTATTCATTAAAAGGACAATTCGCGAAGAAGATAGGCAGTGCAACAAATTAATCCGCGGTAGGGAAAATGTTCTGGAGTGGCGAGAGAGCTCGGTGGTTGAAAAATCCGCAAGGAGATTACACATTGCCTCATTATCCTCTATAGTGACTGACAATCCTGTGTGGAAAGGACTTTGGCTGACATCCTCGGCTGCCATGTGGTTTTCTTGCCTTCTAACTTGTTCAGTCGACTTCATCGTGGCTTAAAAATGTACATTAAAAATATCATACTACTCGTTCCCACAATTTCAGAAACTCAAGGAGATTTTCTGGATACGTATATTCGCAGAAACACGCACAGAGACAAAAGCGCAACGAATGGTCTTCTAATTATAACGATATCATTAAAAATCCTATTTAACCGAGATCGAGCTAGTTAACGCACGGCTGCTCGAATTTCGCGGAAATAACTGGTTGACGGTCTAATTTACATTGTATTCGGCTCAAATATAAATAATGATTGATGGCTCCCCAGAGTATACGGTGTGAAACTCGCACCATAAAATGCCACTTGAAACTTTCAACTTGTTACGACCGCTTAGAAATTCATTGTCGACGAATCAAAATATTTGTGAACATCGTAAATTCTATTTTTATTTCGCTTCTGGAACTTTTCATTAAATCCCACTTGCCTCGTTTTTTTTTAGTTTAGAAGGCTTATACGTACGGAATTTTGCAGGGACGTTCGATTTATTTAACCTATTTGTTATCGTTGAAAAACTGACCCGTTTAACGCTAATTAAATTTGTCAATTACGGATGGTGCAGTTTCATGGAATATTGTACGCTCTTAAGAAGACCGTATAAAAAAACGCGAATGCCTGCGCGTTCGAAAATATTGAACTATTTGTGTAGCATTCAATTACCGCGATGTGGACGATGTTTGCGCTGTATAATTTTATTGCACGCTTGCGAGATGGTTGTTTGTTTCCATCGTTCTGTCTGCGAAATTAATTAGTAGAATAGTTTGCTGAACTCGTAGATAATGTCTATTGTATAACAGTAACAGTAATAAACCTCTAAAGACAAACAAAAACAAAGAAGTTAGAAATGAAGTGACGCAAGAAATTGAGCTCTGCGTATAAATCATCGAAAGGAAATCGATTTAAAGCTACGGGACCCAGAAATTTTCCAATAAAACGGATTCAAGATCAATTAGCAGAATTTTAACTTCGTCTACATTTCTTTCCCCAGGTCAGGAGAAAATTATCCTAAGGGAAGCGTGAGGAGTGGGGAGACCGGTGGAAACTTTTGTTAGCGAATTATCGTTGTTATTTGCGGGTCGGTCGACTTTGCAAACTGCCGCGGAGTTCAGCGGTTAGGTAGTTTTCTGAGAGCGGCGCGGCGAGGCGCGGCGGGCCGCGGTTTTGGTTCGTTCCTGAAATATTCGGAAAGTTCGCCGAAATTGGCCGCAGTGATCAGCGATAACGATATGCAAAGCTTGCGGGTGTGAAACTAGACGACGACGACGACGACGTTGGGCGTCGGTGATCGTGGAAGCGTTACCGGGTCCGGGCCCGGTAATAATTTCCTCAAGGGTTTGCTGGCTGGATGTAACTGGAAGGTCTGCGGAATTCCACGAACGAGTTTCCGTCGTCGTAATCCGTCTGGCTGACGAGCTACCGCGAAAGAGACAGCAGCCGACGCTAACTGGCAAAAGCGGACCAGAGGACAGGCAAACTGTCCCTTCGTCTTCATTCAAAGTTGCGCTGGTGAGTTTCAGTTTTATTACACGGTGAATACTAAGATATCTCACTTGTGAAGGTACATTCTAAGGTAAACTACACAATGATTGACTAAATTATACAAAATCGTAATTAAAATCTTTTTATCTTTTTTTTAAATATTTAAACGCGCTTAACTTGCTATTATTATAAGCTAATAGAGATTTTGCAGCAAACTCGAACAGTTGTACGAGAAGTAAATCTTTTATTGTAAAATATATTCAGTGGATAACAATCTTCAGTTTTATTACACGGTGAATACTAAGATATCTCACTTGTGAAGGTACATTCTAAGGTAAACTATACAATGATTGACTAAATTATACAAAATCGTAGTAAAAATCTTTTTATCTTTTTTTGAAATATTTAAACGAGCTTAACTTGCTATTATTATAAGCTAATAGAGATTTTTCAGCAAACTCGAACAGTTGTACGAGCCGTAAATCTGTTATTGTAAAATATATTCAGTGGATAACAATCGTAAGACAAATAGTAGTCATTGGTACACTAAGAAGTAAATTATTATATGTTATAAGTAACGTATACGCACTTATTACAGTTGTAGTACAGTCCGAAATTAAGTTATGAAGCGATGCAGTATAACTTACTCGTAACGAAAATTTTAATAAAACACTATTTACACTGCACTGTGGTCATCCGCCGGTCTTACTAGATATACCAGCGTTGCTAACAGTCCATAAATGGAACTCTGTTATGAAACCTTACAACGTAGCTTTGAAATACAAATAAGAAGAAATATAGAATGATTTTTTATACCAGGATTTCTTAATATTTACCGATTAAATGAATAGTGCCAATAACTACTGCAGTGTCAGCAATAGTACGGTTTATCCTACATGTAATTGCGAAATATTGTTTAATCTTTAACGAATACATTCAATAAATATATTATATTTAATAAAATGATAATAATATTTCAAGAATATCTGAAGGAGGCTGAGATGATGAGAAGCTGATACCATCAGATGCTGAGAACAGCCAGGCAACCTGTCCCTCCATTTTTTTTTTTCAGTTTTATTACATATTTTATTTAGCCACCGGTCTGACAATAAGATCTCCCTGGGTGTTATGCTCTTGCAGAGGTGCCGGCGTCATCATGATAAAACGCGTTTTACTGCCGAGATACCCAGCAACCCCTGCACCCACGCCGGAATTAATATTTGCTATCGTTCGAGTACATACCCCGGGATAAAATTTTTTTCGGTTTTATCTCGAAGTCCCGGTGACTTCGACTCCTGTTGCGATAACATTCGTGTATATAAAATGCTGAGGAGGGTTGGGTACGATAAACTGTATCCGGATTAATTGATAAGACGGGGTTTTTTGCGGTTCTCGTGGGCAATGTTACGAGTGGCGAGACATGCAAATGGTTGCGTAAAGATATTTTATGGACGCGAACTGTTTAATAACATTTTTATTGTTAGGCGAAGTTTATTTTCATAAATTTACTTTCATTAAATTATGTTTCGATCACCGTTCGCGATATCTGAGCGAATCGAAACACATCTAAAAAGTTACTTTCCTTTTTCTTTTTCAGACGCAAAAATTTAGTCGCTTGATAATGATCCACATAGGGATCGAAACGTTGAGAAATTTAAATATTTAATTTGCACATTTATTGTTTTGTTTCTAAAGTTGATCGAACCTGGCGCCGATATCATATTTATAATTTATACATCTAAAAAGTGTTTCGTCTACTTCGTAAATTTTGTAAAAATTGTCTCTTGAGCACACAGTTTCAGGGAAAAAATTCCGTGGGTGGACCAGTTGGACAGAAAATGAAATAGAATGGAATTCAATATGAAGTTCAACTGGGTACGCTTCAGTTGTATTTCGAGTACTTCGATCAAGCTTCACGGTCACCGAAAAAAAATATTTTTTACACACCCATAACACCCGCAATACTTTCTCTCGGCTCTATCGGAATCTCTGCTGCGTCCGCAGTTTCCCGCAGATTGGAAGCTATAAAAACCGAGTGTGAGGAAAGATTCTTGGTTTTTCCGATCCGCCGATTGCGACACGCGCACACCAAGAATTTACAGTCTGATTTACACGATCTGGGATCCGGTGAAGCAGATTTCAAACAGTCGTCGCCGGGACGCCGTAAACCGATCACACTTTTGATATACGGATTTTCACCTTCCCCGTTGTTCCGTCTACGTCGACGGCTTTGGGAGTCTGCTTGTATCGTCGTTTCGGAAAGAAGAATTTCCTCTAAACGAATATTTGGTACTTTTGGAACGTCGATATCTTTGCGAAGTCTCAGAAATTTCATGTCTTATTACTGTCAAACGAAAAAGGAATATCGACGAGCTCGATCTTCTTCTAATTTCCTTCTAAAGGTATGATCTCCTTTGCGCGTCTGGACGCAGCGTTTTGCGATCTATACTCCATTCGTCGTAGTTCTCTGCTCTGCCTTCTCGAGCCCACAGGTTGGGAAAAGGTTATGCTAGTGTCACGTCCGGTGGTCCAGCCATTGATAGTAATTGATACAAATAATCATATATACATATATTTCTTAATTTCGTTCAATATTTTCTCTAATAATGTTGCGTGGGAAACGTTAAGAACAAATTATATAATTATCATACGTTATATCATATTCGCGAGCGATAGGAATTAATCTAGAAATAATACGCGTAGAAGAATTACTAGAAATAATATACATATATGATTATTTGTATCAATTACAATCGCTGTTGCTCGTTACTCGGTTTAAACCATGATACCATAAACCCTCATCCACACGACGTGGTACCCGGGTACCTATTTCAAATTCATGCCGAATCGTGCAAAAAATTAACCCGTGTGGACGAGGGTTAATGCGATATTCTTTCTTGGTGTAGACGCAGCGGCTCGCGTCTAGACGCAGTCCTGACGCAGTTCTGGATAACAAAACGCTGCGCGCAGACGCGCAAAGGAGATCGCACCTTAATATTGAATTCAATAGCAGCAAAAGCTCGAGAAGAATAGTCAAGAAAAAACGCGTTTCACGAAGTTAAAACGTTGAAACAAAAATTCCAAAGGAAGTATGTGCAGTACTTAAAACAACGAGCAACGATTTTCCTCATTCACACAGTTCTCTCTAATTACTTCAAGAAGAGCGCTCTCGTTTCACCGACACCCGCAAGCGCCACAATACTAATCCGAAAGCACGATATTCACACAATTTTTCGAACGTAAAAAAGAAACCATTGAGCAAAACGCCACGGGAAAAAATGTGCTTCAAGACGTGAAAACATTTCAGCGAGAATTAAAAGAAAATATTTGAAGGGCTTAGAACAATGGGCGATAATATCCTCGTTTAGGAGACTGTAATTCGAGGTGAGTACTCGTTATAGGGTCTCACCTTTGACGACTAAAACGAGGAGGGACGTATGAATAAATATATTAATAAATAGATTACGAATAAAGTGGAGGTATTCATGAATAAATTGAAGTGGGTAGACGAACGAGCGTAACCGAGTACGAAATACGATGCCAGAGAGAAGGAGAGTATTAGTCTTCTTACTCGTTTGCGGATTCAATTTGAGGTCTTATCGCGAGTCGTTCACGAGCAACCGAAAACCATTCGGTTCTTCCTCTTTGCGAGCCTTTAGCGGATAGTTCTCTCGATACAGTAGCGTGGGGAAGCGTGTTCCACGATTCCACGGAGCAGACCGTTCGATTTATCGCGTATTCCTGGCTGATAAGAAATGAAATACGCCGCGCCGCTACGCCATCCTTACGAGCGTCTCCGGTAACAACATTTAATCTGGCCAGCAGTACGACCTACATTCCCCCCAGCGGACATTAGCGATTCTATCGAGCGTATAAATTCCTGCTGCTTCGGTCCGTATAATTTTTTCAAACCGGCTACCATCTGCTCCATCGTCTCGACGTTATCCAAGATTCGGCAAGCTTGAACACCTGTTGCGATCGACCCGCAACAATTATTTTTCCGAATCCATTTGAAAGCACCATTTATTTCCTCTCGCACTTGTCAGCTCATCTCGGAGCTCCTTCGGTTAACCAGACTATAAACGGTGCCCTCTTCAACACTCGTTCTACAATTACTGAGCAAGGCTCCTTCAAGGGCACTCATTATTTTCAAAAATTCTTTAACCCTAATAAATCTCCCTGGTTTACTCAAGATGTCTTCTTTAAAAGGTGCTTTATATCCACTGTTAATCGTATCAGGACTAATCCTTATAACCTAGCTGCCTCTCTGCATCGTGTAAATATTATCGATGATCCCAGTTGTAAGTGTAACTCAGCCTCTGAGGACTTGGATCATGTATTATGGCAGTGCTGTTTATACGACTCCCAAAGAATTAAACTTAAAAAGCAGACCTCTTCTTTGCAGAACCAAATGTCAAAGCCTGTGAATTTATCTTTCAGTTTTTAAACGACTGTGATCTGCATCTCTAGTGGTTAGTCATATTATAAATGTAATCAAACTGTAAAACTAGTGTATCTTTGTTAAAGCTGAAGTAAACCTACAAGTTTCAGTGGCTCAATAAAAAAAAATGGTACCCTCGAACAGTAAAAGCGGGTCTTCCATGTCTGATGTAGTTTTTACTCGTGTCTGTTTCATTTTCAGAAATTTATAGAAAAATCAAAAGTGCTAGAAGCGATAGAAAGAAGTAGCTTAGAATATTGAAAATTGTCTGAACGATTAGAAAATGTTGTCAACATTCTGTTATGTAAGAAGGATGGCGAAGCGAATAGATAGAACCATGCTCTAATATATGCGAAACTGTTTGTCGCGCGTGGCACGGTTCCGATCCGTTCAACTTGCGAAATGATACTTCTTCTCCACTTTTCCATTTCCATTTCGATTCTCGTACGCGATACAACTTCTTTCCGTTTCCATCTCTACTTCGAGAGAGATTTTTCTCGGCTTCCTCTCAATATGAAGAATCGCTTCCATAACGCCCCCGTTCTGTATTACC
This sequence comes from Lasioglossum morio, assembly GCA_916610235.2. Lineage (NCBI taxonomy): Eukaryota > Metazoa > Arthropoda > Insecta > Hymenoptera > Halictidae > Lasioglossum > Lasioglossum morio. The sequence continues at coordinate 5,332,159 of OU744330.1, read as the reverse complement.
TTCTGCTCGCATGTACTGTTTCATTACTTCCCTTACGTAATCGATGATCGTAGCTTTATTGTTGCGCCCGGTGTTATTGTCTGCGCACAATATCCACATCGGCTAATTTCGGAATTCGTTCCACCTCAAAACGTTACATAAATTATTCCGTGCGGTGCGAGCACCGCGTGGAAATTCTATCTCTGCGTTAATTTATTTAGCATTATATAGTTGCGCGAGAGAGATTCTAGAACAATATTTCAAATATTTCTGCTTTCCACCTTGAACCAACAAATTCTGTTTCATTTATAATTTAATATTTTCAGGGAGCGAGTTTTATAAGATAAAAAGGTTAAAAAAATTTTAAATATATTTTTAAAATCTCTACTTGAACACACGGCAAATATGTGCCTCGAAGAAGGGTTAATCAAACGACTATAACTTCGAACATTTTTCCACGAAAAAAACTCCTGCGTGTTTTCCAAAACGAGCATTAATAAACCCAAATTCCGTACGGAAGGTGTCCCATGATTTCAGTCTTCAACAAGCCGCCATTGTTCCCGTGGATAACGTGTCCACGTACTCCGTTCGAGTAAACAGACTTGTAAATTTTAATCCTGTTCCGTTGTAGCAGCGTTTCTCGCGGGCCGTCCGAGGGTTTGACAAAACAACTGCGTAAAGTGTCGTCAGCGGAGCGTCGTAACCGGGCGAAATGCGGTCCACGTACAAAAGCAGCCAACCGCCGCGCCGGAAGTTACTATCCGTTTTCCCGGGCGGTTGGCTGCTCTTTTCGCGAAGGATCAACCGAATCACCATTTGCCAGACCGCTGTAAAACTGTCGGGGAATCTGCTTGATCCCGTAACGCGCCGCGAATAGAACAGAAGAGAAACCTTGCGCGCCCCTGAGAGAACTACGGGTTCCACGGGGAATGAGGGAGGGGGGGAGGGGGATTGGGGATGGGGAAAAGCTTCGAGGGCGCGAAGAACAATGGGAAAATCGTCCACCCCCCGCGTAAAGGCGGCACTTTGCTCCCCACGGGAGTGAAAGCTACTTCTTCTTCGCGTACGTACGCGCGCAACTGCCTTCGGGGAAAATAAAAGCAGCCAGCCAAGCAAGCCGACGCTTTATCGTTCGAACTGTAATCACGCACGATCCTCGGCAACTGATACGCTTGCCACGCTGCTCCTCGACGACACTCTGCGTATACCTTTGGCCACCCTTCCGACACGCTCCCGCGGAATTAGGCCAACTGCAGATTAATTTTATTAACCCCTCGGGTCGTTAAGACGCTTTAAAAGCGCCTTCTTTCATCCCTCGAGGGGCGCGTTGGATCGGGCCACTTTTCAGAATTTTTCTGAAGGGAACGATTACATGTACAAATTTTTCACTTTCTCGATTTGTTCATACGTATTTCAAGAATATGCAGGACTTTTTTCGTGCTACGATATTACTTTAATCACACCGTTTTTACGAACGGCCTGAATTCTTTGTGAAAAGAACATACTAAAAAAAAAATGACAAAGCTCAATCGAATTGAAAATGGAAGCTGAGAAACGTCCGGTCAGCGGGATTCCTAATATTTGCGTAACGCGTCCACGTTCGTCCGAATAAAATTCATCAGCCGCGTTGAAAAACGCGAAGCGATCTAATATTTCACGGTCGTATGCGTTCGACCGATCCATCTCGCGGGCTTCACGGTGGCTTCAATCTGTAAAACGTCTCCCGGCCATTAAAAAGTCTCATAGCGGCGACGCAACAAATTCGTCGCAATTTATTACGGCTCGCGTACTCTGAATTCCGGTGAAAGCCGCGTGCTGCGCCGCCGCCGTGCCGCGCCGCACCGGTGAAATTACTTAAAGAACGAGCCGCGGCTTTCACCTGTGATGGATCAGTTCAACGGTTCATTGAATTCCAAATGGAAAGGCAGACCCCGCGTACTCGCGGCAGCATGAAAATAAGGTAGCCCGTTTTCGAGGGCCGTTAACGTTCGTCTTATCTTATCCCCGGCGAACGGAATCGTTAACGAAGGACCTATTCCAGCGTTTTAAAGCTGTACACTCATTGCCGCGCCTTGTAATTGGTCCGAGGGAAAACGCGAATAGAAAATCGGCGAAGAGGGAAAGAGACGGCCCCGGCCGCGAGATAACAGTTAATTAAAACGCGACTGCCACGCGGTGTTTTTCGTCGTTAAGATAATGCGTCGAAGAAAAACGAAGCCCGCCTTGCCAGTGAATCGTATCACTGTTTTTACCTGGTGTAATAACGTGAAATTCTTGAGCGATAAATGTGAAAAATTGAGTGACGCTAAAACGGTAGTTATATTTAAAGTTTTTTTAATATTTAAATTTATTTATAAATATCTTATCAAATTCATCGATAAATTATAAAATCTGTTAATATACCAATTTATTTTCTACGATTTATGCATTCGAAACTGTACGTAGGGAAATATATTAATGTTTAAAATGTATGGAAATGTACTAGTTTCTAAATTTATTTTGATTTATTAATATTTCAATTTATATTTTTTAGCACTCGGCGAAAGTGTCGTCAAAATGAACTTAACAATAACGGATGAGAAATTAAAATTAATTAGGAAGTAATTTGAATTTAATCTTTGTATTGTCGTCTAGGGAGGAAGGCGACCATATTGTTTTGAGATCGCTAACGAGTCTTATTCAGATTTTCTTTCCTTTTCTCGCAGATTGAGAAGTACAATAATGCAAGAGTCATTATTATAATGACGTTATGGGTGTATATAATGCGAGCCCGATTCTAGTGACTTCAATGCACGGTGAGATTGTTCATACGCATTTTATGTGAATCGCATTTCGTACATCATCGTTTCATTAATATTATACCGCATTGCCAGAATTAAATTAATGAATCACATGTATTTACGTTTCGTAGAAACATGAAACGAAAATGTTAGGTGGTCTCTGCACGCAAAATTGTGTAAAACCGATCCTGAGATACATAAGGACACAATAGACAGGAACATAATTAACAGGATCAACAAGGCCCCCCGTTCACGATGGCTGACTAAATGGTAATTAATTAGCATTCGCAGGTATAATGCCAATATTAACGTGCCTACACGGACTTCGAAATTAACAACAGCTGTAAATTGTTCAGTACACGATCGCGTTCGGAAATCTGTGTTTATGAGATGCAAATTAACGATCCCCGACGAAGGCACACCGGGCTCTGACCTAAAAACGTAATGAGTGGTAAGCCGGCTTTAAAAGTAGAACTATCTTTCTTCCGAGACTTGTTCCTAAAAATTACGGAAGCCTGTGCCGCAGTGAAGAAATCCCGTTACAGAAAAATATCTTTCCTACCATGGTTAGCCAAACAATTTCATGCATCTGCCAAAAAAAGAAAAAAATAAGTGAATACATTACAGACGTTGGAGAAGATCGTTAACAAAAATAACAGCCCATGAAGTATTCAACAACTTCGGTTCATTAATATTTACTGAACCATATAATGCTACTTTGAGCTGCGTTGCAACACTATCGAACAATTACGACTTTTCTCGCGGAACATTATAGCGTTAACTAGATGATCAATCCTCCATATTTTTATATGTTGTAATTGTAATACAGTGTCATATTATAATATATATTTTATAATCAGTATGTACTATAATGTACATATACTAGATTTACAATTGTTACAATTTCTGCAGGTTCCACAACGAATTCCTTCTAAATTAGATGCAACAAAAGGAAACATCGATTTAAGTAACAAACGATTATGTGACCAGAATTTATGACAGAAAAGCCACTTCTGCAGCTCCTTTGCTCCGAGAGTTCAGCAGGACCACGAGGTCGCGGAAAGTATCAGGCTGCCTTTTTAGAAACAGCCTCCGGTCGTTTGAGAAGCAAGGAAAGTAATCTAGGTTACATGGATTTGTTATGTAATGCTGTAACGTCGGCGACCGAGTTTCTCGTGGGCCACCGAGAGACTCCTGAAAGGGTTCTATTTCGGGAGACCGCCGGTTCTCTACGTGACGCGCGAAATAATAATAAAACACCCCGGTGTGTAACGGGGTGACGATTGCTATTGTGTTACGTCGGCCTCGTCCATGGCGAACCCACGATTTACTCTCGAATTCGAACCTGCGCGAGAAAAACAGCCGGCTGTCCCTTAATCGAAGATCTTTATTGGATGCTGACCAATTAAGGTAAAGGCACCAGTAGTTGACCAGGTACCAGTAGTTGACCATTTTATAGAAAAACGTAAAAAATAAGGTTTTTATAAGCTGTGCACTTTTGATGAAAGTGAATCTCGGGTGCTATGGCATTTGTTGTTTAAATTTCAGAACAATTATATGCGAAGTGAAGTATGCATAGTAATAACGGACGTCTGAATTCATTAAGGTTAGTAATATTCTGATATATCTCTTATTTTATTCGTTAATTGTAAATTGTGTTGGTAATTGTTGAAATTAATTGATACTAAAATGATTCCCAACATTATTGCTTTAACCCTCTTTCTAGTATAAGTGGTCAACTACTAACGAAGAGAAGGTCAATTACTAGATTTTTCATGTTCAAGAGTGGTCAACTTCTGAAGCAATTACTGAATTTTTCAATATGTTCCTTAAATTTGTATAAGTAAACTTTTTTTTAAAAAGTGGCCTTGTTACATAATCTAGAAGACTTAAAGAGTGTCTTCGTGCATCGACTCTCGCTATTTGATGACAGAGCAAGTGGTTACTATTGTTCTCGTGGAAAACTTCTCTTAACTGGTCACTACTGGTGCCTTTACCTTACTATGTTTCTCGCAGTGGACAGAATTGAACTTCGTAAAACTGGAATTAAATGGTTTAGGTTCAGTGGTAAAAGCATGGACATACGAACAAACAAGATCAGAATCGTGTATCGTGATCGAAGTCGGTCTTATCATTGATTCGTTCTACTTAAAAAATATGTACACAGGTACCATATTGTTCTGCACATGTATTACGGAGGAGGTAAAGTAAGTTTCGTTGAAAATAATCATAGTTTTTGAAGAACCAAAGCACAATTTTCCCTCCAGCGATCCCCCACACCCCCGCAAAGTGTACGCACACGTATAAACACAGATGAACAAGTGTATGCTAACGAAAATTCGCAGCGTTCTCCCGCGGATAATGAGGCAACGCGGATTACGAGGCCCCTCTTGCTTTTATTTCGTCTCTCTTTCCCTCGTTTTTCCCCTTTCTATTCCCCTCTTTCTTTCTCTATTTTTCGTTCGCGTTGGCAGCAGACATGCGGGCGGAAACTGGCGCAAATCCGTTGAAAAAAAAAAACCTCCGAAAAGAAAGAACGATGGAAATACTTTCGCGCTGGTTCGACGGCCCATGATGCATCCTGGCCCGCTATGAAAATCAAAGGACGCTTTTCAGGGCCCCGCCTCCCTCTCTCACTCTCCCTCTCTCTCTTTCTTTTTTATCTTTGTAACGGAACACAGGAGCGATGGAATTCCAGGGCGAAACTGAAAAATAGTCTTGCCGTGTGCGTGTGCAGGATGATTCGATTGAGGCACACGAAACCGTGGATCACCGAGGGAAATACCTGTTTATATGTGAGGCAAATTTCGACGGGATTTCGGCGAAATGCTCCGCGAATTATCATTCCGACGTTATTGGTCCTTTTGGCAGAGTAAAAATCTAATAGAAGCTTGGAGAGTGCAGTGGTACCTCTGAAATGCGTCCGTGTGCTGCGCGAAATTTTAAAGTGTCAGACATTAATTCTATTTTTCACAATTCTATTTTTAAATTTATTGAATTGAAGTAAATTTGAAAATTATCATCTTTATTATCATCTTCGGAAAGTTTTAACCCTTAGCCACTGAGGCGCCACTAAAAATTGCTGTACTATTATTTAAATAATTGTTTACACTATCAGATATGTCGGTATCTAACCGATTACTACACATTTAAGTATTGTACGAGGTATCATATCAATTTCATATTTATCAAATTTAAAAAATCATAGAGAATGGGAATATTGTAGGTCAGAAGAAACGTTTAATTTTCCAGTTAAAATAGCTCCGAGTGCAAAGGGTTAAGATACGTTTCAATTGGCAGCATTTTTCTACGGAAAAGTGTTCATATCTTTTTAAGTATCTAATTATATTTCTTTAAATACTTTCGTCGGAAAAAACTTCATTTTTTATAAAGGCGATTTTATCACGACTTGCCTTATTTATCCAACGGCAGGTACCAAATTAGCAATTTAAATTCATAGATCACCGGGCCGAATTAAAACAGTATTTTCGGTATTACCGTCTGAAAATATTTTGGATAAAGGACCAGAACTCCGTGAGAACTAGAACGATGAAAAATAAATTGAAGTGAAGCTGCAACCTTATATTCATCACGGTCTTAATAAGTCATAAAGATCCACGGAGCAGCCGGCTGATTACCGAAGATTTGACGCTTACGTTGAACTCTCAGATATGCAAATTCGCCTGGTACATATTTTATCCCGGTCGCGGGTGCAGAGATATGCATACACGGGATCGTAACTTTATAGGATGCCGGAATAACACGAGAGAACTCTATTTCGACCGACTCTGGATGGTTCCCCGTGAAATTAAAGACAGGGTCGAACAAACATGAAGCACTCGGACAGTTATTTTCACGGATAACTGTAATTCTGTGCTTAACCGGTATGCTCGACTAATACGGAGAACAGACGAACGAGAAAGAATGAAAGAAAGACAGACAGGGAAGAAACATAAACGAAAGGGAGCAGACATCAGTTATTGTATATATCAGCAGGTAGTACCAGGTGAAGGAGAGACACGCGACGACCGAACTCGTTCGAGACCAGTGAGAGTAGCCTCTTTAAACATTTACTTTGGGAACACTGTGATTCGTATGTATATTCGACAGAAATTGCTCGCGTTGCATGGACACGTGGGTAGTTCCTGCGTTTTCTTGCTGCGAATTCCGTAAAATGATTAACTACTAATTAAGAGCACTGAGGAAATGTTCGAATTAACTAAATTGGTCGATCTTTTTAAGAATTAATTTTAAGTAGTACGAACTTTGTTTCTAAACACTTTTGTTTTAGAATTTTTTTATGGGACTTGAACCATTCACTGAATCTTTTCTAGCGTGTCCAGGGGATTTAAGCACCTCCTCCAAGAGCCTTCGCGAATCTGCTCCATTTTAATTGTCGCGATAATAAACGAGATACAAAGAACAACGTGCCACCATAATTGGAATACTAGGTGAACCTGTCGAGGCGAGTGCTCTATACTCTTCCACGGCAATAAATATCCATTAGAGAAGCACAACGAGACAATTGCGGAGTCTCTGCACCCTACGGGAGATATTACAAGCTCGCCGAGGCGAGGGTGCCATGGATTTACGATCGAACCCTTCGCGGATGCAATATGCATAAACGCGAGAGAAAGAGGGAGGAAGGGAGAGAGAATTATGAAGATATCCGGCAGATAGTCGTATATTAATCTGTTTTTTAGTGGATCGTCGAAATTTACGGTTAAAATAAAGCAGAGTTCAGCATCGCTCGCTCAAATATTATCGTGTACCGTTCCGTATTTTGTTCCGCAATCCGGGCTGATTGTTATCGACGTTCGAAACGCGTCCATTTGTCGGCGGAGGAAAAGTTACGAGCGGTTGTTGTTCATTTCTCTCTGCCTACGGGGACAATTTTATTCCCGTTGTTGCCGCGAATCAGCCGCCCGGAGGAACAAACTCACCCCCCAGTGATCCTTATCGCGTTAATGAAATATTTAAAAACACTGTTCGCGGTGCTGTAACAGCGAATAACGATTTCCCCGGCGCGGTACACCGTTCCCTGATCAATGAGTCCCGGTTGGCTCGAAAACATTTCATTTCCTTGTCCACTCGTGGCCAACACCTGAAGAACGAGCCGCGCGATCTGCACGATAAGCTGCGAAATGGTTTTTACGATGTTGCTTACCAGATGGACAGATTTCTGCTCCACTTACCAACGCGACGATAAATCCTCGGTGATTTATGATCCGCCCGGTAAAATGCGCCCTTTGAAATTATTAATTGCTCGACGATGATTGTGGGAATAATTAGTTTCGCTGGAGACCTTTCGAACTTGATTGAAATTGATTTCTTCAAGGTTTCTGTGGGGAACCTGCAATTCTGTAACGCTTCGATGAATGTTGAAATTGATTGTAGAATTTTTGATGTTCAGAATAATTAGCATGATCGTTTGTGGACGAATTGCTATTCTTTAAGAACAAAAATACACTTTCTTCGAATTGCACTGCATCTGCACTCACATACTAAAACTAAAAGAGACATCACATTTTATCAAGTTAATCAATTTCTCAGGAATGCACGTTCTAAAATTTCATTTAAAGGAGAATGTAATTACTAAGTTACTTCCAAATTTGCGTTCTACGATGCTGGGAATGTTTGTGTAAGTAATAAATGCGCAAAGTTTACTCGCAATGGAGCACCAACGTTTTCTACGCGTGGAACAAATACAGATGTGTCGAGTAACGAACTTGGAGAATTTAATTGTTAATCCGCCGAAATTCTATTGCACATTTAAGTAAATTCAGTGGTTTCTGAATAGTTGAAAACTGTTTTTATTATCAGAACAATTCTCGTGATTAGTCTGTGAATCGATTTGCCAAATAAAAACTGTCTGTGTCAATTATTAAAAATAATATATTAAGTAGCTGTGTTTTTTTTTATTAAGCTTTATTTTATTTTATTTTATTAAGTTATAAAGTAAAAATAATTTAAAATTTGATTAAGTAAGTAATGAAATCGAACTGACGAGTGAAAATGTGAAATTTTTAATGTAAGTTATTAAATCTTTAACTTTATTTTCCCGCATGTAGTAATAATTAGTAATTGAATGAAAGAACTGTTTCAGTTCATTCACAGGTTGTTCGAATCTACCATGATTAACCATCGCTGCAATTAATCGAAATGTAAATTGTCGGTAATACAGTATAGCGTTACACGGTATAACAACGGTACGAACAACTATCCCGAAAGTTTTATAGTAGCTCTCTTTAAACGCTCTCGAATTTATCTTGCTCGAAATGAACTGAAAACTCCGCAACGAAAACACGGTTACCAGTTTCACAAAGTTCCCAGGTCGCAATAAACCAATTCTGACTGACAGGGGAATAAAAAAAAAAAAAGAAAGGAAGATAGCCGAATGTTTCCTGTCCAAACGAGTGCGATGCTAATCCCCTTCAACGATCCCGAATTAATTGTACGTCAGGATATTTTCTGTCTGACTGTTAAATGCTGCTAAAGTACATGAAAGAAAAATCGACGGAACAGAATACACGAAAAAACATTTACACTGTACATTGGGACTTTTAGGTAAATCGCCCTGAATCGGGGATTATTTCGCGACTGCAACTCATCGTCGACGCGACTGCATGCATTTTAATGATGACTGCATTACGCGAGAAAAAAAATGCACGTACATCGAAAAAGTAAACGTACAGGTGATCAGCATAAACGTTAAAAAAAAAGGGACGTTGCATTTTTTTCAATTTTTTAACATTTTAGATGTAATTTTGGCTGACGCTATGCGTTACCGTGCCTTCAATGTTAGCGTTATTGTATATCAATCAAAAGTGTGAGAATATCATCGAATACATTGAACAGCAAAAGCCACTCCGTCAAAAACGAACCCGACGTCTTACGTTTCCGCTTCCATCACTCTGAATTCGTCGGATGGGTGCAAGTTTCATTTCGCCGACGAAGCAGAGCTCTCCCTTTTCTCTTGTTATCTCTGTCGATCGATTGCTTCTGGACCAAGAGCGTCACCTGAACCGTGGTACACAGCTGATTGCAGCGTTTCGAAATAGAAAAATTCGCAGTAAGTTCTAAACGCGGAGGCCAGCTCAAAGAAATATCCAGGAATTCTAGAAACGAGTTAGAGCAACGGAAACGCTTGATCGACGTTGTTGCAAAAGAATTCCTACACGATGCGGAACAAAAATCGCACGGAAGAAAATAACATTTCTTCCTGGACACAAAGAGTCCATAGAATAGTACAATAAACTAGACAAGTAAATAATATGATAGAATAAAGACACTACATAAATTCAGGAATATTGTTCAACTATTTCTGACTTAATCACATTCTTACAGATAGAAATACGGTTTCATATAAATTCTGTTACCCAGGAATTCGAGAAACGAGTTAGAGCATAGAAATGCTTGATAGACGTTGTTGCAAAAGAATTCCTACACGATGCGGAACAAAAATCGCACGGAAGAAAATAACATTTCTTCCTGGACACAAAGAGTCCATAGAATAGTACAATAAACTAGACAAGTAAATAATATGATAGAATAAAGACACTACATAAATTCAAGAATATTGTTCAACTATTTCTGACTTAATCACATTCTTACAGATAGAAATACGGTTTCACATAAATTCTGTTACCCAGGAATTCGAGAAACGAGTTAGAGCATAGAAATGCTTGATCGACGTTGTTGCAAAAGAATTCCTACACGATGCGGAACAAAAATCGCACGGAAGAAAATAACATTTCTTCCTGGACACAAAGAGTCCATAGAATAATACAATAAACTAGACAAGTAAATAATATGATAGTATAAAGACACTACATAAATTCAGGAATATTGTTCAACTATTTCTGACTGAATCACATTCTTACAGATAGAAATACGGTTTCATATAAATTCTGTTCCTTACAACCGGAAAATGTATATTTTGCATAAAGACTCGCAGTTTAGTTACTAGCATCGCAGCAGCTGCACGTGATCGAAGCTTCTTTCCCCGACTATTCGATTCGCCAAGCTTCTCTCGTAAGAACGAGGAATTGGTAATCGATACGAAATCTTTGGCAACACGTAGCAATTTCTTTCCGCGAAAATATGGCCGCCATGGAATGATCTAGCCCCAAAATCCGATGCAACGAGAGGTAAACCGAAGCTGGGCATTGACTTGCTACCAATTCGCTTGCCGATATTAAAAACTTTAATATCGAGTGAATAACGGGGTAGAGGTAGACGAGAAAAAGAAGAGAGAGAGAGAGAGAGAGAGAGAGAGAGAGAGAAACGTATCAAGTCGAGTCTCCACTCGGTATATACGTGTTTCTGGCGTTGGCCCCTGTGTGTGCGTGGGACCGTGTGACCGCGTAAAAGCCACGGATAAAAGTGGGTATATCCGTGGTTGTTTGACGAGTAAACGCGATCCATTGTGGGCTTCCGGCATTCATAGCCTGTCGTGTGTGCACAGTCGGTGGTGTGCATCTACACGTACACGTTAAACGTCCGTCCATGTGCTGGTAAATACATTCGATTTATTGGAGAATGCAATAGGGCAGTTCGAGAGAGTCATACGTTTCGTGCTCCGCGCCGACACCTAAAGCCTCTTTTTCCAAAGGGCGCTGCTTGTGTTTTGTCACTGTGCTTTTCACTACCAACTGTCTCGCTTGACAGTCTTGCTGTTTTTTTGTTTTTTATTTTCACTGGTCCCCGAAAAACAGGGAAACTGCCAATTCATCGGGCAAAGTCACCCGATGAGGTCGACTCGCTTCAATTCTACAATCAAGAGGTATAACTCGTGATACTGGTTAAAAGTGGAGTTTTTATTGTATAATGATGTTTCTGAGGATGTATGACAGTTGAACAGCTAAGAAATAGCCAATAAAAAATTTTAATGAGGGCAGATAAGCGCAATATATTTGTCGCGGAGAATGTGTATGAGGTTGGAAACAATTTTCTTGAGACACTCGGTTTTTCCTTGGACGAGTATGTGAATTTTTTTCGCGTGTTTCCGTGAGGTAAGCCGCTTTTAATCGAGCGGATTATTTCGAACCGGGTGCGGGTGTGCATCGAGGACGGCTGGTTTCCTCCACTGGCAACCAGTTCCGGTCCCTTGGTTCCCCGGCATGTTACCAGCCGGTGGCAATCGTGGTGGCAGAAGAAGTTAATTGAAAATAAGATAACGTCGGTATCGAGCACCGCAGTCTGTCGGACAAGGGGCTGCTCGAACATGGCTCGGGACTGAAGAAGAGGGGAAAGATGGGTGGAGACTGAAACACAATCCCTTAATTAAGTCTTGCCAGCAGTGCTGCAGCCCAGAAGACGCGGCTGGAATTATTGTCCTGGCGATGAAAATATCTGGGGAAGATTCTGCGACCATCGTTTCGCAGTCTAATAGGCTACTGAATTATTTTACACGATGGAAATGCAGGTCTTGGATGATGTATATCATAAATACATTTCATAAAATCTCTATCAATTATATCATTCGAATTTCTTTGGGTTGGAAGCCTCAAATTTAATACAGAGGATTATTATCTCTATATATAAAAATGATGTCCTGACTTATTCACCTATGAACGCCCAGGATAAACCCTTGGACCTAGAAAGCTGAAATTTTGCACAGAGGTTTCCTTTATGATCTATACAGATCTGTAGATATACAGAACAAACAACCCCTAAGGAGGTGAAAAGGGATTGCGACGTTTGTATGAGGAATATTTTGTTCGCGGTCGGATTTGCTTGATACTTGGTCTTAATGCTCTTTGATATAATTAATCAAACACCTGTTTCAGCATTTTACAAAATTCAACCCCTAAGGGGGGAAAAGGGGTTGCAACGTTTGTATGAGAAATATTTTATTTGTGGTCGGATTTGCTTGATACTTAGTCTTAATGCTCATTGATACAATCCGAATGGGGTGAATGGGGGGTTGAAAGGTTTTATGGAGAAACAATATCAATTTTCGAAGGCATTAAACAGTTTCCTGTGCGAAAAGCTAGTCATTCGATAAAATACTTTTAAGTTTTGGGTCTAGTTTCTAGAATTCGGTAAAGTATATTTTTAAAAACGTTTGACAATTCAATTACGAACACTGAAATGAAAAGTTCTCGAGAACGTGGCGAACTATAAGAAAGATATTGCGGCTTGATATAAGTTGAAATTAACGATGTGTTTATGTCGAGATAGCGGCCGGATAGATTGAAATAATAACGACCTAGTTTTCCCCAGCAACGAGACAGAATGTGTAAATTATGTTTGTTTGACGGCTCAGTGGCACAAAGTCCATTTAAGCAGCATTTACATCGTACACCGTCCTCGGAGACGCAACAAGATTTCACGAACGTGGCGCCATAGCTTTCCGTGAGGAAACGTAATCAGCACTAATTATCTTAAACTTCAAATCCGATAAACATCGGTTACAAAGCCGATAAAGGGAATTACTGCAGCACGACCTGTTCCGTGAAAATTAATTTGTTGGTTGGGATTCGGATTCACAATAGCTATTAAATTATTTCGTCTAACTATACCATTCGAACTTTGCACTGAAATTCGAAAATCCAAAAAACTAGAAAATCAAAACACCTAACATATTAATCATACAAACCTTTACCTTATAAAATCTTCCATAAGAGTTCACAGTATAATTAATACGTGATAGAAATACACCGTGAAACGGTATAAAATCAAAACCACCGATATAATACTGTGAATTGTTTTATAAGAACACAATTTGAAGAAGCAAGTACAAAAAATACGGGAGAAAAATAATTTCTTGTTAAAATTGATAGCAGCCATTATTAACCCAGTTTTCTCGGTTAGACAATAAGTACTATCTCGAAAGATCACAAAGAACAGCAAATTTCAAAACCAATGCTAGAGCATACTCCGTGATAACAAGCATTAACCTGGTTCCAGCAGCAATCGATAAAGGTAGAACAAGATAACCGAGTTCTCCGGAACACATTCCGCGAAATGTTAAACACGACGCTAACGGAAATCCGCAGAATCGCAAACGGTGCGTGAAACAGTGCAAAGACGCACGAGAAGAATATACATTTTGCCATTTCTTCGTGTCACGGTTTCTACGTGTCCTTCTCGTTCCACGGTTGCTCTTGTATTTCAATAATATGGAAATACAAAGGCTCCTTTTATCCGGTGTGATATAGAAACCGCAGTATTTCAACGACGAACGGATACCGGAGACCGGATGTCGCGGGGATAGATGGAGCCAGCAGCAATTGATTCGAAGGAGACGAGCGTACATTGTCCGCCTAATATTTTATTGACAATGGTATTCCACGTATTCTCGAATCGTTCGGCGATATACAAGGCCGACCGGATCGATAAACACATGGCCTCGTAAATATTTCAATCCGCCGCGCCGCGCCGCGCCGGTGTTATATCGAGCTCGGTCTCCCTGTTACTTTGCTCGATAGATGCTGCACCGTGCACCATGCACCGGACGAACTTTACGGCGACAAGTGCATTATCGCATGCGCTGCCATTCGCAAACTTTCATCAGCCCCTGTCGAAATGGTAGTAGACCACCGTGACTCTAAAAATATGCTGTTCTCCGGAATTTTTTTTATGGACAATTCATGAGTGAAAAATTTAATCGTTTACAGTGACGTTAACATAACTATGAACTTGAACCTGAATTTTTTTTTCAGAACAAAATGTTAGAAAATGTCATAACAATAAAAACAGTAATATTATCACACTATGTGGAGCTGAATCCCAAGATCTTGATCATGTCATTTGGCAATGCCCGAAATATGAAGTTGAACGTGATACATTACTTTCAGATCTATTTGTATAAAATACTTCCTATGTGGTCCAGATATTAAAGGCCTGTTAATTATTTTCGATTTTATTAAACGTTGTGCATTAAAAATATAATTTCATTTTATTGAATGAACCTCTTGAATTACAAATTAATGTTAAGTTAAGAGGCGCATTAAGTCATATCATTATGTAATACGCTACTGAATTCATGTACCGAACATGCTGTATAAACCACATTTGGTTTAAAGCATTAAATAAATAATAATATTATCGCACTACTAACGTGAATGAAATTCGACAACGAACCTCCCCAAAGCTCAGCTTACAGATCGGTGCAGACTCGATGCCGGGAAACAAGGAAATCTTCTATGATTTCTTTCAGTATTTCTGTCCCCATTCGCCGCAGCGTCTGTCTGCACGCGGTAGTTCTTAGCGAAGATGAAGCAGAAAAGCAAAAACGCTGGACGACGAAGAAGATTAAGATATAGAGGACAGAGGGGGTAGCTTTGATGGATGATCCCGGTAATTATCTGCAGGTATTCCCCTCCGTTCCTGCTTTTTTTTTATCCCCCGGTTCGATCGTGCTATTGCCTGGAACGAGGCATCGTCTTCCTTCCGACACCTCTTCGAGTCTTCCTCACCCTTTCTTCATCCTAACATTATCTTCCCTCCTTCGTCTTTCCTTCAACTTGTTCTCTAACCTATTCGCGAGACACTTTTTCCCGCCGTTTTCTTTTATCGACACCTTTCCTCCTGTCACTTCTCTTGACAGAATCCCCCCTCCCATCCCTTTCAGATGGTTAGAACAGATGAGCTACCCCCTTGTAACCATCGGTCCGTGTGCTCTGATAAAGAACAATAGAGGATTACGTTTCCTCGTTTCCCGCGGGGAAGTTTCAAATCGACTGTGTCGCTCTTGTCAACTAAATAAAGATCGCGACAATTGATTGGCTGCAGGGAGGAAGGCACAGATTTGCGCGGAACACGAGTTACATCAGTCCAAACATTTCGCTCCGAGCTATCGATCGAAATTTATCGATTGTCCTACACGATTTCGGATTTGTCTTTAGACATAAGTAAATGAGAGTCAATGAAATAAAAAACGCTTCATGAAATTTCCATTTGTAGGTATCTATTTAAATATTTTAATGTGTTGGTGTCAATCGATCGTCGGTGACTATCTGATCGTCTGCTGCTGCTCGTCATTACGAACCGACGATCGATTTGCTATTAACAACCGATATTCGACTGTAAAATAACAGTCTTTCACGTATTGCAGAATGCAATGAACCGTTAATGAATAAATAACCATTTAAATAAATCTCCTATAAATCTCAGAAGAGGGATACGAAAGATTTTGTGATAGTTGCTTGAAATTTTATATTTTTTGTTTACAGCTATCGTGTTTCAACTGTAGGTATCTATTTAAATATTTTAGTATGTTGGTGTCAATCGATCGTCGTGACCAGCTGATCGTCATTACGAACCGACGATCGATTTGCTATTAACAACCGATATTCGACTGTAAAATAACAGTCTTTAACGTATTGCAGAATGCAATGAACCGTTAATGAATAAACAACCATTTAAATAAACCTCCTATACATTCTAAAGTCGATCATTTCATATGCAACAAGCTAGTACTTTTTGAATGTACTGTACACATTTCAGAACTTGTAGATACAGTTAAGTTTTCATTTGTTTGCAGGATTTTTTGAAGAACATCTCTACCGTGTAAAAGGAAGAGTCGGCTGTATTAATGTCTGTGACAGTCCATTCGTGAGGTTTAACAGTTATCTGGCCGACGCGACGGTGTTCGGATATTACAGGATTCGTGTCGGTCGCTGGTCCGATTCTTTGCTCGATAATCAGCGTATTACGATAATTAAAGCATCCGGCGGTCCCGTAAGAGGGGTCTGATACGGCGTTGCGATATCGCAGCCGCAGCCGCAAGTTCCAGACTCATTACCGTTCCGCGTATCGGAGGCGCAAGGAGGGGAAAGGACGAAGGGTTCCGCGAAACGAAGGGAGCAAGAGAGAGAGAGAGAGAGAGAGAGAGAGAGAAATATATATATGTATATCGGCGAACTGGGTCATGCGTATCACCGTCGCAGAAATTCGCACGGTCTTCGTTGTCCTTCTGGCATTACCAATTTCGCTTGCACGGGAATTACGACATGGCCGGGCTCTGCGTGCGCCGTCGTTCCCGTCATCGGTACTTCATTTGGCTAATGAGTCCACTAGGTGCATCCCCGATGCGCCCGCTGCCTTCTTTCTCCCCTGCATTTTGTTCTCTTCTCTTTTCACCCGGGTTCTTTTTTTTCGGGTCGCGAACGAAGAAGAAAACTGCTCCGGGACTAAACGACGCAACTTGCGAAGTTTATCCTTTTTTTAGTATCACGCGGTCGGCCACTGTTTGTGGCAAAAATTTTGTGTGCGCGTGTATGTGTTGAGTGTTCGCACGTTTGGAAGTCGTTGGAGCGATGGTCGTTTGTTGATTTCGACTGTGCGTTTTTGAGTTTGGGAAAGTTGGCGTGATTTGCTTCTTTTAAATTTTAGTGAATATTGGAATCTTAGTTTGTTGAGATCGGGCGCAGAGTCTTTATTTGTATAAATTGCCGTTGGCTTGTTTTCAGTTATTTTACGCAGAGCATGATTATGTTATCGAAGTAAGAGGAGCATGCATTTTGCAATTTCAGTGTTTTAATAACTTCAATAATAATAGACAGAGAGATATTTTATGATTTCAGTGGTTCCATCACGTTAACAACAGTAAAATGTACACTTTTCTCATTTTTGACACGCATACCTAACCCAGGCCAATGAACTATTTAGCGTAGTCATTGTTCATTTGCAACAGTGGGACTTAATGCAGCTGATATACGAATACATTATTGCATTTCCCTTGATTACAACGCCCACGCAATTTTTCATTAGTAATTCCATTAGGCAATCCTTCGTTAAGCTTCTCGTTCCAGACGGTTAATATTTTGGGAAATAATTATGCACAAAAGTTTTGTCAAAAGAAATCAAATTCAGTACTGAGACAGCAGTGTTCCAAATTTGAAAAAAGTTACAGAGATGTTTTTATATACTGGATATAATTTGATGATGATGTTCTCGAAAAAAAAAAGAAAATGACGAGGCTGCTGTCATGCCGAACGAAGTTGCAATTTCCGGAAACAGCTGTAGTCAAGAAAAATATGGGAAATCTGTCTCTCCGAGATTATTTTCCTTGTTGCGTGATCACGATCCGGATTGAATTTTAATAACCACTTCGTAGATTTCCCCTGTGAACCATTGAAACTGCACCGCGCATGAAAAAGAAAACTCTCCAACCCATCTCGGGTTCCTCGTTCATACTGTACCGGACTTTCATTTCGATATTCATCTGGAAAAAGAGCGTATGAATATTCTGGAGATTCTTCGCGCCGCGCTGGCTGTATACACGTGAAACGTGTTCATTTTAATATCGCTAATTACTTTCTCCGCGTTCTCTGTTCCGCGACTCTTGTTATACGATGTCTATGATAACTCGTGATCATTTCCGGCCGATTAACAACTTTGATTACGCAACGTTTTCTGCTGGTTCTAGAAATTGTTCTGAAACTGTCATTAGCTGGTTCTAAAATATCAAATTCGTTCTAAAACTATCACTGTCCTTAATGCTTTCGAAAATAGTTTTACTAGATCCATGATTCGCGAACGTTTCCACTAAAGATCAATCCTTGCGTAATCACCCAAAATGTATAGATTATTCAAAACCTTTCTGCATTTAACCTTTTGCGGTCGGAGCTATTTTAACTCGAAAATTAAACGTTTCTTCTGACCTACAATATTTCCATTCTCTATGATTTTTTAAATTTGATAAACAATACTTAAATGTGTAGTAATTGGTTAGATACTGACATATCTGATAGTGTAAACAATTATTTAAATAATAGTACAGCAATTTTTAGTGGCGCCGCAGAAGCGCCACTCGACCGCTAAGGGTTAACATGTTTGCACAAATTCTCATTATAATACTATAAAATATATTACCGAATACACAAAGGACATCCAGAGAAATTTTATAATATTTTTTTGTAGAGGAACATAATTGGAAAATAATTGTTAAATGAAATACTACATTAAATGGTTAGCCGGTTGAATACACAAGGGGTGAAGAAGGATTCCGGCGTGACGTAAGAAAATCGATGAATGGGATTGATGGGAACGAGAAAAACGATAATATTTTAATAAAGCGATCACGGCGACGGAACTGGGAGAATCCACGAAAGCCAGGGCTGGAATTCAACGGTGGGGTAGACGGTTCTCACAATTTGTCGCGAGTACCGCATGCGGCACTCGGTACAAAATTGCGCCCCCGGCACGTTATTATGAACTTTCGCGTGCTGCGAACAGTTGCTCGAAACAAATGCTGGTGGGTAAGGAGAAATTCGGTACGTATACACGAACGTGGTAGATTGCCATACATAACACGCGGCTCGACCGCAGAACGTGATCGTTCGACCGCACCACACGAATTCCCTCTGCATTTATAGCTCTGCGACCGCGGCGCCACGGTATCTCTGACGAGAGACCGGATCCAAAGGGATACGTCATTCCGATCACCTGGCTGACTTTCTTCGTTGCTGATGCACGACTCCCGCGAGGAACAGCTCGCCTATCTTCCCGCGGAACCAAGCGATGCCGCTCTTCCAACCTTTTTTCATTTGTTTCGTTCCACTTTGCTTCTCCCACGCGCGAGAAACTACCGTACAAACAAAGTCACGCAGGACTTCAATGCCAAGGAAATTGCTTCGGCGAAGCCAGGACGTGACGGAATTAGAGGAACAAGCGTAAACACGGTGCTCTTTTAATTCATCCACCCCTTATTGTTTCATACACGCTAACTCGAACGCTTTAACGCCCATGCAAAATGAATTTCCACGTTGATACTGAATTCTAGAATAAATATTATACTCAATTCACTGAATCAGCGGTATTTGACCTTTCAATTTAGGAAACGTTTACTACCGCCAACAAATCGAAACGACTTACAAACAGAACAGATTGGTGGTAAATAGTTGCGAATGAAATATATATATATATATATATATATATATATATATATATATCGCAATTGTAGCTGACGTATTAAGAACATTTACATGACAATAGTGTTTTTCATTTTAGAAATTAATAAAGAATTAATTTACCCGTATCTGGACGGAGAATATTTACGGACGAATTCGCGTGGAGCGCGTTTTAATGCGGCAAAGCTGGTGCCTTTTCGCAGAAAAATATTTCGATCGGCGTGGATCTGGCTCGCATGATATAGCAATCTCTAAAACAGTAGAAAATTCGTGTGACTGGCTGCGCTTCTTGACTTCTATGAGCGAATGCGTACGGCCAGGTGCAATTGTATAAATCAGTCGGAAACCGCAAGCCGCAGCGCGTTATACGGTGTTACGGGCACGCCGAAATATCTAACTGAAATATTCAAGCGGCGGCGCTACTTCATCAAATATCGCGGCACCGTGCTCGGCCCCCCCTCGAAAATTTCAGTTATTGCAGTCATCGGAGTACAAATTCATGACGGGGTGCCATGCGAACGGTCTCTCTTCGTGGCAACGCAACGGTGTGACGGACATTTTAATTCCCGCGAAAACCGTCCTGTCCAATGCTCCATGTGCGTCGAGGATTATTAGAGATCCAGCTGGACCCCTGGATTATTACGGAAATTTATGGTCGCCGTTGCGACAACAATCTCGCGCATAATTACCAATCTTTTTTAAATTAAAATCGTCTGCATCAAGATTAACAACTATTTCGTTAGGTTGTACATTGGTCACATTTAAAATTGGATTTCAAATAAGTTCTAACAACGTATGTTCAAAATTGCTGCTCTGCTGCTCACGTACCACCATTGATTGATATGATTTACCAATCATGAAATATCATTCATATATATGCTAGAGCCTTCTTGCCTCTGAAAGAGCACGTGTTTCAGTTACATATTTGCTACCATGGCTTGTATTTACCATTATATTTGGTACTACCAATATAATACATACCAATATAATACCATTATAAAGGAAAAATTCTAATCGATCGAAATTTGAAATATAAATTATAAATATGATATCGGCGCCAGGTTCGATCATTATATTTGCTACCATTACTTGTTAAGTAATTGTCCACTTTTCGACACATGTGCGTATATAATTTTTGTGTTCTGTTACGGTTATACGGTTTCAAAAATATTGATTATTTTTTCTTATTTTCGTTTTCTATTTTCAGACGCAAAAATGTTCTCTTTGAGAAAGATCCACATTGGGATCGAAACGTTATAAAGCATGATTTAATTGCATATTTGTTGTTTTTTTCTATAAATGATCGAACCTGGCGCCGATATCATCAATTTATTGTTTATTTCGTTATTATTTTGCTGATTTTCATTTGTAAAAAATGTTGTTTTAACCTGAACATTCTTTCGACACAAATCAACAAGCGACAAATATACTTGTCCCAGATCCCGCGCATCATTTATCAGAGTTGTCGCATAAAGGTCGCAAGCTGAAGATGACATGCCAGCAGAATATTAAAAATGATTTACGCGTCGCGTAGACTGACAGTAATGTTTTCGTCGGGACACGACGAGGCCGGTTTTCACAGAACAGAAACGAGACGAGTTAAGCACCGATCTAATTGACAGTAAGCCGATTGCCGCGGCGTTCCCAGAGAAAATGGTCCAGTTATGTGACAAGGATGAGTTAGAGAAACAGTCTGGGTAAAAGTGGTGTTCACGTGAAAACTAGACAGGGCTCGTCCGCGTCTTCGGCACGCCGTGTAATAACCCGCAAGGGGGTATTTATGGACCTTGCCAAATTAATATGTTCTCCCCTGTCTGTCAATGCAATTATGAAGTTATTTCACTCGAAGTACTAGCGATACTGGTACGAGGTTCGCGGATGTCGGAAGTCATTTCCAAATTAGACACCTGGAAGATCACAAATTGCGTTTTCAATTTCGTCGGGTGGGCTAAATTTCATCGTTTCATCTCGTTGGAACTTTTAATGCCGATTTATACACGAAAATTACAAGCGAGACGTTTTTCAAGGTCTGGATAATGAAAATTTATTGGATAAATTCGAACTAGACAGCTGAGGTATATAAAAACAATGAATGACAAATGAACAGAACAAAGTGCTTTGCATTTGTTTGAGCTGCCATTGTGCCTGTTTTCCCGTGACCACAATTAAGTATAATGAACCTATATAATCTCCATTCTGCTAAGAGAAAAGCAGCGGAATCCCATCAGCGGTACACCGCGAATCAATAAATATTTTCATTAAACTTCCGGGCAGGCCATTTACAAAATAAGTACTCGTGAACGGGGTAGGGGTATGGTTGGAGTATCATTAGCAATGGAATTAACCGAAAAGAAAGTCGATGAGTGGGAACGTCGGAAGTTTCGAGTCCCGCGGAACGATGCACGTGACCGATATTATCAGAGAATTAAATTTTTCCGAGTAATTTAGCTGTGTTCCCGGAGTGGTTCGTGCTACTTTCTTAATTACTTGCCGCGTTTTTCCGATCCGCCGGCGACGAACAAGCCGTAGATAATCCGGCGCGAAATTTTAAGTGAATCGAAGAAAGTTTCCGAAGCCTCCCCACCGGCGCGCCACCATAAATGCAGTCGTTCGGCGGTCGTCGATAAAACCGAACAGTCGAATGATCAATTAAAACACGGACGATTTAATTGCGGGAGGAGACGCTTTGAAAAATCTCGACCCCCGGGAAAAACCCTTCAGGACCGGACATGGTCGACCTTCCCGAGGATAAGCGCCTTTCGACCCAGTCCGGGTTATACACAGATTTCATGTAAACTGGATCTGGGTTAGCGCCGACAACGAGTTGTTCTCGAATTAGATCATAAATTAGGCGCATACCTATTTAATCGTGGGCCGCGTCCGCTTAAACCGAGAACTGCTTGTGTGCCTCGAGAAACTCGACCTATTGAACGAACCTAACGTCACGTATAATTCTTAAGTTTCGAGAATTATTTTTCGGAAGTTCAGCAATGTATTTGCACGCACAGAATTTTCACAGATCTCTTTAAATAGCGATTTTTCTTGTTGTATTATTTTTAATTGGCTCGTTTGTTCGAAATGGTCGTTCATACTGTAAGATCTGCAATTATTATTTTATTTGAGAACTAGCTTTTCCCCGCGGCTTCGCTCGCACAGGAAACTGTTTAATGGCCTCGAAAATTTATATTGTTTCTCCATAAAACCTTTTAACCCCCCATTCACCCCTACGATTGTATCAATCAAGACCAAGTATGATGTAAATCAGACCACGAACAATATATTTCCTCATACAAACGTTGCAACCCCTTTTCACCCCCTTAGGAGTTGAATTTTTTAAAATGACGAAATTAATGTTTGATTAATTATATCAAAGAGCAATAAGACCAAGTTTCAAGCAAATCAGATCGCGAACAAAATATTCCTCATACAAACGTTGCAACCTCTTTTCACCCCCTTAGTGTTGAATTTTTTAAATTGAAGAAATACGTGTTTGATTAATTATATCAAAGAGCAATAAGTCCAAACGTTGCAACCCCTTTTCACCCCCGTAGGGGTTGAATTTCGAAATATCCTTTCTTATCCCTTACATAGATCATAAAGAAAACTTCTGTGCAAAATTTTAACTTTCTAGGGCCAAGGGTTTAGCCTGGGTGTTGATGAGTCAGTGAGTGAGTGACTTCGTTTTTATATATATAGATTTTCTTCTGCATGAAGAATCGCAGATTGCCAAAGAAACATCTACGAACGGCAATATTCACTGACAGGCTACAGCCGGGTTCAACGTATATCGTATACCAGGTATTAACCGATTAAGAAGCAAAATGGCGGCCGTATCTCCTCGATTTCCCGATCTGTTCTATTTCTGCCTTCTCCGAAATGTAAAACGAGAGCCATAATGTAAAGTAGATCATCTCATATCTCGAGAAAAAGGAATGGTCCCTGTAGCTCGTTGACTATAAGCCGGCCCGTATCGATCGGTCATAAAACTTCGAAGCTCATGCAAACATGAGTTTCAAGAACGAGAAAATACGGCAACAATTCGGAATATCGGCGATGGCCCTCGTGTGTCTGGCATCAAGGGCAGTTACTGTTTTCACGATTTTTCGTCGTAGAACTTGTGCATCGGGCTTGAGATTTTCTTTTCACGAAATAATTCATGCTAAATCGTTATAATTACTCTAATAACATCTCCGTAAAATTGAGAAAATCGCATGCAATCATAACTGGAAAAGTAAAACTGAATAGCAATTAACCGCAATATATAAATTTCGTTTTAGCTCTACAGAAATTCTCCATGATTAAAGCAATTTACTTACTAAAACTGATGCGGAAAAAGCAGGATAACGTAATAATTCACTCTGCAGAACTTTTAATAACCATAATGCTATGTGACAACGCGATTTTACCAGTTCTATAAAAATTCCACAAAACCGAACCGGTTTAATGAAACATGAACATACGTAAAAGTTAAAACAATGACGATCTCAGTATATAATTTATAATAACCGTAACCATACGATATATATTTGATTTGATTAATTCCACAAAAGTTCTGCAGATTTGAAACTATTCGATAAAATAAGAACAGAAAAGGCTTGTCACAGCGATTAAACTTGTTTTCTATTTTCGTAGACATCTAGCAAATACAAAAATTAATTTTCAAGTAGGTCTCAGTATATAATTTATAATAACCGTAACCATATGATATATATTTGATTTGATGAATTCCACAAAAGTTCTGCAGAGTTGAAACTATTCGATAAAATTAGAACAGAAAAGGCTTGTCACAGCGATTAAACTTGTTTTCTATTATCGTAGACATCTAGCAAATACAAGAATTAATTTTCAAGTAGGTGCAAAGATATGACTGACGCACAGACAACGCAGCTGTAAACACGATGATCGAATCACGAAGTCGTAAACAGCGAGACAGCGCGCGTCTTCAATTGTCCGCGATTGTTCGCGGCTTTGGATTTCCGCGAAATATAAATTTCAGTTCTGAATCATCGTGCGAGCAGGTGCAAGCATCCGCGAGCAGCCTTCGGAACAAGCTTCCCCTAACAAGATAAAATCGTGAAGTTGTATTTTCCCCAGCAGATAGGACGTTTCGCGCCGCGGAAAAGAGCAACACCCAAACATCGCAGCGCGGCGTTCGCGTACGTATACACGCGTACAGATGCTTGAAGCTCGATCGATGCATCGATTTCTCATAAAATCATAGAAAACCTCGAAGAAACGCACGGACCGCGTGCGACGACAATTCGAAGCGACGCGATATTCTGTCGATATTTCGAGTCGACCGCGTATCGCATCGTCAGCCATATTTTCCCAATTCCTCCTGCGCCGAGAATAAAAGAAAAATCGCAGACAAGTATCCTTTTCGAAATCGTCTTCCGAGAGAAATAGCAGAAGCTCACTGTTTCACATATGGATTTTACAAAGCTCGCGGTATGCGCAAACATACGAAATTTCATTTGAGCACGTTAACAAATTCACGTACGAAATGATTACATACGTTGTACATACTTTCGCACACTGTAAGATTCATTGAAAAATTTCAGTCATTCTTACAGTGTCGCTTATATGAACGCCAGAAAAAATTAGACTGGAAATTTTACCTTATTTCTGTAATGTTTCTGCTGTTTTAAATTACAGCGAGTCTCGTCACAGACGTACGCAAATCCTAATCATAAATCTTAATTCTCCGTTTTCATTTTACGAACGAACTTGTTTAGATATTATCAAAGTTTTCCGTTCGCCGAGCGGGTGATCCGTCAACGTGTTAATGATTCCGGGCGAGCGAGAAAAAAGTAAGCGGCGCGCGATGAAAGTGATCCATCGATCACCGGGAACGAGATCGCGCGCGTGTAATTCTGGTTGAGACATTCGGATAATTCCATTCTGCGGTTTGCGGACGACAGAGCGTTCTCGTGACGCTAATTATAACGAATGCCTTCGAGTAGGTCACGTTTACAGTAGAACTGATATCGGCTGTGCAAAACGCGCGCGCGCGCGCCACGGCCGCGGCGGCCCTCCGGCGCAGTGTTATTAAACATTGTCTAGGGATAGGCGGCCGGTAATAAATTTCGCGCGGCGCAGTGTATGATGTTACATATCGATTAAACTCTGACGATTTAATTGCATTACCAGCGACATGGAACAGCTGTTGGCACAATTTTCGTGGCCCGGTCAGACCGCGGAAATGACGGAATGAATTTGTCACGTTTCAAGTAAGGCGAGCCCTACATTTAATTAGAAATCGGAGTTTCGGCCCGGTGCACGGTGCGAGCGGAATAGTGTGTACAATCGTGAAAACCTAATTTTCGCTATTCCGCACGTTCGTTGCATACTTTCTCCCGAATCCCTTCACCGAGTATTTTCCTGAAATTGTTCAGTCTACTTCGTAGAATAAATTCGTGCTAGAAACATTTTTAGTCCCCAGTTCAGTACTAAATATCTAAGAAAAGTATCAGAAACAATTTTTAGATTGTATCGCTTGAGATAATATCATTAATTTAATTACATTACCTGTAACAATGAGTATGGTCGAGAATTAGAATGCGTATAAATCCACACTCACCTGCAACAGAAAAAGAATAGAACATTACAGCATCGCCGTTTCAATAAAATTAAGAAGTACAGCTAATATTAGTCTCTATTGTCTATAGAATGTAGAATGAAGAGCAAAGTGCACCGATCATTTATGAACAGCTGCATTTGCGTGGTACAAACATTTGTTGTTATGCAATGGAAAATATCGGTATGTAAAACACGAGATTCGCGGTTTCCCACCTTATGGACTGACCCGATAATATTTCACTCTCAATAGTTAGACTTCAATGCGTAATTAATAATTCATGACAGGTTAATTAGTAGTTCCCAACGGTGCAAACGCCACCAAGCACGCCAATCTATAAAACCGCCATTTCGTGCGCAATAACCAAATATAATCAATTATTCCTTCACGGTCAGTGATACATTATCTGTATTACATTGTAGCCTACAATTCCCCAAATAGTGTCCGCCGCTTCTAATTACTCAGAACTATACTAATTCTCGAGTACAGTGTGAATCAATACGCATAATACACTATCATTTGTCCGAATGGATGGTACATACATCACGTAGATACAGATCGAACTGTCCGCGGACGTTCTCTGACATGATTGCTCCTTCATCATCCCCTAAACTCCAAGATTATTAATTCTCGTTCGAGCATTCGTTCAATTCGCTGTTAAACAAATTCATCGTTTAATCAAGCATTCAACAGATAACGAAATGAAAACGGTCCGGATCGCGTTCTGAGTCAACTAGAACCGCTTCTGGTTGTCAAACTGTGGTGCATCCTCTCCCGATTGCATCGGTCTGCTGCATCGATAGTGCACCGGCGGTAACGGCCATTTGCATTGCTGAGTATTGCTGCCGGTATGAATACGACGCGTCGCCGACTCCGGCCCATTTGCAACCATAAATCATCGGCCTGCCGATCCCCTGTCTTCAGAGACGTTCACTCGTTCTCGAACTACCGTTTGTTCTTTGCCAAACCCTCGGAATTGTTCACCTGCCGTGCTAACGGCGTTTTCCTGCAGTCCCCATATAGCGAGAAACAAATTATCTAAATGGCCGCGTGGGGAACACCATAGGGCCCCATATTTCAAAGAAATTTATTTAACGTGTAACGGTATGAAATTTTTCATTACTTTTCTTTTTTTGTCAATAAGTTTAGGAGAGTTTTCTCGCAACTTCTATTTCTAACTTGACTTTGAGCCCCATTTTTACCGCTTAGGGCCTCCACTTGACTTGAGCCGCCAGTGATTCCCAGACATTCTGGTTATTAAGCAAAATTTTAAATGTTATCGGCGCATTGGTTCGATCAATTAAATACTTTAAAACACTGTTTGCTTCTGGTTATTCTGGTTATTCCTTGAAACTGTTATCCTGGGATTTATTATTGCCAGGACTGTTTCCTTAATTTGGAGTTTTTCTGGTATCTAGGACCTACAAGTTTCGGGACTATGGAAATATTTTATTAGGTTCTACGAAGTAGACCACTGAAAATGGTATGTATCGAGGAACATTTTATTAGAATTCTACTGCACACGGATGGAAAAGTAAGACGCAAGAAGGGAGTACAATAAGTGCATCGTTTAATGTTCGAGATTCTTTTTCGTCGGATGGAAACACTTTCCGCGGATGCACTCAGATATAAACTACTTTCCAGAGTAGCGACTCCGCTCCCGAGATCTCTCGAAAGCACGCGCGATAAGTCTTCGATCTGTTTAATCCCTGAAGCTGTGTTTCAGTCCTCCAGTTAGTGCACTCTCCGCACGATTGATCTTTGCTTGCTGGAGGGAACATGTCGGCCGCTGTAATGAAATCAAGATGGACGGAGCTAGGAATTGTGGGAGCTGGCATGTCACTGTGCTCTCGACACTTGGAGAATCGACGATTTATTCTATTTATTCCTCGCTATCGAATGCTAATCAGCCAAGTCGATCAGACAAGTTAACTATTAGCAATGTTTTCTTCTTAATACGATCCAGAATTCTTTCATAATAAATCATGAGTTTCGGCTTGCCGGCATCCATGAAATTTCTGCACACTTTTACCAACCAAACAAGCAAACTCGACGCTCCGCTCGTTTCACTATTTATAAAATCCGGATTCAAAGGTTTTCCTCAAAGCGCTATAAAACCGTCCAAATTAATTAATACTCGTTCAAACCGACGCGACGCGGCGTAACATCAACCGGTTCGAATGCTTACGAAATATGCAAAAACTGGCAGAACGTTGGATCTTTTCGCGGAAGGTCCGTTCCGTCAAAGGAACGCACGGTTTTTCGTTCGCCTCCTCTTTCTCTTTTTGTAACAAGACATAAAGCTCAGGGTTTTATTAAGTTGGCTTAGCAAGTTCAAGAGGATAAAAGGGGACGGTGGGGGGGGTGCGGATGTAAAAGCGGCATGAAAATGGCGGCTGGCGAATCAAATCCAATTTAGTTAAACGAAAGAAACAAGCGACGGCGTAAAAGGATTTTATAACTTCACGGGCAGACACGGAGCAATTCTGTTTGAGGAAACCGGCGCGGCGGCGCGGCGTAACACGCCGGGGCGACTTAAACTTTTCGTACTCTGTAAATCCGGATGCCGAGCAGATCTTCTCATGCTTCGATAAAACTCTCGAGCCGATAAGCTGTCCTCATTCTTTCCTCTTTCCCTCCGCGTTTGCGTCGGCAGCTCCGTCTTCTTCATCATTCTTCTGTCTCCCTCCACTACGCTCGTTGTCGCAACGAGAAACTTAGAACCATCCCTCTGATTATGTTTTTACCGTGAAGTCGGCTTCTTTCAGCCCGGAAATTACTTCCATCCTGTCCTCCATCTCTCTCCCTCTTCTTCTTCTTCGGCGTTCGTTCGTCCTCGAGCTGCCGAACGCAGCCCCAAACGCTGCACCCTCTCTCTCTCTCTTTCTACTTCATTTCGTCTGCAAGCCCCCCCCCCTCCAGCACAGATTTCCAGGAAAGTAATACCATTTTATGCCGCTTAAAGACCCTCTCCGAACGACTATCTAAGCACAGATAATCGAGTTCGCCCACTGGCTGGCAAATAACAACTCGCGAGAGCTACACTATATCCGCGGCGGAGCTGTTCGCGAATTTTTTTCCGAGAAATCTACTGGGTCAATCGATCTCGAGCTTCGTGGACTTCTGGAGAAGTACTTCAGAAATTCCTGGGATTTTTTTTTCAAGTAGAAATATCGATGTTCACGCGAAGAATGATGTTACACATTTCGAATCTGATTCGCAATTAACACAGACTACGAAAATAATCACAGACTGCGGATTAATAAGCGCGGAAACGACAAATTTCGTGTCGCGTCGCCGCCGTTGTCGGTCAAGGTCGGCATAATTAACGGCGACAGTAAATATTTGTTCGTTAAATTCTTTCGAGCCGTCGACAAGAGTGTAATACGCTAATTGACACATCCGGTTAAATTCGTTTCTTTTTTTTTTGTGGGGGGAGGACGCTATTCGGTTGAACTTCTTAATTGGCGGAGAACCTCCGGGCCCGCTTAAATATCTCTCGACCCTAGGAGTCAGACGAATTAGAACGTGGCCGTTGATAGACACTACGCCAATGGAATTTAATCTGAAATTGGATTTGCATATTATCCGGGAGAAGTAATCGCTTGATCGATGAATTTCGGGTAATTGAAGTCGTGTTACCGCACCTGTAATCCAACCGCGTGTAGCGGGCCTAATTGAGGATCCAAGGACGTGGATTATCCTTGAGTCGTGAATATATCAACGCGGAAGTGGATATATTAGATCTGGTGACATTTTCGGTTCTGTTATAACTATGGGAATTTCGAGGGGCGAATCGCCCTGCATGTATTTTCATATGTGAAAAATTAACCCTTTGCACTCGGAGCTATTTGAACTAGAAAATTAAACATTTCTTCCAAACTAGAATATTTCCATAACCTTATGATTTTTGCAATTTTATGGATATGAAATTGGTACATTACCTTATACAGTACCTAAATGTTTAGTAACTGATTAGATAGGTTTCCATACATATATACATATATTAAGTATCATTGTTCTCGTCCACCATGAAACACGTTGTGTTTTTAACAACTTTTGTCAAAAAAAGGACTGAATGTCAATTTTTACTTACCATAAATCATTATGGTATCTAAGCAGATATGTTCTGTGATGGACTGGCAAAAATTTTTACTTTGAATTTACCGCTCAGCATCGATTGAGAACTTGTTGATCATAGTGTCTCATTGGTCGAATGGCAAACTGCGTCTTTCCAATGTTATTGTGTGTGCTCTCTTAACGGTCTTTGTCTCAGTTCAATTTAAACCAGCATGGAACTCAGTCAGTAAATTACAGTCTTAAAATCGTTCTTTTATACATAGCAAGTATGTTTCTTGTGAAAAGATAATTATGTAGTTATTGTTCATCTTGTGAAATACCCAGTACATTTTGGTATATATTTACAGACGCAATGCTCCTGAAGATGATCCAAATCCGGATCGAAACGTCGAGTAAAATTTAATTATTGCAAACTTGCTTTGTTTCGTTTATCATTTGATCGAATCTGTGCGCCGAGACCACATATATCAATTATATATTAACTGATTAGATACTGATATATTTAATAATGTAAACAATATTTTGAAGAATGGTAGAGCAATTTTTAGTGGTGCCTCAGAGGGGACAGCCGAGTGCTAAGGGTTAAGAAGTAATTCTCCATAGTAATAATAATAACTCTCTATAAGAGAAAATTTACCGGAATAAAGCTTGAAAAGAAAAAGGCACAGGGCAGGATCTCGCGTGGCACTGATGGGTAAACGGTAAGAAAGATTTAAAGCGTTTCAAGGTGGTCGATATCTTGCGGGGAACGTCCGTGTGTCACTGGAGATGAAGAGAATGGTGTCTAAACGGGTCGGGCCGAAAGATCTAGGAATATTGTTGACTGATGGGTGCAATTTCAAGAATCATTAAGCCCGTCGCGTCAGCAAATTGCCCGAGATTCGTACACAATAACGGAGGTCGCGATAGGAACGTCGTACGTCAAAAGCTGTTTCGCGGCGTTCCCGGGGCTCTTTGAAAAATACAAGGGCTTCGGGAAAATCCTGCGGGGCCGTGGACGATTCTCGCGCGAGATAACGTCTCTCGTTTGTCCGCGACAAGCTTTTCTCGCGACGTCTCCCCCCCCCCTCTCTCTCTCTCTCTCTCTCTCTCTCTCTCTTCTAGCTGTGTGTACGGGAACGCGCTTTCACGAAGCGTCTTTCACGTTCACGACAACGTAACGGGGAGTAAGAGGGTGCAAGGCGCATCTCTGCGGACGTACCAGCCCGTTATCTCATTGTCTCTTGGTGCCCGTCGACAAAGGGCGACGGATTATTTTCGCATCCTCTTAAGGTTATTTTCTTGTTTCCTTCGGGCGGAGAAAATCTTGTGACTATGCTTATCTGTTGCTCGTGCCGGCGAAATTCCGTCTAGGATCGTCTGAATGGTGTAAGTATCGGGAAAGTCTTCTATTCAACGTGATCTTATTATTCGTGTAATTAATTAGTACAATTTCCCTCGATTTCATTGTAGTTTTAACGATAGCTCGACGGGGACAGAAGAGACGAGTACACTTTGACAATTTGTAACTTTTTGATTTTGTCGTAGGCGTCTTGTAGAATATAGACGACAAAGATCAAGGAATCCGTGAGATTTTTAAAGCAATTTCGACGGTCTAATTTGTAAGTGGATTTACTCGGCTGGATAAATTTGTTATCCAAAGATTATTATACACTTTAAGGAAAATCAAGAATTGCATGTGACGTAGCTAATCCTTATGACTCTAAATAGAAAATTCAATGGGATTCGATGGGGATTTATTTTGTATCAACAAACGCTAAGAATAAACATCCACGTTCCAGCAGAGTAAAATAAACTGTGCTGATTTCTTTCTGCAGCGCTGCGCATACAACCGACTCGGTGGAACAATCAATTCACAATAGAATTGCATAAACACTGCATCCTTACGATAACAAGAGAAGCGAGGAAAAATTAAAGGAAACGAGGGAAACGTGACATCGCAGCCGTTCGAACAATCGCAGAATCACTTCTATAACGTTCTATAGTCACTCACCGGTTCCAGCCCTGGTCGGAGGAACTATAACAACCGAACCGTTCTATTAAACGTCGGCCATAATTTCCCGGGATAAAAACGATGGAGATCTATTCAAAATCCACGATATATATTTGTTACGGTAAAACTGCATTCTCAGGTGAAACAATACCAATTAAAACTTTCATCGAACAAAGCGTTGTTCGAATCGTGCATCTGAAAAAGCTGCGTAGTTTGACACGATTTCTTTTTGTGGATTCTAGCTTGAATGCACAACGATGAAGATCAATGTAAAATTCTGTGTGTTTTTTTTGTTGTTGTGCTTTTCATACGATGCTGAGATTGCGTTGCAACAATGATCAACGTTTCAGATACAATGGGGGTACAAAATGGAATGAATACGAGATGTGGAATGGAATCGAGAATATTATTGGAGGTTCGAGCAACTTATTCGGCAATTTAGTTAGTTTCGTGGTGGCTGGGAAATTTTCGAGGTAAATCGCGCGGCCGGCGAAAGAAGAAAATGGAGAAAAAGGGGTGTTGGAAAAAGCGGAGGGATGTTCAGGATGAAATATGCGTCGGGAATCCTGGCCGGCTGAGTCTTCCGTTTTCACCGGTGCTTTCGATCTCGCCGCGCGCCCCCGCATCGGGCCATCCTTCTTCAGCTTCGCCACTTGGCTTCCTCACGCGCTTTGACGTTTCTTCGGGATTCCCGAGACCCCGTGGAAATGATAGTGGCTCGTTCCTGGACCTTGGGAAACGAATCCCTTCGATCACCGACCGGCTTCGGTTCCTTTGATCAGCAAGCTGATGCTCCTTCCCATCGATTCCGAGGCCATTCTTCTCCAATATCCTCCTTTATCTTTTCAAAACCTTTATATTTTCCTCCCGGTGATCTTCAATTATTAATTGTCGGAAGGCGGACGTTTTCTCCGCGGATATCTATTCCCCGCCTCCTCATCAGCAGTTTTATGCCAGAATCGTTCGAGCGATTCGTTCGTTCGGTCGATCGAAAGAGGATTCCCAGAAAAATGGTGGTGCTCTCATTGTGCAGCCTATCATTTCTGCCTACCGACGACGCTAATGAATCGATTGAACTTTGCTTCGTACTCGAATTTGTCCATTTTTCTGTGCTTGCTGTCTGTCGAAATTTGCCGTGCGCGATTGTTTGCATAAAAATATTCTCGAGGAACGAGTTACCGTTGAACCTTTAAAGGGCCTTTAAATATAACTATATGCGAGGTAGGTTTTATATAAATTTATTATACAGGGCTCCAGTCGTCTTTTTTTTACAGGAAATTATGTAACCGGCGAGGCAGCGCAGAGATTAAAAATACGGATGCAAAAATGGCTGGCTATCCGAGGAGAAAGGAGATTTGATACATTTGCCCGACCAGGATTTTAAAGAAGAAAGTTCCTCGAGTGCTTTCATCCTCTCTTCCCCCTCGTTTCCTTCTGCTATTCTTCATCGAAATCTAGATCCCTGTGTCAGCAGTGGAAAGTCGAACACCGAGTTCTTGATCTCTTTACTACGTACTGCCTTTGTCGGATAGATGAGAAGGAAGCCCTTCTCATAATTCTGTATTCTCGTCCATAAACTGCACTCTTAACGGCAAGAGTTTCTCCGAAAAAACTAGTTCTTATCGATTTGCGAATATCGTTACGCCATTTATTCGTTCCATTGCGAGGCGAGTGTAAAATCGTTCTAGAATCTAACCATGGAGAAATTGTTGCAATAGTATTTTTTGCACGCATACGTGGTGTATACATGGTGTACGTCGAATACAAGAATTTCAGAGCAGAAAGAGATAAACGGAGATAAAAAATGATGTTGATTGTTTAATCTGTCGAGTGGTGCGCAAGGGAATGAAATTTAAGTTTGATTTTGGATTTCTGAGCACGTCGGGATCCATAAAGATGCGGGCCCGCATAAATATCGGCAATCAGATTTACAAAATTCGGAGATTACGTATGAAAATGCCGGGGGTTATTTGCAATCATGAATTATCGATCAGCCGTACGAATTCTTGGGGAATTGAAATTGAGATGAATCGCATTATTGGCGAATGCATAATGCAGCTACTCAATAAACAAACGGCGCGCATTCGCGTCACTGAAACGACGTATCTAAGATAAGCCGTTTCAATGTTCAATCTCGATGTCCGATCGTCGACGAAACCCGATAATTCCGTCAATCTGTTTAATTATACTGTGTACTAAAATGTGTAACCTGAATAACCACCCTCTCTCCCGCCATTATCTCGCGAGCACACAAGAGTCAATTATACTGTAGGACACATAATAATCGGACAGGAGATACTTATGCAAATTGAAATTCATGTGGCAGAATTTCCGAGGACACACGTACACGTACGTTACATCGGAGGAATGATTTCTTTCTTGTTGCAGGAGAGATCGGTTGTTCGTTGCATTAATCCGAGGAGAGGCTAATAGTGACTCATTAGCCTCGGATTAAACAAGATTATTCTTAGCCGATAATTTACTGGCCGAAGTAGAACAGTTTTCCGATAAAACAACAGTTCCAGAAGCCAAACAAGATATTATATTTTATATTTTACAACTGGTCGACTCGAGGAATAGCGAGGTCAAAGTAACATCAATTTTCCAATAAAATGACAGTTCTAGCAGCCATAGCCAATATTATGTTTTTCTTTTTTTGTAAGCTCTAGTCGAAGCAAATAAACATTTCCAATTTTCTAGTTTCTATTTGTATAATTAGTTCTAATTTTAGATAAAGATGATGCGAAAATTATAACAGCTTGCTACAACACTACGATGCTGTTTATTGTAATACTATTTCAATATTAGGATGTTACATCGCTTGGCATGTATGATACATACACCAGCGAGCTACTAGAGGTGAAAATGACAATACTATATGACAATGATACAACCAGTGCTGTCACTCATTGACGTTCTACAATTGGTACGCCCAAATAATAGCTGACAACGCAACTAGGTCGAATGTATAGATAAAAAAAAAAGTATGCTATTCCTGAGAGCAGGCCAGCAACTTGGTGTTCTCTGGCCCTAGGCATTTTTATGTTTGACCTACCACCCTCGCTTCCGACCTCGCTATTATATCTCGCTAAATAATTTTTTTATGCACCCTAAATTTTTCATGGATACCAAACACAGAACGAGGAAGATTATGGCCTCTGTCTCTCTGAAAGTCGAGCCTGAAACGCATTCCCGTTAAATGTCTGATATGATCGAAGTTGTTCAAGAGAAAAACTTTTAAATCACGATAATATATAAATGGACCAAGAAAAATGAAAACATTAATTACACAGGAGTTCTACACCGTAATATCGTTCTACACCGTAATTATTCTAAATACGTACAATCATGTTTAACGTCTCTACAGGCCCTCTATTGTTAACATGTCCCGAGAAACCTCATCGAAATCATTTCTCTCGAGATCCTCGTGGCTCTCGATCACTTCCGGCGCGGCGCGCATCAACACGCGTCTCGCGCCGGACTGTTGCAGAAAGAGTGAAGTGGAAGCTCGGAAACGTCAATAACATACGATCCCTCGAATTTTCGCTTCTCGAAATGGCTCTCGTACTCGAGGGTCGGCGGGCGAAAGAAGGATATTCACGGTCGATCGAGCGAATGTAAACGCGAAGGGCCAGGAATATCGTATTCTCCTCGAGATGGAGCGAGAAAGGGAAACCTCGGAAGAGAAACATGGAAAGAGAATGAGAGAGAGAGAGAAAGCTAGTACAAGAGAGAAAAAGATACAGTCAGAGTAAGCAGAAATAAGAGAAAAGGATGGAGATACGTCAGCTACGAGAGGAGACGAGGTCGAAGCCAGTCGATAAGGTGGTTTGATAAAACGTGGCCCGGCTATAGGGTCGCGAAAAAAAATCTTCCTCGTGTCGGTTCCACGAAATAGGTCGCATCGCATCGGCCTGTGGAACGAATAAAAAAAAAGAATCACGGGAGAGAAACTGTGAATTTTTCGCGAATACAGGCCGTCGACGAACCTGGTGAGTCGCGAACGATACGCGCTGTTGGTAATCTTCCTACTTCCGGTAGATACTATTCCTCTCTTATCAAGCGATCTCCGTCCCAAACTACTCGGAAGGAATCATTTTTCCAGAATTCCACTATTGCACTTTCCGCGTGTCGCGGATAGGGGAAACGAGATATCAAGTAGAAAAATTTGTCGATGTTTTTAGAGACGTTTTTCTGCTTCGTTTCTAGAATTCTCATATAGATACAGTATCTAATTAGAATAATAACAATTCGGCGTCGATTACTAAATAAACTCCGTAATGTATTCAGGGAATGTGCACGAGGACAGTTCAAAGCGAAATAAAATTAATACAAAATTTGATTGCTGTCATTACTGTTATTCAACGCGAATTAAAATTTTTATGAACTTTAGCAATTACCTTCATGAAGGCTCGTTATGTATTTTAATTATAATTTTTTTCTCGTTCATACAAACTCTGAATGAAAATGTTAAACAATTTTATCTCGTTGGAGGAACAATAGGTCTCATCGATTGTGTCGTATTATTTCCGGAATAAAGGAAGCTTTAATCAATCGTGGCTATCCTAACAAATACGAGCGAGCAAACTGTTGCAATATTTTCTATTCGTAACTTGCTTTAACTTTTAATAATGAGAACAAGTTTCGGTAGAATTTCTGGTAGGAATGTATTCGTATAAAAACCTCTTGATTATTACAAACGGTACAATGTTCTAGTTATTGAGCTGCACATAGTTTTGCAAATTCGCATTTTTCGAACGTAAACGATTAACGATTAACAACGAGCGCTTTCACTAATCAAAGTATGCTTTTAATTTGTGTTCATAAAAAACCTTCACTGAATAAAATTTTGTCGAAGCGTATTCGACATAAATGTACAAAAATCTGTAAGC
Organism: Lasioglossum morio; assembly: GCA_916610235.2. NCBI lineage: Eukaryota > Metazoa > Arthropoda > Insecta > Hymenoptera > Halictidae > Lasioglossum > Lasioglossum morio. The sequence goes on along the minus strand of OU744330.1, from coordinate 5,294,996 downwards.
TATTGAAGCTATTGGATTCCATGACAATTAATTGACAAATTTGGCTTCGATCTTCTGATTTTTTAATTCGCGATTGTACTATTTTATAAAATGTAACACAGTATTTTACTGTTCTGTACAATGTAATTCAGTATTCTGCATTATATCGCAATTGTTTTTTAACGAAAGAGATTCTATACGGCGCAATTTGAACGGTGTTAATTGGCCCGCAGAATATGCCCGTAAAATCTGACGTTTCTGAGGGAATTGTAACGGGAGAGGCAGCAGTGATTGAACAATCGTAGTCCTGATAGGGATACAGGCTCTCGTTTATTTAGTATTCCGAGCCGAAACACGAGGTTCGAGGTAATTCCATCAGAATTCCGCGTCAGAAAACTATGTACACGGGGGCGAGGCAGTTGTTTCATTAAGAAATGTACCATTCTGATTAGCTTGAGTGCCAGAGATGAGAGCGTGCAAAGTAGGATTTGTTGCCGGGACGATTCCGCATTGTTTGGTCGAGTGCGCCCGGTACTGCAGCTGCACTCGAACCCGTAGACAATGCAACCGCCTAACCAATACCTCGTTTGATACTTATCGTTATCGATACCAAATATCCGTATCACTAAGCGGGATACTTCGGTACCATCACGTATCCTCTACACCCCTCCGGAACGCACACCCCTTGAATCACAAAATCAAGGTAACCCTAACAATGTTCTCCATAAACCCTCCACTCACAGCGTCTCACAGAAAGAACTACAAAAATACTGACTCGGACAAACAAAACAACCCTTCTCGCATCTCTAAAACATAAAACTACCCTACGTGAAAATGTCCCCCTACAAGATAATCCTCTGACGAAAACAAAAACCAGAGAATTGCAAGAAAATTAACTGGAACAATTTCGTACTAAACCACTGTGTATTAAACTCGACGCTATCCCTAATCGTACGGGGTGGAAATGATCGAGAAGGGAAGAAAATGATCGAGTCGGACCGTTTTCTTGGGGGTTGAAAAAAAGAAGGCTCAAGGTCACAGGAGAAGCGCGATAGAATCGGTGTGGTGGACAAAGCATACCTACGCCTCATACCATGGATTACCCCCGCCCCCGCCACACCGAAAACTACCCTTCGTACCTCTGCCACACCCTCCCCTGCCGCCATATTGATCGGCCATCCCCACCACCGTTGGAAACCAACCCCCAACGACGCCCCGCGACGCCCAGCGTCGCCGTACAGCCGGCACGGCGACGTTGCCGCGTCTTTTCGTGGCCGCTTTTTCCCCGACGCCTTTGAGGGACCATCTCCTTCACTGGAACTTTTTCAACCACCCCTACTATCCACCGAAACCGACCCCCCTCCCCCTACCAATCCCGCCGGCGCGGTGGTGGATAAATCGCACGCGTTACTTCGGAATTTATTATTCGTCCAACCCCCCTGTGGCCCGCGACGCTTTGTTCCGTCGAGTTTATGATGAAATTCGTGGAAGCATTTTTTCCCCACGACACGGCTAATGCACGGATTTTTTTGGAGAGGTTGGGTTCTTTCACCCTGTTCCCCAGAGTTATTTTATCGTGATTCATTTTTTCGTTGGATGCGATTAAAAGTGAAATTTTTATGGGACAATTTGTAGACGCTCGAGTCCAGCGAAATTTCCTCGCTTTGAGAGTTTCGAGGAACTGTTATAATCCGATTGTGGATTTAGGGCATGAAGTTTGGGAAGATGAAGAAATTGATCGATTGAGAAATCAATTTATCTGTAACACAATTTATAAATGTATTATAACTGAAAATGGTTAGAAATCTTATGCAATGGAAGATAATCGTCGAAGACAATCGACTTTATACAATTGATTGTATTTTTTGTATCAGGGAATAAGAAATGTGTATTGAAATAAAGTTGTGTGTATATTCCTATGTTCGCGATCGTCGTGGGTGAAATGTTGTTAAACAGGATCCACGCAAGTTCCATGTATTCTGTAAGAATCCGGTTAGCACGAATTTCAGTAATGGTTGAGCACCTCGTTCCAGAATGCCAAGGTCAAAGTTCAAACGGCATGATTTACGCGACCTTAACGCGGTTAAACTTTGCTTTACAATTAATCACCTTGAATCTGTTCCCTGCTGTTCCCACTTGAAATGCAAAGCACGTACACCATTTTTCTTCCCCCCAATTTGCACCCCTATTAAGCCGACTTGTATTATTTTTCTCGTTCGTCCCGGTTGATAATTATGTCACACGATAATTTTCGTATTCTTTTGCTCGCCGAGTTTGCAGCGATTCCTACAACTTCCGAAAATAAATCACATTCGAATGAAGCAGTAAAATTTTACATTTTCAACTCCCTTGATACAGAAAATGTATATCTTCACTGTTTAACAATTGAAATATTTTGAAAAATTTAGTCACTGGACTATCCCATGCTTTTTGTAAATATTTGTTTGTTTTTTCAGTGATAGAAAATTTAGTGAATGCAATGATTGATAAATCCGAGCTGTAGAAACGTTAAATTGCTCGTCATGGAATGGATTCCATATGTAACATTGTTGCATTTGACAGGCCTTAGATTTTATTTTTCTATTCAATGGTTCCGCGTCGGTGGACGTAATATTTTACGGGACCCCTAACGCAAATGAAGTTTCACAGAACCCAAAGGGGTCTCGTGCTTAGATGCAACGAAACAATCTTTTTCGTCCTTTGTAATTTTCTGTCCTATTAGTCGCGGCACGTTCCAGTTTTTCCCTCCCTTTCGTTCCATCCCTTTATACGTTTCAGAAGAGAATTTTTACTTTGTCGAGCCCATTCTACAACGTACATCCTGCCATAATCGCTTTATCAACTTTTACGCTCATTAAAGCTTACAAGAGTCTTTCCATAGTTTTACTGTCAGATATTAAACTTTTCACTTCGCGAGGGCCTAATATGTATTAAACTTTTCGAGCTCTTTAATTAATCGCCTTTCTTCTTCTTTAATCATGCTCGGAGCGGCTGGCCCTTTTAAACAGTTCCCTGCGCTTCTATACTGCCCCGTTCCGGAATTTATCGTTCGTTTTATAGTTCATTTAATCCCGACTGCGGAATTGTCGTCGTCCATTAACAGCGTGGTATTTTTAAAAAATTAGAAACATTAGAACTTATCGCCGACATTTCCCTGTTAATCTCTTCGCTGAACGTGAAAATGGTATTTAATACTACCAATAGGTTTCCATTGGACCAAAAACTGTTCAGTAGCTTTGCCAAAAACTTTCTATTTAATTGGAACAATGTGTGGTAATCTTTTTTCAATTTCTGAATTTTCCCAAAAAGTAAACTGAAAGTATGTAATAATTGATAACAATGTGTAGCAATTTCTTTGGCATTCAAGGTACACAACGGACACTTCCTTGCCAATTACTTGCCTCGAACTGCATCAAAATTGCATCGTATGCAACCTAATAATTTGAACGGTCCTCGTTCAACGAGACAACGTTCCATCATATAATTTTCTGTACCTACCGTAGCGTCGGAGTAACACATTGTAATTTTAACAGTAAATGATCGCTTTCATTTTCCGTCGCATGAATACACTTCCTATCGCAAAAAACTGTATCAAAAGAACGCGAACGGCGCGGCGAGTGGCGGCTCCGAAACAAAAGGATTTTTCGGAATAAAATGTAATACTCTTTCATGTGTAATAAAAAAAAAAAATTTTCAAACTCGATCCGCACACGTTGCACGCACGAAAACCCGATTCGTCCCGTAAATTTCTATATGTACATATATCCGCGTTCGTTAAAAACGTCGATATAGTGTTATCCGTCGTGATTGGAACGGATATCTTATAATACGTGCTTTTATCGCGTGATTTGTTGCGCGACGTGTGCCTTAATGAATTCGTAGGTTTGACAGTAACATGCGAATCCAGGACATCTGAAGCTATTCAATTTGATCTGATACGAGTGTTATTTTTTTTTTTTCATATCGCAAATAGTTTCGATACCCCGACGTGTTCCAGTTTCACGGCTCGACTGGCCGCGTTGACGTGGCGAAGAATTTCATATTCGCTTAACAGCTACGTGTTTCTAACTTCTTTGACAAACACTTGGTTCGCGCGAGCAAACAGGTTTTGTCGGCGGTAATGTTGAGTGACTGTCTGGTAATTGAAAAATGCTGCTGAACGTCAGGATTTATTGCAGTAGACACTGCACTCGGTAAGGTCACTACAATAACGCTCTCTAATTTAATTTCTCTAGAAATCTGCAGAATCAAAAGCACTCATCTAGTACGTCAACATAGAGACGAGAGAATTTATTAAAGGAAATAAACGAATTTAATCTCGTTTCTATTAGCTAAACATTTTACTGTAATTACAGGTGAATAAAAATTTTATTAGAGAATCAATTAAATTCTACTGATTAAACGAGAGTGTTTGAACAGTTTTCTAGTGTTCTGTGTATGATTCTGAGCGAATTCTCTGAGAGTGGACAGCTGCTAGGAACTTTTAGGGAGACAGCTCTTTTGAAGGGAAATATAAAATGCTTTTGGGAGTAGGAAAAAAAAATCGTACGTATGCGTGAGTGGTTATAATAGTGCAAGAAGCACTCCTGAGGCCGTGTCCCAAGAAAAATGTAACCTAAAGGGCGACCAGGATACTGAAGTTCCACGAGGACTTCAGACAGGGCGCATAGAAAGCAGCGAGGAGCTTTTACGACTTCCGAGCTCACAATGAAACCAACGAACGAAACATTGCATCCGGGTGGATCGTAGCCAATGGGCTTCGCTGTTCATGATTTCATGAAAAATACGGGCTGGTGGGAGGGACAGTGGTGTGGGGGGGTCGCCTGCTTTAAAACACTACCATTACGAACGTCGAGCACAGAAATACTTCGCGTATGGCACTCGGCTTTGTAAGAGATCCTCGCGAGCGTCCATTTTTATATTCTGCCAACGCGAGGAGCGAATCAAAATTGAAATTCCGTGTTGCTCGAAGCGCACGCTAATGTTGCCCCGATATTACAACTTCCGGATCAGAGATAATTACTGTGGTATAAATTATAAATATGATATCGGCGCCAGGTTCGATCACTTTAGAAACAAACAACAAATGTGCAAATTAAATATTTGAATTTCTCAACGTTTCGATCCCTATGTGGATCATTATCAAGAGACTAAATTTTTGCGTCTGAAAAAGAAAAAGGAAGTAAATATTTTCAATACAGAAAACAACCGTACTCAAAATAACACAGCCGTGAAAATTAACGAAAAATTAGTATTCGGAAAAAACCATAAAAAAAAAGAGAGATTTAGTACATACTTGCTGTGATAGAAAAGGACAAAAACTTTTAAACACATAATTATGAGTCACAGCAACCACACTTAAGCCATAGCCGGCAGAGATGTAACTGAAGCACCAAACGTGCTAGCCGGAAAACAAAGCAGAATATTATATGTGATAGGCCAGAACTGATTGGTCGATCGATATCAATCAATGGTGGCACGTAATAAGTATTGGCGGCAAACTTACTGTGGAATGAGAACGTAGTGCACGATTCGTTTCGATAACGGAGCGAGATCGTTTCATTCATCTCCGAATTTACGCTTCTTGCGGTTGGACAGTGAAATGATAGTCGTTTGTCGAAATTACATTTTTCTTGCGAAGACCATAAGGTGTGCTGAGATTCTGATAGAACTCGCGTGTTATATGTGTAAGCTCAACGCGTCTTTATTCGTTCTTTGCTGATTTGGAACTGTCAGCAACATTTATTTAAAACAAAACCAGAACATCACGCAAACTTGTTAACGAAACACGTATTATACAAATCGATAAAAATATGTATAACGTATAAATCAATGAAAGTATATATATAACGGTCAAACCCAAATATTCAACATTCTTGCATATGGAGCTCGAAAAAGTTCGAGGTGGAGATAGTTTTTGAAGTTGCAGTTTCCTAAAAACTGTTAATTATAAACAGAACGAATTATGAAATAACTGTCAAATAAAAATATGTGCAACCTTAACGAATAAATATTAAACGTTTCGATGGACGAGACGAAAAATCGCAAGAAAATGTTCGCGCCTGGGAGATTCGCCGAACGAAAAATTCGGTAGAACAGGGCGCTTTAATTAAACAGGGGAGCGTAATGCTTCAAAATAAATGGCTAATGATGTGGGCCGAGCAAAGTGGGTCACTGGTAAATGGAGATATAAATCATGTCGTGCATACGGATTAAACAGAAACAGCTGGAAAAATGCACCTCGAAACTTCGGCCGCGTGCAATTAATCACTTGTATACGACAACGAACCCGTGTCACGTCAGAAAGAAGCTGCCGTTATTATATTCTGAATGATACTGTTCAGCTTACAACTTTGCGCTGCAGCAAACCGCACAAGAGAGCAGGAAAACCTTTTTGTGTTGTCCGTTCACAGATCCATTAATAACGCCTACAAAACGTTTGTTACGTCTACCCATTTTAAAAACATTGGCGAAACAATTTCATACGTGAATAGATCGAAACACAATATTAGCTAACCCACGTTTATTCAGATGTTTCATTAAAATATGTGTGATTGAAAACGCAACGAATTGTTCTGGACAGGTGAGAAGCTTTCGCGGTGTTACGAGTATGACTTTTTTTCGGGTGAAAAGCACGAATATCGGGTTTTTGGATGGAGGCCCCTCGCAGTTTTGGATGAACGTGCACGTAACTGGCCCCCGCAGCTCTACGAGCAGGCATTGTTGAAGCCGGTTTAGTACATTCGTCAGAGGAATTACTTGGGAATGAACGCGGGGACGGGCGGCGCGGCGCGGTGATTTTTCAAAGGACACATCCGGTGCTTCCTTATAGCTATTCGGGTGTGTCTGCTTGTCGCGTGACCGCCACTCAAAAGGTCGACCCACGAGTTTCGCAGAAAAAGCTCCGTGGCCCGGAAATTTCAGTAAGACGGAACGTAACGCCAAGTTAAAAAGGAGACCTTTCCTTTTCCCTCCCAACGGCGCGCTTGCTTTTGGGGTCACCGAATAATTTCGGTACTCCGTGTCGTCCTGCATACTACAAACCTTGGCAAATAATTCAACGTCGCCGGCCTCGTTCGCTTACCGATAAAAAATCATCGCTCTTTTTTCACCGGCAAACAATAATTAAATTCCTGCACACAATGTTGCCTCTCCAGAGAGGATTTCATTCGGAAACACGCCGCGCCCGTCCGGCTAACTTAATTAAACGAAACTTCTACGACTTGTTCTTCGACCTGTTCTTTGGGTTGTGGGTTAAGTTGCAGTTTACATTTATAATATTTATATGTATATTTGTACAATGGATCTCTTTAAAAACGAACGTCCAGCTCATCTAAAAAATTCAAAAGTTACTTTTCTCCATCTTACCGCAACGCAGGATATTTCTGAAATTATTTTAGAGACACCAGACGATGAAACAAGTTAAAAGGTAAAGTGAAGTAGGTTCGCAGGTTTGGAAAAAGGCGTCGGAAATCGGTATCCGCGTTAAGGCAAGCCCGTCCCGACAATAAAACGACATCTTACGGTCGATCGCGGCTTGGTGAGCAGCCATTTTCTTGATGCGAAAGCTTGTTCCCTTTTTATCGTGGACCGTGTCACGCAGTTTTCCTGTCACGAACCTTGCCGAACAAAAAGAAAAGAGAGAGAAAAAAAAGAAGGAATAAAAGGGAACGAACGAACGAACGAACCGGAGGATTAAAAACGAGTTGGGGCGAGATCGAGCGGATCGAAGGGAAGTCGAGAATATTTCGTTTCTTTTCTCGTTCGGTTCGGTTCTCCTGAAACCTAGAGCGCGATCGAAGACAGAGATCGGCTGATTAAATTGTTCGGTTCCTTTCTTAGCTGCTGGAAAGGGGTCTCCTTTGTTTTCGAGCCGTGGCACCCTATCGACTTAAACTCCTTTCCCTATTCCTTTTTATCTGGCCGCCGCGCCGTCTACCTTTTCTTCCCTCTTTTGTCCCTGTTCACGGACGCCCCCGTACTCTTCTCCTTATCCTCCTCCGCCCTTTCTCTACCATCTATCCTCCCTCTGTCTTTATTGCCACCAAACGCGGTTTAGGTTTTCAACTTCAGACATCGTCGTTTGTTTCACGCTCAAAAGGACCGCGCGACGCCAAATCGGCCTACTTGAATTAATTCGAAATTATTTGACTGCTCATCTCCGTGCGAAATGCAGTTTTCTTGACGGAATACACAGGATGGATAAAACAGACCAACACAGATTGGTACTTGATATAAAAGATTAATAGTTCTCTGTATCTCGATCGACAATTGTTCAAAACTACAATTAATGTTATTGGCGCACTGGTTCGATCAATTGGAGACAATAAGCAAAGCAAAATATTACATGAAATTTAATTCGACGTTTCTGTCTAAATTTAGACCATATTCAAGAATGTAAATTTTCAGTATTGCGTCTGTAAGAATTTATCAATTAATTAATATATGGTTAGGCAAACGTCTTCCCGAAACAAGCAGAAAACACTAAGGTATTAACAACGAAAAACAAATGTATAAACTCACTTGCTTAGAAAAATGTACTGTTGTTAGGTAAATGCCTTTCGGAAAAAGCAGAAAACACTAATTTATTAACAATAAAAAGCAAATGTATTAACTCACATGCTTAGAAAAATGTATTAATTTAAATTCTTAAGAGTCAAGAAACCACGTGTTGGTTCCACGCCGGTGGTATGTGGATTGAGTAAACCGAGACAATTTGAAACAACAACGAATCAAAGAACACTGATCCATGTATTGACCAATCGATAAATGGCGGCAAATACGAATCCTTCGAAGTCACCCAACCAACAAACTAGTTGGTGAAATACCAATATGAAATTGGTAATAAATTCATCGACATTCAAACAATTATATTATTTGGAATGTGATTCATCATAGAACATTACTGATTCAGGAATGTTGCGTAGTATTCATGTATCAAAGGTGTTTCATACCTACACTTAAATTTCATGTAATTTTTGCAAATTTGTTTATTGTCTCCAATTGATCGAACCAGTGCGCCAATAACATTAATTGTAGTAATAAAGGATTAATGATTACTTAATATTTAAAAATATATTCAAATAATCCTGTAGAATTTTATGAAGAAATTCGTTTTAAAAGCTGAGGAAAGATCGTTGCAATAAAATACGAATTGATGTGTGATTATTAACCGATCATTATCAAGTATTTCCACTCGTAGCTTAACAAAACAGCGATATTATTTATTCCTACTCTTTTTCACGAACTTCGGTCGGTATTTACAATCCAGAAATATAATTAAGCAGAATGATAATTATATCGTAGCGAGTATCAAGTAAAAATTCCCCGAAGCCACGTTTCTATCGTGACTCAAGTAGAAATGTCTGTTATTGATCAGACGGCCTCCGGGAGAGAGTCCTTGATTATTCATTCACATTTAAAGCAACAATACTGAATATTTTACAGCGTAAACTTGTTTTAGGTCGTGCATTATTAGCAATTCAATATTGGGTACCAATTACCTTTTGCGAGTATCGTGTGCTGCAATAAATAAGTGTTCGTTTCTCCGTAGAGTGTTCTCCTCTTATTGGTGTTCCTTTAATGTAATTTAAAATAGCTGCGGGTGGATTAGGTTCACGTGCGACAGGAGAGACTTATGTAACACTTTCGTGCATGCCTTGCCTCGGGAACATGAAATATTTTCTAAATTTGGAAAATCATTCTTAGCTCGACATTAACATTTTTCTTATCAATAGGGGATACAGGTATTTTTTTAAGACTCGAGTGCACGTGTCTGACTACATTACAATTTCCATCAATCTTTCACTTACTGTAATTAGGTTTGCGAAAATAGCGGAAGGGTCGCTCGGTTCGTCACGTAAACAGCGGCGTTAATTGTTTATCAGGAATCGGCCGGCCGGACGTAATTGTTTCGGCGAAGGCATTTGAAAAACGTTTCCACCCCGACACAGTTGATCACTATCTTTCTCGGACGTAGTCCTTTTATTGCACGGCCATGGGATACCGCGATCGATGCAGCAAGTGTTTCAGATATCTAAAGGTCACCGGTGAAGGTGCGGATACATCGCGTCTTGGGTAATTGACGACGTTCACCCCGTGGTATTTCCGCAAATAAATTCGAAATTTCACCGCGTAATGTCGCCAGATATGAATCACGAACTCTCTGTATCCTATTAGATCCGAAAAACCTGATTACACGCTATCATGCGAAATTGATAAAGATTGCTGGAGACTCGCCGATTGCGAATTATCGATATATTCATTCATTTCATTCGTATCAATTATGCGTCGAGGAATTTTTTCACTGACCAAATGACGCATGCAGAAAACAGGCAATTCGCAGTTTGATGATTTATTACCGATCCACAGACAATTCGCGTAATTATCCGCGGATCAGTAGAAAGACCTCTTCCCCTTTGACGCATCTCCTTTCATTAACGAGCTTCTTTTCACTCAGAGGCGAAGGATTATTTCCTCGGGACGAAGGATATCAAGGATTCCATTCACCGTGATGAGACTTTTAAGATGAAAAATTACGGAGAAATGCCGATTGAATTATCAAACTCTGCCGACGGATTTTCCTTCTTTCGGTGTTCGTTTTTCCTTTCGTCGTTGAAACTTTTCGTTTTGGAGGAATAAATAAGCGGCGGGGTGAAAACGGTAGAGAAGCGTAGCCAATATCCTGAGACGGATTGTTCGGTAGAAGCGTGTTTGTAAATAAATTATAGTGTTACGTGTTCTTTGTATCACGATAATTTTTGTTATACGGAATTTATTTGACAATATACTGCAAAGTATTTTAGCAAGGTCTCGAACGACCCTTTTAAGGCAACTGCCTAGAGTCAAGGTCGTCTCGTCTTCTTATTCTAACTTCCTTTTTGGGGGAAGGGGAAAATCTCTTCCAACTAACGCTGGTTTATGGTACCCGTATGTGCTATTGAGACTGATTAACGAAAGTTAAAATCCTGGTAGACTCTGAAACTAAACAGTTCTCTCAAATATATCTTTGTCTAGTCACGCACGCCATAAATCGTGTTCAGCTGTTTTTTTACGCTTACTTATTTCTACATAAATTATCCCACAAGTAAAAGCATTTACATAGTAATCAGTAAATATGTTTAAATGCTTCAGACGAATATTTTATCGACTTCTGAAATTAATATAACAATGGAGAAGTTCTGCAAAGAAACGAATCTTCTCACGAACGAAAGCTTTTACGGTAAGGTCTGTATAAATTTTAAATGATGCGAAATAAAATATGTGCATCGGACAGATTGCAGGCCGGAGAAAATTCAAGTGGAACACGGTGTATTTAAGAAACCAAAAAACAAACGGTGCAATAGGAAAAACAGGAGCTGTGAACCAGTGAGAAAGCGCCTCGCAGTGCAATCTCACGGCAATCAACGCCCCTGATAGTCGGCGTCGTTTACGGGTTCGATAAAACAGACAGGCGAGCCAGACAATACGGAAAAGAGGGAAGCCGGTGCACACACGTGAACATGAAACGTATCGAATGGAACCGATGAAAGTGCTTGTTACTTCCCGCACACACACACACACACACACACACCAATTGGAAATTCGAATTTCGCGGCGTCGTAAATATCCCGCAAACGCTCGACAACGTAACGCGGTTGCAGAGACCTGTATGAAAATAATCATATAAACCCCGCATGAAAATTGGAACGAGCATTCGAACTAGAATTTCACACTCCAAGTGATTCGCGAACTATCAAACTTTCCATTACGACCCATAAAAATCGAGGAATTACTCGAATTAAGTTCTTCGGTTTGATTTTATGCGCCGGAACCGTTCGCGGAGAAAATTAGATTTTATCGGAGGCTTCTTTAAAAATATATTATATTAGCAGTAAATCCGTGAGGAAGCTCGACTGTAAAATCGCAGATTGGAGAAAGTTCTGACGGCCCGTGGATTTGCAGATTATTTTCTAACCCTGGAAGATGCGTTGAAAATGTATCAAATTAAGAAAACATTTTTCTATATTATCCGATTAATCATTGAGGAACAAGCATTTATTAAAAATTAAAAAGTTTGCAACATAATGATCGAAACTGTGCGCCGATAAGAAATTACAACACGAGTAATCAAAAGTATCCGATTAAGCTTGTGAAATAAATGAATCCTTTAAAATTTTGTGTGGTCGATGGAGAGTGTGTTTACAGAGAAGCACTTTGTATCGGAACAGTAAGGCTCGGTCGGAGATCCTTCAAACAAAAGAGCTTGCGAATCGCCCGCATCATGATCCCGGTCTTCAAATATACTAATCACGATGCTCGGTTGATTGGGATCGAAGCGATGCTTGCACAAAAGCAGTTCGCATGACCTTTACCTTTGCCGCATATCCCCGTGAACCGATTCCTCCCGCCTCCCACCTCTGTCTCTGTTTCTCGTGGGATTGGCAGGCCGTGGGTCCGTTTGTACGATGTAAATGTAGGTTAGAACCTTAAAATCGACCCATATTCCGCGAGCGGGGCAACCTTCGAACCGACCGGGTTTCCTTTGTTGTGGAGAAAAGCGACGATAAAGCGGCGCAGGACTGAATGCAACCGAGGAAGGTCAGACGATAATCGACGAGGACGGAAATACAACTGAGAAAACGTACGCAAGCGATACCACAACGCATCGTCTCGAAATTTTCCTGCTCGAATTTCCACCTTTCTCTAATCTTTGCCGGATCGAAAATGCTGTTACTCTAACCAAATTCCTTATGCTGTTTTTTTATTTTTTTTTTTTTATTTAGTGCAATTTGAATCTCAACGTAGAGATTATTTTGCTGTACATTGTTTTTCAATACATTGTGATGAACTGTTTTCTTAAACCTTTAACCCTTTGCACTCCGAGCTATTTTAACTAGAAAATTAAACATTTCTTCCGATCTAGAATATTTCCATAACCTTATGATTTTTGCAATTTTATGGATATGAAATTGGTACATTACCTTATACAGTACCTAAATGTTTAGTAAATGATTAGATACTGATATATTTAATAATATAAACAATATTTTGAAGAATGGTACAGCAATTTTTAGTGGTGCTCCAACTAAGGGTTAAACCACAGTCATTCAGAAACGAGTAGGTTGTTTTACATATTTCCGTAGGACTGGAGAGTAGCACATTGCATGAAAGCGGGAGGAAAAGATGCAATTTCTGTAAGTATGCTGTTTTATTCCCTGACGTATAATTTTTGCCTTTCATCTTCAAAAGCATAAAGTCATTATCTAATACGTTAATGGATTGATGTACTGAATATGCTATATAAAACATATCTGGTTTAAAGCATTAAATAAATCAATAAATAATAGTCTATTTTGATCGGGCACTTTATTCAATTTTTTAATTCAAAGAGAAAGTAATACTTATATCTCTCTCGACACGTGCAGGTCTTTTGATTTGTCCATTGTTTCAAACTTCTACTACTTTGTTATTACATGCCTGCATAAAATCTGCAGTGTAATGTTTATGTATTCTGAGTTTCTACAGTTGTTAAGCTTGTGCGTCTCTTATAGGATTATGAATTGTGTTACGCGCGCATTTAAATAAAAAGACAGTCACAGAGAATCCAGCTTACGATGCTTTAATGTGAATTTATTATTACGAACATTTTACCTGCAGTGTGCGAACGTAACCATGAGTGACGTCGTCAGACTGGAGCACCCAGCATTGACCCATCGGTGGGTCATGCCGCATAATGGGACAACGGCCCAGAAAAAGGCAACGCGAAAGAAAATTTAAATGACCAACCCATTTTTGCAGCTACCTCCGTTGTTATTCTTCAGCGCTAACGAACGATGATTCACAAAGAAAAATATTTTACAACCCCTCGAAACTCGAATTCAGGATAAATCCAATTAAAAAAATATTATTTCATTTATGTCATAAAATTATACGTACTAGAGAAAAGTAGTTGGTCAGATCAAATTACGAAAATGTTATTTCACCTCTGTCATAAAATTCCACGCGTAGAAGAAAAATCACCACTGTTGGTGTTCAAATTTGGTAAAAACGTCCAATAATGTAATCAACAAAATATTTTGCCAGTTCTTTATCCTCTGTTTTTTTTAAATCAGATAAACAAAATATTAATTTAAATCTGCCGTAATGTTACATGTCGGAAACAAGCATAAAAAATCACCTGTGCGAAAAATTCGCTACATCACACAAACGCCGTAGAATTTTTCGCGAATTTGCAATATTTTCCGAGATAATGGTCCATTTGCATTAAAGCACAGATACATTGCACGTTCGCTGCACGTTCCACAGGGTGAAATTAATAAAATTAGAGAAATTACGAGCACGCCGATTAATCACAATTATTATTATTAAAATTTATCGAACAACATCCTGAAGTATCGGTGCAACCCATAAAAATCGCGAACGCGATAGTCGCAAATCATTTTTATTCATTCTTTCGCAGCATAGAAAACCGAAGACGTCTGCTTAAACATTTCAAAGGCGGTGTCTTGTTTAACTACCTATGCAATCGAGGGTCTCATCCGGCGAAATATCTGTCCGAGCAAGAATAGAATAGCATTGCCTAGCAATGCGCATTGAAATATGCACAATGTAAATTTTCATATTGTATAATAAACGATTCAATATTTCACCGTTTCAGACTGCGATTTGCATTTCAAGCGGCATGCTTTCAAACATTCCGATATTCCGCTCTGTGTTCTCTGCGAAGTAAATCCGAGGGGTTTTCATTATCGTCCAATTAAAATGCGATACAAATGAATCTTATCAGCTTTGCGTGGATCGGCCGATTTCCATCGAATCCGAGGGAAAACGAGGGATCGGTGAACGAGGTGGCCTCGGGATCTCTTTGAAAATTGTTTCCGCACAACTCTCGCAGAAGAATTTTCGCATTTTCACATTTTCGCGGGCGCGCGCCGAACTCGATTTTCGCGAGAGAGAAAAAAAAACGAGTCCATTTGAAAACTCCAACGGAAGCGTCATTTTGTCGCGTGCGAAAGGAGCCGGCCGATAACGTAGCACGATCCTTTCACAATACGGCATCAACGAATCTGCCACAAAATGGCCGCCCCCTTTTCACCGCGGAATGTAATTCTGATTGCGTTCCGATGGAGGATCGAACAACTTGATGCGCCAAATTTTTCAATAAAAATCGCGGACGTCCCTCTGAATGCACCTCAATGCCTCGTTAAGCTTCCGAGCATTTTTTCCCCTGGCCGCTGTCCGGCTCAAAATAGCGGCTGGCTTTAAAAAATCGCTACGTTCTGTCTAACCTTTGCTATTGTTCCATTCGACACTTTCGCCAAGCCTGTTTCGAAATAACGAGCGCCTTTGGTGGTCAATGTTGCTCGTTTCATCGTTCAATTTAGTTCCTTTCCGAATGGAGCATATTTGCTTTAATTGTATCACTGTAATCTTTTGAAATAGCCAAAGAAAATGTAGAAGGTCTATTAACTCTGGATAACTAATCTTTCGAATTTTTATATGAGGCGTAACGTTCAATCGTTGTAGATCAGATCACTAAAATATTGCAGCATCCCTTTCACGACTAAATATTGTAAATGATTCTAAATGTAACTGCGGCTATGAGGTTCAAGATCTTTACCATATTATTTGGCAATGTACCTTATTGGAATCACAACGAGTTGGTCTTATGAAGAGATTGAATAAGCTCAACTTGTTGTTTTCAACTCTCAACTCAATTTCTTCAAACAATGTAATCTACAAATTTGGAATTACGTATATGTCAAATACGCTGTATTTATATTAACCGAAATGTAAAGCTGCATAACCCCCAAAGGGGAGTTACATTAAGCTCAATAAAACAAAAAATACGAGGCGTGAAACGTTTCTATAAAATATCACACGTGTAAAACAAAAACTAGAAAAAGAATAGCTAAATGATGTATGCAGATTAAAGTGACCGAAAAACAGAATGGCGCATTCGCGATAGGATTGCTTCGATGTTAATAAAAATGAGGGTCTGTATTGTATTCCAACGCAATGTGAATAATGTATGATTTCATCCAGGAATTTTATCGAGGCGGTATACCGTAGATTTTTTGGAATAAATGGTTAAGAGAATTTTGATACCGACTGTCCTTCGCATGGTTTCTCGGTAGCCGGTAGGCTATAAATCAAGCAGCTAAGTAATACAGAACATTAAACCATAGAATTGTTCTGGAGATGACATCGGGGGTTGGGTAAGATCGTTAGATGTAACCGCAGCCGCACGGGGGACAACCGATCCTGTAGGATTCCCAGGATAACCGCCGGCTTTCCAACTATGCCGATTAGTTTCTCGTGGACAGAGTCTCGGGTATCGATCGTTCAGCGGTGATGACCATTCGTGGCTACAGTTTCTTAGTGAACTGGCCAACTGTGTAAATAGAATGTTTTCCGTGACTATGCTAGAGTACTGTGCGACACAAAATTAACTCGATGCGAAATTCCTGCGTTCACTTAATTAAATTTAACAGCTGCGTCACAGCTACTTCCGAAATTGTACGAATTTAATACATTATTCCATCCAAAACTGTCTAAATAATTCCCCCATTCCGATTGAAAATTAATAATTAGATAGCGGCCTGATTATAAATACACTTATCAGAATGAGTAGATCAAATGGAAAATAGAATAAACATTTAAAAAATTCAATTCTATTAGTGTCACCTGTTCAAAATGAGTAAGAAAAGAAAGAACTGCCATGGAGAAGATCCATGTGCAGAGAATGTTGGATCAGGAGGGTTAAGTTAGATTATAAATACACTTATCAAAATGAGAAGATCAAATGGAACATAGAATAGACATTAAAAAAATTCAATTTTGTTAGTGTCACCTGTTCCAAACGATTAAGAAAAGAAACAACTGTTCTGAAGAAGATCCATGTGCAGAGAATGTTGGATCAGGAGGGTTAGGTTAGATTATAAATACACTTATCAAAATGAGAAGATCAAATGGAAAATAGAATAGACATTAAAAAAATTCAATTGTATTAGTGTCACCTGTTGAAAACGATTAAGAAAAGAAACAACTGCCATGGAGAAGATCCATGTGCAGAGAATGTTGGATCAGGAGGGTTAGGTTAGATTATAAATACACTTATCAAAATGAGAAGATCAAATGGATAATAGAATAGACATTAAAAAAATTCAATTGTGTTAGTGTCACCTGTTGAAAACGATTAAGAAAAGAAAGAACTGCAATGGAGAAGATCCATGTGCAGAGAATGTTGGCTCAGGAGGGTTAGGTTAGATTACAAATACACTTATCAAAATGAGGAAATCAAATGGAAAATAGAATAAACATTTCAAAAAATTTCAATTGTATTAGTGTCACCTGTTCAAAACGATTAAGAAAAAAATCAACTGCCATGGAGAAGATCAATGTCCAGAGAATGTTGGATCAGGAGGGTTAGGTTAGATTATAAATACACTTATCAAAATGAGGAGATCAAATGGAAAATAGAATAGACATTTAAAAAATTCAATTGTATTAGTGTCACCTGTTCAAAACGATTAAGAAAAAAATCAACTGCCATGGAGAAGATCCATGTGCAGAGAATGTTGGATCAGGAGGGTTAGGTTAGATTATAAATACACTTATCGAAATGAGAAGATCAAATGGATAACAGAATAGACATTTAAAAAATTCAATTGTATTAGTGTCGCCTGTTCAAAATGATTAAGAAAAGAAAGAACTGCCATGGAGAAGATCCATGTGCAGAGAATGTTGGCTCAGGACACTGCCATTTTGCAGGATGCTGTGGGCGATATGGTACGCGGGCAAGAGCGCGTAAAATGTTAATCTGACCGTGGGTAAAAGTTTAAGTATTTATTCGGACGCGTTTGTCGGAACGCCTAAACTGGCGTGGCCACCGTAATCCCATCCATGAGCTTATAATTCCGTGTCGACGGTGGTGCACCTAGCCCGGTGTTGCTTTCACCGAAGCTATCCTTTAACGACACCCTCCCTGGCTTTTCCAGATTACCCTCCGTGCATGGATAGCTTCAAAGTGCACCGCGTCCCTCCGATGCAGCGCCGCGGCGGGGGCGGCTTTGATACCCGGCGAGTGTGAACGCGACGATTAACCCCGCATCGCCCTCTTATCAACCAAACCCGTATCCATGCTTCTTCCACCTCGTCTCGTCAACCAGCAATCCCATTTGGTAACCGATCATTCATACTTTTCCTATTTTTTCACTCGCCATCTCGATTTTTCCAAGTTCTGAAGCAGTGGGTAGACCACATTCGCCATCTACATATTTTACGAGCATAATTGATAACTAAATTTGATTTCTTATCGGCGCTACGGTTCGATCATATGCTACAACAAACTATATATAATTTTTATGCTTATTCCTCAGTAATACACATCGGAGGTTTTCACTATAATGTGAACCAATTTGATGCTAGTATCCTGTTGCAAACAGTTAGCGGGTTATTTCTAACTAATGTGATGTCACCCATAAAAGGAAAGGAATAATTGATAAGTTATAAAATTCTCTTCGTTCTCGATTCTTCCTCAAAACCTTTTATTGGCACGTCAATGAACTTTCTGAAATGAATAATTTTATTCTCAAATTGGTAGGTATTATCTAAAATGTAGCGTGGAATTTTCAACAAATTCGATCATTTGTAGAAATGGCAGCTCGATAATTCTACGTTCTCGTTTTCTTTCTCCTGCTCCCAGTTCCCAGCCAATGAATTTCTCATTCAACGGATACGGCCATTGTTCATCGATTCCGTCTGATAAATAAACTGCGGAACTTTATGCAGATTTCGCTGGGCGCCGGGCATTTTTCAAAATCGGGAGTACGAACGTGGAATATAAACGCTGTGTCGCGCACCGTGGAGTTTGTCGCGCGAATGATAAAGTGAGATAACCGACTGCGCGAAATTGCTCGAAATCGATTCGCCGTGAGCGTTGGCGAATTCAGCTTTTTTTTTTGGTCTGGGTTGTTCTAATAATGAAATGTTGGAAATCGAATGGATTGGAGTTGAAAATAACGATAGGTAAGATGAAATCTTGTCGATTTTGTTTTTGCGTACGTTTGAACCATTCATCGAGAAATATGTTAATGAACAGGTAAAGCATGAATCGAGGAACGAACGCGACTCGAGCAGAATATTACAGGTCAAAGATCCTCGGCGTGGAAAGGCAACAATTTCTTGGCAGACTTGTCGTCTAGCCGTGTAATCATTTTTGGCAGTGTGGCGCATTCAATGTAAAAAGCAGCTGGAATTCCGCCAAAGTTACACTGGCAACTGTATTACCTCACCTGTTACTGGTTTTGTCTTCGATACAGATGTCTGTCTTGTTTTTGCTACGATCAAGCGACTGTCGAAGAGCCGCACAAAAATATTAACGCTAAACCTATCGATAAGATCGTACATAGAAAAATGTATGCTATCGGCGCACAGATTTGATCATAATGAAAAACAAAGCAATTTTGCAAAAATTAAATTATTCCCAACGTTTCGATCCTGGTATGGACCATCTTCAAGAGAATTTTGCGTCTGAAAATTACCGAATATTATATTAACACATTACCGACCGGTTATTATTGTATAATTTTGAAATATCTATGGTACATGGCTAAACACTTTTTAATGAAACCTTCAACAGCAACAGCAATTTTCGTTGTGAAGCAACAAGTCACCCTCATTAATCTCATATAATAGTTTCATTTAAGATTGTAATGTAAAAGAAAATTTCTATGCTTTTTTTGGTGCAGCACAATTATTGAAAATCCTACTAATAGGCTTTCGGTAGATAATGTGTTAAGCGTTTCAAAAAAATCAAACAACAGGTAACTGATATACTTTTTCACCGTACTTGCTATGTGTAAAAATGTTTACAACCGTGTAAATTTCACCTAGCTGCTTCCCTTGCACGCACTGGATTTATTGATGATCCAGAGTGCTCTTGCGGTGAGGGAGATGAGACCCTAAACTATGTTCTCTGGCAATCTAAATTATATGATGCTCAAAGATTAGTGCTTTTGAAAAAACTCTATGGGTTGGGATTTCAGTTGCCCCTGGACGTCTCCATGTTTTTGGCAGGGCCAGCTATCAGGGCTTGCCATTATATTGTATCGTTTCTGAAGGATTTGTGATCTGCGCGTGTGAGAGTTTTGCAAAAAGAAAAATACTAATTTCTATGCCTTCTGTCCTCATGTAATTTTTGTATTATATCTTGTACCATGTTGAAATAAATCTCATAAGAGATTTTCTAATAAAAAAAAAAAAAAATAAAAAACGTGTAAATTTAAAATTAAGTTCCATGATAATAAGAGAATAAGATCTTACGATTACAATCGAAGAGTAGATTTTTCACAAAAGTACGAACTTGTAGAATTTCTTCAGCAAATTG
The DNA here is from genome assembly GCA_916610235.2 of Lasioglossum morio. Taxonomy (NCBI): domain Eukaryota; kingdom Metazoa; phylum Arthropoda; class Insecta; order Hymenoptera; family Halictidae; genus Lasioglossum; species Lasioglossum morio. The sequence continues at coordinate 5,274,646 of OU744330.1, read as the reverse complement.
GCTAAAATAGTTACGCGAGTGTTAATGAATATTCGAATGGAACGCACGATTGTACGACGCACTGGGTCCCAGCCAGCGGAACGTAAATATGAATGAGCACGTCAGTCTAGATTGTAGAAGGTTCTCTCGCCTCTTTATGGAGATGCGCGGGATGAAGTTTTAATTAAAGGAATTTATCGGTCGCGGCGGGACGTTTAACGGCATCAGAGAACTCCCTCCTCGTTTGCTTTCCCTGCTTTGTTCCTCCTTTTTAACTCCCGGGCGCACTTCAACACCGGTGTTTCTTTCTCTTTCAGCGTGCACAATCGGGCAAACACGCCGTTCAAGAGCACAAACACACAGACACACGATCGGACAGAGAGCGCTCTTTTGCCGGCGACAGTTTGACCGTGAATGATGTGTGTTTGCAGTAACGCGCTGTTACGCTCTGCGATTCGGCCCCCTTCATCTCTTATTTGCCCTAAACGAACGATCACTCGAAAAGAACACATCAAACGATGCCTAATCTTACGCAAAAACCGATTAGAAAAGCCAGACTTCGAATATTTACGAAAGAAGGAAGCGAACTGCGTTACGAACTGTTTCGTTTTACATGCAATTTTTGTAAAGCGATTTAAAATATCATAGGCCACGTGTTTATTATACATCATTTTAAGGAAACAAACTGATCTTCAGTTTTTATATAAATACCTAATTCTACCATTAAATACAGTTTATTCTATTGTCGAAAACAAATAAATATTAATCAAACCAGTATAGAAATATGCTTTTGAAAATATTTCTGTTTATTCGGTACGAATATACCTACCAATAAAAGTGTAACAAAATAAAATCTAGTCTATGCAAAAGCAAACAACTAGAAAAAGAATCAAAATACTGAAAGCTCGAACAATTTTTCAGTTTATTTAATAGATGTGTGTATAAAAATGTAACATGATACACGAAATAAAATAAACAAAAATAAAGTGGTTACAATCCATACGAATGTTCCCAACACTCTGTGTTGGAATTTACATGGTCATGTTTCTGCAACAGGAGAATTCCGAGCGGCGTAAAAATATTATTTGCAGCCAGGATAAATTGGCCGCGTCTTGAAACGTGCGGTTCGATCTGTTCTTTCATCTTCTCAATGATTTCACGTTTACAATCATCGCTGGATTTCGTTAGTCGATAAAGTGTACTCCGCGACGAATATATACTATCATCTGCATTGCGAAGAGCGGCCGCATAAAACCGAATATTCAATAACGAAAGGAAACATAGTTTTTCACTTACTGCGAAAGCTTTCTGGGACTCTCGATTGCCGGCGATATCGAGTGTTCGATTGTGCTATTAGCTTTTAACGTAGCCCCCGGAGTTGATTTTGACGTTGAATCACAAACCGCGCCGTGCCGCGTCGCTCCAATGCTTTTAGAGCCAAACTGTTACTGCCCCCTCCCGAACATACTGATGCACGAAATATGATTATGATACTAATAGAGAAGTTTCTGACGGTCAAGATTAATCACGGGTCCCACGGTGAATATGCCAAGACCCCTGCAGAGTGTCCCGTGACCTCGAGTCGTTCGCTAACAATATATGTGGTTGATGAAATTGTCTTTGATTACGCTGCAATGCTTGTACCTCGAAATAATTCGTTTCGTTGAGAACATTTTGACGAACATTTTCCTCAGAATTTATTGCAGCATTATTGTTCCTCGGAATATGTGTTCCGTGACTAAAACTTAATGAACGTTTCCATTCGCGACTCCGATATAATTATAATTTTAAATCCGTTTGGGAGTATACTGTACACGAGGAATTGAATATTTGAATCGATGTATTGTAGTCAATACATTGGGGTGATCGAAAAATAATTTCATCGATTAACTGTCGTATAGTGACCAATGTATGCTATAATTCTATTTCATTGTTCGATAAATTTTTCTTCAACACTTAATGAGAAATAATCTTGTTTCAGCATGGTGAAAAATCGACATTATTGTTTGGCGAACACAACGCAGAATCGCATTGCTTGGTTTCCGATGAAACGGTATTTTGTCTCGCTAGTTTATTTTATAATGGAGAGAAATGCAAATTCTTAATTTTAGATACGCCGATATAGCAATTATCATTTTATTTGGTCCGTAAATGAATTTCAGATGGAACGAAGAATAAAATGACATTGGATTAAATCTCAATTAATATCGTTATGCGATAAATGAAATAAATGGGACAGAGTGCTTATCTAGCGAATTATGAACGTGACGAGAGTCCGGGTAGTTACTGCAATTATGTTTAACTAGAAGAAACGTGAAAAATGCGTTTGATGGTCCGAGAAATATAATAGTGTGTCCACTAATAATGAAATAGTAAATTCTTGAAATTGGAATGCAGTTTCGGCTAATATTCGGACACTCTTAAAAAGACGATAACTTTTTAAATATTGTACTTACAGGATGTGAATAAAATTTTCTCAAAAATTGCAATTGATCGGAATTGTAGAAAAAATACTAAAAGTTGCATTTCCAACTATTTTATGTGGGCCTATATTGAAAATTTAAAATCTACGTTTTGTAGATCTGTGTAAATTATATTCACTGTGAAAGTTTCATGCAACTTTTAGTATATTTTCTACAATTCCAATCAATTGTAATTTTTGACAAAATTTCTTTTCACATCCTGTAGCAAACTAATTGCTTTAGCTTCCCAAAAACAAGTTTCAATCGTATAGTACAACATTAAAAAAGTTATCGCTCTTTTTCAGAGTGTCCAAATATTAGTGGGAGTCACTGTATATACTTGGCGAAAAACGGGAATAGCAGATGTGGGTATCGGATGATTATCCAAATATCGTAACAGGTCGTAATCGGGTTTAATTAGAATGCGCCGCGTCGGGTCGGCGCGCGGCGGCGTGTTTCATTCAGGATTTGAACAAAGGAGCTCACGGAGACCTGGAATTGTAGGTTGCATTAATGCACGAGACACGGCTGGGTACATCAATAGAGGAGCCGGGGCCAGTCGTTCGATCATACAGTACTAACTACTGCCGGCGGGTCCGCGGCAAGTGCACGATTTGCATGTGGAGTACGAATGGAGTTTGGCGGATGAGTGTACGGCCAGTCGTGCATCTGCATACGATTATGCAGCTACGTGTTGCCCTAACTGTCGACAACCTCGCAGTGGTGGAACGCCGACCGTACTACATTATATGTATTCGCCGTTCCGAGTGTACTCTTGAACCACTGGAAAATCTCGGCCGTGCGCGCGTTTATTTATTTCCTGCCGCAAAGTGCGTGACTCTGTTCAACGTGACTGTGGACGCGCAGGTATGCACCCCGTATGCACCCTGTATGTACGTACAAACAACTCCACGCTAATCATATGGAGAATCTATCCCGGTTAAATCAGTTGGATTTTTCATATGTTGTAGCTTTTTTTTTTTATTATAGAAAATCTCATATGAGATTTATTACAACATTGTTTCAAAACAGAAATACACTACATATAATATAGAGTATGAAGATTACAAAACAGAATAGGTTGTATGTTGTAGCTTATGATCTACTGATCAAAAGATGTAATGCACACAAACCTCAATAACACTGTCCAACAACAAAAATGTTTCCATATAACTGTTGGGTGGATCTTATAGAGTTTTTCGCGCTGATTCCGAATCTGGTCTTAATTTTTCTCCTACACGCACAGTTTTTGAGAATCATGAGTTAAAAAAAAGACATATTTTTCGACTTTGAACAAATATTGTGCTGTTATTATATAATATATTGTATTGTTCTTTACAGCGAAAGATTCTCTAGACTTTCCCGAAGCCAGCAATATGCTATAGTAATACATTATGATTGTTTAAACATGTTTAATCAATCGTTAAAGACGGAGAAGCACCATTTTTGCACCATTTCTTGATGATATTTTTTAATTTATCTGAAAAATGAAGGGTGTAGCAATATGTCTTTTTATCAAACTCTTGTTTCTCAAAAACTGTGCGTGTAGGAGAAAAATTAAGACCCGATTCGGAATCAGCGCGAAAAACTCTATAAGATCCACCCAACAGTTATATGGAAACATGAAAAAAGTTGAAATTTGTTGGACAGTGTAATGGACAGTTATCGAGTTATAATCAGTGAAACATGACAAATTCGAGCTGCCGAATACTCAAATCTAGGGAAGTATTTATTTTTTAGCAAATGTGTTGAAACAAAAATAGTAGAGTTTCACAAAACCTGTTAGGTGTCATTAGCTTTGAATTTTGAATGCCCTTGAAAAGGCCTGTGAACAGAAATCTTTGTTTAATCCACGGTTACTCCCATAGTATTTTTTCACTCCAAACCCTCTCTGCTGTGTGTGTGTGGATTAATAAAAACAATGATCTTACTATGTATTACTCATTTCATCCCGAGATTTAAGTATTCGGCATCTCGAATTTGTCATGTTTCACTGATTAGAACTCGATAACTGTTCATTATTGAGTTTTGTGCCCATTAGATCTTTTCTTCAGTAGACCATAAGCTACAACATATGAAAAATCCAACTGATTTAACCGGGATAGATTTTCCATATGATTAGTGCGGGATTCTTTATATCCAACGCGAGTTTGTTGCATTAAAATGATGGTTAAAATTATGTACAATCGGAAAGCGATGCCAAGTGAACGAACTATTAGTCAACGGTAATGGAGACAGGAAGTCTTAGAAATGACGAACGTCATCGACCAGAAAATTCAATTTCTACCGTAATACAATCAGGGCGCTTGTAATTCGTTGATTGAAGATGTCACAAGACTGATACTACAATTTTCCGGGGCTCCATTGAATCTTCAACGTCCCGAGAGCGTCGAAAGAGGGTAGAAAATATGTTCTCGAGACGGGTTATAGAAGGGTAGATTCGCCTAAACTTCCGCAGTCTAATAATGACGCGGCGCGGCGGGACAGTGACCTCGAGAAAGCGGCGGTGGCCTAGCCTACAGTTATTTAGACTACGCGAAAGTGTCGAGTGCTTGACACAGGTAGGCAGGATTGCCGGAGAGTGGCTCCGAATGTGGGAGTACAGAGCTGCTGCCTAGATTGTGCGGGGGTGGTCGAGGTGAAACGGGGGTAGGAAGGTAGTGTGGGAAAGTGGGAACGGGGATGCTTCACCGAGCTGTGTCCTCGTTACGTGTAGTGCCACGACTCCATGGAGGAAGGTTCCCGGACCGTTTCTTTACAGGTAGTACAAACATTTCGAGTATGCGCCACTACCAGGAAGTACGACCGCCAGATACACGTGCACACCCACACCTGGGGTCACTCTTTTCGTCCTTAGGAGAAACCCGGTAAGAGGTTGCCAGCCGAGTGAAAAATCCCGTCGAGGATTCCCTCTTGCCCCGACCGAGGGAACGATGCTCGTTCATCTTTTTATCTTAGCTGTACGGGGACATCAATCTCACGGAATTCTTCGGAGACAGCCGACCTGGCGCTGTCGAGCTTTCGAAATTAACAAATCGCTCGAACGAGAGAACGAAATTCACCGTCGAAACGATTCCTCGATGTTGGAGAAGTTTCAGAGGGACGAGAAATAAATCTTTTTAACCTGATGCGCGGCTGGTTTTGGTACATGATAAATACATTTTTATGAAATTAACGATAATATACACTTTTATTAATCGCGAATAAATTATAGTAGATTTAAACGTCGAATAAGTTTGTAATTTTTTGGAGAATAAAATATATTCAATTTGAGAACTGCAAGGATAGAAATGTATTAGTAAAATGTGTATGTAATCTTGTGGAAGATGAAATAAATGTTTGCGTTGATAACGACGATGATTAGACGATGTTAGCCAGAAAATGGTGGACGTATCTACACGCAGAGACAAGCACTCTCCTTGTAATATCCAGCCCCATCTAGCAGGTAGCTTCCTTCCTGCCGTGTGGCCACAGCGAGGGGTGGCGATTATTTACGCTCCATCCACTTCAACCACAAAATCCTTCCTTTTTACATCAAAGTCTGTTTCACGCCCAGTTTCCTTCGCGCCTGCATCCGTTCCCCTCTTGTGTTGCGGCTCATAGACAGCTGTACACGGCCGCAAAATGGCACGTAAATGCCGGAACAAACGCATGATACATTCATGCGTCTACAAGGGCTGAAGGGCTGAAGGGCAAATTGAATTTATTTCACATTACCGTGGAGGGATTCAATGATTCTTAGAAACACGGCGAATCCCACGCCTGGGTATTGCATACGGAATTAAATAATCTCTACATTCTGCGCATTCTAATATACTTGAACGAATTACTGTAAAAATGTCACTTTTTTTACTATTCCATAGTCTTCAAAGTCTTTCGATTTGAAAGAATTTATAAAAGCTGTAAATTCAATAAATATATATCGATTGAACCAACCATTTTAAGAATAATCATCTTCTCCGCAGTTTTCGCAAGAATAAATTGAGAAAGGCGTGCCACAACTCCACATGACATCCACCGTGGAGAAATATTTTGTAATTTAAATAATAATTACAAGGGCTGAAGGGTAAATTGAATTTATTTCACATTACCGAGGAGGGATTCAATGATTCTTAGAAACACGGCAAATCCCACGCCTGGATATTGCATACGGAATTAAATAAATCTCTACATTCTGCGCATTCTAATATACCCGAATGAATTACTGTAAAAATGTCACTTTTTTACTATCCCATAGTCTTCAAATTCTCTCGATTTGAAGCAATTTATGAATGCTGTAAATTCAATAAGTATATATCGATTGAACCAACCTTTTGAAGAATAACGAGCCTCTCCGCAGTTCTCGCAATAATAAATTGAGAAAGGTGTGCCACAACTCCACATGACATCCACCGTGGAGAAATATTTTGCAATTTAAATAATAATTAGGCTGTGCCCGACGTCGGGGAATCAAGGTAACGAGATTCACAGGTTCGCTGGGCCCTTTTCCTCGGCGAGAAAGGATCGCGGGCCGCAATCTAAGTTTACTGACTTTTAAATTTACTCGGGATTAGTATTGAAAATCAACACGGACAGAGAGAACTTGAATCAAGTCAAGAGAGAGAGAGAGAGAGAGAGAGAGAGAGGAGAGAGGAGAGAGATGCAGGTGGAGAAAGGGAAAAAGGACAGAGACATAGAATGCGAAAGTACACGGAAAAGGCCGGGCCCGGGTACAACCAACTTCCACGATTTCTCCGCGAAACTTATTCCATAAAGATTCTTGTCAAAACTTTCTTATTGCTGAATAAAAAGTTAAAACTGCATGATGGTAGTGGGAGGGCCGGGAGAGACCGGAAGAAGTCGACGTTGTATGCGCCATGGTTAATATAGGCGAACAGCTTTGATTCGACGAATACCAATATCCCCGATACTCTATGCGCTGGACAATATCGATATTGCATGCTGCTGGCTATGCACAGGGTGTCCAGAAAAACGCGGAACGCGTGCAAAAGAAAAATGTTCTTTTTTACTAGATTTATACAACAGTACAAAGAAGCCTTACAGCGATTTTCAACGTAGCCGGTCGATATTCTCGACATTAATAACCACGTTTTTAAAAACCATTTTGTAGCTCACATAACTAATAAGTATATACGGGAGAAGGAAAATTTTCTCGTGACGTTTCGACAATTTTCAGATAATAACGAACGTATAGAAGTTTTTGATCGATTTCTGTCAGTGGTTGAATCCGCAATCGCTCCGAGCGCGTGAGCAATTCTGCTCGCGTTCGGTTTGTATCTTTCGCCACTTGAAAGTTACAAATCCTTTGCGGACTCGCCGCAGTCAAAGTCGGTGGAGAAACGACGAGTTGCCACGGGGGGTTGAAGTTCGACTTTCGTGGGTGGGTTGGACGAAGAATCGAGATAAAAAAAAAAAAAGAAAGTTCTCGGCCAGCGGTCTCGTTTGCGGATTGTGCGACAGGATATTGGAAATTGAAATTGCCGGCACTGAATCGACGGTGGTTCGCCCCCGCGGTTCTTGTATAAAAGGAAATCGGCCAATTGAAAATTAATGTAAAGTAAATAATTGAAGTTTAATATCGCTGCGCGATGGGAATTCGAAATTTTTCATCGACTCTCGCTCGAATCTTCTCCTCGGACGAACAAAAGCTGAAAGACGAGGAAAGAATAAGGGAAGAGGAAACACGTTCGAGGTATTCGATGCAAATTAACTGGCCGACTTTGTTCGACGACTTGAAACAAATAACTACGTTCCGCCTCCTCGCGGACATTATTCATCGCGGACGAGAAATTGGAATATCCGAAATATACGCGAAATTAACTTCAACTTCAATGGGGGGGACGAAAGTTTCATTAAACCGGCGCGCAGTCGCGGTAACGCCGTTCCGCGATAGGACATAGAAAATTGAAAATGGAAATATGGTCCGATGTGTATTGTAAATTTGTGTAACGCGTCGAATGCGCAGCTAATTTCGTGTGTACAACCACCGGCGCGCAGCACACAATGTTCATTCTCACGGCAAACAAGCTTCAGCGAAAATATATTCGCGTTAGTAATTTGCTTATCTCGCTCGTAGATTTTTGCCCGTGTTGTAATTAGGGCCTTTGCGCGACGAACAATTTCCTCGCGTTGACGCGAAAAATTTAAAAAAACCAATTCAATGCTCTCTATTACAAATTGAGACACAATATTTGCCTTCTAAAAACGTTTTAATAACTTTTTCGAAACGTTCATGTTCTAGAAATTGAAACAACCCTCGTCGCAAAACACACACGTCGCAAAATCAAACATATTAAAACAACGAGAAATAAGTTTCACAGGAATTTTACATGGCAGGGCAAGTGTCCAGGAAAATTATGGACGTTAAAGTCCGAAAGGGAAGGGGCGGGCGCACGGATGGAAACAATTGCGGCGTGAAATAAATTCATTTTCGAGTTCACTCCAGGGAGTCCCGATTGGAAAACGTCAATACCCCTTACGTGTCCCTCGGCTGTCCATGACACACGAGGCAAATGGAAATTTCCAGCTACGATTCCGGAATATAATGTAACGACAGCGGCGGAAGATTTGAACGGCGCCGCTCGAATTATGGGATGATTTAATCCGGAGGTGGCGGTGCGAGCTGCGGAACTACCGTGACCAATGGCGTTATTCGACCAGTTTAATTCAACTACCTATCTTCGGACTATATTGATAACGATCGACGCGTGACTGATAAATATCGCTGTGAATCCTCCGACGCGGGTTGATTAACACTATGATCGTCGCGTCTACCATAAATGAGAAACGTAATTTATATTTGTCCACATTTGTCCGAAAATCGGATAAGAAATCCAGATCAAAGTAGACAACCAAAAAAACCGATTGTTTTTATCTAGCTTACCATCACTCTCGCTTTTGCAGGGGCACATAATCGCCGAAGAATTCGCCTAAGCGAGTGGGTCTAGGTTAAACGACATAACCGCATATACCGCGCATCGACGACCGTCGGAAACCAATTATTTTCGTGCTCCAAATCCTATTCCCAATTACCTTCGGATCTCGTGTCGACGATTCGCCGACGTTCGCCAAAAACTTCCAGGTCGCTTCGAAGTCGCGGCGCTCGCCGAACCGCCAATAAATAAACAAGTTTTTAATTAATTTCATCGACACCGGGGCCGAGAGAGCACGCGGAGCTCGCACGGTTACACGATCGCCAGAGCCCGTTTGTTCACGTCAAACTTTCTCCCGTATAAATTAATGCGAACACTCCGGACAGCCTGTCCTTTTCCCATCTCTCCCCCTCAACCCCTTTCGCGTTTCCACTCCTACTAGCCTATAGGACACGCGCGCGAAAACGTTCGTTCTTTTCCTTCTTGCAACGCGTCGTCCATCCACCGATTTTTCTATCGAGAGCAACCCAATTTCGCGGTCACCAAGCAATGCCAACGAGCTGCATTTTTCACCGATCCTCGCCCGAACGCAGTACACCGAACATTCGCGGATCTAATTCGAATGCTGATCTCACCGGCTTCACTTTTCGACAAATCCTGTTTTCAAACAAACATTTTTTTTTTTATTAAGCATTTCAGATCTCAACTGAGATTTATATCTGCTGTACAAATGTAAATTACAGTAAATACATATTCATACATACATAGACAATATTAAATCAAATTAAATTCGTACTTTACAATTCTTTAGGAAATGAAATGTATTCAAACATACATTATTTTTAACCAAACGTTATGTTGAGTGAATGCTACATACATACTATTTAATGTATGGGTATATCTGTACGTTAATATGTTAATATGTTGTGACATATATATTTTGATATAGCTTTGGTTTTAGATCTATTTTGTACATTATGAATTCTAATTCTATATCTTTTGTGGCGAACATTGTTAACAGTTGTCTTCTTTTTTTTCTTCTTTTTCTTTTTGTCTTCTTTTTCTCATAGATGGGAAAGTTCCATATTACGTGTTCTATATCTTCCATTTCATGTCTGCATTCGCACTGAGTATAATTGATATAATTTTTTCTGTACGAATGAGTGAATAAATGTTTGGTTGGTATGAGTGAGTAGATGGTAGGTTGGTACGAGCGAGCAGATTGAAATGGTTTGAATCAACCATTTCAAACAAGAAGAGTGCACGTGTTGTGAGGGTTGTAATTATAAGCGTAGCAAAGTTCCTACTTATCAGTAATTCATATTATATATATATATAAAGTACTCATTTACAATAGTTTATCTATAAAAGTCTAACATTCAGTTTACATTTAAACATACTTAAAGAGTGTTTTATTCAAACACAACCTAGCCAAGCAAATCGCAACACGTTATTTTCAATAATACAAAATAAGGGATCATTCTCATTAGTAGGCAAACCCGGGACACCCCGTATCGTTGAGACCAACCCTAAAAGATCCCTAAAAATAAATCGCAATAATTGGAAATACCACAGCTGAAAATACATAAAAATGCAGCACGAACGCGTGTAGCTGGAGCAACAAGACTATCGGAGGAACACGTTGAGAAGTTGAAATGGAAGAAGCTCGGGGTTAAAACAGAAGTCGGTTGCCGGTAATCAGATGGGCTTGATCCTTTGGGAATAGGAGCTTAAAAGGTTCAATTCGAGGCAGAAAGCTATCGAGGTACACGGACACGCTAGCTGGGCGTAACCGTTGCTAGACCGACAGACAGACACACGCGTTTGCAATGGCGTATGTCGCATTGTTCGTCTCCAGTTCCCCGTTTCTTCGACGAACTTGACGAAATACACCCGACGCGGCGTAACCCGAAGACGAAAGGCACAGTGCGGTTGTGCCCGTGCTGAATGCAACCGTACCCGCTCCGGGAAAACCGTCGGATGCTCTCTTAGCTCCGAAACGAGCAAAACGAAGGGCCTTTTATGGTCGAAATAGGGTACACCGTGCGCTCACCGACCTCTTTAGAAACTACGAAAAAACACTCGGCGAAACGAGAGGGGAAAAACGCGTTAAAAAATTCTTTTCTTCGAGAGAATAAGTGGCTCTCTCCCTCGCTCTAGCCGATCCCTCGTACTCGGGCTTGAATTGGATTTAACTGCTACTTTTCGGTAGCTGTTTCGCTAATCCCTCGGGCTACTTTTTGCGGAATTAGGGAATTTATTTAAGAGAGCGTCCGGCGTGCAGTAACGGATACACTGTGGCTCCGGTAGGTTCGCTGTTTGCATCGGGAAAATAATCTGCGCGGGTTTGCTTTGCCGATAGAAATTACTCTAGTGCGGCGTTTTATGCGAATTTGTAGTTTCCACGAAGGTTTTCCTTTTCCAGTCCGAAGTTCGTGGACAGTTTTATCGGCAAATCCAAATTTGATAAAAATCTTTTCTCTATGCTAATGTTCTCCTTGAACCAAATATGTTCCACGCAATGTTCCCAACAGATCCCAAAAGCATTGTGGATACGTCAGGGACCAGTAAGACGACAATAAGAATTGTTGCGAGTCTGACAGTGGATGTAGATCGACGTTAAACCATCGTTGCCACTGTAGTTACTTCAAAGACCGTATCAAAGGTAGTTAGGTCATTCGCCTTGATTAAGCGGTCACAGGACCGGGGCGCGATAATACATCAAACGTAGGGTAGAACGATACAGAAATGCATCGATATCCCCGTAACATGCTGTGGTTAACAACACGGTGGGATGAGTCTTGTCAAAGAAAACTCTTTAACGCGGTATAATTACTGTCTTCTTTGTAATCGCCGCGTAAAAAGGGGATAACTGGTTGCGAACGTAGGTTTTTTGCAACCTGCACTCGACGAGGTCGGCTAAGGTTCAGATAAGGTGAGTACCTTGCGTCGAAGATCTCTCAACACCTTCGTTGGTACTCGCTCTAGAAACCTGCTGGGTCTATTTATTTATAACTTACATCTTAGACCTCGAGAAATTATGAAATAACGAATGATTATCTTGCTAGCTGCAAACGTAACAGTATTTTATATAATTATATAATTCCTTGCTCGACGGTCACTGTTATAATTGTCGGACTTTTACAGTTTTGCAGTTCCCACGGTGTAATGCCGACGGTAACGTTGTAAAATCCATACTTGCGACATTGTTTACTTTGAACCTGGCTCGCTCCTTTTAACCTCTCCGTTCTTTAATCGATAGGGGATTACGTGTGGGTGAAAGCCCGAGCAAGACAAATTTTGTCGATAAAAGTGCATCCCTTGGAAGAGGCGCACACGTGCCTCTTTCACGGGGCGGCGCGTTTTCTTGCCGCTTCAAAGTTCCACGGGCAACATGACAGGATAGTTACCGGCAGCACACCACTGTCAATTCAACCGTTCTTAACGATGTAACCGAGCTAAGATCTTGTCGTTAAGATTCTTTGAAATTATCCGAGCGTCGGTACGCGGTAACGCTCGCTGCTTCCGGCTTTTTTCACGGGAAAGGTGAACAATGTTTAGCGATATCTTGATCTCGAACCTCGAAACGTTGTATTTCGTCGGCCTTTTTAAAATAACAAAATCAGAGACGACTACCGCGAAATTTACGAGGTTATCAAAATTTCCGGTCGACCGTTCCAACTCTTTTTAAAGAAGAAAGCGAGCTAATAAAAACGTGGTACAACGTATACATTCAGAAGCGATAATTTAAAAGAAAATTTTTCTGCTCGAAATTTACAACAATCCACCAGAACATCGTCAGAACCCAAGTGGTGGTTCCGCAGGTTTTTCTTCCCCATCCTGGATGAAGTAGAACTAAATATATGTATGATACGTGTATGTAAATTCTGTAACTGAGAATAAATTCTACTATTACGTGTAACTGCATTGCGGATATTTATGGAAATGAACGTTTTCAGGTAGCAGTTTACAAAAGCGAGCGCTCCTCCTTCCGTTATAAATATTATTCAGTTAATATTACGATAAAAGTTCCGTCACGCTTTGCTGAAATTTATTTTCTCCCGTATTTTTCCATTAGTTGATGTACGAAACGCGAGTCCCGTGATACATTGAATTAAACAGATCAGACGATTTGTGTAAAAAATGAATAGAGACATTCTTGATGAAATCGTTTCCTTTATAAAAATTCGTCGTTCTTGACTGAGCGTGCGTTAATTGGCAGACTAGAGTGCCACGCTAAACAAATTTCCGACATTATTAAAGTTAGACTCGAAACGTATACAACGTGTTTAAGAAGTTTCGGTCTAAATGAAATTGACTATTAGCTGTTAGAAGTTTTAATGCGTACATGCCTGCCGGCCGAAACTTTCAAATCATTTATCGGTGTTCATTAAAATTATGAGCACGACAAATTTCCCGCGGATTTCAACCTAACGCTTCCAGCGACGTTTGCCGGGTCCCTTAACTTTTAAATCTTTTTAACGAATACGCCTATTTTCAAGTACGTAACTTTTGGTTGCTTTCACGGGGACGGTCGTTATTCCGTTTAATTCGTGAAGTGATCTCGAACTTTTGACTCAACAAGGCGCGCACATTCACGCGAAAAGGAATACTCGTCTGGTTCAAGCTTGTGCATCACTCTGAAATAGCGCAGACACACGTTTCAAACATTCGTTCCTAACTCTTATTCGAGGCAGATACGAAAAACAAACATTTTTGTTTGAAATTCGTACTTCGCTTTACAAAATTCCTCAATAATTGGCCCCAGCATTTTTCTCGATGATGTGGAAATTTATAGGAAGCGTGAACACATTCTTTTACCCAATGAAAATATTCCTGCTTGACGTAAAATCCGAATTAAATTAGTTTTAAAATAATACGAGATAATTCTCAAGTATCTACAAAGACCATTTAATTAATTTTCAGACAAATATAAAATGCTTCAGGCATCTTCGTTCTTCAATGAAATTCGGAAAACCTTCATTTATGAACAGAACAGAATATGTAAACCTGAATTAAAATAATATTGGGAACAGTGCAGAAGATATTTCGTAAAAATCTTGATGCGAGGTAAGGCCGCAAGTTCGTGACAAACTGGAACACGGTTAATAGCAAAACGCGAAGGAAAGCATATGAGAACATGATACAGTGACACGAGGTGAGTTTAAAAGTAGTCCAACGAGTATAAGAAGCAGCAGGTAGAAGACTGAAGGGAAAAACTCGAGGCACATTCGCGAGGGAACGAATCCTGATGGTTGCCACGGTTTGCTTTATATCATCCGACTCGTCTACTGTTCCCAGCAGCCTCGACTTCCCCATTGTCTTCAAGTTAGCATCAGGAAAGGTGGCAGAAGGTCTCCGGAACACGCTGCGTCCCATACACTTGCTATATTACCACCGTCCCCGTCCTACGTTTCCGTTTTCCATGACCCGCTCGTCGTCAGATTCCAGATCAACAAATTATAGTCCTATTACTGTCTTATCTGACCCTCTCAATTTCCCACGTCTCGAGAAAATGAAAATTTTGAAATTTCGTAGACGTAGCTTACATTAAATTCTTTAATTCTTTCATTACATTGTTCAATTGAATTACTTTAGTCTCGTAAATTGTACAATATTTAGAAAAACTTGTTACTTTCATTTGCAGCAGTATTTTTACAATATTGTACTATTTTCTGCTGAAAACTGTGTTCCAATATACACACTGATATATAAAAAAAAAACAATAGCATCTTCATTTTCCAGTTTCAAAACAATGCAAACGAGACTCCATCGCGCAGCAACGGACCAATCAAATTTTATTTTTTACTCCTGCAACAAATATTTCTGTTCGATGCAAAGAATTGTTTTCCGTTGGTTCGATGGTCGTATAAAACACTCTGTAAATTTTAAAGGATACATACAGTCGCGTGGTTTTCGGGGAAAAATATCTGAAACGGTGTAATATTAGGACCTTGAAAAAATCGAATTGTACTCGTGCAATGAAGAATCGCAGACCATGGAAACTAGCTTTCGTGATATTAATGTATCGCGTGAGCACGCGTTGCATCGCGAATACAATAACTTTCACGAGGTCGCGTCGGTGACGCGACGCCACAACAGTGTGCAAAGTCTCAACTAAATTGGTGACCCGAAGACCGTGCACTCCCGTTGTCAGACAGAAAGCACCGTAAGCCCCGTTGTCGAAGGTTATGAGTTACCTGACCCGTGTATAAATGAACGTTATGAATTCCCCGCTGCGGGAGAGCGAGGTTCGGCGGGGGAAGGGGGATGGATATTCATCCGTGTGCCTAGGCTCGGGGGCTCTTTCCGTCGAAATCGAAGCATTCGGCGTGCTCTGGCATATAGAGGAAATCGAGGATGAGTCGAACGACGACGGAGGGCAAAAGAGAAGAAGTGGAAACGACGAAGGTCTGAAACCTTTGCCGGTTCGGCCGAGAGGGTGGTTGCGGGGGGGTGTTCCAGTTGGCGAGGGTGGGCCAACGAAGAGGGGAGTCGAGGGGAAGAGGGTGGCAGCATTTCTATCTTGGCGTGAGATCGAGAGGAAATCTTCAGATCGTCGAAGACGGAGAAGATTGCCACCGTCTCGACAGGAAAGGATGACGACAGGGGCTGCCGGGGGTGGAAGCGGAGGAGGACTCGCCCACCCTTCGACATTCCCGATGAAACTCGCACGATTTACTTCACCGCTGCCGTTGCCACGTATCTGCGAAATAATGGATAATGCTCCGGATCCTTTCCATATTCGCCAAATGATCCTCCTCTACGCCTGAAACAGCTCGCGATTCGCCAAATTATCCGATTAACCCCCTGATGTTTGGTTTTGCTGACCCTTGTTTCACAGTTGCAATGATTACATTTTTAGAATGAGTTTTCAGAGTTATAAATATTCTATATCTTTCTTGCATAATTACGCAGACGTCCCTAATTGCAAATTTCCTTATTTGCATTATCTTTTATTCTTATCTTTTGCTTAAGGATGCTCTAAAAATTGATAGTCTAATTGTAGGATCCTGAGTCTCATATAAACCTGATAATTCTAGAAACGATAGTGGTTCGATGCTTGTAAGATTTCGTGCACAAAGATGTGAAGGAATAACTATGTTTCAAAGATGCTGAACATTGGAATCTACCGATATTATTTGCAACAGCAGCTGACTCGAGACAGCTTCTACGATATTGTTGCCAGTAATTAATGGTTCTACGTTAACGAACAAATTCTGATGGAACTGCTCTCGATTTGTGTTTCAGCACGAAATGCGGTCGGTTGTTACAGCTGGAAATAAATTGAATTCCAGCTGAAATCGTTTAAAGTTTCAAGTTTAACATTTACCGCGCTGCGTCGCGAACTTTAATAAATCGGAACAAAATACAGGGCACGCTCACGACGTTGTATTCTTTGGGGCATTTCAACTTGGGAACTTTGCGGAATATTTAGTACGTGCAAGTTTTGTTTCGTACCGAGTTTCCAGCTGTAAGGTACAAAAATTCGAAAGAAGTCGCGTAACTTTTACATTTACGATTATTCCGCGTGGCAGATAAAATTAGTTTGCCTACAGAAGATATAGCAGCGATGCCGACGGATTTCATACGGTGGAAACATAAAATGATCGAATGGTTTCACGAGCTATCGAAGTCTTACAGCTCTCTCGTTCGAATTAGCTTCATAAGTGATTCACAATGTCAGTGCGGCTATGAAACTCAGGATATTGACCATGTGCTATGGCAATGTCCTATGTATGACGAACGGAGGCTGAAGTTTATCAGGCAATTACAGAAATTGCATCTTTTCCTCCCGCTTTCATGCAACGTTCTACTCTCCAGTCCTACGGCGGAAATATGTAAAATAACCTACTCGTTTCTGAATGACTGTGATTTAAAGGTTTAAGAAAACAGTCCATCTTTAAAATAGCTTACGTTTTGGTTCACGATTATTTATAATTTGTATTACATTATTCAGAATATCACAATGTATTGAAAAACAATGTACGGCAAAATAATCTCTACCATGAGATTCAAATTGCACTAAATAAAAAAATATTGAAGTCTTAGATATCAATTTCCCTTGGCGCAACATTAACCTTGAGTTCCCCCGTCAAAGATGTTTCGCATCTCCTTTTTAATCTCCTCTGCTCGGGGCTTGGGAGCTTTTTCCTGTCGCACCTCCAATTAACCTGGACTCGATCGAATCCTACGTTGGAGCATCCGACGAGGGGAGGTGTGCAAGTATAATCCAACGCGGCAAACTTCCGTCCAATCCGAGTCTCCCTTAAAGGAGGCCAGAGGATTCTCCAAAAGTACAGAGACACAGAATTACGAGACCGATGAGAGAACGTGCAACGAGAGAGTGTGCACGAGAGAGAGAGAGAAAGAGAGAGAGAGAGAGAATTGAGTGGCCATTCCACTCGGTAGGTTAAGGACAGTGAAACGGAGATCTAAGGAGGCGGGCTACGTGACAATAGAACTGTCAACCAATTGTTCAGCTACTCGGGTTGTTCGCGATAGTTCGAGCAGATCGATAGGCACCGGTGTGCGCGTTCATTGAAAGGAGATTTCGTTCGAAGAACATTCCGCAGCGTTGCGGCGCGCGTCGAAATAGCGATGATACTTCAAGTTCGTTCCGTAATGTAATCAGTTCTCGAGTATCTCGAATCTACAGGGTCATCCGAAGATGGATTTAAACGTCATTAGCGAAACGTTCGAGTTTCGGAAGCACCTCCGACATTTCCAGTGGGAAAAGTCCCTCGGACCGGCCAAGGAAAACACGTAGAGAAGGAAGGTCACGTCGAACTGAAATCATCGATAGAACGGCTCTCTGACACCGAACGAACCAAGTTTTTGCATTAGGATCGGCTCGTTTAACTTCTCGACGACCGAATTCGGAATCTCTAATAAAAGAAATCACTGTCCAAGTATTCGAACTTCCATTTATTGATCTTTGTGGCTGAATTAAAGTCGATTCGACATCTGGCGAATTATGATTATTGTTATCGACAGTAAAATGAATTTATGAATGATCGAGAATTTGATGTGATTAATCTTGACGTATCGGGGATTTACAATAAAAGAAAGAATAGGTACTATTTGAGATTACTACATTATCGCTCGGATTTACTGTTTTCCGTGGTTCAGCGAAGTCAGCTCGACGGCTGATTGTTCATGGTGGATATTTCGAATGAATCAGGATCGCGGAAATCTCTTAAATGTTGGCAGGTAAATTCGTGAACTCACAAGTGGTTAGAAATATTCCGGGGATTTTGCGAAATTAATACTGGCAAGCCCGTATTTGGTACCATTCCCTAATTAAAAGTTTTAATCATTATGAAACAAAGTTCAGGTACACTGGGTTTGTAAATGCACACTGTGCCAGCGGTTTCACCCAGTTAAAATGTTGAATTTTCAATGGGCGATAATTAAATTGAATTCTTGTTTTCTGCTTCAATTAAAATCTTTAATTTTCTTGAAATATTGATGGAAACTTAATCGTGGCAATTAACTATTTAAAAATAAGATCAAAGAAATATATTTTTTGTTTATGCTTAACGGATATCAACCCTCTCCGAATTTTACTTCATATTATAATAGGAAGTCAATGGTGATTGTGGTCTATTATTGCGCAAATGAACCTCTGGTGCGAAACGGATTACGCACTAATTATACGCAATTATTGTTATTACGTTTGTTCACAAAGGTTTTACTTCGGCATAGTTGAGCGTGACAGTCAGTAGCTATTCCTGCACACGTTGCAATTAACAGTAGACATAGCGAACAGTAAAAATTACACATAAATTAGAAAAATGTCCAGATAAATCGATCTGTTGGTTAAACAACTTTTTTACAACCGAAATGTTTGAGACTTGTCAAATGCCATCGATACTCATGAACATGTAGATTCTCTGACACTTTCTGAACTGTCAGTTACCACGAGCAAGCAAAAATCCACAATTTCTACAACTGACGCGGCGAACTGCTCGCTCGAACCAAGAGCTACCATCAAACTCAGGGCCCCCATCATCCGAAGACCAGGTCTTCAGACTGACAACGAAGCCTGCAGCGTTCACCTCGAGCCTTTCGGCTCCATTATCGTGGCTCTGCAACTCCGCGCATGAAAGGCAGGCAGTCAGGCAGGAATTTATGTTTGAATCAATTCCTGACGCGGTTAAATTCCGCGGTAGGCAATCGGGGAGCAATCAGACATCCCCATCAACGGGTACTTTCCTTGGGGTTGGCGGGTTGGCAATAGTCGTCGATAAGACCCACATTACACCCGGGAATTATGCATTCGGCCCTCGCAGATAAGATCCATCGCGGGAAATTTCAGCGATCTGTGGCCCTCTTCGGAGCCCGCGTACTCTAGACCTCTCCCTGTTTCACGGATTCTCTTTCTTCATTCATCCTTGTGATCAGCGAACCTTCGCTTGATCCCTTCCTCACTCTCGGCGAGCCAACAGCACAAATCAGCTTTATGCAAATCATCGAATCTCCGCATAATGTGCCCCGTAAGCCCGTCTACGGTTGTCTTAGCTCTCGTGGAAAATGGAGGGCAGACATCGGCGCCCGTCTCCATATAATTCGGCCGCGGTTCCTTGAGAAATGTACACACGACAGACACGTCGGAGGAAGTTGGTTTTCTTCTGGCAACACGTATCGCACAGACACGTAATTATCTACGTGTAAATGTTAGACGTGCGAATAAATTCGGAGCCCTTCCTAGCCATTCGCGGTCCGATGTGTTTTCTCTCTTTCATTTCAGAACCAGCTGGAATATTGTATAACTCAATTGTATTTCCATATGCAGTCTTCGCCAGGCAATCTAACACAGCTGAGAGATACTGCAATTGTTAAGATTTTACTTTAAATAAAGTTGTAACATGATATTTGGTCCCCTCAGGGTTTCAAATTCATTTACCAATCTTCTTTCCCCTCTTTCCATTCCTCACTATCGCCTTTTCAGCGGGACCTACTGTTTATGGTGGGTTCCGAACCACCTTTTGCCAACAACACGTGAAAAACACCTCGGGCGGGTCACTTTCCGGTTTTTTACCAGACGGTGACCCATCCTAGTGCCGTTCACGTTCCGCATTGCTTAACTTCGGTGACCTAACGAGAACCGGTGCTTTCAACGGGACTACGGTTGTTGGCCTACTTTAAATAAAGTTTTATTTCTTATTTTATAGTCTTCATTTCTTATACTTCTGTCTTACACGTGCGCTTCTCTTAACGACTTCATTCATACATCGCACCAACCTAACTTTCTTTTCATCATGTCTGGTTTTCCAGTCGTACCAACTTACCAAAAATTATTCTCAACATTATCAATGAAAGCCTCATTTTTTTCCGAATTTAATCGTTAAAATGTTTTATCTGATATCTTTTTTTCGTATGTATATTTCGTGAATGAAAACAGCAGTTTCTCGAATGGCGGATTAATTCAACAAATTCGTTTCTGGGATACACGGGACCGTACAAAAGCGCGTCGGCACTTTTTCGCAATGGCGCGGACTTAAAAACATTGTTGGATGCAAATTAATTGGTCGGAAGGAGGCGCCTTCGAGCGCGCTAAAAAAGGCGGCTTACCTCTCTGAATTTCCGCGGAATGAAACCCCGCCGGACAATGGGCGTTCCGTAGCAGCCAGGGGGTGTTCGTTTTTTCCTTTCCTCCGCATTTTTCTTCTGTTTGCGTGGTTTTTTTGTCGTTGCGCCCGCGACACTTTCATTCAAAAGAACACGTCGTGTAAACGAGAGAGAGAGAGAAGGGAACAAAAATAAAAAGGTACGAAAGTCGGAAGTGGCGCCACGGATTTGGTGGCGCTACATTATGTCGCCAACAGGAACGAAACCAGCGCCGCCGCGACGCGGAGCTCCATGAAATAGTGTAACTTGAAACCTTTTATTCGCCGTTGAAATGAAGCGTGGCCATTCCAGTTTTTTGTTTCCTTGCAACAACGTTGGCTGCCTCTCGTATACCAAAACGCCCATATAAAGTTCCTCAACAAATATCGATATCCAGACTCCATAAACAAACCGATAAAATTCGTCCAATAATGCATCAAGAGGTCTGACCGAACGAATTATAATTTTATCGAAAAAGGGGGTCGGAGCATAAGTGACGAGGAAATGAATTTTACGACGATATGGATTCAATCCTTGTTTCATTATTCATCGGTTCGGGAAAGTATAGTTCCATTAAAAAGAGATTAAAAGCTACTTGTACAAAAGCGAAGTAAAAATAGAACGAGGTCCTTTGAGATAGATTCTGATCTGATGCGTTAAATGTTCAAGCCACCCATAAGCCCCTATTCCCGCCCGTTAAATGAATCTCCTTTCACTGGGAAAATCACTTCACTGCGGGCATATTGCATGTATCCGCTATTTAAACGATTTTTGGCAAATGCCCGGAAATTTTCGTACCGACACGAACAATATCCATCGTCGTTCGTCGTTCAACTTTGATTATTTCATTTATCGTTTAAGCCTTTCTACCTAAGAAATTTGGAATAAACACCTCAAAAGTTACTGTTATCACAATTGGCAGATTAGTCACAGTTGATTCCAGCTTTATTATAAACACGAAGACGGCTTCAAATTCACTTAAATTAATTTCTTACAAAACTTCTGCTGCCCACATTCATCGATTCACTCCAAATCAGTTCACTGGACCCTGGCACTTTAATAGTACTTTGGGATTAGGCTCGTAAACTTGTTCCTTTGTTCGAGTACTTTACAATATCGTCGAGAATTCATGCTGCATCATAATTCCGTAGGTGCTGTCCGTTCCGTTGCTTTTTCCGTCGGGGTCGTTAATATCCCGCTGATTAAAACGCTATTGTACACACTGTCTTCATAAAGATGCCCGACAGCCGCGTGACACAAAAGCCAGCCGCGTTGGTCTTTCTGCGTGTGCTGCGCGATCGATATCGCGCTTTCGATAGGTCGATGCACGAATTCCACTCACCCTGAACCAACCCCCATTGAAAATCCTGTGTACTGTTAATCGATCCGACGGAAATTACGTGTCCACTTTAGCGCACGGTTGTGCTCCGTTTTAAAATCCGCGAGCCTGCAAATTGAATCTCAAAGTCGTTCGGCCGTTGCTCTCGGGTTAACTGACAGCGTCGATTCTTGCGACGTCCAATACTCCAGTTGCAACGCGCAAGAAACAGCCAGATATGTTTCCATCCCTAAGAAAAAAAAATATCTAAATGAGGACATGCCTCACCCGTAACGTCGTTCCGTAATTGCGATTTTTCCCCCACGGCGAGCGCTGAAAAACGAAACGGGCTAGCGTAACGTAATAGTATTACGCTCGCCCGTAAATTACGCTGCTTTTCCTTTTTAACCCTTAACTGCTCCTACAATTGTTGCTGCTGCTGCCGTTCCTGGCGTGGAAACTATTCGATCGGGTCCCGGAAGTGTTGCACGCAAAAAAGTAACTGTCCGGATCACGTTTATTTTTCTACGTGAATGAAATAGTAATAGAAAAATCCTTGGTTTCGTCGGTGCACGAAACGTTATTTTTTGTGCATTTTATATTATTATTGAATCTACTGTTTCGTTATTATTTTTCCACGTATCGCGACTCCACTTCGTTTTATTTGTCCAATAAACATGAAATGCTGTTATCCATATTAAACGCAAACTGAATGAAATTTTCGAAGTAATATTTTTATTTGGGGTTAATATTTAGATTTGATCAATAAAATTGGATTGAAGAGAATACACAGGGAAAATGTTTGTGGACGAAGTCGCTCCGTGTGCAATTTAATATCCACATCTTGCTACGGATATTTTTGTAGCTCCCGTTTCTATTTGCAAGCACACCGAGATCTTTTATAAGCAAAGTGTTGTATGTTTGAGCTATTTTGACGTTCTTAAAATTTACGAATTTTTTTTTTCTTGCCCGGCCCGAAGAGACGTCGCGTCTCCACTCGAAAGGGTAAAAGGTAACGGAACGAGGTCAGAAGAAGCGGCCCGGCATCTTTGACAAAGAATACGCAGCACGACCAAGTGACCTGCTTGTGCTTATTGTGCCTGCAGAGACGCTATAAAATTTGTCTAGATAAAACATTCTATGTAACGTTTCCAATTGTCTCGGGCATGATTACACAGCGAGTAAAAGAAAGTTGCTTGTTGCTTCTGATCTTGTAATTTACATTAGGACGCGGAGCGCATAACTTGCAGAACTTTAGACATTCTGCTTGGCAGACTAAATTATCTCTTGGACTTGTTATACTTGACTTAACGAAGCACTGTTCTTTAAACATCTATTGTTCGTGAAAAGGAAAAAATTTTCTCAGTTGTAAAATTGTCGAAAATCCTTTTGACAATGTAAATTCTATATAACAATTTTTATTACGTATCCTGTAAGCTACTTCGTATTGGACGAATCCATCATATTATTATGAATAATCTACGAGTTGTAAGAAATTTTAGAAAAATTGATGATCATTTAAATGGCAATATGAGAGGAATAGCGAGAAATGGTTATAGCTTCATTTTGTAATTACTTGGCCGTCTGAAACTGTGTCGTTCATGGAAATGACAAACTTTAATATGGTTCCTTGAGAGATAAGTGGTTCACGTTATGGAACAGCGTACAATCTGTTTCTCTGTATTTCTGGTACTGTTAATTGCTACTCCTGCATCATGTTATAAGGCGATTATGTACATAAGTATTGCTGGACCTTAATCCGTCGTTGCCCTGTATTCCCCGCGAACGGAGGTAAAATAATATTCCGATTCTGTTGGTTACAGCGAACATACTTAAACAAAAGATTTCACCCTGATTATTCCCTCTGTGCATCGCGTCATCATTATTAAAAACATTACAAAATTACTTTGGTAAATTCTAGCATATTCTATTAGTGACGTGGTAGGTACTTTTATAATCACTAACAAAATGTAACTAATTTTAAAGCTAAAACGACCGCGAAAGAAATTTCTACATATCTTATTTTCTCTCTTGCACATTTAATTAATTTTTAAACCGCGTTGCTCATAAGCTCAGGGATGCGAAGCTTAGAATATTTCACAAAATCTACCATGTCAGACATTTTAAATAAACTTTTGTAAAGTTTAAATTCTCATTACGACGAAACGCCAAATAAATGAAATTGGGCTTGGTTTCTATAAGCCAGTGTTAATAAAATTGACGAGAAATTGCATTCGCAGTGGATTTACTAATATCTGGCTGAATTCGGTGCAATCTGCATGATCAACTCCGCGGAAAAGCGAGCAGAGATAATGTAATTTAATTTATCCAAAGAATATCGAACACAAAGATTGTTAAACCTCCAGGCCAGCCGACTGTACGACTTCAAAGGAAAACATTCTGCCGAAATGGTAGTCATTCACTGCATGTGTCCCTTTTCCTAAGAGGATCACTGTAATCCCAGACTTTCACCGAGTAAAGGAAACGGGGCGCAGCAGCAGCAGCAGCAGCAGCATGGTTCGTTCTTGTTTCGATCTCTTTAGACGAGGTAAGATCTCGATACGCGTATCGGAGCCCACTTGGAATTCTAGGGTAAGAGTTGAAGAAGCCTCGAATTGTCAAGATTCTTTTCTCCAGTTTCGCTAACTGTTCTCGACGCAGTCGAGAGGAGATTATGTCGTCGAGCACGTTAAAGCAGTATCAAATATCGAGTGACTCGATCTTTGCACTTAACTGGATCCAGATCGAATTTACTGATATCGTAAGCACGACTTTTTCGGTTGATCCGTACCCCCTGATTCGGAAATCAGTTTCACGCTACCACTCGTTCGCCCCATCGTCTTCGCTTTAATTGGAACTTGTTCTTCGCATTGAGAAACCCCATTTCTTTAATCTGTTATCTATGAAATCTCCGGGATACGAAACGGAAAAATGCTGAGAAATCATTACGGGCACCGGTCCGTTGAACAATAACCGGTTAAAGGGCGGGCCCATTAAAAATCACGAGCAAGTTATACAGGAGCGTGTCATAAATCCTGCGCGAAATGTTGCGGCTAAACGACCTCCGGAGGAAGACGCAACGTTAGCAAGATCGATCGGTTAGAAAGGATTGCGGCGGGGCACTCTTTCGAAGGATTCGCGTACACACCGGGCATGGAAAGTGGGTTGCGGGGGTGGCGGCCGAGGGAATCGTTAGTAGAAATGAAAACAAATTGCCTTTGGGTGGGTGGTTTCCGGGAGAGAAAGAGAGAGAAAGAGAGAACGAGAGCAAAACAGCTAGAAGCCAACTGAGAAAAAGGGAAAGAGAAAGAGAGTCGAAGCTGCGGGGCAACAGCGTGATTTGACAAATGGCGTATGATAAAAGTGCGGCGGCGTTCATTAAGGGAAATGGTTCGCCGCAATAATGCAGCCTGGCCTCGCACCCTGCCGATCATAAAACCGATGCATTGTAAACAAGTATCAGCGTATCGGACGCTGGCTTGCAAACAGCCCGGGTCACAGTTCCGTACGTCGATGCTCCCGCAGGCACAATTTTACGAGCTGCCGGTTAAGTACGCTTTTAACCTTTTTCCACTGCTAAGATTCTAAATTCGCCGGTGCTGAATTCCTTTTTACGCTCGCCACATGCAAATGCACGGGGCACGTGTGATGTCGCGATGTCAATTATTTCGGTTGCTTTCAACCGTTCCACTGCCCCACCGCTCGTATCGTGCGAATATATATTTCTGCTGATTTTCAGCGGCTCGTATTCGTACACTCTTCAACCGAGAATATCTTTTTTTATGAGTACAGCAAACGAGCTGCATGTCTCTCAGATGTTAGAACAATTAGTTCACTAGAGGATGGGAGAAAGAAATTTTAAAAGTAGTTTACGTTTGATAGAAATTGTAGAAAATACTGGGTATATATTCTGGATTATATGTCAGTTATATGTATATGTATATGTAGTCACGAAATGAGAATACAGGTGAAGACAGGAGGATGAGAAATTAACTTATCACATAATGTATTCGGGATGAAATCTATCAAGCTTGATTCTCGTTTGGCACAAAAGTTTCCTGGATTCTATAGAATTTTGACATCCTTGAAAATTGGAAACACTTAATAATGCTCGGGTTCGGGAGATTGCTATATTAAAATTTCGTGAATGAAATTAGGTCAACGCGACGTTCAATTTGTGTTGAAAAGCATCCCCATAATTTGATTGTGGCACGTAGTCTGCGGATATTTATTAAAAAATGCATTCCCGTAGATGAGTTTATGAAAATTTTAGGAGAGCGTTTCTTTGCCCGTGTTCATAATGTAGTAAGGAGTCTCGCAAATGTTCGTCAATGAATGACAAGAATGTTTGATAACGACTTCGTGCATGTTACAAATACGTCAGTGACGCGAACGTTCTGTGTAAAGGGTTTGCTTTTGTAATTTTGTCTTACTAGGAGTTTCCGTAGTCGAGTGGTGCTGAAACGTACTCGGAAATTAAGCAGAATAATTAGGACACGCGTTTAAACAAAATTGGGTACACTACTGCAGAATTAGAAGGGTAATGGATTAATCTGCGATATATTCAGAGCTGTCAAGGCTTCAGCAATTTTCCGTATATCAGATTGAGAGCCCTGACGGAACTCATATTTCCTCCTTAGAACAAATTTTGATGAAGTCCGTAGAGCTCCAAGGACTAAAATCCACTTTCCTAGCTTCCTCGTAGCACGGTCAGGGGTCCCGGTGCAAATACTTTAGCGCAGAGGCAGGATGTGAAGCAGGAAGTACTTTTTATTTTTATCTAAACACACGTTGGACCGTAAGAGTTCGCTCTTTGCGAATAAAAAATCCTTGTGCACTTGCGAACGAAGCCTGACAGTTTCGAAGCCAAAATAATTCATCAAAGAAATAAGAGCCGCTTAACGAAGTAAATCGATATTTTATTCCTGTTTGTTGTAATCAAAATATAATATTTATATTTCCCACAAGGTTTCTCCGTAGAGTAATTATCCGAAATAATGTATTTATGATAAAGTATTATCCTGTTTGGCACGAGATAATTTGCATTTATGAATTGAAATCGTTTCCACTGCAATTTATACCATTCCCTAATCGATCTGCACGAGGTACAGTTATTTTTTACGTTCAATATTCTTGTGTCGCAATTAACAATGTTTCCTTACGAAATCACGCTGAATGAAAAAAAAAACCTCCAGAAAAGAAACGAAAAGAAAATGGTCATTTGTTCCGCAACCTAACAGATTTCCACGACTCCATTGATAGACCGGCGCACAATGGGCAATTAGCTACCAGGTGAGGTTGGTATTATAGGTATTGTTAGGATGTTTGAATGCGAAGTTTATAGTACGGACGATTGAAAGCCACCATTTCGGAGGAACGTTTGTTTTTTTATATAATTCGATCTGTTGTTCAATAGATTTAATCGAAATTTCCTGACGCAGCTAATTTTTAATTGCGGTATCTCACGCTGACTTTGTTCGCAGAAATCTGCTACCGCAATTTAAAAGTAATACAAATCAAAAAAATTGAATACATTTAGGAATCACGTGGAAATATAGACGATCGAACACACAGAAAAGACAGACTGTAGATGCGCTAAGAGGCGAACAAACAATTGAGTGATACTACTGGAACTGGAAAATTCGATTTTCCTCCACTGGGTGCACAGCACCGACTAAAATCATTTCGAGGGTTGCTAGCAATCTGGTGTCAGGCGCAAAATAGACTGTGGAGCGTGTAATATTATTGCTCCGGAGCAAATCACAGTGCCACGCCAGACGACGAAACGACGTATCGTTATTCCACACCTAATGCACCAGGCATACGATGCATCTGACGCAATGCAGTCGTATGCACCGCGTGCACGTACGAGCGGAACATTGTTTGCAGACTTTCTAGTTCTTTACCATTCCCCGCCGATGTTTCCCTTATCCACACCGGAATTTAGTGCTCGCTCATTTTCGTTCCATACCCTACGCTATTACCCCATTCATCCTTTATAGTTGTCCCCTAATTTCCTCGAACAAGCTATACAGTGGCATTTGATAGTCCCTACTGGATGCAAAATTCCCAGAGACGTTCTAAACAAAAATTAACCAGCACCAAACGAACATTAAAACAAAATTATTTAGTATATAATAAATTCGATGATATCGGCACCAGGTTCGATCATTTATAGAAAAATAAACAACAAATGTGCAATTATTAAATCATGTTTCTAACGTTTCGATCAAAAATTATTTAGGTCTCGAATTGTATTTTGATTAGCTATGACCGAGTAAAGGACCCGCTAGATAGCCTTACTGAAGAGTCCTCTAGCGGGTCTAGGACGAAACGTTCCTTTCCTTTTATGGGTGACATCACATTAGTTAGAAATAACCCGCTAACTGTTTGCAACAGGATACTAGCATCAAATTGATTCAAACTTAGTGAACCTTCGATGTATATCACTGAGGAATAAGCATTTTTAATAGTTTGTTGTAGCATATAATCGAACCTGTGCGCCGATAAGAAATTACTTAGTGACCGAGTAAACATTGAGAAATTTAATTAGATAAACGTATAAGTAGATTTCCTCAATATTAAATCATATAAGAATATATTTAAACGAACCCAAACTCCCAATTTGAATAAAATAAAGCAGACTCGACAGTATCTAAACATTCAAGCACAATGCGTTCTCTGTAGTTGTGGCACAGTATTAGTAAACTTACTGTTGACAGTCCCGAGCATTGGCAACAGTCTTCAGCAGTGTTCTATAACAGTGAGAGAGCGGTTGGCAATCTGATAGCCGTCTCCGGTTCTGTTTCTATTCTGCTGTGTCGTCTCCCGTCTGCGAGGGTCGCGAAAGAAGCTTTGCAAGACGAATTTGTGGGTATTCCAGGCGACTTTCTTCTGTAATCAAATTACTATGGATCCAATTAATAGAATCTCGATAGCGCGCGGTACAACGGCGGTGCGTCTCGCAAG
The DNA here is from genome assembly GCA_916610235.2 of Lasioglossum morio. Lineage (NCBI taxonomy): Eukaryota > Metazoa > Arthropoda > Insecta > Hymenoptera > Halictidae > Lasioglossum > Lasioglossum morio. The sequence continues at coordinate 5,245,433 of OU744330.1, read as the reverse complement.
TCTCGTAAAGCTGCTTTCTCTCCTCGACTTCATTTGGTCGCGAGCCGAACACACACGATCGTAATTAACCGCGCGTTCGATGCATGTATGCGGAGGCCGGTCGCTGTTTGCGAATAGCAATTCGGGGCGTACTGGATCGAATGTAACGTGGTTGCACACAACGCCCGGGAATGCACCCACCGATCGGCCTGAACCTCGTCTTCGGTGCCTGTCGTGGCTCTTGGTTGTTCCTGGAACTGTTCAATCGCCGTTTGTCTACGCCAAAATGAATGGTCTTCGGGAAACCATCGGTAATTATCGTCGAAACTTATTGTACGCAACTATTTGGACCCCACCGTGCGTCAACGTTTGCAACAACCTATATATAACCATAATTTGTGGTCTAAAAACTTCAATCCCCCGACTCTGTTTAATTAATTAAGATTGAACTCGATGTAATTTTAGCGTAGATTTCCTTTCACCGTGTCCCGCTGATTGCATCGAACACGTGAAATCGATAATTAACTAATTACTGCCTCCTCCCTTTTGTCACCTGACAAAGAGTGGCAAATCCTGTGCAATGTTATCTGGTCACTCGATGATAAAGAAGTTGATGGATCGTAATTGAAGGGGAAAATATTATACATTATACAATTTCCATTTGATCGAAACAAAGGCTACTTTCGACACAATCGTGACTTACCCTTGGCGATTTGCGTTTGACGTTCTCCACACATGGATATCCACCGCACTGAAACAATAAAGTATCGTATTTTACAGTTTCTGAATTAATTAAAATAACCAATAACCATAAAATTAATTATAACCGTACATACAGGCTTCCGTGCACACGCTCGCATAGCTCTCAATTATGCCCAAATTACACAATTAAAACTCAATTTTCGTTTCAAACGGAAACTTGACTCTTTCACCCTCTTTATGTCGATTCTCCCGTTGGTTTCCAGTAATTACTACGTGTTTACTTACTACTAATGTTGGCAATTTATAATTTGCTACAGCAGCTTCTCGACAAATATTTACGTTCCTGTAAAAAATTGCTGGACGATCTTGCGCGGTGTCTCGTGCGAGAAAGAGGGATATCGTTGAAGAGCTTACAACGCGATTTCGGGGAATCCTTTTTCACCGTGATATTTTCGTTCTTCCGTGTTATCGTCTTATACGTGCTCGCCATGTCATATTTTGCGGCGCGATAACGTTACGCTCCTCCAAGCTGAATCATCGTGTCGTAAAAATGTTATTACACGGCCATCTATTCGACAACTTCGTTAATTAATAAGCCCATCGTTCGTAGAACTCTAAAATCAGAAACCATCGTCTTCCCTAGCAAGATTACACTCTCCATTACTTACATTGATTACAATTCTCCATTTAAGTTTAACCAATAACTTTAAATTGAGAATTTCAATGCTCCGCGACATCTTCTTCTTCTTCTATATATAAAAATGATGTCCTGACTTATTCACCTATCAACGCCCAAGCTAAACCCTTGTACCTAGAAAGCTGAAATTTTGCACAGAGGTTTCCTTTATGATCTAAGGGATAAGAAAGGATATTTCGAAATTTAACCCCTAAGGGGGTGAAAAGGGGTTGCAACGTTTGTATGAGGAATATTTTGTTCGCGGTCCGATTTGCTTGATACTTGGTCTTAATGCTCTTTGATATAATTAATCAAACACCTATTTCAGCATTTTACAAAATTCAACCAAAAGGGGTTGCAACGTTTGTATGAGAAATATTTTATTTGTGGTCGGATTTTCTTCATACTTGCTCTTAATGCTCTTTGATATAATTAATCAAACACTATTTCAGCATTTTACAAAATTCAACCAAAAGGGGGGTTGCAACGTTTGTATGAGGAATATTTTGTTCGCGGTCCGATTTGCTTGAAACTTGGTCTTAATGCTCTTTGATATAATTAATCAAATACCTATTTCAGCATTTTACAAAATTCAACCAAAAGGGGTTGCAACGTTTGTATGAGAAATATTTGATTTGTGGTCGGATTTGCTTGATACTTGGTCTTAATGCTCATTGATAAAATCTGAATCGGATGAATGGGGGGTTGAAAGGTTTTATGGAGAAACAATATCAATTATCGAGGGCATTAAACAGTTTCCTGTGCGCGCGAAGTCGCGGGGAAAAGCTAGTACATAATAGACAGTGTAACCGGCGTACCCGGTGAACGTGTCGACGGTACAATTCTGGGGCTAAAAAAATGACTGTTTTGTCGGTGAAATCAGGGCGAAATAATTTGTTTGCGTTGTCGGTGGGACGAAACAGGGGGAGAAACGTCCTGCGGAAAAAGCGAAACAGCGCCGAGCGAAGTTCTGGGGAACGTCGAGAGGCGGCGGTCGAGCCGACAGTTAATTAGAGCAAAAAGTCACGGACGTGGCTGAAAAGGTAAGGGACGAGGCTGGAACATCGAACAGAGGCGAGTACGGCGATAAACAAAAGGTAGTTGCAGCCTGCGGATATGTGTGTGTGTGAGAGAGAGAGAAAGAGAGAGTCACGAATCGTGTAAACACTGACACATCCGCTGTCCCGAAGTAGATAAGGTCGTTGGTCCAGATCGAAAAAAAAGCCTGTCCGGGCCGCCGCGCAAGTTGTTTCCGACTCGACTCTGTTATTACTTTCGTAACGTTATCCGCGTCTATTGCATTTAATTCTACGATTCGTACGCGGCGTTGTTGACTTTTAATTGGACGCCATTTTATTCCGACGATACGATCGCCGCTGAAATATTTTTACCCTCGTTTCCCGCGAATGCCGGACCGACCATTGTTGCGCGCACCATGTGCTCGAAAATTATTCCAATGACAGGAATAAATTTTCTACACTTTCAACCTTCGTGCGTTGCCCGGAAAATTCGGATCGTTGTGTTTTTTTCGGACAACTAACCGTCCGCGGACAACAAGAGTCGTTTATAAATTTCTCTCATCGCGCATCATATAATAACACAAAATCCGAGTAATTTTCACGTCGTCCCTCCAAAAACTGTGATCCACGGAACGATGGATCGTGCCGGGCCGTGCCGGTGCATACGGAAACGCATGAAATTTCAGTGCGCGTTCGTCGATGTAACTATATTCCGGCGCGATCGTTTTTTGTTTTTTTACCGGGGAACGTAGTTACGTAATATAATGTTACGATATAAAAGCCGGTCGACGATCGTGCATTATACAAGCACCGCTTACAATAGCCGTTGTAAACCTCGCGTGGAGAGCACAGCGTATGAAAAATTCTATGGAACATTCTTACGGCATAAAATCGTATTTATGTACATGTATGTATGTTGAAAAGGTTCGGTTCCCGGCGTTCCCGGATCAGGAATAGAAGAATGTTGGCGGAACGATGGGCGCGGGAAGCGCGTAACAAGATTCGAAATAATGTAATCCTCGAGGAGACATAATTCTCAAGTTAGCCGCGCGGCGAGATTATTCGAAGTCGCGAAGTTATCAAAAAACTTTCATCTTTATTCGAGCAATTTAGCAGCGTCGTAAAATTGACCCGACTGCGATTCCTCTTTTACGACTCCGGATTTCCGGCCGATCTAAATAAGACTTCTACAAATGTCGACGACAGAAGGTACAAACATAGCTTCCTTAAAGGAAAAATTGACAAATATGAAAGTAGACGGATTATTTATTAGAAACCAGCTGACCCGACAGACGTTGTCCTGTCGAAATTTCAATAAATTTTGTTTGGGATCGTTTTGTGAATTTGTGAAAAGCTATTGGAAATGTGTAAACAAAGTATAAGTGAGAAAAAAACGTATTATCTTTGACTTTCCTTTGTAATTGTCTCGAATGTTTTTCCTGAAAACTTTTCCAGTACCATAACGAACAAAACAAAAAAGAGGATCACGCATATCCATCGTTCGAATCATGAGTTATGGTCTTGAGTTCGTACAAAAATCCCATAGAAAAAAGCACTTTCATCTGTTCCAATTTTTCTTTCCCTAAAAACCATATTCGGACTATTGCGAACATTTTTTTTTTTTAATTAACCAAATCGGTCCAGCCGTTCTCAAGTGATACGCTTACCAACGAACAGCATTTAATTTTTTATTTATATAGATTAACATTAATTTAGTCCCAAACATTGACAGGATCGAAGAAATGATCTTCTCAGAATGATCTACAACCAGCATCACGGTAAAACTTGGCCTTTTACATTGTTTGCTGAATTATACACACCGGTTGTAGCACGGCGTGCCAGTTTACGAAAATGTTCCGCATAAAATTACCTAAAACACGTAGCCGACTTCGAGAGCATCACGGGAGGAAACTGTGCTTCCCGGGAAGAAGCGTGTTCTTCTGGAATCATGAATATCTCGAAGACCGCTTCGTGTTCGCAGGAATTTATGGCTCATGTGGGTGCTTAATATTTATGGTTTGTTGTCGGCGATGAGGTAACGGCCGTCTAGAAATCGCTAGCATTGAAAAATGCACCCACCGTTGATGAATATTCCACGGGGCTAATTAAATTTCGAACTTGCCGCGTTTCCCCTCCGCCCCTCTCTTGCGGAGAGACAATTTTTTCGAACTTAAAGCCCCCGTCGGTCTCTGCGAACTTTTCTCAATTTGCATTCGAATCTTCCTGGCGAGCCACGGCGAATTGAAAAACGACACCTCGCGACGGATATCGTGGATGTGGGTTGTTTTTTTACGACTTCCGGCGAATTTACTTGGTCCAGGAAACACCACCGAGTCGCCAATCTAGAGGGAAGGTCCGTGGCGACCGTGATAGAATCTCCTAATTCTTTCCGAAAGTTACTGAAGACAGTTTAAAGCAACCGAGAACGGATAGACTAATTTTCGTACAGCTTAATAATCTTGGAACCCGGCCAAAATTGATCTTTTTACCGTTCTCTTGGTTTTAAAAAGAAATCTAAAAGAATTCTGGAGTACACTGTTGAAGCCCGAATTTTAATGCATAATCGATGGAACGTGAAATGTTTAAAGCATCAACGGGAGAAAATAAATATTGGAAAGAATGAAATTGAAGAGTGAAACTTCGCTCGGAGGGTTAAAGAGCCAGTCGAAAGGTCGAAAGCTTTTGTCCCAAAAATGGCCAAAGATCCCCACAGTGCATCGCGACGTGCAATCAGCGGACAGACAAGGGACCGAGTTACTTCGGGGTGGGGCGGGGGGTTGGCCATTAAAAGAGGACAGGGTGTAAAGGACAAGCCGAAGGAAAGAAATAGCATCTCGACTGGTCTAGGTGGCGAGAGTAGACGAAGACGTATCGATTATCTCCCTCGACTTTGCGCAAACGAGACCGCAGTGGCGCGAAAGTACGATCGAAGATAAAGCCACGCTGCTACCACCCCCTCCTTCTGCCAACCCCTCCATCCCCCCGTTCAACCGTCGTGGCCGAGAAGAAGGATGAAATCATGGGTGGGGAATAGGTTGAAGGCTTCCCTTCTACCAAGGCAGAGCATCGTCTTCTACCCTTCGGGAGGATAAAACTCCGGGGACGACTTAATCATCGATGGGCAAGCCCTCCTCCACCCTTCGTCCCCTCTTTTCTCCCTCCCTCTCCCCCCGCATCCACCCTCCGCAGTCCGCCTCTTGCTACGATCCAACGAAAGAATAAAGAACTGGCGCACCGCCTAATGATCGTGAATCTTCCGCAAAAAAGAAACGAGGCTAACAGGCAGACTCTATAGACGCCTCCTAAAGAATTTTTGTTGGACGGCTGGAGACAAATCAGCCATTCCGCGGCAGGATGTTCCGGTAAACGTCGATTTCCTGTCGGATGGCGTATCGTTAACGAGCGACATTCCTACCGATTGCAATCTGATTTCGGGAAGTAGTGACTGTAGCGGGTAAATAGGGTTTGCGGGCTCCCGCAGCTGTTCATCGATCGGGATTATTTTCCTGTACACTTCGTGCGATTCGTGGATTAAACAAGTGAATATAATCCGAATTCCATCGTGTTTGGGCTGATTTGAATCAGAAAAAGCTTACGAACACGTTGATGAAAGATTCATAAGAATAATTAACAGCTAAAAATTGTCTACTAGCCAGTTCACATCGTTAGCCCCTTATATTGAGTTCAAAAAGAAGGATCTCCTTCATATAAAGAAAGAATAATATCTAACCACAACTATCACGAAAGTCCAAGAGGAAATACGTTTCTAACTATAGTATGCTAATTGCATGAATGATTATCCCATCAAACAGATCTCATTCACAGTTAAAAATTGTCTACTAGCCAGTTCACATCATTAGTCGTTTATATTGAGTTCAAGAAGAAGAACCTCCTTCATATAAAGAAAAAATAGTATGTAACCACAACTATCACGAAAGTCTAACAGAAAATACGTTTCTAACTATAGTATGCTAATTGCATTAACGATTATCCCATCAAACAGATCTCATTCACAGTTAAAAATTGTCTACTAGCCAGTTCACATCATTAGTCGTTTATATTGAGTTCAAGAAGAAGAACCTCCTTCATATAAAGAAAAAATAGTATGTAACCACAACTATCACGAAAGTCTAACAGAAAATACGTTTCTAACTATAGTATGCTAATTGCATTAACGATTATCCCATCAAACAGATCTCAATCACAGTTAAAAATTGTCTAATATCCAGTTCACATCGTTAGCCGTTTATATTGAGTTCAAAAAGAAGAACCTCCTTCATATAAGGAAAAATAGTATGTAACCACAACTATCACGAAAGTCTAACAGAAAATACGTTTCTAACTATAGTATGCTAATTGCATACACGATTATCCCATCAAACAGATCTTATTCACAGTTAAAAATTGTCTACTATCCAGTTCGCATCGTTAGCCGTTTATATTGAGTTTAAAAAGAAGAATCTTCTTCATATAAAGAAAAAAATAGTATGTAACCACAACTATCATGAAAGTCAAAGAGAAAATACCTTTCTAACTATAGTATGCTAATTGCATTAACGATTATCCCATCAAACAGATCTCAATCACAGTTAAAAATTGTCTAATATCCAGTTCACATCGTTAGCCGTTTATATTGAGTTTAAAAAGAAGAATCTTCTTCATATAAAGAAAAAAATAGTATGTAACCACAACTATCATGAAAGTCAAAGAGAAAATACGTTTCTAACTATAGTATGCTAATTGCATACACGATTATCCCATCAAACAGATCTTATTCACAGTTAAAAATTGTCTACTATCCAGTTCACATCGTTAGCCGTTTATATTGAGTTTAAAAAGAAGAATCTTCTTCATATAAAGAAAAAATAGTATGTAACCACAACTATCACGAAAATCTAACAGAAAATACGTTTCTAACTATAGTATGCTAATTGCATTAACGATTATCCCATCAAATAGATCTCATTCACAGTTAAAAATTGTCTACTATCCAATTCACATCGTTAGCCGTTTATATTGAGTTTAAAAAGAAGAATCTTCTTCATATAAAGAAAAAAATAGTATGTAACCACAACTATCACGAATCTCAAAGAGGAAATACGTTTCTAACTATAGTATGCTAATTGTATGAACGATTATGCCATCGAACAGATCCCATTCACAAGCATTACAGCTGAAGTGTAGGTTCGCATCAAGTGTAAAAATGGGCGCGTTTAAGGTGCAGCAGAGGTATCAGGAGTTAATGAACAGTCGTCAGGTAAAACGTATCGCTCTCGTAAACTGCGTGGCTCACGCAGCGGCGTTAGCGAATACTTCACGCGACCGTAAGATGCCTCAGGGTTGCCTTTGCGTTCGCTAGCAGCGCGGTAACAATGGGTATTTCGGAATTTATGGCCATAATAGTGCACGCGCTCGCCTTTATACATATCCACGGCGCGGCGGCGCCGGGAATGTCGATATCAGCATCGCTCCTCATTTTTCCAGCTCCGTCGCGTTTCTTGTGTCGAATTACGCGATATCGAGCAGCAACGTGGCCCGAGAAAGAAGAGAGAGGTGAGAGATGAGAGAGAGAGAGAGAGAGAGAGAGAGAGAGAGAGAGAGAGAGAGAGAGTGGGAGAGCTCCGGGCACCAAATTTATCGAATTTCTCCTGGGACCCGGCTTCTAGAGCTGCTTCGACGCTCGAGATTCTCGACGGCTGCTGTAACATCGACGCAGCACGACGCGACGTCCGAACGTAAGAACATTCTCTGACGGTGGAAAACTTAGAGTATAAGTGAAACACATAAAAGCTTAGCGGCGCGGGATGCGACGACGTTCTTTTAAAAATGAGGGAAGGGCGACTTCCCCGGTGTCTCCTGAAGATCTACTGTAGAATTCTTCAATTTCTTCGAGGTTAACAGAGGAGAGCTGACCGGTTTGAAGGGTTGACAATTTCTAGTGAAGGGAATCGAGAATTTTGACGTTTGAAAGCTTTGCTGGTCACGTGTACTAACTCCTAAACGTGCTAAATTGATTGCATTATTTCCTAACAGCTATTAGCAGATTCAAACATAAAAATACCAGTGCAGAGTCAAAGAAAGATCTAAATACTTAATATACAGTCAGTCACATCATTTGTGTTACCGAATAGGGTGGACCACGCTGAGTATCAACTGGTAAACTAATCCATCCAGCTTGGCAGACAAATTGAAGTCGTTCGGTCCATTTGTGAAAATGTCATTTCGGTTCACGTATCATCAATTATGAAACTGACAGATATACAATCTGATGAAGCGTTTCTGAGACACGTTCTTCGAGTTTTACAGTGACCTCCACCGGAGAGCATGCATTAGTCAGAGACGATCAGTGGAATTGTGGGACATCGTATATAAAGCGTCCGAAGCTGAAGAAATCAATGGTTTATAAATAATATTGGCGTTGACGGTGTCGAGACCGTTCCGACGTCTAACCTAACCCCGTCCATTTTAGGACCTCGAAGCCGCGGTATTAAATTCCTATTATATCGGTGCTGAGTGGAAGGCAGGTTGGCCAGAGGCAAGAAGAAGCTGGAGACTCGCAAGTTAAGGGCGCAAGAAACGAAAGGCCCCCGAGCTAGGGGTATAAGGTATCGTCTGAAAGGAAACTCGATGGCAGTCGACTCCCACTTCTCGACGGTTTCTTCGACCTCCTTCATACACGCTGGTCTACGACTCGTCTCATAGCTTCGCTTCCGGCTTTTCTTTTCCCTCTGAAAAGAATGCCGACTCTTTGCTGGTCCACTCTCCTCGACCTACCACCGATCGATCCGAAATTTAATCTGGTAACCGTGTGATTTGACATTCGTCATAGCTGGATCAATCGTTTCACAAAGATCCTGATCAATCGAAATCTGGTTGCAATCTGATCGTTGTCATCTGAACTTTCGATATCGAATTCATCATTTCAACGTCCATTCTCGTTTTGATAAATGCATTCGAGAAAATTTGCTGCAAGAATTTTGTTAAAGTTCCGCATCGTGCGGCATTATAATTATTGACAGGATCGGATTTATTATCAAAGTTTATTTCTGAATGTCGTGTGGTGGAATGATTTATGCCAGGCAAGAAATTTGTTAGCTGACAAGGCTAGGGTTTTGTAGCACGAGACTTATGACTGATTGCGACAAAGCTAGTTATTCTTTGACTTCTTATTTCGCGGCTTTTAAGTTCCATTTCAAAGCGAAATTGCCTCGACTTCCGGTTATTAGTCGATACAATCGTAAACCGGTTACGTGCACCTTGAAATTTAGCTGTTTCGGTGTGCGTTACCGCGGTTAGGTTGCTGCCTTACGAGCTGCCTTTTTTTTCTTTCCCTCCCGCGACGCGACGCGAATGTGTTCTTGTGTCGTTTCTCTATCGAGTTAAAACTCACTTAGCTTATCGCGATTCGGTGATTATGAATTTTTTTATCGGACTTCCGATATAAGCACTTCATAAGTGTTCTTAATACTTCAGCTAAGTCAACTTCACAGGATACCTGTTTAAAACGATCTCTGACTTTTCCGATCGTATCGCTTTGATACTGCTATTAAACGTTTATAACCGGAGCTAATTCTATCAGATAATTATTTTACGAGCTGTGTGCCAACACCAAACTACGAGTGTCCTAAATGTACTGTAACGAGAATTTTCACGGGAAACAGTTCCCTTGTCCTGTGAAGAGAGGCCACTCTCGTTTCCTGCTAAACGAAAGGAACGATTCGCAGCCAGCATGGCGGCTGTGCTTTCATGAATCGTCCAGGCTGGATCGATGAATAATTCAGTATTGTTTACGGGGACTATCCACTCTGATCGAACCCGCGTCCAAGTCCGAAGAAGAATAAAACTGTTAAAGAAGCTTGATCGTGCACCGCGCTGAGGGGGATGAAGCAGTCGAGGAATGCGCAGCTTTCGCGTCGCGCTGCTTTTCGAATATTTATAGTCGTGGAACCGATGGAGGTCGGTGCAATTTTTATCGACTGCGAGAACACCAGTTCAAACATTGACAGACGCGCGTCATCGTTATCGTCATGGGGCCAACATTTCTATTCGAGAACGAGCTTTTTCCGGGATCCACTTCAGGAAGTTCGACCGAGACAAGTTCCGCCGGTCGCCACGCAGGAATCCTGGGCCGCTGTTGTTATTCTTGCGCGATAGTTTGCCATCCGCGGAAAACCTCTCTCCTCTTTTTACAGATTTATTATCTCTGCTAGAATCTTGATACTGCACCTTAAGTTTCGTAATTGTATTGCATATACCCCACCAAACTTTCAGCAAAGACGATTATATGCGCCCCTTTTCAGACGGTGTTCTAGAGTACCCTCTCTCTCTGCCAGTCTCTTAACAGTCACGTGACGCGTAGAACTTTGTAGAAGGGGAAGGGGTAGAGTGGGAGACAAGTCCTGATCTCGTGAAACTGGTTTCGGCTGTCGTAAACCGAATGTTTCCAGGCTTTCCAGATATTTGTATCGAGGGTCAAGAGGTAGATGTTCGAGAAAATGTTAGGTAAGTGTAACAGGACTCCGAGGCAAGAAAAAGCGTTTCTCTTTACGGGTCGCAACAATTCCGACTGGTGGAATCGATATCCAAAGCGCATCCCCAACCGCAACCGTACAACGTCGTTTCTCCTGTATATTTCAACGCAAACATTTGTCGACCGTTTTGACGATGACAAAATGTTTTCCCTCCGTACGCCGACTGCATTTCACCCATAAAATTGCTATCCCAAGCACGAGACGAGAATGCCGTGAAAAACATTTCAGTTTCACGCTACGGAAACAATCGATTGCTTCGACCCGCAACCATCGACAAGGAACCCTTTTTTTTCTCCGCGATTATAATTCGTTTCTCACCAACTATTTTTCATCGTCTTTATAAATTCGAGGGAAAGCGATCGATTTCTATTTGGATCTGTCACAGGTGAACTGTTTCGATCGTGCTGCGAGTGGCGAGTCGCGGAACGGCGCGGCGGTGTAAACGTTTTAATCGATGGAGAATCTTTTGGAGAAACAATGTTGTTTAGTAATAGATTCTTTCTAGTATGCAAACGGAGCCTGAAAGGAATACAGTAAAAGACTGACAAAACAGTAAAAACATTAGGAGAATTTAAAACATGCTGGCATATTATTTTAGAATAAAGAAACGAAGAATAAATGAAATGTTCAAGTAATACTGATCTCTGTCCCAGTTTTTTCGATAACTCGACCACTGTACGCCATTAGCCCGTTCTCCTTACCCTATTCTCGTAAAAGTGACAAAGAGAATCTTTTGGAGAAACAATGTTGTTTAGTAATAGAGTTCTTTCTAGTATGCAAACGGAGCCTGAAAGGAATGTACCTAGTAAAAGACTGACAAAACAGTAAAAACATTAGGAGAATTTAAACATGCTGGCGTATTATTTTAGAATAAAGAAACGAAGAATAAATGAAATGTTCAAGTAATACTGATTTCTGTCCCAGTTTTTCGATAACTCGACCACTGTACGCCATTAGCCCGTTCTCCTTACCCTATTCTCGTAAAAGTGACAAAGAGAATCTTTTGGAGAAACAATGTTGTTTAGTAATAGAGTTCTTTCTAGTATGCAAACGGAGCCTGAAAGGAATGTACCTAGTAAAAGACTGACAATACAGTAAAAACATTAGGAGAATTTAAAACATGCTGGCATATTATTTTAGAATAAAGAAACGAAGAATAAATGAAATGTTCAAGCAATACTGATTTCTGTCCCAGTTTTTCGATAACTCGACCACTGTACGCCATTAGCCCGTTCTCCTTACCCTATTCTCGTGAAAGTGACAAAGAGAATCTTTTGGAGAAACAATGTTATTTAGTAATAGAGTTCTTTCTAGTATGCAAACGGAGCCTGAAAGGAATGTAGTAAAAGACTGACAAAACAGTAAAAACATTAGGAGAATTTAAACATGCTGGCATATTATTTTAGAATAAAGAAACGAAGAATAAATGAAATGTTCAAGCAATACTGATTTCTGTCCCAGTTTTTCGATAACTCGACCACTGTACGCCATTAGCCCGTTCTCCTTACCCTATTCTCGTAAAAGTGACAAAGTCCATGGAACGAGCTGGTTCAGGGATCGTTTCTCGAAGGGAAAAGAAAAGAAGTAGTGGAGTGACAGTCGGGTTGGGGTAGTGACAGAGAGCCGGAAGTGGTGCGCTCTGGGAATATGGCTGGAATTTCGCCGGAATCGGAAAGCATTCCCACTCTTCCGCGTCGCAACCGCGGCCTGGTCTGTTCGGGGAACCGCCGACAAAACCGAGCACCGTTCCTCCATGCTCGTAATTCGTCTGGCTATGGACCTGTGTATCCGGCTGTTTCAAGTTCCTGCTCTTTTCCGATCCACGGGGTCGGATAATACATCTTGAGACTGCTTTCAAACCGATTTTGTTGCGTCAATTATCCCCTGAAGATCGACAAAATTTCTACCAGCCACAGCAAAGCTGTCACGTAAAAATTGAAAGTTGATTTTCTAATTTTATTGGTTATGAGTAGACTGCGGATCTTTGTCCATTTATGAAGATATTTGTTGGGTGAAATATAAAACAGTAAAGGATTAGACAAATTTAAGAATATCTAATGTTGTTTTTAATGTAACGAAGTTACTAAGGGATGAAATCAATTTTTACTGTGACGTAAAAATTGAATATTGCATTTCTAATTTTACTTGTTACAAGCTTATATATAGAGATAGAGATAGAGATTACGAAGTATCGATGGAACGTTCTCAGAAGTATACTTTCTTTCAAGAGCCGAACTGTGGGAGAGAGTCTTTCTAGAGATTCCAACGATTCTATTCTTCATAAAGTCAGTCGAAGCTAAGACATCTCATGGTAAAGAGCTTCCTTTCGCGCCGTGAAATAAAGACTAACTTTTACTTTAATCGAATTTTGGAATTTGAATTTGAATTTGAATTTGAATTTGATTTTGAATTTCTCGATTGATGCCGTTACAAACAGACAGACAGATACGATTTTATGAGTAGACTGCAGATCTTTATGCATTTATAAAGAAATTCGTTGGGTGAAATATAAAACAGTAAAGTATTAGACAAAAAGAATATGATGATGTTTTTTTTCAATGTAACAACATTTTCAATTTTTATTTCAATGCAGAACATATTTATTTTGCATAAAGATCCGCAGTCTAATTACGGGTGACCAAGAGAGGATCGACTGCTAATTGCCTGACCATTTTAATTTCGTATCTCCTAGTTTTTCGTGTCAACGGTGTCGTCGCAAGTCGGTTGTGGACCGAGTAGGAGCATAATCGATTAAGAAGCGCATTGATATTCCAGGATTCTGGCTGGCCTGAATCGCCACTCGGACAGGCCGATGCAAATCGGGGACGGTTTGTAGTGTCGGGGCCAACGCACGCATTAAAACGCAAATACACGGTCCAGCAACCGGTGCAACTGCGATGCCTGGCTTGTAATTGCATTGGCACGAAATGGCTTTTCATAATGACAAACCGTCGGGCGTCCCTAGCCGTGCCCGCGTCGCGTCGCATCGCGTCGCGTTGAAACTTTCGCAGGAGAGTGCACTGAAATAAGATGCTCTCGCTGGAGACACCGCTCTCATTGACTGGCGCGCGGGTTCCTTCCGGTGATGAATTTAATTAACCCTTGCAGTTAAGATGGTTCCACTCGGGCACAGTGTATTTCGGAATAATACGAACATATTTAACTTTACTGCTACTCCTCTTTCTCTTTCTCTCTCTATCTCTCTTTGTGTGTTTCCTTAACTCGAACGATTATTCCGCGATGGAGCTCTCTGGTTTCTTACGTTAACAATCTGGTACGTCATAGTTCTAATTATTACTGTTAGAGAAGCGAAAATAAGTGTCTCATTGGGCATCGTAAGTGAAATAAAGTAGTACTATTATAATCATAATACTATTATAAAATTAACTGTGCACGTAGTTAGCACTAAACGAAAGTGAAAGTTTTCTTTATGGAACGTTGATCGTCGAGAATTTCTGAATGGAAAGACCGCAAGTGTAAAACAGAGTGTTTGATGAATAGAAAGCCTACGCAAAAGTTAACTGAACCAGTTCGTTATCGTAGGCCTTATAAATAACAATCAGGGTGCACTAGATATTATTAATAATTTACGACGTTTCCACGTGGGCGTTTGACGCATTGATAGTATTATTACCCCGCGCGTCGTGCCATTGACGGTGCGAGATTATTATACTCTATTATCTTGATTGAAAGAACAAATTTCCATTGAATGATGATATTATAATCAACGGGGAAATTAATATATTATTACTTCGATGAATTCAATTTTATTCTCGAGTGGACATTTTACATTGGTTAACTGAGAATTTATGTTAGTCGATAAATCGAACATTCTTCTCAAATGGAAATCTTGTTCATAAATTGGGATTTATGTCGGATAGCCGTCTCTCATTGTCGACGAGAATCATCGCTGACAAAAGTGTCCCGAAGATGGGGAGATCGAAGCAAAAAGTGTTCGTGTCCAGAGACAATAGGATGAACTTTTGTAGAAGTTCATCGATGAAATACCAACAATAACAGGGGAATTAATTATCGAGGTCTATTGTACGGCCTCGGCATTTGACAAACGGTGGAATACTTGAAGTCGTAAAGTTACAGTGATTTCGCGGAACTGCACGCCGCTATCTTGCTGGAAACAATGCCGCGGTACGTGAAATATGCATCGGTGATGTATGTAATAGCCGCGATTCGAAGAAAATCGCGAGGGAAATAGATTTTGTCGAGCAGGTAAGCGCATCGCCGATAATAAAGAAACCGGGAATATAAGAACTCCACTTCTATTTCGAATCGATAACAAAATCACATCCAAAGAATAAAATTTTAACACCAATACAATGAATACATTTAAATATCCATTAGCAAAATACCATTCCAAAAACTGTGGAATTCTCCAAAATCGCATTCTCAAATGCAAAAATCGAATCGAACATTAAAATGCATTCTTATGGAGATTATGTCTGTTATATTGAAATATGCATATTTAATGCAGTGCATTGTATGTTTTATGCAGGAACGCATTCGAACATATAAATTAATTGCTATAATAGAACGTCCGAGTAACATGGGAACGGGATAGCTATATCACGCCTGCTAACTTTAACAATTAATTAATTCGGTTAACAATAGTTTGCGCAACAGAGGCTTCCGGCAACTATATCGGAAAATGATCGAGCTCATCGTTGAATTTCACACACGAACGGTGCACGCAATGCGCGTCGTATAGTTCTCAGATCCATCTTTGCTAATGCTTCCATCTACTTACATCCCATTTTCGTTCACTTGAGCGAAAGCTTTTAAATGCGCTTGAACTGGAACGATTAATGCAAGGAAGAAAAAAAGGCAGCAGCTCCCTCCTCTCAATTGACACATATTTGCAGCTACTCGACGACAATTTTTTAGAACAAAGGACCTCAGATTCGCAGAAACACCAGTCCTCGCTTTCGCGAACGTTAAATCATTACACTCTCACGATATCCATGATTCAATAAAAATACAAAGTTGTATTTTAAATAAAATTGGATCACTATTTAACGCTAATTGGATCAATGTAAACAGAATTGAATTTCTAAATTAGAAGTCAAATAGTGAACAGTAGAACAAAGAATAATTCACAATTGCAAATTGTGAATTGACTAAATCGAAAACGAAGCGAACTATGATAGCCTCTCAAAAAAAAAACAGTATTCCGCCCAATAATTGCCGTTTTAAATTAATCTCGTGACGGACCCGCAGCCGACAATGTTATTGCGGTATTATTTATCGGGACGCTTTAGTAATTCATGCATAAAATTATTCCACGGGCAGTTGATGCAACTCAATACCATCGTGCGCGGCGCGTGTATCATTTTATGCCATGAATTGTACCTAGTGGATGTTCCACGCATAACTGTCCCAAATCCGTGGAGTAGAAGAAACGCAAACACATTTATCAATCGCTTCAAAGCTAAATTTTGCGCATTCCTCGATACAGGTGCCTGTGCGCGCGCGCTATTGATCGACACATAATCTACAAATCCATCCATCATGGTCTACTCGTTGATAGATCGTGGACGCGCTACCCGTTGAAGTGACAGTAATAGTATGAATCAATTACCACCTAAACTTTTAATGCGGGGCATATTCATCAGCTCGATAGAATAATTAATTTCGTTAATAACGCATTCATCCTTCATGGCCGAAAAGGGGTGAAACGGAGATCCAAAAATAACGCAATAACCACAATCTGGAAGACTATAAATACAATATGTAATTGAAACTAAGGAAGAGGCAAGAGGATGAGACCTATGCGGGGACAAGTATGGAAACCTAGAGCATTTGACAAGGGATTGCAGGATAATGGGGAAAATGATCATGCTCGAGGATGTAGTGAGCGGGAGAAAAGGTAGAAAGGTTGAAGAGTGGTTGGAGAAGTTGAGGAAAAAAAAGAGAAAAAAGAGCATAAATAAACCAAAGAGAATACCAAAAAAAATGCAAAAATTAGGGAATGGGGAGGGAAGCAATAGTATAGAATTAAGCAGGTTAGTGATAATTAAGATAGTAAAAGAGTAGAACAGGGTAGGAATGTGTGAGATATAGAAATGAATGAGAGAAGGTATAAAACGAATGTGTGAAATAAGATAGTTTTGTATAAATAGGTTAATGCAAACCAAGTCACATTTTCTTAGTTGTAAAGCTGAAAATATAGCAATATCTATCTATCTAATAGAAACTACACATTCACACTGAAATAATAAAATATGCGAAGTAGTAGAATGTTGAAGGAACACGTTAGAGTAGAGCAGTTTTTTTATAATTGTCTACCATTATTTGTCCGATGGGTTTACTATCGACCTGCTCGCACGATAAATTGGTAAAAAAACGAGCGATTCAATTGGCTCGAAAAAAAATAATCTGTCGAATTGGTTCGCGATGATGTAGAACAGGCAAAAGGGTAAAAAGCTGAAAACCCATCGCGAACGGCATTCAGGGAACGTGCCCCTCAATAGGATCTATGTAGAATCAATTGATCCTGTAGATCACCGAATCCGTCGGCCACAAAAGAGCAGCCTGGATGCTTGTGACCGAGCATTAATTGCGTCGACGGATCGGCGAAATTAATCAAAGCCGCGGCCGGCAACGCGCGCTCGCGAGCTCGCTTAATAATTACATCGGCCGGCCGCTAATTGCTGCATCGAAAAATGAAATAAGTTTCGCGAGTATTGGTCGCGATTAACCGGGCCACGATCAATCAACGTCGAAGCGAATACTTATCTTTTCGAGGAACGATATCCTTCTCTCGTCTATTAATCACGCTTATCGTCGTCGTTTTCTTTTTCTTCCCGATACAGGAGCAGGCGAGAAAGAGTAAGAGAGAGAGAGAGAGAGAGCGAGGGAGAAATGAAACACACCCCGCTCAATAACGGCGGATTGAAACTCGAGAAAACATACATAATTGATAGGCCGTTGCAGCCTGTGCGCACGTTGTATGCATTAACTTATCTGCAGCGCACGGCTTATCGCTGCCTATCCCGCTACATAATAAACGATCATTAAGCAAAATAATAAATTCACCCACGATACCGATCGAAAAACGCTACGTTTCCTCGTGTACACAAAATTATTCGAGCCCCGTGTAATTAACCCGACGTTTTAGCTTCTGTTAATCACTGACTACCATAAGTCACCGGATATCTCGTTATCCTCGACAAAATGTTGTTAGCGGACCGCCCGGGGCTTTCTCGCGTTTACCACGAAAAATTAGAAGATCAAACGCAAGACAGAAAAATACTTTCAAATATTCTACTATTCTTGATTTTACGACATTTACGATTTAAAGAAGGTAGATTGCGGTAGGTTTAGTTAGTTACATAGGATTTTTCCTCGCTATGCTGAAACATGTTGACCCTCCAGGTTCTACACAGTAAATTAGGTATGGCGAGGTGCAAGAGGGTTGAAATAGTAATCAAGCGATCAATATTCGAGCGATCCAAAAATAAAGCACTTCGGGAAGTAAATAAATGGGGCTGGTTTAAAGGCAAAAGCAGTTCATAGGGAGGGAGAGAGAGAGAGAGCGAGTAAACGTGCTTGGGAGACCATCTAGAAAATGAATAAATCACCGGGAGCGCATTCGACGACGTCGTTGGTCGTCGTGTCGGCGTCAGTTTCGAGTCATTGTTCGGCCCCGTGAGCGTATCGGGACTATTGTGAAGAAATCGTTTACGCAGTCGCGATGTTTCTCGAATTCATTTAACGAACCTATTTATATTCACTGCTATTCTGCCTATCTATTTACCCGATCTATTTAAACGAACGTATCCTTACGTGGTCGTTTAAGCGCGATACAGTTCGCATTAAAGGTGCAATGGCTGCGAAATAGGAGCCAGCTACGTGCAATGGCTCTTTCCGCGGCGGGCATTTATACGAGACGTAGAATCACGTTGCTCCTGATATCCCTGTAACCGTTCACTCACACGCGTGTTACGCGATTATCGGTTCACGTGTGTGCTCGTTGGTCCATCTAATTTGAGCTCATCGACTATCCCCAGTTTGATACAAAACAATTGAATTTGTAATGACGTGTAATGGAGGTACGTGAATTTATGCACGTAGAACTGACTACTTGTACGAAGGAAGTAGAAACAAGCTTAACCCTCATCCGTCCGTCATTTCGCGAACTGAATCTGTCCCTCGGTGTCAAATTGACACAGTGATGGAAAAAAAACAGCAATAAAATAACAAGTCAAACAGTTACTTTTCGATGTTTTTGTCATTCAAATTGATGTGTTAACATTCACATGTTAGGTTTTTGTGCTTATATGTTTTGCATTAAAAAAATAAAAGTCACCAAGTTTTGGACAAATTTACTTACAAATTACCGAACGGTATAACTTATTTCTGGAAAACTGTGTTAAATTGACACGAGGAACGGATGAGGGTTAAACAACAAAATCATACTGTTAAACATTGTAAATCTGGCTGCTGCTTCGAATTGCACCTACCCATTTCGCTATAAATACATACGATTCTTAGTCTAATAATAACGAATGCTAATTTTAAGAGAAAAAAATAATCGTTGGGTGTTTTTTGAAAGTGTTGCAACCGCAAGTTTTTTTAGGGCGGAGATCATCGATGCATGGGTTCGGGTGCGCCGTAGCTCGAATAATTCTTTGCCGCGAGCGTAATACTGCCGACTGTAATAACCTGGTCAGAGTATTGTATAATTCAGGGTACGCGGCGTGGCAGAAGTGTATTACGGTGAAACCGGATAACGAAAGCGCAAAAAGGAGTTCCGTGAAAGGAAATCGGCCATTGTCCCTGCCAACTCCATATTTCTGGGGATGGCCGGATGCCAGAAATGCATCCGCGTTTGTTCGTTATTACGCTGAACCATTCAAATTTTAAGAACGCCGCTCGTTTGCCACTCGCGAAGCATAACAGACGTGTATCTGCGGACGATTAGATACGAGGACAACCCAGGAATCACTGTCTCGTCAAAGAGTCCAGTCACTGTACGCTGCCAACGATTCGTTGAAACGTGAATTTCATCTACCGCGAGTTTGTTTCAATTAATGTAACACATATTGTATTTCCGTGCGTAATAGAAAACAATGCTTTGCGGCAGATGTACGGATTTCTTTTTCAGTTAACCCCGTGTATTTCGCCATTATTATAACGTCTGTTCAATCGATGGATACGCCATTGTTTCGTCGTAAATCTCGAAACAATGCTTCATTAGAGCCAATGTTCAATCAAGCATTATTTTAATCAATCGCATTCATTCGTCGGCAACAA
This sequence comes from Lasioglossum morio, assembly GCA_916610235.2. Lineage (NCBI taxonomy): Eukaryota > Metazoa > Arthropoda > Insecta > Hymenoptera > Halictidae > Lasioglossum > Lasioglossum morio. Next base: position 5,225,256 of record OU744330.1, on the reverse strand, counting down.
GAACGAACGTTATAAAACTCTTTTATAAAAATTCTGTTAACGGTCCGAAAAATATTTGTTTTGTATTTTTAAGGAAACTACAACTATAACGAGTGTATTGTACAATAACTATAACGAGTGTGTTATCTATTTCGAATTTGTTTCATCGTCCGCCGTTCAGAAAATGACTACGATATTATTTTACGGATTAAATCGCATCGAAATTGGCATCCAATTATGAGAAGCAACTTATCTGTAACCTGATTAATATACACGAACTGGTATATCATTAATTCATACCAAATTGGTCACGCGCATTACTCGTTATTTCCGTGTACTGATCAAATCATTAGCGATACAATACAAAATTGTATTTTTATTTGCATAGACGAACTACCGAATCGACGATTTATGCAATTGTTTATAATTGGACTGCAGAACAAACTGTAGAACGCTTTTATATTCACTGTGTAGAAAGATGATAAAGAGTAGGAACAGTTCTCTATCTTCGTTTCTGCTATTTGCAGACATTTTTTATTTCGCAGTGAGGATCGCAGTCTAATGATAACACAGTTAGCTGAAGTCTCCATTGAAATGTCGAAACGGGCAACAAGACTTTCTCGGCAGGTGAATAAACGCGCACGATAATGACGAGGATGAAATTGGTTCAAGCGTTGATTACGTACGAAATGCGCGGAGAATGGATGGGAACCGGGGAAAATATACTATGGGACGGGCGAAGTCCCGACCGATTCATTTAAATGTGAAACAACGTTTGTCCCGCCATAGAAATTCGACGTTAATTTCCACGGCCGGGTGGATCCGAAAGAATAACGCGAGAAACAATCCTCGTCGTTTGACGGTGAGTCGGGCAAAAGGGAGTGGCGGGTAGTAATATCCGCAACGTCGCTCGGATCTATTGTTAAACAAAACTCGGTGTTCAAAGGGGGCGAGAGAGCCGGAGGAGTAGAATTTTCAACGCGGAAGGGAACAAAACGCTTTTTGATACGTTCCCCTGCATTATAAAATGCCGAAACGGTGTCAGGCACCGTGCGTAACAATACGTCCCCCGCGATGGCTGGCCCAGATTCACGCGAACCCAAGAAATTCCGGGGCTGAATATCCCTGTGCTTGTTATGAAATTCTTCCCTCAAGTTCTCCAGCGCACGTACATACGAACACGCTCTTGGCAAATTTAGTCCTCCGCGCTGCAGTTTATTGCTTGTAAAAGTGCGAGCCGGAGACGGCTTAATTCGTTTACGAGCAAGACATTTTTACGGGCCGAGAAAGTGAAAACGCCTCGTTTTCCAAGACCATTCTTCATTCTTATTTCAACCCTCCCTCGTAAACTACCCAAATTAATCTAATATTTAACGCTGTCACGCTTACGCTAGTGCTGTGTCTCGGGCTTGAGTTTTTCGCGAGCCCAGTTTTCAAAGCTGCTTTGACGCTCCCGCCATTGTTTTGAAGTTTTAGTGGTTCTTTGAAACGGGTGAGAAATAGCACGAATTGAAAAATGAAATAGAATATTCCGATGTCCTTGCTACTCGATATTTTGTTTATCACAGTCCAGTTATGAATTTACTTTTAACTGAATTGCGGTCTACAAGCTTGTAATCATATTAAACTAATTCATACTTTTCTGTGATCGAAGGAACAAAAGATTTTTTTTTTTTACCAAGTCGCACTGAATATTGCACGAACGGCACAAAGAGAGGTTCACAATGGAATGTTCAATAAACAGCCCTCACAAAAAAAAAATTCAACTCTTCCCCGCCGCTCGTAGGTTTGTGAATCAACGCTGTTAATATTGCCAACGCGAAAAAGGGCACGCGGTTTAATATATTCAAAAGAACGCGCATATTCATTTCGCCAGAGGTGAGTTATAAAGTGGACGAGTCTGTCACCCTGTTGCACCCAGCTTGCGATAGCTGAGTCAGGAAGATAATCCACCCCCCAAGAAACTGTTTCCGGTGATCCGTGAATTGCGTGTGTACGGTCGAACGCCATAAAAACGAGGCTTCTCCCTTCTGAAAATCACATACACGCACAGAACGCTAAAAATAAACCGACGATCCGGGGGAGTGGCGCTACACCACTTTATCGTTTTCCATCGATTGGCTATTTCCCACGGTTTCGTGGTGTGTTGTTCGACGTACAAATTTGAACGAACCCGCCGACACAACAATTCTCGATTTACGATCCCTAACTTCAATATACAAAATGACCCAGACATCCACTATGTCACGTTCAATACTTATGTCCATTTTCACTAACAAGCAGCATTAACAAATTTCATTTGACCCCGAAAATCCAGCTTGATCAACCACCTACCTTGGCCTTTGGGACAAAGTTACATAAATACAAAAACGAATCCCTATATTCTAGAAATAAAAAAAATGTCTTCAAATTCAATTCTACAAAATTAAATTCTACTGGGTACCGGCTCACAATGGAATTCTGGGCAACGAGAATGCAGACACTTCAGCAAAATCGGCTGCTAACACGATAACTACCCCCTTCATCAAAATTCCCATCACGGACCTAAGGGAATCGGTTAAATTAGCGTCAACGCATAATACATATAATATCATTGAGAAGGAAGATTTATAATAAAGGCGTAAACTATTTCACACACTTTCACAACGGAAAGTCAAAACCGTGGTACAGTCACACAAAACTCCAACGCGAGATAATTACCACGATAAACAGATGTAGATCAGGGTACTATAATCTTGCCAGCTCTCTCGCTCGAATTTAGCTTTATAAGTGATTCACAATGTCAGTGCGGCTATGAGACTCAGGATATTGACCATGTGCTATGGCAACGTCCCATGTTTGACGAACGGAGGCTGAAGTTTATCAGGCAATTACAGAAATTGCATCTTTTCCTCCCGCTTTCATGCAACGTTCTACTCTCCAGTCCTACGGCGGAAATATGTAAAATAACCTACTCGTTTCTGAATGACTGTGATTTAAAGGTTTAAGAAAACAGCCCATCTTTAAAATAGCTTATGTTTTGGTTCACGATTATTTATAATTTGTATTATATTATTCAGAATATCACAATGTATTCAAAAACAATATACGGCAAAATAATCTCTACCTTGAGATTCAAATTGCACTAAATAACAAAAAAAAAAAGAAAAAAAACCTACCTTGGCATCCCGGCTCTTCATCTCCTGCCTCTTGGGCACCGAGCTCTCCCCATCGGCGTACACGAGATTCCTGATGAACCCGTTGAACCTGGGCTCGAAGATCACGCTGGGCAGCGCGAGCAACGTGAGCTTGCTGTTATACCAGCTGGGCATGCCGCCCACATACACGTCCGAGTTCCCATTCAACTTCCCGAACTCGAACTCTTTTCCCCTGGACGTGGACACCGCGCTGACACCGTCGACAGTGAGCGTGGTGTTCTCGTTACACCTGGTGATCTGCACCTTGTGCCAGTGTCCGTCGCCTAGGTCATGGCCGACGGTGACGATCTGCGCACCACCGCCAAGGTTGTACCTGAGCCTGAGCGCGCTTTCGACCAGCTTCACCTCGAAGAAGTCGTACGTGCCTCCATCGTCCGTGTAGAGCAGGAGTCCGTTGCCCTGCTCGGTCTTAAACTCAAACTCAAGAGTACCATTCAAACCGGCGTTCCACTTGCGGAACTGCGCGTAGCTGGTCGCCGATCCTTCAAGAACAAAGGACAGGGCCACCTGACCGAGCAACACCACCAGCAGAGGCAGGATCGGGGAATGCATGGTTCGCTTGGTCCGGATCGCTGCTATATCCTGTGCATCAGATTGTCCAACGACGCGATCAACACCGGCAGACCACTCTACTCTCGACTGGCTAGGTGTTGTCCAGATTCTCTCCTCTTCCGTCACATCACACCCGTTAATCCCCAGGAATCACTGGACCGTCTCGATCATCTGCCTCCTAGTCTTCGAGCTAGAGCCTGCCCGACCTAGCTCCCCCGTTGCGTACCCCGCTCTAATATGTAGCTAGCCACGTTGCGCCGGCTACGATCGCACGTGAGCACGCACGCGCGCAAGCAACGTCTCCGCTGCGTGCGTAGGCGACGACTATGGAAAGAGAGAGTGACTCTCCTCTCACGCTTCTCCGGGGAAATCGGCTTTCGTCCCCCCGTATCCCTCTAACAATCGGAAAAACACCTATCCCGATCGAAAGAAACCGGTGGCTGAACTCGATGATAAGAAAATCGACCGACAACAAGCTTCCTCGACGAGAGGTGGCTGGACAACACGTGACACACCTCGCACACCGTTTTTGCCCTAATGCGCTCGGACCCGTAGACCTAGAGTATCACTGCACAAGCACGGTACACGCGGACTCGATCTCCTCTTCGCACTGCTCGGTCGACGAACTCACTCAAACTAAATAGCTGGCCGATCTGATAGCAGCTGGAGACACCGACGATCGACTGTGTAACACGATTGATCTGATCCTTCCAAGGTGGTCGAGGGTAGCAAGAGACACCGGTGATCCGATTTCACGATTTCTGATATTCTCTCCGAGCTGTTCAACTTGAAATACTAATTTATGATTTTTTTAGTTCCGATCGAGGTGTTCGAGGGTAGCAAAAGACGTCGATCCTCGATTTCGGAATTTCTGGTGTTTCTTTGAACCTGTTTAACAGGTTTCGGATTTGTCGGAAGATCGGAATACCGATTTCAAATTGTTGAAGGATTGGAAGAGCGAACAACGCGTTTGTTGTGCTACCGTCACGTTCCGGCGAGGGACTCTAGCGGCAACCTAACCTGAGGCACCTCGAGGTGCCTCGTACCACGTCGGTGACACACTTTCTTCGTCTGTTCCGGCGACGTCGTCGTCTCCTCGAGTGTCTCCCCGAAGCTCCCTCTCTCTCTCTCTCACTCTGTTCCTCTTCCCCTGTTTCTCGATCCCCCGCAGCGATCCGTGAAGAGCTCACTCTCCGATTGCGGGTTAGCTGGATCCCGTCAGGGTCGCCAGCAACCCCAGCGATAGAGGCTGTACTCGCGGTCTCGTCTGGTCCCTCATAAATTCGTCGTCGTAGGGATCATCGGCGAGTTGTCTCGCTGGATGGAGAACAGCTCTGGCGAGCGGCACGACCTCGACCTCCTAATACACGGTGACACGGGGAGCACTTTCACCACGCACGGTACGCGATCGACTCGCGTTTCTTCCCTTCCCCGATCGCTGTTGTATACACTGGCAGAGGGTGGCGCGTGTACGTGTGCGTGCGTGCGCGCGCGCTTTGTGTGTGCGTCTGTGTCGTCTCTCTGTCTCAGACAGGAGTATGCGTGGGAGAGAGGAACGAGGCCAAACGGTGTTTCGAGCACGCGAACCCTCGCAACCACGACACCACCGAAGAAGACGCCTGGCTGCCGCGACGGAGGGAAGCTCTCTCTCTCCGGGCTGTCCTCTTTCTAGAGGAAGAGGGCTGGCACGAGTGCACACGTTCGAACAGACAGACGACGTTCTACCGTTATGGCGCGTGCACACGACACACGAGAACCCAGCCCGGTGTCGCGGAGGACGTCGTCGACGGATTTCGTCGAACGTCACACGTTCTCCTACGGTTCCACGTAAAGCTCTGGAACACCACCGAAAGAGGTTACTCCGCGTCGTCCATCCAGCGTACGTTTATTTCGCGATCGATCCGCCTCTCTAGGCTCGGCGTACGCCCCATTTTTTCAACCGACTCTCTCTCTCGCTGTCGAGTTCCACTGCACCTGAACTGCCGAGCAGCAGCCACCCGCGTCAACACCCGCGCGCGACACCGTCAGGCTAGCTGCTGCTGCTTGCCGACGAGGATGATGATCGTATTCTTTCCCCGGTGGACACACACCGAGTTCTACCAACCCCCACCGGTTATATGCAGGAGACTGTCTCTCTGGCTACCGTCCTGGGAAACGCAGCAGCGTGTGTCTGTTAACCGATTCCAGAGGTGGATCAACCCTCTCGACGGCTCCCGGCTTGATACTGGCCTGGCCAGAGGAGAACGCTCGGTCGAGACGGTCGGTCCGCTGGCCGACAACGTTCGTGCGACGCCCCCGGCACGACGCCGACGCCGACGCCTCGCGCCGTTTCCAAGCGCAAGCGCTATCCTCGGTATACTTCGACGAGAACGAACGCCGCCGCGCCGCGGATAGCGAAGAGGGAACAGGAACGTTGATAGTCGAACGATTCGGAGGGAACAGCGCCGACTAGATAACCCGACCATCTCTCTCTTCCTCCTCTTTGCTCTCGCTCTCTTTCTCTTTCTCTCTCTCTCTCTCTCTCTCTCTCGCTCTCTTTCTCTCTCTCTCTCTCCCTGTCTTGCTTTCGCTAGAGGAATGCAATCGCGATGCTCGCAACTAGAGATAGAATGCGATCTGGTCGACGCTCGCGAGATTGAACGAGAGGAACTCGCCGAGGGTGTACGCGGACCGCGTGGTCATCGCGCCGAAATATTGCTGGTAAAATATATTATACGGATCTGTGGGGACAAGTATGGAAACCTAGAGCATTTGACAAGGGATTGCAGGATAATGGGGGAAATGATCAGGCTCGAGGATGTAGTGAGCGGGAGAAAAGGTAGAAAGGTTGAAGAGTTGTTGGAGAAGTTGAGGAAAAAAAGAGAGCATAAATAAACCAAAGAGAATACCAAACAAAAAATGCAAAAATTAGGGAATCGGGAGGGAACCAATAAGTATAGAGTTAAGCGGATTAGTGATAATTAGGATACTAAAAGAGTAGAACAGGGTAGGAATGTGTGAGATATAGAAATGAATGAGAGAAGGTATGGAACAAATGAGTGAAATAAGATAGTTTTGTATAAATAGGTTAATGTAAATCAAGTCCAATTTTCTTAGCTGTAAAGCTGAAAATAAAGCAATTATTATTATTATTATATTATACGGATGTACCGGAGAAACTTTTTAATTGAGATTAATTTTAGAGACAGTATTCATTGTGAAAATGAAGGAGGGTTTTTTCCACTATAATTCTCCCTCTCAAAAGCAAAACAAGTACTAAGTACCGCACCTGAAGTAAACCAATACACTAGAATGAAGAGATAGTATATGTATCGACTAACTAACAATAGTAGTAGGTTTAGCATAAATTGTAGGAACTACGTACAAACTCAAGTGTCGAAAAATGTTTATGTTTATAATGTTTTTATTTTGTTATAAACTTCATGTAAATATGTTATATAATAAAGAGATTTTACAGACAAAAATATTAGATCACCGAAGTTAAACAATGTGGAACATGAACGGCACTTGGATGGGTGACCGTTTGGTAAAAAAAAAACCGGAACGTGACCCACCCGGGTGTTTTTCACGTGTTGTTGGCAAAAAGTGGTTCGGAACCCACCATAAACAATAAATCCCGCTGAAAAGGCGATAGTGAGAATGGAAAGAGGGGGAAGAAGATTGGTAAATGAATTTGAAACCCTGAGGGGACCAAATATCATGTTACATAGTGTTCATTGTCCAGTCGTCGAATCGGAATACGCCAAATAGAATCGTCAACTGTTCAGGGGAAACGTCGTGAAAGTTTCTCTCCGCATAGTACCGATTTATGGTGCGAAGAACGAAAAATTCTAAGTACACCACTAATGCAGCTCGAAGTATGTTCAAAATTTATTGCGCCCCGTTGTTCAGCTGTATCGACTTCTCGAGTGTATCCGGGAGAGAGAGAGAGAGAGAGAGAGAGAGAGAAAGAGAGTTCTGATGCGTCGATGCCGAGCATACCTTAAATTCTTCTGTGCCGATATCGAGCTCAGAATACCTCGTGTTCTGATCTCTGTCGCGAGAACTACCGTAACGTAAATTCTGGGTTTTGCCTCGAAGGTCCTTCAAACTCTCCTGGAGGAGAAAGATCACCCACAATAAAAACGTTATCGATACGCGAAACTGCGACGTGACATTTTAAACGCATTCTTCCCCCGTACGACGTGCATACATACTATCTCGGGGAAACCAATCGTCCGATATGCTCGAAACTCTGCAAATACACTCTCCCCGTGTCTCTTTATCGTTTAAACAACTCGGATTTCGAGGCTCTCAATCCCATCCATTTTTATATCTCTCGTATCTTCTTTATATTCTTTATATAGCGGCAATGATGTTTTAGAAACTATAATATTATCGAAAAAAGAGCACCGTTTATTCGGAGAATTTGCCGTTGATAGAAAAACACCAACGCATGGAGAGGTTTTCATTAGCAGGGGAAGGAATCCGCGCGTTAATCGAAACGGCGCAGTTATGGTCGGGTTTATGGCAATCCGGTGGCCGAAAACTGGCCGAGTGACGAGGGGGATGGTTGGAAATCCTCGATCGAGGAGTAGAAACGGGTCGGCTGGAATATACGGGTTAGACACGAGGTGGTAAAGTAGTGGCGTGAAGCGTCAAGGGTGGTGGGGGGAAGGTGGTAGGCGGAAGAGGGAAAAGATGGTGGAGAGTAACACGGGCCAAAACGTTCGAATAAGAGTGGCTAGACAGAGGCAGAGGAGAACCGCAGAAGTACCGTACAAAGGTGGTTCCCGGGATGGTGGCCGAACACCGGCTAGAAGGATGGTAGGTGTCTGCTGGAAGGTGGAAAGCAACGGCACTACCACCAGCGCCGGACACTGCTGAGAAAGCATGGCAGAAGCCCGTGAAAAGCACCGATCCGCAAGAACGATACAACACGAACGGCCAAGATGGCTAACGTCGTTCCTGCCTTCTTCTTCCCTTCGTCTTCTCCCTCGAACCTCTTTCTATCCACCCTTACCAAACCACCTCCCCTTCACCCGCACCCTTCTGTTCACTCTTCAGTCTTTTATGGCCGAGTAGTAGTGGCTTCGACCCTGGCTAAGAGGATCGAGTGTTGAGTAAAGACTATTTGCCGAGACATCGTTGTCACTGGTCGTCAAGGATCGAGCGTCAATTACGAGAGATCGACGCGACCGCTAATTAATCGAACCGAACGGACTCGTATTGCTTCGTCGAACCGACTGATCGATGGGTAACCAATTTCTTCGGGACTCCAGGGGGAGATGAAAAAATTCGGCTGATCATGCTCCGGATGGTTTATGGGGTTTGTCACTGATATTCCACGGGATTTTCAGTTTTATTTGGAAGATCGGTTAGAAAGTGTAGGAAAATTGTACGAGAATGTTCCAGAACGTTCTATAACGTTTAGTTGTCAGTTGTCTGGAACATTCGACGGCCCGCCGTGTTGACACGTCGTCAAGACACGTTGTGAAGTAATTGCCGATGCATTACCAAATATGGTAATATCACCGAGCCGCGGAAAAATAATGAAGAAGCACGAATTAGAGGAGAGGACTCCAGATATAAAGGGAGCGCCAACGTACCGCGGGCAGTCTTCTCTTCGCACGGAGCTTGTAACCTGTTTGTTTTTTTTCCAAATAAATTACTCATTTTTCTGGATACTACAAAAGGATGATACAATAAAATCCGCAGTCTGGCGATTATGCGTTCGAAAGCTTTGGAACGGATATGTTTGGAAAATTTTCAGTGAGAAGTCGATTCAAAAACCGATAGCAAACAGAAACTATAAATTATGTACCAGTTCGAAGCGGACGACTCCTTTAGCAAACATATCCGAAGAAAAAGAGCTGGCCATCGAGTGTCTCGAGTGTATGTAAGAAAATAACGTTACACAGCATCAAACGACAAGATGGAACGAAGGAGATGTAATCCCTTGTGGATGGAACTTGACAAAGGACTACCCGAAGGGAGGGAAGAGTAGCCGACGTCGAAGAATGGAGAAAGTGAGAGGGAAAAACGGAGAATGCTCTTCAATCTTATTGAATTAATTCGTTCTCCGCATTCAGCTTCTGACTGTGATTGTTCAAGGATATTTTGGGGATCGACTAAACTTTACTCGATATACTGTCACCTCGAGGAGCCAGTTGATAGTCCGATCACATTCTTGGATCTCTATGCAAATTCCTTCCTACCGCAAACATAAAGGTAACAAAATTCATGGTCGCAAAGATAAGATAAAAGTACCATCAATTTTTATTGTATCATACGTTCAGTACCATATTATTTCTACTTCTCACAATTGCCTTAAAAATTGTTCATTTGCCATAAAGATCCGCTGTCGCGTAATGAATCGTGCTGTATTATTGAAGACTGAACTATTTAGTCTTTATTCTCATTTAAACGAAATGCGTAAATCTTATTTCCCGCTCGCATCTCGCACTTTATCAAAGAAACGACGCCGCGCGCAACGTCCCGTAAAATATTTTAATAACGTGATTATCTGCGTCGCCCGTTTATCTGCGCATCTATATTTTCAATGGGCGAACAACAGGAGGGACAGTGCTCCCGAACTAGTAAACCCGCGGACAAACGAGTATTTCTAGCGAGACCCACCTGGGGGCAGGACACGTATAATAAAGAAAATAAAATGTTCGTTTCTGGTATCATCGTCGCGAAGCGTGGCTTGATAAAGCTTTCCGGAGCATCTGGTTCTCTCGTTAGATTGCTCCGGGGTTCTGGAAATGCGCGGCTCTCGACCCGCTCGCTAAGACACCCTCCGGGCTCGGTTATTGGTATTTAAATTTCTTCCATTTCAAGGAAATGCCATCGTCGTAGTCGTCGTCGTCGTCGTCGTCGGTTGTAGGTTAATTACACGGCCGCCCAGAGTCCTGGCCGGACTTTATAATTATTGCCGCAACGGAACACTGTCCGTGACTAAAGAAACGTCACGAGTATCGACGACGCCGTTTCACCGTTTTAATTAATTAATTTCATTTTGATTTTACGCTCATTGTCCTGTCACCTGCGGTCGTCGGCTACTCCCTCTTGAATCCATCTCGTCGACCCGTTGTGACATACAATAAATTAAATGCTCCAATTACTGCAACCGTAAAATAATTCATCGTGCAAAAGCTAGTTGGTTTCTCTGAAAAAGCTGTTATCAATATTTTAAAAAAATTGTCACTCTATAAGGATCGAACCTTGTGTTTGACAATTTTCTCGAGATTCTCAGAGCCCTCGGCACTCAGATTAAAGGCGCAGGACGTCTATAGCGGCCGTACTCTATCAGCAGAAAGTATCGGCTAGAATAGGAACCAGCCAGTGTTCCAGTGAACGCGATTACGAACGACTTGCCCTGACGATGATTGAATTCCGTGGCCTACACCCTTCGATCTTAATTTTCTGAAAATTGTCTCTAATTCCAGCCAGAGTCCGCTTGGCCTGCTGGTAATATGACACGGCAGGACATTCAAATATCGAGAAATAAATGGAAGTCGAACGGCACGATGATCAAACCGTGATGCAGATGAGGCAGGACGTGAATGGAGGAAGGTGGAACTGGAAAATAGTTCCTGTCGAAACCATGCGACAGGAACGCATATCATTAACCCATCCTTTCAGTCTCTCATTTTCCTTGAACCGTGAGGGGAATCAATGATTGCGAATAATACTCGGCTTCCTAATCCGTGTGTTGCTAGTTTGTTACGTTCGCGATTCCGCGGTTATTTACTTGCTTTATAAACTTCACTTCGCATCGCGTGCGTTCTCGTTAATTTCCCATTTCAAGTGGAACTAATCACGTATTGGAGACACAATGATCAAATAAGTAGAATAAGCCAACCTATGATCAGACAAGAAAACCAGATGGTTTCAAGTGAAACAATTAACATTGCGAGATATCTAATGATTAGAGAAATAAAATGGGATACAGTTAATGTTCTCGTTAATTTCCTATTTCAAGTGGAACAAATCACATATTGGAGACACCATGATCAAATAAGTAGAATAAGCCAACCTATGGTCAGACAAAGAAAATGAGAAGGTTCCAAGCAAAACAACTAACAGTGCGAGATGTCTAATGATTAGAGAAATAAAATGGGATACAGTTAATGTTCTCGTTAATTTCCAATTTCAAGTGGAACAAATCATATATTGGAGACACCGTGATCAAATAAGTAGAATAAGCCAACCTATGGTCAGACAAGGAAACGAGAAGATTCCAAGTGAAACAATTAGCAGTGCGAGATATCTAATGATTAAAGAAATAAAATGGGATACAGTTAATATTCTTAATTTCCCATTTCAAGTGGAACAAATCACATATTGGAGACACAATGATCAAATAAGTAGAATAAGCCAACCTATGATCAGACAAGAAAACGAGAAGGTTCCAAGTGAAACAATTAACAGTGCGAGCATCTAATGATTAGAGAAATAAAATGGGATACAGTTAATGTTCTCGTTAATTTCCCATTTCAAGTGGAACAAATCACATATTGGAGACACAATGATCAAATAAGTAGAGTAAGCCAACCTATGGTCAGACAAGGAAAATGAGAAGGTTCCAAACAAAACAATTAAAGGTGTGAGATGTCTAATGATTAGAGAAATAAAATGAGATACAGTCGGACAAGTGGAACGAACCTCTAATGGTCAGACAAACATATTTGTGGCTATAACCAGTGGTGTGAAAACTTGATTATTTTTAGGATATAATTGACACGCATCGCAGCAAATTAAAATTGATAACAAATCGCATAAAGCGGAGAATTTTACTTCATTAAATTTGAAAAAAAAAGAACGGATACATTCGGTGCACTATACGGTTCAACCGAAAGTAATTACATGTTATATGAAATATAGTAAAGTTGCTTGTCATTCCGGTAGACATGATTCGCAGGATTCGATTTAATTAATACCGATGACGTGGCGTAGGGCGCCTATCGCGGTCGCAGGGGTGTGTTGTGGGCACTGCATCGATTCATATTAATTCTGTTAATGGCCGCTCGTAATACTACGAATTTTTCGATATTGATTTCCGCGGATTCTGCGGACGATTTTCTACCATATGATACTCCGCAAAAAGAATTATTAATTTTATCACGATGTACGGAAGTGAGATAAATTGTTCGTTTCTGTTTTTGTGTTTTCATCTATCGTTCAACGAGAACATTATATATTTCTTGAACAACACGAGGACACGTTTGATATCTGCTGACATGTTTCATCGCTTCATTTAGCGAGGGAACAGAATTTTGACGAAGCGGGAAACGTGATTTCCGAAAAATTCAATCATCGCGACGCGGCGCGCGGCGCCGGTAAAACTGGAAATGCATCGGAAATGTTGCATGGGTACACGATCGACGTTGTATTTATTAGTTTTCAATAATGTCAACGGAAAGAAAGAGCCAGTGGTTAGGGGTGTGGAAAGAGAATCGAATGGGAGCCATAATAATATTGCGGCCGATCGTGCATCTGAGAAATGCAGCCTAAGAAATTCCTCGGTCTGTCGAACTGCGAAATGAGTCGGCACGCTTCATTCCCCTTTCTACCTTTCCGGAGAAATGAAAAACTTAAGGAACCGATACTCTGACCGAGCCATTACAGGCTTTGTCAATAAAAATATTCGTATTCCGCTGTCGTGAAATTGATGTCGCCAACACGTTCGCCCTATTTCCGCGGTACGGTCTTCTTTCCATTTGATGGAGCCGACTTTAATTGACTTTCGTTGTTTTCTTCTCGAAACGGCCCTCGCATCAAACATTTCGAAGGGATTTCACAGAAATCGTGGCACGAACGAGGAAAAACCATTTTTTCATCGGAAAAATACTTCAAGTTAGAGCAATGCAACCTGGTTGACGTGTGTCTGACCATTATCGCGTATTTCTACTTTGATGAATAGTAACTTGCCGATCGTTTCTCTCTTGTTTTCATTATTTTCAAAATGAACCAGAAAGCAATTCGTAGCAAATACATTCTTACTCCAGTTGACGTAATTCTCCAAAAAATTGAAAGTCATTCGTTAACAATAGAACAAAATACAGACGTTTCAGGTGTATCAAGATGGAGCACACGCTTTAATATTTTCGCTCGTCCTCGTGTTCGATCGTTCGACGAATCACGAAATTAGATCAAGCAGGGACGAAGGATGTCTTAATAAAGCCAACACGATCGAGGCCTTTTTCGGAAAGTTAAATTTCGTTCCCGCCGCTAATCAATTCGAATCCAGTCCCGCGAAATTGAATCAGTACTTCTCGCAGGATATAACTTGGCGGGTGCACAGGATTCTGCATTCCGCGGCTATTTCTTCCCGCATATTCTTATTCCGCAGGGTACACGCGATAACGAGTTCGTAGCCACGAGGCCGCAGTCGCGGCTTCTTTTCTGGAATCGAGCTACGAATCTTGACCCAGTTCTCCGCGGCTACAAAGGAACGACACAGAATATATTCTCGTTTAATTTCAGCCCACGACGCGGCACGTCCGAGTCCGTCGTATGCTCGACCGAGCCCAGAGAACCGGAAGAATCGAATGGACTAAAGTTTATGGGAGCTGGACGTTCCGATGACCTCGGCGCCAGATGTGGATCAGCACGATCTAATTTAGCCCCTGAAAAGCGTTTCGTTCAACTATATATATATATATATATATATATATATATATATATATATATATATATATATATATATTCTATATACTATATTCTCTCATTTTCCTTGAAGAGACCTCCAGTCCTTTTCCATCCTTTTTTATCGACTTTGTTATATTTTTGCTGGAGAATCTTCGAGAGATAAAAATCTGTAGCTTAAGAGATTTATAGGAAATAACTATTCAAGAGGTTTTCCCATCTGAAAATCGTCGAAAGGAGATCGTTTCTCGTCGGAGGCCGGCACCGCATAAATACGGCAGACGTTCCAGCGGAGCATTTAATCCTTCGTTGGACTGACAGGAACATAAGACGGCGGAGACGCAATCGTCCTTGGGCGTGTCACGTCGCGATCGGCAATCCTTTCGAAGGACAAACAGAGACCGGTCGAGACAACTGAGATTACGGATCATCCGAGTTTTGAATATTTCAAACGGATAAATAATTCGTGCTGCCCCGCCGCGCCGGTAGGTAAGGGCGATGCCGTAGTCGGCGCACTCGAAAGTTCGTAACTCGCCGGAAACGATAGGCGGATCAGAGAGCTCCGTGGATCGTTGGATCGCTCTGGATCGCGTGCCAGAGAAAGATGGAGAGGCGGAGAGAAAGAGGGGAATGCAAAATTGATCCGGATCACTCGGCAGAAGAGTCTGCGTCCCACGCGGCTGAAATATCTGATCCATTTAAGTTTCCGGCGGCGTTTCTGAAAACTGGGTGACGCAAAATTTCCGATCCATCCCTCCCACACACCCGAAAACGCGTCTAAGTGGCACGTCACGGTCGGCTTTCGCGAGTCCACGAATCAATCGCGACCGATTGCGTCAGGAACCGTGTCTCATCCGATGATGCGAGGTGCGCGTTCGACAACTGACGAGCGTCCTATTGAAACGTCCTTATCTTGATGCATTTAGAACGTGCGGGGCGTTTTAAGCGACCGTTACCTTTCGAACTTCGCCGTGGCCCGGTTCGGTTAGAAGCGAATCGATCACTATTACTACCGATGCGATGCCTGGGACTCTGCTCGATCTGAAATATGTGAACCGCTTGGAGATAATGGGGGTCGGCCGGTATTCTGGTGCGACTGCTTGGAAAACTGATTTCTTTTTTGGGGGGGGGGGCTCTGCTCGGAGAATAAACTTTTGGAAATGGGTCCATAAAATTGCATCTGTTTCTTTCGAAAGTTGGCCAAGTCATAGTCGCGTGAAGGTGCTGTTGTGTTCCTCTCGAAACTAGAATTGTTACGCTTGTTGCTGTGATAAAAAAAATGCCGTCAGCATAATTACAGCTTCGAAGAACAAGCAAAGTGTCGTTTAACGACGTAATGAGCGTGTAAATCGCATTGCACCGGTTTTTGTTGAAAATAATGGCAACGCCTATCGCGAGGTCGGCTACTGAAAACTCGAAGAAAGGGAAGATAACGTTGAAAGAGCCCTTTCGAGCGCGGCCTCCGAAAGACGGGGGCGTAATATTGCGGACGCAGACGTGTACGGCCACGATTATACGTATACACACGTGTTTCAGTGAAATAAATAACGCTGGGGTGGAGCGCGGCCGTGTGTGCGTGTTGCGAGTGTGCTACTTTCAAAGCGAACAGATACGCTGAGTATTGCAGCCTATATAATCCGCAATATTCACCGCGTGTCGTCGTCAAAATAGTGACCGACCGCTTGCAACCTCGTGTGTGCTACCGTTGTGTCTTCGCCCTTCCATATAAATTGTTAATATTGTACACGTCCCACATTTTTTACTGCAATATGCTGCGAATAGAACCGCTGCTTTCACGGAAACAAAAATTATTCTTATTCGAAAGAAAAATTCTGTAGCTCGCTGGTCGAAAAGAATTTGTATCGAATAAGTACAACGGCGAATTTTCTTGCAAAGGGATTTGCAACGGAGGAAGAGCAACGTGTCTGCGGACTGTCGGCTTTATCCATGACGGCGTTAGGCGTTTCCAGGATCCAAGAACGGTACGGCGCGCGGCGCTGCGCGTCGGCGGCGGTCGCCCCATCAACGGCAAATGTCCCCACCTGCGTTTCCACACGGACGGGCCTCTGCGGGTCATTTGTCATTCGAAATAATCGGACGATCCCGGTGTGCGGCTAACCGCTTCGTTAATCCAATTTCCGCGATCCACTTTGAGCAGAAACGGGGAAAGGCTGGGGGAAGTTTCTGGGCCTCGTCACCCCGTGTCCCTCCACTTTATACGAGGTGTAGCGATAACGATGCTAGCAATTTATACCGTCCGTTAACTCCTGATACTTGATGTACGCGGATGAAATAATTTAACGAACGCTCCGCTCACCCCGAAATTACTTCATTTTACCAACTAGAATAGCGAGGGGGCATACAAACATCATTAGAGTCGAGCTCGCATTCGCGAATAGTATCAGCATTTGTTATGCGATGTTCGAATCAACTCGCGCAAGTGTTATTTTTCTGCAGAAATTGTTTGGATCAATTGCACGAAACTATTAAAAGGACCCCGCACTAATCGTATGGAAAATCTATCCCGGTTAAATCAGTTGGATTTTTTATATGTTGTAGCTTATGATTTACTGAACAAAAGATGTAATGCGCACAAAGTTCAATAATGGACAGTTATAATGTAAGATTAGGATTTAACGTCCACTATTTATAATAATTTTATTTAATAATTGTAAGCTGTAATTTATGTTACATGTATATGATATTGTATATTTATGTTACATCTATATGTATAATATGTGCTATATAATGTGTGCTATATAAACCAAACAAGGTTTACGGCATTAAAAAATAAATAAATAATGGACAGTTATCGAGTTATAATCAGTCAAACACGACAAATTAGTGCTGCCGAATACTCAAATCTCGGGAAGTATATTTACTTAACACGCTTGCCGCACCCCACTCCTTCGATTTTCACACGGAACACGGACAGAGGGTTTGGAGTGAAAAAATACTACGGGAGTGATGAACTGTGGGTTCCTTATCTCTGCTGTGACACGCAAAGATTTTTGTGAAAGATTTCTGTTCACAGTCTTTTTCAAGATCATTCAAAATTTAAAAAAAAAAAATCACACCACCTAACAGATTTTGTGAAACCGTACTATTTTTGTTTCAAACATTTTTCCAAAAAATAAATATTCCCGAGATTTGAGTATTCGGCAGCTCGAATTTGTCATGTTTCACTGATTATAACTCGATAACTGTCCATTATTGAACTTTGTGCCCATTACATCTTTTCTTCAGTAGATCATAAGCTACAACATAGAAAAAATCCAACTGATTTAACCGGGACAGATTTTCCATATGTGCTTTCTTCTCCTCTTTCAATTTCTTCATTGTTCTAAATTGCACCAATTTATTGTTATTAGTTGTACCACCTTCGTCAGCATACAAATACATTTCGAGTGCGAATATAGTGAGCGGAACATAAATTTCAGTATCGTAGCCGGAGCGATCCATATTTACGGCGAAATTAAAAGAGGAGGAAGCCCCCTGTGGAAAATATGGCAGCGCACGGGGATCCCGTAGATTTTCCATCGCGCGCAGCAGACTAAAAGAAAACACGTGCCCCGGTGAACAGTGTTTACCCAGCTCGCGAACATATCGTCGATAAACGTGAATTTATCTGGCGGAATAATACCGATCGTTCCGCGGATGAGTGGAGTCACGGCAGTATCGTAGCGTACGGCCAGGGTCTTAGCTTGGCGTCGATTTAGTAATTCGGCGAGCTATCGCGCACACCGTTGCCTTCCGGAGAAGCGAACCTAACCCGGACCTGGGAACTTGCATTTCCTTGCGTGCGTCCCGACGCTTCGTTTGCCGAAACAATTTTCGCCCCTGTTCACGATTCGATCGCGCCCAGCTTCTTTATTATTTCACCTAATTACTAAGTCAATCCTCTTGCAAATTCTCGTTTCGAAAAAAACAGAACACAAGGACAACATTAATTTCTCTTCAAGTTCAGGTTGCTTAAAAATGTTTGTGGTTAAATCTCTTGCAGTACAATATTTGATGAATATTCAACGTGTGAATGTACTTTGTATCCTGTTCATATTCAGAGAACTGAAATAGCGTTGAATCTACGCACGTAAACAGATTTTTAATCTTACAATTTTTGTTGTTGACGGTTTAGAAGAAATTTCCTTCTTCCTTTAGGACACGGTTTACACCCTAAAGCCTTAACAACAAAAATTGTATGATGCCAGGCCGTGAAAGACTCAATACTCTAATTAAATTTTTAATCTTGCTGTCTGTCTGTTTCAAGTTGCCATTTTTCAACTTCAATTAGTCAAAGAGAAGGTTAAACAAATATCATGAAGTGCGTGGAAGAAACAGTAGCTTGTCGTTTTGTTTAACAAGAAAGTTCGAAGTTTGGCTGGTTGTGTCGCTCGCGTTTCGAGTAAAATTTGCCAGATCCAAGCAGCCCTAATCGTGGCGTTCCTTTTTGCGAGAAGTCGCGGTTCAATGTAACAACGAGCAGGCTGCGAAGGACGCAACAACGTGCGGGTTTCCGTGATAACGTGATACCGAGTCGAGGGCCGGAGGAAATTTAAAAAGTCAGACACGTATTGTCGGCGAGACGGCAGTCATCGAGCGAGAAACGCATTTGCAAAACACGCGAGCGCGCATCGCGCAAAACAGCTGCACAGCGGCGAGTTTTCCCAGCTGGAAAAGCGAAAGCACCAAAATATCGCACAATGGAAGCACTTGGCGTACGGCCGCGTTTAGAATATTCCAGGGGGCTCCTCGGACTGTGGCCGATACGTAAACTCCGGATATCGAACCGCCTTTATAAAGCTGCCGAAGTCGCATAACTCGAAGAATTAACCCTTAGCGGTCGAGTGGCGCCTCTGCAGCGCCACTAAAAATTGCTGTACTATTATTTAAATAATTGTTTACACTATCAGATATGTCGGTATCTAACCAATTACTACACATTTAAGTATTGTATGAGGTATTATATCAATTTCATATTTATCAAATTTAAGCCAACAACCGTAGTCCCGTTGAAAGCACCGGTTCTCGTTAGATCACCGAAGTTAAACAATGTGGAACGTGAACGGCACTAGGATGGGTGACCGTCTGGTAAAAAAACCGGAAAGTGACCCACCCGAAGTGTTTTTCACGTGTTGTTGGCAAAAGGTGGTTCGGAACCCACCATAAACAGTAGGTCCCGCTGAAAAGGCGATGGTGAGAGTGGAAAAGAGGGAAATTGGTAAATGAATTTGAAACCCTGAGGGGACCAAATATCATGTTACATAACATGTGCAAGCATATTTATCAAATTTAAAAATTCATAGAGAATGGAAATATTGTAGGTCAGAAGAAACGTTTAATTTTCCAGTTAAAATAGCTCTGACCGCAAAGGGTTAAATTTTCGAGTGATTTGATCAATTTTGAACGATGAATAACACGAGCTAAGCTTGCTAACGAAAAATCGTTAAAAAATTAATGGCACGGTTTGATGTTATATTGTACAGACATAGGTGGCGAACTTTAACGCTGTCATGCCGGAGCGACAGTCGCTGAGCTTTTCATTTCACCGGTTCCAATTAAATATATTTTTCATTAGTATCATTCATTAACAACGGGAAATTTAACGCAACGAAATTTCTGCCCTCGCGCGTCACATTCACACGTCGCCCACGGTACCAATTATTTTCTATTCTGCTCGTTTATTTTTTTTTATTCCCTCGCAGCGGCCGCAAAATACGCGAACAACACGTTTGAACGCCGCGCGCGCCGCTTCGCACCGTGCCGCGCCGGTACGTCGAACAAACATTTTTAATTAGTGGTTGTGCGCCAGCTGTGAACTGCTGTTTCGTATAAAAAACTTTCTTCCATTCCCCCCCCGATACCTACTCGAATACAATGGAACGCCGACAACTGCTATCTTCCTGTTGCTAATTGTTATTTAAAGCGGGCTTCGAAGTTCCCCGATTTTCAATAGCCGTTCCCTTCGAGTATCATCTCTTTCGCGAAACCCTCCTGCTCGAAACAATCTCCTATAATCACGGCAGAGAATGCTCATTTATTGTTCAGTATTTTTCTCGGGACTTCATTGTTAAGTCGCGAATTGTGGGTTCGCAACCTTTTCGGATCTGACCCGCCAAATTAATATTGGGCCAGTAGTTCAAGAAATTTGATGATATGAAAGACGCCGAAGACAATAATTGATTGGCGTGACAATAGATTGCGTTAAGAGAAGCGTTTCGTCCCAGACCTGCTAGTGGACTCATCAGTAAGGCTGATCTAGCAGGTCCTGCCTTATACGCGCGCAGATGTGAATAATCCTAATCCGGATTGAATCGATACAATAAAACTGACGATCGCGGATCTAATGTAAGATGCGATCCCGGTTGACGCGTGTCCTGATCGCTGGACAATTAACTGTCGTAAGTCGAGTTTGAAGGTAACGCGAATGACTGACAAGACAACGGCTGTGCGTTGTACTTGTCTACCCGAGGACTGGAGAGTGTCACGGCGTTCGAGTGTAAAACTCAACTGTGTGAGCTCGACTTCCAGTCCTAACGCGATGCTAGTTGGGCTTCTCTATGAAGAAAGAAGATGCACTGATTGGTTCCTGCAGAAAGTTGCATTTCCCAATCAGTACACCTTTGACTGTTAGGACCTCCTTCCCATAGCTCTGAAGGAGGCTTTTGGGAAGGAGGAGTGGGGCGATACCTGACTCGGTCGACGACGCGTCTTAGTAATACTTGACACGGTACGGTTAACGGTCGCGGGTGATCCTTCCAAGGGACGCGATTTATGGCACGCTGCCCCTAAAGATGTATAAAAAACCAAACATTGAGCAGATGCCCCGACTGGTCGCCGAATGTCTCTTGTTTTGTTTGATTCTCCATGACGGTCTTTAGGCACGAACGAACCATAAATATTAACCTTAAGAAATCTACGTTTTTTTGGTTCCTACGCGACGGAACATCATTGTGCCAATTTCTGTTACAAATACCGAGCACATTTCTGATACGTTAATCTGGTACCAATGATTTTATAATGCCTGTAGGAGCAATAAAGTTTGCGCGAGTCGAAAGTCCAGTTCACGCTACGTCCATTGGAATTGATGAAGAATTTACATATCGGTTAAGAATGCATGAATCACTTGAGGTTGATAAAGTATCCAGAAACCGGGGAGTATGAATACTTGACTAACTGGCAGTGCGTTATATAAACTTTACACCTGTCGGAAACGACGAAGACTTATGAAACGAGCTAATATCCAGTCTATTCGCTTTATATTTAGCCCGGACACATTTGTTTGCGCATATTTGTTCGCGTCTGCTATTGTTATTCGCGACGAAGATCGATGGAACGGCACGCGTGTTTCGTAATCGTGCCGGGTTGATCCGGTTTTCTCCTTGAATCATGGAAGTTCATGAATTCTGAACATTGTTCGGGTATACTTCGCCGGAGCACGGGATATATATTACAAAGACGCTTAATTATTACGATGATCCGCCGTCAAATATATCACTCTTCTTGTACAGTCTTCGATTTATTGCAACCTTGCAGTCCATCAAGAACGTTTAAGAAACGTTCGACATTATTTAGAAAACTTGTACACACACGCTTAACAAAATAGAACCAATACCAAATCACTCGAATCTCGAATCTTTTAATCAAATAAAACTCGCTGCACGCTACGGATTTTATACATTTATTATAAAAATGAGCAGGTATCACCCCGAGTACATATTTCGCAGAAAAATTCGCGCTGACTCGATCACTGCACTTTTCTATAAATCAAAGCACAAAGAAACACGCCGAAATCCATCGAATCTCTCGAACAAAGTAGATTTCGCGAAAATACACTTCTCGTGGAAACTTGATATTTCCACAGCGCGCCATTAAAAGCGATGCAAAAACTCTCAGAAGCTTCGATGTTATTTTTTGCGAATGTTTATCTATTCCTCCGCTGTTCCGAAACAGACGGGAAAAAGCTCGAAGCGTTACAAAACGTTCTCACGCAATAAGCATACGTTGTTTCACGGGTAGACGGATTTGTTTCTTTGTTCGATCTTTGATGTTTGCAAAGTTACAGAGAAAATTTACAAGGTAAAGCCTCTACGAAATTGTACTACCTCGTTTTATGGTAACTCGCAGGTTTCGAAACAGTGTTCACGATTCAATATATACCGAAAGAACGGGAGAAACTGATTCGAGTAGGTAATATAAAAATGTGTGATTTAGTCCGGAATCGATAAAAATCTGCGAGATTTATCGTTGAATTGAGAACGATTCGAGAGTCCCCGGAAAATGGCTCGAAGGAATCGGGAAAAAAATCGATACAGTTCCCTATCGTAATTTCCTCGTGGACAAATGATTTCTCGGGCGCTCGGAACCTAACTCCCTAACACCAGCGAAATCTAGAAACGATAAGCATCTCGGGAAAGAACTAAAGGGACGGTAAAGTCTGGCCCGAAACGTCGCCGGATAATTAGAAAGTTTATCTGAGGAGAAATCCCGTCTGGTAATCTTATTCGCATTAATTATTTTCCCTTCGCGACTGACTGAGATCTGATTAAGACGCCCGCGGGCTCTGCCACTTCCCTGAATTCGTTTTCGTTTTTTTTCTGAACAGGGGAAAAATGCCTACAGATGGGAAAAGGAAACTCGGCGAGAGAAAAGGAAGCTTGCAAAAGGGACGGCCATAGGGGTGGATAAAAACCGGAAGCGGTACACAAAGGTGGCAAAACGAAGAACGCGATAAAACGGTCAGAGAAGGAAATTTTTGCGGGAGAAAAGGGAGCCGGTGAAATTATCCGTGATAATGGCAGGCGAGAACAAGATATTAAAGAACCCGCTATACCAAGAAAACCGAGAGAGGATTCTTTGAATTTTCTTCTCGTGTGTTGCATTCCGTTCAGCAACATTTTCTTCTTTTTTTTTCGAGTCTCCTTAACTGTGGACTTTTTGTTCGACACCGACTTTTAACTGGTCTCTTTGCGGTTGTCGGAAGGGTTGATTAAGTGGAAAGTAGAACTTCGTTCGCTTCGCGTAACGTTTTCGAATAGTTTCGACTTTTTCTTAATTCATTAGTGTGGCAATGTACTTCAATTTCCAGTAGAATTATTTTTGGCATTTGCATAAAACTTTCCACGCGACTCATTCGCCACGAATAAATTGCAAATTGTTCTCGAAGCGAGTTAACCGCGTCACTCCAAAAATGCTTCGAATATTCGCAGAAAATGTGAACGTTTCTGCGAATAATAGTCAGCCGGTTAGGGCCGGAAAGATTACCAATAACCGGGCACAGCGAAATAGAACAAACGGGATTGATAAAGTGAAATCGAAGTTAAGTTGTTTGAGGGATGAATTCGTGCAATTTGGGGAAATAGCGTGACGAGGGAAGGAAATTGATAAAAGCAACCAGAGTAACAATGAGAAAAGGATTTGAGGGAGGGTAGGAACGGCGGAGCAAGAGGACGAAGTGGTGGAAGAGGAGGTAGAGAGGATGAGGAAAAGAGGGAGGAGGAAACTTGTTCCCAACTTTTCACTTTCAGTTCTCAGCCCCGTCGACAGGAACTGGCGTCGTTTCGTTTATTAATCGCCTCGATTCTACAACAGCCGATCGTAAAACTTGCAGTTACGCAATTTGTCACGGTGCCGGGGTCTGGGGTTCTATTAAAATTGACGAAGCGTAGAAGGGGCTCACTTTTCAATTAAATCGTGAGAATTTTACCAGGAAGTTCGGGAACAAGCTAACGAAGAGTGTAATACCGGCGACGATTATTCGAAACAATGCCGACTGTATCTCGTCGCGTGGAACGATAAAACGTGGAAATTAAATAGCGCAGATGGAATTAATATCGAGTCCCGATGAACTGAATCCAGTGACATACATTTATATTCCAGCTAGCTTTTAATCCAAGCAAATTTTTGAAGAATGGACCAATCGGGTTGAATTTTTTTCGAGGAGTAAGAAGTCGTTACGGATGATTTAGAAAATCGATTTAATGGAAAGAATACGAAACATGAATACTTTAACGTTTGTGTTTAATGAAAAATATGATGTAGGGTTAAATCGTTTTATTCCATGGCCGGCTATTGAATAAATCATCATTTTTAATTTAAAAAAAATGTCTGTAGATGCTCTTCCTTCGACATAAATTGTTCCATTTCCTTCCAGCCGTTCTTCAAATCGGCCTTGGAACGTTAGCAGAACTTGGAGACACGTCTATCAGAAGGAATGATCGATGGTCCTTCAAACGCGATTCCTTGAAACGTCTTCCATGGTACAATATCGTATAATCAATCAGAATTATCCGTGCATTTTTGTGTCACGTTGAAGTACATTCTTACCGCAGATTTTGTCCGGTCCTTGTAGACGATTCTGCTTAAAACATTTTCTTCGATACTTCATTTCACTTTATTATCTAGAAAAGTTTAATTTACTCGTCGATAGAACCAACGAATAAAGAAGAAGCATTTCCATAGAGGATCGTCTGGGCTGAATCATCGATATGCGGAAGGCAAACTGAGCCGCATCCTAAAAATGTGTTATTAACGTTTGCATCGCGTGAAAAATGAGAAAGGCCATAAAGGAAGGGTAGCATTTGATAATTTCTTAATGTCACTCGTCGTCTCGAGCTCCCACGATGGCCCACAAACCGTAAATGCAACCGAGATCGTAAAAAACATGGCCATCGATAAACGTGTTCCCTTTAGCCCTGGACGAAGAAGCTTTCAAAAAAAAAAGAAAAAAAAAAGGGAAAAAATGGGAACGATACGAGTAGGGGAAGGACGGATAAATTAAAAAGCTTCGCGTGTCCCGCTTTGTATTCAGTAGGCCATGAGATCCCCGGAGACTGGCGCGGCGCGGCGCGACGGAGAGGAAATCGCGGGAATTTTCGTCGGAACGATGCAAAAGCTGCGAGTGTGTGTCCTTGGTCGCAAAATCCACGGCTGCGTATCCGTAGCTAAGGACCTTGAAACGCGAAACGGCCGCATTCCGACTACCGTACATAGTGATGGAATTCAAGCCTGCTCGAGGGATCTTGAACTGGCTCGCCAAAGTAGAAAACTTTCGGGCAATATCGCTCGGAATGACTGTGGTGCGGTCCGACACCGATTTCTGGCCTTGAGCACCACAAACAAGCTTCCCATAAAAATTTCACAGCAAGGAGCACGACACTCGATCAACGTGTACGACATTATTTTTGATGATAATCCTGGTCAGTCGATCGACGATTTTTCAATTGAGCGTCGAAGATAGTGAACGATGGTTTCAATAAAATTAGAAGCTAGCTGTGTTCCAACATAAATCTTGCCGCGTTCGTATCAACTGCAACGTTGATCGTTTCAGACGAGAGTTTGATTTATAGACGTTAATGTATGCAAGAACCGTCAAGTTCGCAAACCGTTTATGCACGTTCGCGAGATTAAATATTTCAGATAGTATTTTCAAATGATTTTCCAATACTGCTCACAGATTTCTGTAGAAGAAAAAGTGCGGCCGATAAGGAAAATGCGAGTACTACGGAATTTTTACGCGATAAGGAGTACGGGTAAACGTATAGGCAGACAGAAGTAGAACAAGGCCGAGCAGCAAGAGGCATCGCCGCTTGCCGCCATCTGAGGACTGAGAGAAGAACTATTAAGGCCGCTTATGAGATCACGCCGTGCTTCTTCTGTTCTATCGACTAGCCAAACAACAAAAAAAAATTATTCGTAAGAACATTTCCCTGATTTTTATTTTCGCACAAAAGAGAAACGCTAACTACTTAACTTGTTTCTTAACTTAAACAAATCTCGGCATATAGCTTATTATCGAGCAACTTTCAGTAAAATTTTACTGTTTCCACTGACGGCCGCGGAGAGTGAAATATAATATCAAGCTGTGTAAAATTTCAATTAACTTTATATGTTTGAAGTTCTCGATACAGATTCGCAACCTGGTTAATATTAATATCGACAGCAGTAAATAGGAGCGCTTTTAATTAGCTTCCAAGTAGAAATAACAAATCCATGTTTTTAGATTCTTTTAATCTTACTATTCTGTCAAAATACACCTGCTCATTTCTGTCATAAATACACAGTCTAATTATAAGAAAACCATTAAACAATAAAACCAAACCCCTCGTAATCAGCTCGTCCAGGCATGCAGCTCGTGATAAAAGTAGCTAAGCGAGATCTACAGAGACCCATAGAAATCGCTATCATCTCTCCATAGTGATCTGGTCTGCGGCAACGCGAGCCGCATATTTCAAAAAATGTGATCGCAAGGTACCGAACCGTGAGCGGCAGGTTTTCCGGCATGCCGGTTCCGCTCGGCGATATCGGGTAACATTTTCGTAAGTTCGGAAAAAAATTTCGGAACAATGTATCCGGGGCTATTCACGGAAGATCAGAGATGGCCCAGTTTCCACGATTTCGATCGTCGGCACTCGGTAAAGCTGATTCGAGGCAGCACACGCTCTCTGCTATCCACAAAGGCTCGGCTCGGTTCGGCACCGCTCCGCTCTGCTCGGTTCGGCTCGGCGCGCGTCTTCGTGCCTCGACTTCGTTTTCGGTCCCGGGGATCGAATAACGTGCGACGTGACTCCGAAGATTGCATTTTCGCGAGATGAAAACTGCAGAAATAGGGATAAGCGGGCGTCATTCGTGCGAATAAACCGTCGGGGCGTGCGTGAATTCAAATAAACCTCGCCCGGGAAGCGATATGACGTGCTCGAATGGGATCCCCGATGATATTACCCTCCCCCGTAGTTTTCCTCGCGGTACTACGGGAACGATTGAAAATAAAGTCGGCCCGTTTCGCCTTGCGACAGAAACGTTCGCGCGATTGGTGCTTGAACTCCAGCCTCCGCGATTGTAATATAAGACAGGATCGAAATAAGGACACGCACATAAGGAAATATCAATGAGAATCGGGATAGGATACGTACATGGTCGAGGAAACGGAGATTATGCAAAACATTGCGGGAGTTGTAAAATAGATTTTTCACTGCTCCCTAGAGAATTTATTTGCTGGGTTAATAGACTTCGATCTGGACACTACCAACTGAGGGCCTCCCTTTTTAGGATTAAACTTGCTGATGATACAAGCTGTCCATGTGGTTGTCTGATACAGGATCGTAGTCATGGATTATGGCAATGTCCAATTTATGACAATAACAGAAGTAATTTGATTCGCAAACTTTGCAGCAAGGGATACTTTCCACCATATACAATAGATTCCTTTTTGTGCGGACCCACTCTTTGCCTCCTATTTTATATACATACATTTCTGAAGTCCCACTGCTTATATCTCTAATGTTAATATTGTACTAAAAAATGTTCATTATATTGTTCAATTCTAGTTTATAAGATGCCCTTGTAATGTTAGCATGCACAGCCATGTGCATGCTGCTAATAATCCCATGTGGGGTTTCATAGCTTAATAAAAAAAAATAGATTTTTCACTGTCCTCTATTTTAACCCTTTGCACTCGGAGCTATTTTAACTCGAAAATTAAACTACGATATTTCCATTCTCTATGATTTTTTAAATTTGATAAATATCCAACAGCGGTGAACGTCTTCAAAACTTCACTACCTTCGCTCTCCCAAGCGAAAAGCCTTTCAGGGCTATCCTAAAGGGTCTTTAAATCCAACAAATTTGATAAATATGAAATTGATATAATACCTCATACAATACTTAAATGTGTAGTAATTTGTTAGATACCGACATATCTGATAGTGTAAACAATTATTTAAATAATAGTACAGCAATTTTTAGTGGCGCCTCAGAGGCGCCACTCGAGTGCTAGGGGTTAAATTGCACCTACTCGCTTTTGTCACAAACGCATTAAATACACAATCTAATGATGTATGATATTGTACGATACACTTCAAAAGCAATGCACCGTAAATATTGTATCTCGCCACGCAGACTGATTCTTTAACGGTCAATTTGTCGTTAATTAGCGAAGTCCGGCAAACAAGCATGAAAACCGTGGCGGCTGCAATATGACTGCAAGAGCGTCCAATTAACCGGCATGTTTGCATACAGTTTCGAGTACGAGACGTGACATCGTCGATATACATAGGCAACAGCCGTGCGAGAATGAAATAAAATCGAACTTTTTATCGGCTCGCTGTCGAGGCTATAGTCGCCTGGGAATCGTTTCAGAATATAATGAGCTGAAAAACACCGCGGGGCTTTCGAATAAAATCGAATCTGCGCAGAGCCGATTACATAAAACGATAACAATTCTTGTAAGACGCAGAATCGAGTCGTTAGTCATGTTTCCTGCCACCCACGAATTCGACAAATTAGAATTTTATGAGGAACAGGCTGGATGACAGAAAATCGAGAATAAGAATGAGGAGTTGTTTGCCATTACAAGTCTGTTGTTAATTTTCAAGGTCTGTATTGTCGTCTCGTCTTCATCGAAAACACGTCTGGATAAGAAAATCGTTTCAGTAACGTCTAGCAAAATTATATTATTATTATTATTTATTTTAAACGGACCGAAGTCCTTTTATACAAATGTATGCAGTTTATATAGTATGACAGAAAAGAATCTTAATCTAAAATTTACATAATTATGGACACCGCGAAACTAAGCAAATATAGGTACTATTAACGAATAGCACAGCGCAATTTCGTTTTACATTTTCCTTCTTACTAATTTTAATCTTTAAACTCTTTTAACCTTTTTACTGTTTTCAATTACGTCTACTGATTCTTGCGATAAATGCAACCTGGAACTACATAGAACCTCTTGCCACACCCAGGACAAAATTTTTAATTAAACAAGACGTCCACCGAACATCGAAGACGTCGCGAAGCAACATCGTCTGAAGGAAGCTTCCTCTTCTTTGATCCAACTTCGCCTTTCTCACGGGCAAAGGAAAGAACAGTTCGACTGAAACCAAACTGTCTACTGTCGGATATAGTGTTTCGAGCCGTGGAACATCCCGTGGCAGAGAAGAAAAGGCTTTAAGCTCAGGCAGCAGAGAGGCCGTTAATTAAAGGGGATCGAATTAACGCTGCCTTGGTAAGAGCTTACGGTGCTAGAAGCCTCTACTTTGGTGAATCGAGATTCCGCACTCGCAGAGCCGAACCGCCGCGGATTACTTCGACGTGTGCACGCACTCGCGGCGAAATAATGCGCGACATTAGTCAGTCGAATCGTCTTCTCGACGACAGTCTCTCGAGCACTGTGACACTACAGCGTTGAAATTCACGCGGGGACAATGTAGCGTTTGCTGAATTCTCAGGATCATTTGCCAGGCTTGCAAAGCGCAAAGTCGCAGAGATGGTGTAAGAATAGATCTGACGCCTTATGGGTTTTCGCCGCGGACAACTGGTTTTCCGACTCGTGGACAATATACTGCGTAACTTATGGAAAACTGTTAACTTCCACCGACTGTTAGATCCTACCAGGAGAATTGCGATCTAGATCTATATTTGTGCTGGTAAGGTCGCTGGATCCAGAGCTGGAATGCTGGAATCCAAGTTCGTGTGAAACAATGTGCACGTTATAGCCTATTTATTTGTATTTCACTTGCGAAGGAAAGCGAAAGAGCATCGCCCAAACTCAAACACGTGCGTCGATCGATTCGCGATATGTGTTCGACGCACACGTTTTGCGTTTACTCAAAAAATTTATTCATTTCTATTCAACATTTATTCTTCATATTATGAATATTTCAAGAAATACAGAGAAATTTATAATCAAAGACATCGGTGATTCAAATTATCTGATAAACTACTGAATAAGTAACAAATGAGCAATTTTTAATTTTATTTCAAGACAAAAAAATTTGAAGAATTAATTAAAAAGTTATTACAAAAAATATATTTATTACGATCAGTAGGTAAGAATAATTTAGGTAAGAATAAAAGTGGAACTCGAAAATATTTAAGATTTTAAAAAAGCACATATATAAAATGTTCTGCAAAATAATCATTAATTGTAAAGAAATAAATTCTCTGTGCCCTGGGATAACAAAACACTGCGTCTAGACGCGCAAAAACCGTGCCATTGAATCATGTTTTGTGGCAATGTAATTTATACAATGATGAGAGACTCTCATTGATTAACAAACTCAGTAAAATAGACTTACAGCTTCCAATGGATGTCTCAGTAATGATAGCCAAACCTAATATTAGGACCTGTCATTACATGTTATCATTTTTTAAAAGCTGTGGCCTTAAAGTATAAGTTTCTTTTTCTTTTTTTTTTCTTTTTTTTATACTCTTCTCTCTCTGTTCATATATTGTTCCTTTTAATCATATGTTAATATTATAATATCTGTATTTCTTCAAGAAACCTATTCTGTTTTGTAATCTTCATACTCTGTATTATATGTAGTGTATTTCTGTTTTGAAACAGTGTTGTAATAAATCTCATATGAGATTTTCTATAATAAAAAAAAAACCGTGCCACCTTAATATAATCTATCGATTAAATACTAATAGGCGAAGCGTTGCTGTTAATTTGTTAATATAACAGGAACCAATTACGATTTCCTTCGGTAGGCTTCGGAGTCATCGCGATAGCCATAGGTGCGACGAGTTCAGTCGGGCGTAATTTTAATTAGCTTGGCCGTAAGATGGTCTCGAGGTATAGGGCTCGGGAGGAGCCTGTAACACGAGGCAGCCTATGAATCAGGAAACCGGAGGTTTCTGCCCAGGACGTGCTCAAGATTATCTTCCCCTCTCCTTTCGGTAAAATAAGCCACTTTCCTCGCGCCTGTCCACCCACGCCGGTGAATGGATTACGGTTACTTTAATCCGCCAAAGGTATCTGTTACTGTCGTGTAATAATTTCATAACGCTTCGCGGGACGTTGCTGGGAAATTTCCAGCTGTACGGAAATATTCCCCCGGGGATAACGGCGAAAATTTCGGTCCAGCCGTCAATTGATGCGACACCGTTCGTTACTGTCCACTTCCGCAAAATTCTCGGATACAGGATCTTCGAGAAAACCTCGCGGAACTTCGCAAATTTTGTTCGACGTTTGTCCAAAACTGTTGGACGTGACGACACGTGGATGCGTGTATAACAAATCACGCGTATAATTAACAACTAATAGCACCGATTGTCTGCGGCATTGAGACTCTCAGACGTTGCGGAGGTGGGTGTTTGTATAGCGAATTAGTATTGAAAACTGCACGATGACTCGCCGCGCTTAATCACCCGATGAATACGTTCAAATTGAATATTAAAACGTAGAGTCGTCGTAGCCATTGTTTGTCGCACGCCTTCTTTTCCTGGAAATCGCTTCCTATCAATTATTATCGTGATCGTCGATTACGAAAATCTTATGCCCTTCTTTCTGTGTCTGTTCTATTTTATTCGTGTATTATTTGACATCACTTGATAGTTTGAATAATAATGTGTTAGCGCAGCTGCATATTTCATTTGGACACGTTTAAAGAACTGTCGGGAGATGATAGGTCAGTTCGAGGAGTCGTTTAATCATCCCTGGTCCAGGGTAGAAATTCAGGGAAAAAAATAAAAACGTACACAAGCGCAACCACTTATAAATCGGAAGAAGACAGCTTGTATATGAGCTCATTACACCAGCGATCCTTCGCAGCTTCGCAATCGATCATTTCGACGAGCAACCTGTCCGTCTGTTCCACCTGAGTTCGTAGACGAAGCCTTATAGGGATAGAAGTGTGACTTATGTCGTAAATCCTGGTGGAGCCTAAAGCCGCAATCGGGACCCCACCATCTAACATCCTCTGATAACTACAGATACATCATTCGACTAACTACAATTAATTCGCTATCACTATGCTGCGATTGAGAAACGATTAAAACAACTGAAAACCACCTACACCTATAAACTCTCGACACGAACAAATCGTTCGTACCAGCTACTTGAAATTTTATTCCAGGCTGGAGAATTGAAATGCGATCTATATAAAGATCAGAGGATCAAACTTGTCCAGAATCTTACTAGAGCAGGTTTCCAATTGCCATTGAACATAGGTTGCTTAATAGTTGAAGTCAATATTAGTGCTTGTATATATATGATAGCCTTTTTAAATACATGTAACCTACGTGCCTAAGGATTTTTCATTTTTATATTGCAAATAATTATTTTCTTGTTATACCATAGAATATACTCTGTACTAATACTCTGTTATATAATACTAATAGAACAAACTTCATCAAATAATAAACAAAGTAATTGCCATTGAACATAGATTGCTTAATAGTTGAAGTCAATATTAGTGCTTGTATATATATAATAGCCTTTTTAAATACATGTAACCTACGTGCCTAAGGATTTTTCATTTTTATATTGCAAATAATATTTTTGTTATACCATAGAATATACTCTGTACTAATCCTCTGTTATGTAATGCTCTGTACTAAGCATTATGTTGTAATAAATCTCATATGAGATTTCGAAAATAAAAAAAAAATAAAAAATTCAAACACGATAGGGGAATTTTCTTCTTTACGAGTTAACGAATGTACATCGATGTAATTCGGTTTAAGGGTAGTTTTTAGCCCGCGGCTTTACACGATTCCCCGGCACTGTCGATCTGTTTTGTCCGGTGATAGACAGCCTTAGCAGTGCTGTCGATCCTTGTCTAGCGACCCACGGCAAATTGGTGGGAGTAGGACGGAGAGAGAGGGAGCCGTAGGGTTAAGCAGAGTGGGATTTCGCGCGATCGAGGAGAGAGGGATGGTGGAACTGTCAGTGCTACATCGGTTCTCTTCACGTAAGGACGAGCCACGAGGGATCACCTGCGTATCACTTATCGTCGGGACACCTTTTCTGACCGAGGTGAGCGAGTACCGTTCAAGCCTTATCAAACGATTAATAGTCCCCTGCCCGGTTCCGAACGATAACCCTTCGAAGCGACGCGACCTGGCAACGCGTGCTGTCCGATCGTCAACAGACCGTCTGTTTACCATGTTGACAGCTCGACAGAAAACCCAGACGATTTTCTCGTTAAAACATACCCCGATAACGCGGAAACTTGAGAAAATTTCGCGGTGAAATGCACGTCGGTATTCGAATCTCGCGCGCTCGTTTGCTGCGTGCGTTTACTTTGTCTTGTGTTCTATGAATTAAATGGGAAAAAGTAGGATTAAGAATTACTTTTAGTTATTACTTTATATTATACTTGAATATTATGAATAAATTTATCAAGACACGTTCTTTTGGCGAACATGAATATTTTCACATTTAAGACGCACGGTATAGACGCGGGCTTCGCAATTTATAAAGGAACGAGGAATATCCACGCTTTTGGATCCTTCGATAAACTCCCACAAACTGTAAACTTGCTTTAGTGAGAATGAAACACGCCGAAGAAAAATTCCTGAAGTTCTTATCGAATGCAAGAATTCGAACCGTTCAGTTAAAATTCTTCACACAGAACTTTTTAAAGAATCAAGGATGCTTCGAGCGAAAGTTGGCTGTATTTTGTAATGATCTCGTTTACTTTTGAGAAAATATTACCAAGAGTACAAATAGGTACAGAAGCTCGTCAGATATTGATAATTTTACTGTTGGATGCAGAGTCTGCGATCAATTTCCTTTTGTAAAAATATGCCGAGCAAAACAGATTGGCGAAATCGATATTTGCTGCGGATCGGTTTCGCAGACACAGAGTTTCATTATAATACGAGATTAACACCTCCTCGATTTCTGTTGCCGGAGTCAAATGAATTCAACTTGCAGCGCGAGGCGCAAATCGCATCGGGTTCTACGGTCGAGTTGGTCCGATCCTCTCGAACGCACATCGTAAATGCGATCGCGCAGATATGCGCCCACGAGGACGTACTCGAGTGCATCGTTTGCACGCGTACGCCTCTTGAGAATACCTGTAAACACGCGATATATCATATCACGGACGTCCGCGAGTTCGATTAATTGCCGAAGTCGATAGCCCGGGCACCGACCTATGCTAAAATCCTCAACTAATCCTTTCGAAATCCTACAAACACCGAAATATTTCAAAACCTCACTGTTATTTATTAGACCATTCGTATTCTCGTTGCAAAATTTTCTTAAAGTGTCCCGTTACGCGATTTAGTCTTAACATGGCTCGTTACAAAACACGTTCGGTTTCCAACATCGTATAATCATGTCCCCGGTACAATGCACTTCGCAACCTGCATTCCGCGACCATTCATTCGGTGCAATGCACTTACCTTCTCGCTTACAATTAGTCATTGGAAAATCTGAGAACTGTAATCGATAATGCTGATGTGTAGTTGTTGGATTATGCTGCGATCTTTATATGGTCTTGGTATGAGCAGCATTTTTTAAATACAAGGAACAGCATTTCTTTTTTAATTTTTTTCAATAAGAAATCTTTCCGTTCGGGGAAGAAATATCTCTTTCGGGGGAAGACGGACAGATGGGGGACAGCATAAAACGCTCGCGGGAACCGGGACTA
Organism: Lasioglossum morio; assembly: GCA_916610235.2. Taxonomy (NCBI): domain Eukaryota; kingdom Metazoa; phylum Arthropoda; class Insecta; order Hymenoptera; family Halictidae; genus Lasioglossum; species Lasioglossum morio. Next base: position 5,190,512 of record OU744330.1, on the reverse strand, counting down.
CGGTTCGCGAATTCTTCACAATGAGAAACGCGAAGGACCGAGGAGAATCGCGTCTGCCACATGTCTGGCTTATGCGAGCCGAGATGAAAGATAGGCCACAGCCTGGCTCCCGAATGACCGGCCGATCTCGAGATGCAGCTACCTAATTGCACCGTTACGCGAATAAGAACGGGCCGTTAAATCATTGGACCCAGTGGCTGCTGACCATGGCAATCTGTGGGAATTCTTTCCCCTTGACGATTTTGCAAAAACGCAGCCAGACGAGTAATAACTGGCTACTGATTTTTCGAGCGATTAAGGTTATCCAACATTACTGTGTGTCGTGGCATTTCGCTGCTCTCGATGACCCCTTTAATTTCAATCGATTCAGTGAATTTGGAAATACGTGTAATTTCATTTACCAAAGAAATTGATTGAAACTTGTGTTCCCTTTGATTTTGATAAAACGTCCGAATATATATATATATATATATATATATATATGTTTTGGAATATTTTGCTGCATCAAATTACATTTGGTTGGATCGTAGACGGTATATTTCGTTTAGGGAGGTACCTGTTAATTTTTGGAGTGTTCGTGGCTCATTATTTACGAGGGCGCCGAGAGGGGCTTAATGGAATTAAGTCGGAGTAATTAGAGAAGATTAGAACCTGATGGGACTGGTGTATTAATTGACAATGAGAAAATGGGATTAACTACGGTAGCGACGTCGGCGGTGTCGTTTTCTGCTCGTTTTGGGCAAACACACGTGGGCACCATATGCGAACGCGCGTGGTTAATTGCACACATGATGCACAAGCGTTTACGTTGTTTACATGTGCATGCTTTCGGTAGACGGCGCTCGAATCTGCATGCGATTCGTAGACGTTCGACGCTCGTACTATATTTTCGCTGATGCTTGGAAATTCGCAGCGAGTTCAACAAAACTCTTGCTATTTAATCCGTAATTAAACTTGAACGTTTCAAACAGTCCAGATATTCGTTCGGCAGCGCAAATAAATATTTAATGGACTTCAAATTGGAATTCCATTTGAAGGTTCGATAAAAGATGATAGTTGCTTTTGTAATTAATCAATATTCTGCGCACACCTGAGAATGATGCTCGTCGAATAGGCGTCGAATTCCATCGGAAATGACCGCGTATTCCATGTTTAATTATAGAGACGAAGCCGTGTACCTGAGGTGGCCAAACTCATGGGAATAGCGTATGGTAATCCTAGAGAAGTTTTAGTAAAACTATAAATAATCTCGGCAATAAAAAGACACGAACAGTGCCGAATACCTGGGTCAGCAGACGTTCTGGTTTAGTCGGCTAGATCCAAAAGCGATGGTCCTATTCAACGTAAATATCTTCGTGCTTAATTGTCTACTGCGTTCAACATCTAGTGAAACTTCACACATTATCTTCAATCAAAGTTATCGTAAATCGATCGTTAAAGTTTCTTGTTTAAAGGATAATAGTTACAATCAATGTTTCCTTCATTTCCTTTATTTGGTACTCAGATATTGAGTTTTAGCGTTGCATAAGTAACTAGTATCACTCTAATTAAATCGAACAGCTCTAATTCCAGCTTCGGCGACGATTTCCGAGAACGATCGGGGAATATTGAAAAGCGGCCGCAAAGAAGTCGTGTCGCTCGGTTCTTAACCATAAACGACTGCTTGCGATTACGTCATGGAACGTGACTCACGGATAGCTGATGGCCTAAAAACTCTATTGCGACGACTAACGATGCCAGTTAATAATTTCCTGCAAGGAGCATCGTCAAGGACGATTTCAGCGACCATCCGAATTTAAATGATATTACTTCTCGATCAAAGACGCATCAATCAAAACCGCACTGTCTAACCTGCATCATTCACTCCTTGTCGGATTCTCCATGATCCCATAACCAATACTAGGTATATAACTTCATCGTATAAATCGTGTAAGATTACTGAATTTATTAACGAAGGACCGATACTCTGTAAAAAAACCTGTTTTCATATTTTCTGTAGCTAAAAACAATTTTTCATGCATCGTATAAATTAATTAAATAATTTACGTTTACAAGATGCAATATTGTTCAAAAACTCTCACGTGTTTCGTCCGTTCTATGGAACGATGAGATTTTAATTGAAAATAGTGGGGTCTGTCTGAAATATTGTTGCGCCATTTGTGCCATTGTATCTGTCCAATGAAATGTTGAACGGACATCGTAAAAAAAGTGGTTCGAGTAGGCGATTCTCCGATTATATTTGGCGGCGTATAGTTCCGGCGCGTCTAGGCAGCTGCCAAATATTATAATTGACGAATGCAGCAGCCGTAGAAAGGATACCACGTGGGCGGAAGGAACGCAGGAATCGAACCGTTGTTTCTCTTTCGATCGTTTATTCCGGATAAAGATCGAATGTTTTCAGTGGTGGGTGGATAGAAGTAGCGTGGGCGCGTTCAACTTTGACGCAATTACGTTTCCCTTGTGCCGATCGTTTTCCTACTCCTTTTTTCGTCTGCGGTCATTCGGGCATCTGAACCCAAAGATAGACCCTTAAAAATTGTGAAAATACTGCAACTTATATTGGGTAGCTTCAGCTATGCATAGTTTTGAAACAGACATGTCAAGAGTGTCGTATTCAAAAATTACTTCACGCTCTCTTAAAATGTTTTACGAGAGCCACGGTTGCGTAAAAATCGACATTCTCGATCCGAGAAGTAAATAAAACGGCGAATATTCTTCGAAAATATTTTCACGAAGAAGATGGTCGAAACGTTCGCACGTTTAGGTGCAGACTGTTCTGCATCCGGATTTGCGTGCACCGGGGACGCACCAGACTGTATCCAAAGTAATAACGCTCAGCTACCGGTACTTTGGCGAACATGTCGGCAATTCTGTATAAAATCAGTCACCGGTCCCTTGTAAGACTGCATCGAAACAGGAACATACAAATTTCAAAAAACAAGCTGAGATATCAATGTTAAATTTTTTTCGGAAAATTGTACATTTCTAACGAGTCTTGTCTACGAATTTGTTTCAGAAATACGAAGCATCGCCCGTCGAGTGGTCGCAGAACGATCGTTTAATCAATTATGGCAGCACCACAGGCCTCCTCTCGTCTCGAGTTGTTGCAGGTAATGCATTTTTTTTTTCTTTTAATTGGGAAATCTCATATGAGATTTATTAGGTAACGCATTTTCTTTTGTACTTTCTGTACGTTTCTACGAAATGACTTTTAAGTTTGTACGTTTCGAGCGAAGCATATTTTTCGGGGCGTGTAAAGGGAAAATGGGGAAAGTCTTGGAAAATCTGCGGACAGAGGAGTCGATGCATGGCCGGCCGTTTCGATTACCTAACTGCGTTTACGGTCGCGAGAGTCCTTGCCAGTCCCGTAATCTTGAAATGCTCGAGCTGGTTAAGGCTCGGTTGTATCGCGTTCTTCTTTGGCCCACGTATCTGCGAGCACGCTGACTGGACGCATATATGGCATCTTGTTCTTGGCTCGTGTACACGTAGCTAACGACCCACGTACAGATGTACCCAAAATCGACGAGCACGGCCCATATGTTCGCGAGTGGGCATGCTTGTCTTCGGCCTCTCGCACAGGTGATTTGTCAGACGTTGCACGCGGGTTAGGAGACCCCCGAACTCGACGTGACGCTCGATAATCGCCTAACTGCGCCATTGTTTCGCCACTGTTTCGAAGAGAACGTCTTACTAGACTTTGGAACACAGCTAAGCAAGGCTTAGTCGATATTGTATCGTTCACTGTCTTCTGAACCAGTGCATCGTCGAAAGCATTTTTCTACAAACTTTGTCGATTTTATTGTATTTAAATATTCTCTTTAAAATTCGTTTAAATTTTAATACAGTCCTGTAAAATAATACGAGATGTTTGAATGCAACGCGTTTCGAGTGCAAATATTAATGGGTCGTTTAATTGAAGAATGAATTGAAGGTAAACCGAGCAATGATTTTTTGAAAAAAAAATGTTTGATTCGCAAGTACTTTATCGTCTGACGAGAGGAACCGTTCTATACGATTTCGTTTAAAAACATGAATGTTTAACTCCCCCGGTGAATGTTTCGGCAAATATCCATCAAAATTGTAGCGAAAATTCAGCACTGCGAACTGTCACTCGAAAAAAAGTTGTCGTCGACGTGTTCCCTATATCGAAGTGAAATTTTTTATACCGAAATCTCGTTAAAAATTCTCTGTGTGTTTAAACTTTACATACACCGGATCCGTCGCTCGCTTTTATACGATTCCGAAAATCCTGAAAAAATTTATAAAAACGTAAACACATCGGTATATGCGGGTATACCTCTGAATGAAAAGTATACTTATTTAGGCGACTTTATCAAACGATTCGACAGATTTCCGTGGCGAGCTCGGAATTTAAAAACACTTTCAACACGCGCGTGGCGTGTTCGATAGCATGCTCCGACCATGGAATATTATTTTTGCTACTTTGTTAATTTTTGAAATTGCTCGACACTGTTAACCTCGCGTTTCGTATAGTACGGGCATTTAAAAATAATCCTTTGCTCGAAAAATATTCGAGAGTGGTCTCGCAACACATGCACAAATTATGCTTTACATTTTTACCATATTCTATTACCTCTTTTTCTGTATACATATCCAAGTTTCGGTTGTAGCATTTTTATTCAGTTTAAAATGTATTTGACAATTCTTGTAAACAAAGATAAGGCAAAATCTGTGAAGATGAAATTGCTAATTGGTTTCAAATTACGAGAATGCCATAAAATCTCAGAACTAGTCTTTATTATAATATTCATGTATCTTCAGTATCCTATTCTGTTTGGTAAATTTTTATTTTCTCTGTATTGTATGTATTGTATTCTGTATTTCAATTATATTAAAATAAATCTCATACGAGATTTTCTATAATAAAAAAAAAAAGGAATCTCAGAACTAAAGGGCGGGCCGTTGGTTCAAGGAAAGAACAGAGCCGGACATTGCGGTACAGCCGAGAAAAGAATACGAAAAGGGATCGAAAGAGCACGGTGGACGCTTGGCTTGTCAACCGCGACCGGTTAGTAAGCCCCGGTAACTATAATAATGTGACGTCACTTCCTTCGTCTTCGGGGCGTCATTCGCCGGACGGTCCCTGCACCTTCTTCTGCACCGCAGATAGTCATCATCGCTTTGTTCTGAACCCTTTCGGTCGTCGCTCGAAAGGAAACGCGCGGTTAAACGACAAGCATAAGTAGCAACGCACGAAACGGAAGTATCAGGTCACTAAGCAACGACACATCTGTGTCTGATTCGCTAATTAATCATGTTGAACTGCTTTAAACGACCTACCCCACTTAATAGTGAGTTTTAAACATATTCTCATTCATGAAAGTAGCAGTAATCTTAATTACATGTAACTTTCTTCGTTACAACCCCAAGTTAACCACGCAAGTAGGGCTGAATGGATTCATAGAAATGTTATGGAATGAGTTTGGTGGGTGTGCAACGAGGAAAGGATTTTCTCCGTCCTTTCAATATATAAATAACGAGCAAAACGTCTGCGTATCGAGAACAGGCCGGCGTGGGTCGTTTCTTACCGTTTTTCAGCTACCCACGTTGGCCTAAATTTCATGACGCATTCCTTGTATCCTTTGATCCTTGTCTACAACCTTCTGTCACATTTTCTGCCTCGAAATCAGCCTTATTACTGGCTACACTCGTCGATGAAAATATAGAGATTACATCTGGAATGGATATTCGTTCTGACGTCACGCAATTAGCCAATAGCCGAGGATTTTCTTAACCTGGTTTCTATTTAATACGTTGATGGTAGCTTTGAATAGGTTCTATTTCGGAAGTCTGTAGAGTCTACAAAATTCCAGCTGAGGACGTAGTCGCTCCTCGGGATGGTTCTCACAGGATCGAACAAGCCGAGAGAATGCTCCATTCCATCCTCCTGGGTAAATCATTGAAGCGTGCAGAAAGATCGGCGTGGAAAGCTAATTTCCGAAGCGGACAGGTGCGATGGATCGTTGTCACGGTTTCCATTCGATGTCACGGTCCCCATCGCGTGTCCCCTCTCCTCCGTAAAAAGAGGATCGCATTTTGCGTACGGACAAGCTCGAGGATCGGCCGTCGCCGCTCCGGCCAAGAATCCGCTCGATAACGAGTCCACGTCGTAATTACGTTGCTTAACCGGGCAAGTATCCCGCGAAATTACAATTACAAATCGGAGCACCAGCCTCCGGCGTACGTGTGGCTTCTCATCAATTATTTATACGAGATCACCGTTACCGTAGGACCTTCTTGCTCCAAACCCACATTTCAGATTTATCCGCGTTTCACCCGAGGATAAAACAGATTTCGCGCCTCGACGCCATTTTCTTCCTCTCCGCCTTTGTCCGTGTAACGTAAATATAAGTAAGACACTGTGGGATCAGGTGAATCATCGCCGGTGGGATGATCTGGAGAACGTCTTCGATTTTTGTATTATATCTTGTACCATGTTGAAATAAATCTCATAAGAGATTTTCTAATAAAAAAAAAACGTCTTCGAATTAGGCGTGACGCGTCCGATCGACTGTTGACGGCGAGAAACGTGTTTGGCTGGCTTCCGATCCAGATCGACGCCATTGGTGGTCTGTATATGGGTCATTGCGACACTAAATAAAGAGTTAATAAGTCACGGGTAATTGGGGACCTATGGGTGTAGCTAATCCAGCCGCCATTTTCAAGTCGACAGCATGACATTGAAGTGTCACGATAGCTGGTGCTAAATCTTCGCGGAAGACTCTATCGTGGTTCCGGCGAGCAGGATTGTATGTAAATATAAATTTGTTCTTTCGTTCACCTGTTGAAAGTGGAGAATATATAGGTATAGCGATTTTACAATTCAAATTGGTTCTACGGAGTGTAAAGGATATGTATGCACGCTGTTTCTGTAAACACTGTTCATAATTCTTCAGCATTTTAGTACTCGTTCACTCCGATGTGACTGATGCGTTGTGCTTTTGCACCTGTTTCCACTTCAATTCTCCTAACGATACTATCCATCAAAAAATACAAAAATGCTTAACAGTATTTAAACGCGTCAGATGAACGTATTGACTTTCGCGTGGAAAGAAAAGCGAGGTTACCCTGAGATTACCCTTAGGTTACCTTAGGTTACCTGAAAAACGAAATTTTAAAGAGGAAGAATCGAGAGAAAAAACACTTGTAAATAATTCCCTTCTGAATTATTTGAATTTTCTATTGATAAACACGTTAATTTAGATGTTATAATATAGTTCGAACATTAAACTGTTGAAATTAAGCTGTCAACGCACTGCACGCGTTACAGCTACCAACACGAGCAGACTGCAGTCAGTTTTTTTGTTGTTTCACACCTTCCAGTATGGCAAGGTCAGGCGTGGGCATCGAGAAGTAAGCGTACCGTGGTTATGGTCAAGCAATTTTGCGCGTTAACGTCGCCGTTCCACGCGAGAATGGGATTCTGACTTCCTAGAAACGAAACACCTGCTCGTGATCGTGACAGGAGCGAAAAACCAACGCGCCAGGCACTTTGTAATGGATCACGTAACTGCCCTTTCAATCCCATCGGTGTGAAATTACGATCGCTTAATAGGATTCAAACTCATCTACCACTTCATCTCCCGAAAGTTCCCCCAAATACTATTTCTGGGGAACGGTACCGTAAAGCTACTTCAAAGGATTTCGCACTAATCATATGGAAAATCTTTTCCGGTTAAATCAGTTAGATTTTTTATAGGTTGTAGCTTATGATCTACTGAACAAAAGATGTAATGGGCATAAAATTCAATATGGACAGTTATCGAGTTATAATGAATCAGATATGACGAATTCGAGTTGCCGAATACTCAAATCTCGGGAAGTATATATATACTTATATATATATAATATATATAATAATATATAATATATATAATAATATTTATTTTATATTTATATATAATATATAATAATATATATATATATATATATATATATATATATATATATATAACTTTATTTGATCCCCTTGGGGTTACATATCCATTACAGTTACTCCCCTTCTTATTCACTGCTTTCCTTATCAACTAAACTTAACCATTTTTTTTTAACTTCCCGATTTATAGGGAAGTTATTGTAATTTTTAAAGACATGAGGAACTGACCGCAGCCAGCGAAAAACTCATCTCCAGGATTATAGTCCCTTCACCTCCTATTATTCCAGCGATACCTATACGGGAGCCTACTTTTCGCATTTCTTCCCGTATCCGGTTGACGCATCAACGCTGGATGAAAAAAACTGACGCTAAGTCCATATTCTTTTCCAATACAACTAAACTTAACCTAACTTAACTTAACTTAAAATTTCTGTGTTTTTTTTCTCTATCTCGGGAAGTATATTTACTATAGATTTTCCATATGATTAATGCGGGGTCCTTTCTAAGAAGTTCAATCGAATTTAAATTCAGCTTGGTGCACATTTACCTCTCGACAACTGTTCAAAAAATATTTACACCTGTAAGGTACAATTTCACAAGCATCAACCACAAGTGCGAAATTTCAAGTATCTCATAAACAAAATATTTCACTTTGACTGGCGAAGCAGCAGTCTGATATATTCTATCATTCGCAGCACTTTTCCACGGAATATTTATTTATTTATTTATTAATGGTTTATTTTTTTTAATGTGGTCGCATTAACATGTAGGTCATTAGCGACCATATGGTTTATAAACAAATATATATTACATGTTACTGAAAGGGTTACGGTTAATATTAACTTTTCCACGGAATAGTTCGTGTAATAAACTCGTAAAAATCGATGCTCCGCCGCTGTCGCAACAAGACCATAATTTCGACGAGTTTATAAGGCTTGGTAGCCGGTTCGACGTGTTTACAAAGCGAATCGGCAGTCGTCCAGGTTCGGAGAACATAGAAAATCCAGGTGTCGCAACGTGGTCGGAGACGTGCAGTTGCACAATGCGTCACCGTAAATAAGGGGATCGATGATCGAAGGAACGTCCCTAACGGAGGTGTTCTGCTGATACGCTTTCAGCTTGGCGTTCACCATCGCATCGCATCGTGTGCGAGCCAGTAATGGCGCGTGTAGCGACGCAAAGTAATTTTGCCGACTATGCTTATCGCGCACGCGAGCAAAGTGGTTCGCTCTTAGAAAGTTTCGCGACTCTTCATTGAAACCGAAACCCAGGCCGACGCGGCCGCGCGAGGCGCAATCTCTATGTAACCGTGGGGTCGTGAGCTTTAATACGTCATCGAGTAAATAGAACACGAGATTGATATTTCCATTCACGGCTCTGCTGCTTCGCTCGCGTATCTTCTGTTGATGTATTTTCACATACGCGGACATGTCTGTGCACATTTTTCGAGAAATTGCAGTCGACCAATTTTATTCTCGACGGAGAATATTTCGTTTCATTTTGGTGATGTTCTGCGCACTGAATTGTATCGTTTCCAATTTTTGTGTACTCGAAGATCGTTTAACACGTTCGCTGCTCAGAGTCGCCAGATTAAGACCCACCCTTTCTATCCTTTCACCACGCCACGGAAGAACTTGGACTGATTGCTGTTTTATATAATTAAAACGAGAAAGACTGAAACTTAGTATATACATATATTGCCCAAAAGCAGTAAAAATGACTGCATTGTGAAAGAATAACTAATGTGTAAAGGAATTTGTTTTAAATTAATTTTTAATATTTTTTATATTATTTACAGTTATATAACACGTTATTAGTAAATATTAAGAGTAAAAAAAATTTGTTAGAACAACATGTTAGACCAAGTATCACAGCATAAAGATTTGAATAACAAGTACTACTTTAGCTTATTGAGCAACTGCAACTTATCAAGTATACGCCCAAATCGACAATTTATCATGTACTTACTTGTATGTTATCATGTGACGGTAATTGAAAAAAAAATGAAAACTGTTACTTCAATACAAATTTACTCAATTTAATAATAAGAGTCATTTGATTATTTAAAATTTCCCAAGCATTCAAAATGACTGCTTTTGGGCAATATATGTATAACACACATATATATATATATATATATATATATATATATATATATATATATATCGGAAATGAAGGAGGGGGGAGGTAACTACAATTTTTAATAAACGCATTTATATGTTGTACAAAAAGTCACAAAATTCTAAGAAATTGTGTCACTATATACATAATTGTTTTTCTAATTGAAATTAAAAAGCAGTCAAAATGACTTCCTTGGGCAATCTAGTGTTAAGATCTGCTTGTGGTTCGCAGAGGGTACGGAACGGAATTTCCGTGAAACGAGTCGATCACGCTGAAGCGTTCCTTGGAATCAGCGTGCTAGTAACTAGATTGCGGCTGAGTAATTAAACAATGTCGCGAAAGGACCGGGTCCGTGGAAACCACGCGATTTTTAACGTGACGTTCGAATGGATTTTAGTTGTAACAATTTCCACGGTTATTCAGGCACCGCTTTCGGCTTTCGGTTGCGGTTGAGGGCTTCCCCGCGCGCGTGAAATCTAAATGTTCTTCGAGAGATTGAAGTCCCTGATCAAGGCGCCTAGCCTGCTCTTCTTCCTGGAAACGGTGTTAGTTCCGGACTATTTATCCGTAGACAGTCGGCCACGAAACTAAACGCCCTGGCTTATGTACTAATGCACAGTGTTCATCAAGAGGAACAACCCAATCTCAAAATTCCCCAAAACCCGCAGCAATTTAATTAACGAAATCGAAACTTACACTGAATCTTGATTAATGTAAAATTTAATGTCAACTGTGATGTCATGTATGATCTAAATAGCAATTGACATGTTAATAATTATTTAAGTAACAAATAAATCTTTAAAAAATACCACGTTTTTAAAAACGGAATTACAAAATTTTTAAAATAATTTTGCCTAGTCCCGTACACATAGTCCTGAAAATTTGTGATTGTGAATTTTTAATAACTCTAAAAATACTTGTAAGATTTACAAAACTTTGGGCGCAAGATAATAGTAAGGAGTGTATCGTATCATTTGCAGTGCAATAAAATGTTTAGTGATTTAGGGAAACTATTCATGTATCAATTCACGGGACAGACAAAAAAACATGATGAAAAACAGAAAGTGGAACTAACAAAAGTTCCCCAATCTTATTTATACAACACTGTACAGTTTTAACCAAATATCAATTTGAATGCTGTAACTAAGGTAATAGTAGCACGACACAATTGCATTATGGGAACAGTTTAATGAACTTTTATCGAGGTTCATGCAGAGCTTGGTTTCTGTGTCGTGCGTGCAGCGCTAGTGATCATGAATCGCGGTACACACGTCGCAACGTTAACGGAACATTAATTAATCTCGATTCGGAATCACTCGATCGATTTGAGGAAGTGTTGGCTTGAAATTTATTGCCCGATGAAAGCCAATCGGCGAAGTCGGGAGAGAAGTTAACACAATTTCGTGCATTCACTGGATTTCGGTTTCGCGAAAACGTTAATTAATATACATACGTATAACACGAGTTGCTGCGAGTAAACAAGTGATACGGCTCGCTCGATTCTAATGTATGAACTTGGATTTGCTAATTGCTATTAAATGTTTCGATACAATATCGTTATGAACGTCGTGAATTTCGTTTCTGTATACATGTTCTAAAGAATATTTTCAAGCGAGAATCATTAACTATGACCTTCTGAACATTTAAACTAGACTGTGGTTTTCAACTACTTTTAATTTAGCTTCTCCGTATCTGTTAGATGGCTTGAATGCAGTAAAAACATTCTTCTTTAAATTGCACAGAAATTCTTCGCATCACGACGGTCAAAGGAAATATTAGCTTGGAAATTAAACTCTTGCATTTATGGTTCTACTTCATAAATTTCAAAAGTGCTGACTTTTTCACAGAGAGTTCCAAACGTGGTAAGAAGGACGAGAAAATTTTCAAACGTGATTTTACAGTGCTATGTGATTCGTCCATGCTGATCTGGAGCATCAGAATAAAGGAAATGAAACAGTCATATTTGGTAGCGATACATTGAAATCGTCGGATTCGAGTGTTCTGATAATTTTGAAGAAAGCTTAGTTCCTCTGAGTTTGAAAACGGAGGAATAAGAAAATGTGCTACGCTCTGCTTTCATGAGAAGAGGCACAGTGAATGAAATGGAAGGATCTGGTTTACGGACGAGCATTTAGGCTGATTCTCGATGAGACGTAAGAAGATGCGACCGCTTTTGGGTTTCGCGGTCTATATCATGTTCCCATTCGATATCGGAGGAGTACCTTTTTACTCTGGACTGCAATTCGTGGGATGAACAGGAAATTCGAGGCATTCGTCCCTGGCACGTAGAAATTCCAACTTTGTTAGTTGAGTGCAGAGTTCAAGGTTCCTCGAGAGCATCGCCGGTCGTGCGAGATGATTGGTTTTCGGTCTGTCGACCATCGTAACGACTCCGCGGTGCCTTGCCTCCTCGTGAGCTACCACGTGTGCACACACATCCACACACACGAGCGCGCGCGCGCTCGCATTTCTGCATTTTCGCGGACAGGAACAATGGGAACACACCACTTGCCAATATCAAAGTTATTTTCTGAATCGCTCGGTCAACAAGTTGAATAATCGATACGGGAACCGGGAATACATTTCAATAAATTTTTAAATGCTTCTGATTCGTTTCAGGGCATTTTCCAATTTTCAGATCAGCGTCGCGCAGTGGGACCTTTTGCCCAAATCGTGGACAAAATCAAAGAACTTTCGATAGAAATGAGATAGAGGGCTGAAATGTTTTTTACATACAGCTGAAACAATGTAGAATATGTGGAAAATAGGGAGATTATGGTAGGAATGGTTTTTAACCTTGAGAAAATTCGTCAAACTTGCACAATTTTTAAAAAAAGTCGTTTCTACGTTACAACAAGCAGAAAATTTTTTTTTACATACCATGTATCGTTTCCCGTTGTTTTTTCACGCTGATTTCAAATCTGGTCTCAAAATTTTTCTACGACCTCTGGATTTTTCAAAATATCGAATTAAACAGTTGAACTTTTATTTTTTCAAGGTTAAAAACATTCGTTCCATAATTTCTCTATTTTTCCCATATTCTACAATGTTTCAGCTTTAATTTCAAAAAAATTACATCGCTCTATCTCATTTCTATCGATAGTTCTTTGATTTTGTCCACGACTTGGGCAAAAGGTCCCACTGTGCGTCGTCCATCGATTCATAAAATTCTACGTGGACACTTGTCTTCTACAAAATTGTAAATATCGTTGATATTTTTAACAGCAGTTTCCAAAAACCCTTTGAATATCCGGTTTCAGAAGAGTCTCGGAATCCGTCGAGCGTGAGACGCCATCGCGAGGAAAATTTTTTTCGCGAGCATCGTTTCACGGTTGCAATTAATGTAGTCCAAATGAAATTCGCAGTATTTCAACAAAGGACGGGAACTATGCGGACGTTTTATGTAAATCCCATCTCGGGAACCTTGAACTTTAAATTTCAATGCAGCGCGAAGAGGGAAATTCTAAATAATCCGGCTTGCATCAACGGGACACGCGAGTGTGCCTTGAAATTTCTCGTGCATTCGGCCACGTGTTTTTCAACGAAATATGCATCAACTTTCAGCAATTTAAACAATTACGTACGTACACGTTGCGCTATTTCCGAGTGGTGAATGAAATGTACGGCAGTAATAAAAGTCGCAATGTTTCAAACTTGATTTAATCTTGCGAATCTGAATGAAGTTGACTGAATGAATTTTTTTTTGTTGCTGCAAATGGTGAAAGACCTAATTATAACCTAAATAGTAATTCCTTAGAAGAAGAAAATTTCAATTTCTCCAGGTAATAGGTTCGTTCGAATATTTCAATCTTTTCGCGAGCTATATAATGATTTTAATATGCAATTTTCCGATAATGACAGCACTTTCCCGAATTCCAATACATTTTCAACGGGTCACGTTTTCATAGAAATTACCGTCACTTCCGGAGAACCTTGACCCACTAGCCTTGAACTCCAGTGTCCCCAAACGCGCATCAGAACTCATTTATTTTATTAAAACATTTCCTGATGCGATGGACATGGAATACTAATCAATTTACTACACTTCGGTGAATTTATGTTTGTAAATTGGAGCGCGTCGAATGGTGAATATTTTCCGGAGCGGACGATTCAATCGGAATGTCAACAAAAAGGATAAAATCCACAGTTGTGACTGAAATAACAAAATGGGAAATACAACTTCACATTTCAGGCGAATGTAGCAATTTCCATTTTCATTAAAAGCCCATTTCATTACTTTCTTTGAAAAGATAATATTGCATCAAACTCAAAAGTTACAGCTGCTACGATTTCTAACCCACTAGTGAATTGCACAGCTTTATAGTCTGAATAGTCACGACTAACGGTAACTACGACTGTCAACAATGTAAGGGTAGGACAGTTGCACATGCGCGTCGATAGGATATAAGCAAACCGGGGTCGGTAACAACGCAGTTATGATGGTAACCCTCGCACTGTCGTTGTTCTATCTTTCTTGAGTGAGTTTGTCATTCGCCCTTAATCCCTCACTGTCGAAGAATTCTCGCTCTGGGATTACAATAAATTCTACACAACAGCTGCAATTCTTCTTTCACACTAATCTCTCTCATATTTTACACATTTGCTCGCTGTATGTCTACGTCAGTCGCAATTCCCACTCGTGAATCTTTCCTCGCGTTGGCTTCGTCCTCAGAGTTGCGAAATCTTATCTGCATAATCTAGCATTAGCAAATGTCGTTCTTAATGTTTCTCTTCTAAATTACACTTCACTAGTTCGTTTATTTGTAGGTGTATTAGCAAGTTTAATATTTCTATCGCATTTCAGTCGTGAGATTCACCAAGTTTTTCGTGAAAGAGATCATTTTCTTCTTTTGCAAAGTATATTCTTTTCAGTGAGACAGGTTAAAATATCAAAAGAAAAATGTTCGCTGTTGAAATTTAATATAGAATCGCATCCACGCGTAGCTGTTCATTTTCCATGAACAATTACCATTTTTATTACGGCCACCAATAAATACAATAAATTCGTAATAAACGAGTTTCTGGTCAACAGTGGGAACATATCATTTGTTAAAATCTTGATAAAAAATTCTCTTTGAACCCTTCAACGTTCGAAAATGTTTGTACTAACAATTTTCAAGGGCAAAGCACTTTGACGACACTCGACACGCGAGCTGACCAACACCGAAATTTCTGCGAGAAACATTCGCACGAACTTGACATTCGCGGACGCGAATGTTCAACGGTTGTATGTAACGTTGCGTATTGCATTTCGCGATTGCAGCGATAAATTCATCAGCTCGCGAATGTAAACGTGCAATTCGAGAAGTGTTGATGGCGCAGCGAGGGCGCGAAAATTGTAACCGTGTATTATTATTACGCCGGTGAACAATGGACTGTGATATGAAAGGATAGTGTCCTGAATCTTTTATTTTGTCGCCGAAGAAAAGAACCCGAAAAGCAAGACATGGGGAAGATAAGGTACTGTTCTCTTCTTGCGGCGAAGAAAGGGACGGACATTACGGGAAGGCACGACTGGTATTATTTATCGGCGCAATAGTGCGGCAGGTTTAACGATGAAACGTAAAGAACGGAAAAAAGCCGACAAAAATGCGGCGCGCATTCAGACGAAAGAATTGGAGGCCCGGGGAGTTCACATGGACATGCAGACGTCTTGGGCGGCTCAAGAATTGACGACCAAGCACTCTAACCTCGACGACATGGTACCTTTTTTCTAACATTATTTTCTTCCAAATTATTGCACATTTATTTCATCAATTATCTGCCAGCTACACAAACATTCACACAAATTATGAGGGGTTTAAATTATATATGTACGCAAGCGAAAACTATATCCACCGATTGAACGCTGCAAAAATTTGCCAGAAGATCGGCTCTATTATTCAACAACCATTGATCGCCGCTACCTTTGAAAGACCTGTAGTCAAATACTCATCGCATGTTATCAACGATGTTCAACGTTAACAAGTTCAATACTTTGACCTTCTAACGTGGAAAGTACAACCAGTGGGGAAGCATTGTCTGTTTGCACGTGTCCGTTCTCCCATTACATGAAAGTTGAATCGTTATAATGAAGATAATTCAGTGGAGAATGGTTAAACGAGACGATCTCGATCGAGACAGTTCATCCCGACAATGTCTCGGTGTTTCTATCGGCATCGATAAAGGTAAAACAGTGTCGACGCAAGTTTGAGGTTCGTCGGATACGGGCTGCAGCATTAAAATTCCGTGCACGCGCAGAAACTCTCTCTGTTTGATGTGGGAAGAGCGATACCAGCTGATCGTTCGTGGCTCGCACTTGATCCGGGGATAGAAGACGCCACAGCATTGCGGTACTGACACACATGACCATGTATAGATGAAGTCGCATTCTCCCCGTGTTCCTTTTGCTCTTCCAGTATGCTGTTCGAGTGTCGTTCACGTGTCACTCGCACGGCTCTCATCGCGGTAAACCTCTCCTTTACCGTTCTACGATATTCGTGACACCGGTATTCGGCGGTTTTCGGACCAGGATTCTCGTCTCGCCTTCTTTTTTTTCCAACGCCAACAGACCATTCGTATTCCCCTGATGTCCTTTATTTAACGCCTGTGTTGCCGAAACGAGGTGTCGACCCAAAGGTGTTCGCATTTCTCTTTTTCTTTCACGTTGATTGCGGCTGTTTCTGGTTGAACCGTGTTAACGATAGTTCCGTCTATCATTCGATAAGAGAAAACGACACTATTTTTCGCTACCAGTATGGCAGCTTTGAAACGAGCATTCGAGTCTCGCCACTTCCTTCGGTTCATGAGCACTGTTTTCTCGATTTTCATCGAACATTATTCCCGATAAGAGTCGAATTGGAGAGCGTCGTGCGGTTTCTTGCGCAACATTCGGCGTTGACCTCCTTTCCTTCGCAGCTTCTTATTTCTTGAACGTATCAATTTTTTCCTCTCTTCTCCTACCTCGTGCACTGACTCTCTTCATCTTCTCCCCTCTCTCTCTCTTTCTTCGTGGTAACCCAGGGTCTTATTTAAGAGCAAGTTGAACGTACTCATCTTACGCGTCGAGTCTCGGTCACACCCACGCACAAGCCGTTCCACCGATCCGCTATTTTCGGGCATAAAAATTTTCTGACATCTGTTTTCGTTCCCCCCCAGCTTGCTACGCCTTTGTTTTACCGCAATTTTATTGTCCTGCTCGGTAACCTTGGCGAACAGGTCTAAACACGGCACTTCAACTTCGGCGAACAAAATTGCAGCGCCTTTTATAGACTGTGCGGTTAAATAATACAGATGAAAAGACGTGAATTATTTTATGCTGAGATTTAAGTTCGCAACAATCCAGCGTTATGTTGTTCTTCAATCCCAGACTCTCTGTATCATCTTCTCGAAGCAACTTCTCTAGAAAAAACGTGTTAATCGAACTTTAGTGATTCTAGAGCTTATTGCTATCAACAGGCTGATACAATGTTTCGGAAACTTTTTTCTTGCGATAAAAGTTTCTGGTAAAAATAGAAAAAAAGTTGCTAGACAATGGGATATTTACCAAGTTAATGTTTAATGTCAA
This sequence comes from Lasioglossum morio, assembly GCA_916610235.2. Taxonomy (NCBI): domain Eukaryota; kingdom Metazoa; phylum Arthropoda; class Insecta; order Hymenoptera; family Halictidae; genus Lasioglossum; species Lasioglossum morio. Next base: position 5,172,945 of record OU744330.1, on the reverse strand, counting down.
TATTTGTGGCGCGGGCTGATTGTGACGATTTTTTGACGCGCCTTGTTCGGTCAGAATATTTAAACGACTGTTTCTATAGTTTGCTTAGTTGCTGCTTGACCCTGGCATATTTTACGGCTTGCACGGTTGTGGTAAAGCACATGGCAAACATTGTTTAATAATTGATGAGAGGCGTTGCAAATCGAAGGGAAAGTCAATTTGAGTAAGACTCGTGTATGTGCCCCTTCCTTATTATAATTTTCGAAATTATTAGTTGGAGGATAGGTGAAATTATTTCACTGTTTCGTATGTGCATGGTTTATTCGGCCAGTCTGCAGGCCAGGAATAATTCGAACTTCTTTCCGTGAACTAGCTAGGAAGAGGTTGCGTGCTTCTAATTTCGATCGATTGTTAACGTTACGTAGGCAGACGGCCAACGATTTGTAAACGGTTCACAATTACGGAACGCGAAACAGATATCAGGGACTAACGGAGTCACGGAATCGTCGGTCGAGTCACACACGATTAATACAAATCTTCAAAGTCCTCTACATGCGAAATAAAATGTTGGAAAATCCTTCGACGTGCGTCGTCTTCAATTTTCGAAGCATCATTGAATTTTCAACATTTTCGGGACACCTCTATAACTGAACGAAACAGGGTAACGTTTACCAAATCAAATCGAATGCAATCTGAATGTTTCCCTTTGCACTCGGAGCTATTTTAACTGGAAAATTAAACGTTTCTTCTGACCTACAATATTTCTATTCTCTATGATTTGTTTAAATTTGATAAATATGAAATTGATATAATACAGTGACGCACCCAGGATGTAATCTTGGGGGGGACGAGTTGAACAAAATGACCTTTTTTCTTTTTTAGCAAAAATATCTGTCAACGGTAGCCACAAATATTGACTTATATATTTAGGGAAAAGTTGTTCAAAATGTTTAGTTTTACATATAACATATCCAAATATCATCGAAATCGGAGAGGAAGCAGCTATTCTACAGTTTAGCTAAATTTTCCAGTGTCTTGTTTCTTTTCTCTCGGGGGGGACTTGGCCCCCTGGCTCCCCCCCCCTGGGTGCGCCACTGATATAATACCTCATACAATACTTAAATGTGTAGTAATTGGTTAGATACCAACATATCTGATAGTGTAAACAATTATTTAAATGATAGTACAGCAATTTTTAGTGGCGCCTCTGAGGCGCTAAGGGTTAATAAATTACACCGAGACACCTCGTTCGCAACAATCTATAGAAGAAGCTTCGTCGCGAAAGAACTCGCCTCTCTCGTAGAACACTCGCACGATTGTTTATCCCACGAGATTATAACAAACCCGTGTGCGATCAGTCAGCGGAATGCGAGGCAACTGAAGCGTGTAACGCGCGGATAATTGTGACGGTGAAAATGTTTTACGACCCCGTTACAACCTCGTACGGTAACGCGTCCAATCAACGTCTCGTTATCATTACGAATTACGCACCCACGACTGGTCTTGTCTCGAATCCGTACGCATACAGGACACGTGTACAAAGCAAAGCGACCGGCGGGTACGTGCTCATTAGGAATAAATCAATTAGCAAGTTGCCTGATTGCCGATTCACCGATTCGACCGGTACCCAATTAGCAGTTTCCTCTTGATTATCAAACAATGCCTGATCTTTCGGCGAAGACGGTTGCTTTTCGGGTTACCGTTACAGAAACGTCTGCAATCGAAGAAGCGAAACGAAACGAACATCGCCGGTACCAGACAGCGCAAACTTAATCAAATTAACGGCGAGACGCGAACGCATTATGGATATTAAGTGCGCATCGATCGCAGTGTTTTGTAAACAGCCCCGGAGCTCTCGATAAAGTGTGAGGGATCGATAACAAGGTTCCCGAGACTGGAACAAGGGGAATTTCGATGTTTCGACACTCGGTAGCAGAAAAAGCCCGGTTGAAGCATCGCGCGTAATCGCATCGGCGGCGTGGCGCGGCGCGGCGCGCAGCGTGTCAAATTAAGGGAGAGGAGAACGATCCACTTTAGTCGGTGCGGGGAGGTTGTAACGAGTTTACTAACCCCTTCGCATGTAGGTTAAAAGGAATCGATGAGATTGCACAGCGGCCGGCGTTCGCCTAGGGCCGCATATGTATCGGTTGCAGTGCCGGGGGTGCAGGCTATAGTGCACCGCGCCGAGGTGCAGCTATAGTTCGCATCAGCCGCGGTTAACCAGGAGTCGCAGCCTGGCCGGCGTTAACTCTGGTTGTGAATCACGACTTCGTTTAATTATTTCGACGAGCAGCCGCCCAACCGATCGATCCGATCGTGTACGAAGGCTCTGTGCAATTAGTTGATCCGCGGTCGTCGATAATCAACCGTTCTTCGGGTTCGCCCGAAGGTTTGTTCTTCTGAACGGTTTACGCGTTAATCGAGTACAGTTTTCGAAAAAAAAGAGGAATAGGAAACCGTGATAATTGGCTCTGTGCGACCGAGGGTTTCCGTTTATTCGCACCTCTGTTTCATTGTAGACGATCTTCGAATGTTTTCGTGCATTTAGGTTAACGCTAATCGGTATCCGATTTCTTATCTCTTATTTCTGTGGTACCTCGCGTTCTCGCGAGTGAATTAGTTTAAAGTTCATCAAGAAATATCGGATTCGTTCTTTTCGAACAGTTAACCGTTAATCGAAGTAGACGCCAGGAATTTTGGAGAAAAAAAAAAGTGGACAGGTATAGAGGAGACTACGGTAATTGGCTCAGTGTGCAGAGAACTTAATTGCATCGGCCAGAGTTCGACGAGAGTCGAGCGAGACACATTGTTGCAACTTTGAAGCGATCGTCCTTGGAGTTCCTCGAGTGGTGCTCCGGCCAAGGGACACTCTTTTCCAAGAATCGAGACTATACTTGGTGGAAAATCAATGGTGGATTGTTGAACAGTTCAAAGGGTACACGCGAACAGATTCTGATGAAAACAGAGAACTTTGGTAACGGTGAAGAGATTTGAGGAATTCGATGTTTGAATTATGATAGAGTCTGATCAAAGGTTGAGACAAGAGATAAAGAAATACTTGTATGAAGTGTAGATTCTATTTCAACAATGATTCTTCACACTTCGTGAGTGAATCATTCGGTTGTCCTCCACTTGGTGATTCCCCGAGTTCGTCAAATTAACGATTAACTAAAAGCGACGACTCGGAGAAGGACAGAGTGCATCGAAAGCTAAACTTAGCGAACAATTAGAGGTTCGAAGAGATTCCAGGGGAGGAGTTCACCGTGTTAAGTATGATAAAATCTAAGGTGAATGTACGGCTGTCGCAGGCCCGGTTCCAGCAGAAACAGCTTCAGGAGAAGGAGCAGAAGTTGTTGCAGCTTTATGACCAGCAACAGCAACGGGCTTATCAAGTGGTGCAACGTGGCAGCGCGGGCTCGAACGGCTCGAGTTATGGCTCCTCCGTCAGCCAGCACACCATCACAAAGACCTCGACCAACAGCCACACAACCTCGACCTCGCAAGGTGGAAAGGTGAGTGGTTCTTCACGTGGAAACGCGACGCGACTCGGAGCACGGCGTTGTCGTAATGCGGTTTCACGCCACGCTTTCTTGAATGGTGTAATGGGCGGCGTTTCGATGTTGGGAATCACGGCAGATTGCATTCGCACTCCTCGTTCCTCTTGCTTGCACGAACACACCAACCGGCACACACGGTGCCCGCTCGCTCGCTCGGCCGTTCGTTCGTTCGTTGGCTTCGCTGCTGCTCTCCACGCGAACGTGTTCCGCTTCGTTCATCAGCGTACTGACCACTTTATGGTAATTGAAAACGTTTAGAACCCGCGGGAGTATCGGGAGGTTTCCCTGAATTACCAGGGAAACGCTTCGAACATCTTTTATGGCGTCGATTTCGGGCGACGACAATGATTTAGTGGAAACAACGCAACGCTGCTCTCCGACCGTTCGTTCGATCGTGTTTGTAGATAGAGGAGTCGTCCAGTGCTCAAATGTTTTAGTCCATGTTCGAGTACATCTAGTTTAATTGTTGACTTGTGGAAAGACTTGGTTTTAACCTCTTGCATGGCATGAATATTCTAAGGAGATAATATATATATATATATTTATTGGTTCCCCTTGGGGTTACAATCCTTTTTCATTTTTCCTCCTTTTCCATTCCCTTCGCTTTTACATTCTATTCTTATCTCTAACTTATGATCTAACTTGCAACTACCTTAACCTACTATAGATAGAGAGAGGTGTTTTTCACGTGTTGTTAGCAAAAGGTGGTTCGGAACCCACCATAAACAGTAGGTCCCGCTGAAAAGGCGATGGTGAGAGTGGAAAGAGGGGGATTGATAAATAAATTTGAAACCCTGAGGGGACCAAATACAATGTTACTTACTGTACTATAGATAGAGAGAGAGAGAGAAACATTATTTACAAAAGTTTGTAAGGAGATAATAAATAAAGGAAAAATTAATAATGACGTTTAGGTGAGGCAGATGTTCGACGAGAGGCGGCAGACAACGGTGAAAGGCATCGACAGGAGCTACCCTCTGGAACCACTGGGGAACAAACCGCGGAAGCAGACGAACGGAAACGTTCAGAAGAACGGAAATTCGCCGGTGAACCGGCACTCGGTCACTGTGAAACGAGTGGCCCGGGCAGACGTGAACAGCAACCTAAACGCCGGCAAACCGATCGTTTCTTACCACGAGGAAATCACTCGAGAATCGTTCGGCCCGTCGTCCGGTCGTCGGCAGTCAGACGATGACGAGTTCGGGAACGAGAACCACGTCTCGCAGTATGCAAATGGAAATCATCGAGACGAGGTAATTAATTAACGGTTGCGATCTCCCCTCGAGACAACGGGGAACCGAGCAACGTTGAACGCGAACGAGCGAGCCAGCTCAGCCGCAAGATCTCGAACTTCTTAATTGGGGTAGCTCGAGTAACAGCATCGTTACCGGCGAGATTTGTTTCTGGTTAAGAAATCAACTGCCGCATGTAAATCTAAGCCTGTGCGCTTGATTCGCCTCGGTTATGTTCGCGTGCTCCTTTTAACTCGACCCCCGAGCGGCAATTATTTCGATTTAATATCAATTCGAAAGTTTATCCGTTCGAGTTCCCTTCGAGCGGTAACGCTGCGAGGAATTGAATTTTTGAGAAGGAATCGTCGTTGAAATATTTGTTGCCGAGTAATTGAAACGAGTTGTGTTAGAACGTGCGAATTGTTTTCGAGCAGATACAAATCGAAGAAGTGCTGGACGAAGACGCAATCGAGAGGAACCGCATGATGGCGAAACTCCACTTGATGCAGTACGACGAGACGCTGAAGCATCGCATTAAAAACGACCTCGAGAGCGAGGAATTCCCGGTGGACTTCATGGTGGATGTTCCTGACAAGCTTCCGAAACAAAGTATCTCCAAGAAGCTGTCGCAGGCGGAGGCGAGATTGGAGCGTTTCAGGAACGCTAACGCGAAGCGTATTAGCAACGCCACGAAAAACACGAGTTCGTCACAGGTCCCGAAGAAACGCGCCGACCCGGGTTTCCCTGGGAAAGCTACTTCCAGGTATGTGGGATTCAAATGATATTCAAAAATCAATTAGTAAGAATGTAGAACAGACCTTTATACGGCTAGCTGGTGAGCAGCGAGTTTCTGAGAGTTGAAATGGCGAGAGTCAATCTCCGGTTTTTGTTAAATGGATTTTACAATGCTTCTGAATCTACCTCTGACACCATTTTCCAACTTCATACATTATTTAAACTTCTAAGCAACTTGATCGCTATCCAACACGATTATGTAGATACCTCGATTCTCTAGCTTTCTCGACTTTCTTCATTCTCATTTTCAGAGACTCGATTAATTATCCTGTCCGACCATCTCGAGGTAATTCGTAAAAACGATTTGACAAAACTATAAGCGCATCGATACGCGTGTGCAAAACGTCAAGCTGAGTAACGAGTGCATTCACAACTTCGAGGACTAAAAAAAAATCACAATAATTATTCGTTTGTGATGTGGTTTAAAACACTAACCTGTGTACCCGATCATAATAATGTTCATCGAAAACTTGTTCCGATTGTTTCGCTTGTTCCGCACGCGATATCGAAGATCTTTTAGCGTAGATGAATGCAGAGAAAAATGTAGAGAACGTTAGGGGAAGTGGTTAAGTTCGGCGAAGCTCGTTACTCAGCCGGACACGAAAACGGGACGCGTTTTAAAAACGCAAGTAGGTTATCTGTCCCGATTATTGCATCGAGCCTTGGCGAACGCAAATTCTCTGGCCGCTAATTGGCAATCAGTGCTAACAATCCGTCGCTGCTTTCACCCCTAGCCCCTCGATTAATTCCTCGTCGCATAATTGCAATCGCTGACTAGACCCGACTCGTTTAAACCCACGCAACCGTAGATCGCCTAACAATACACACGCTCCCTGGAACCGATCTCTGCCTTTGAGAAAGCAAACTAAACGACGCGTTTCCGGGCAAAGTGAGCGGCGCGGCGCACCGTTTCCGGTTCGGAAACGAGAAGGAAGATGCCCACTCTAATTCCCGCCCTAATCGCTATCGGAGGAAGGATAATCGGCCGAAGGACATTAAACAATCCATCAACGTTAACAACTGCTCTCTTGGTCAAACCGTCAGCCTCATCGATTTGCGGCCTATCGGAGGTATTAATCATTAATCGTCATTACCTGCGGCAGTAAACACCAAACTATTTATCCGAGTCCGGTGACAAGTGGCTTTTTCTCTCTCCGCTCCTTTTTGCGTAATCGTTTAACCAAAAAAAAGAAACAGACAGAAAAACAAACGAAGACCGAGGAGCAACAATGGCTTTGTCCCGCTGCAACGATCGAATCGTTTCTCCGCTGATATTCACTTCTATGTCTGTGCGCGTGCTCTAACTACACTACCAAGACAGAATTAACACCGAGTAATGGACTAGAGATAGCGAAAGAAGCGTAAGAATTAATCCAGTCGGAGTTTTTAAGCTGGTTTATGTTTATGGTTGTTCTGAATTTTGAGTATCTTGGTTGTGATTCCGTAGCAAAGGCAAGACTAGAAACGCTTCTGAACGGCTCGAGGAGATGCTGTCGTCCTCGGATTCGGAGAGAATCGTGAAACGGAGGCATTGCTATGAAGAGGAAGGACAGTTCGCGAGATTGTCGCCTGATTCTTCTAGAAATGCCAGATTTAGGAGTAGCAGTCCTAAGTTCTTCTGCAAGGAGTCTGAACGGTCTGCAACAACTTATGCAATTGATTCAAAGACAGGAGTACGTGCGAAAGCTACTAGAACGTTGTCACCTGAGTTACCGAGCGACAGATCTCGAAGTGGAAGCCCCCAATTTTTTTGCAACGAGTCTGAGAAATTAGCTACTACTTATGCAATTGATTCGAAACCAGGACTAGGCTCAAAAACTATTGGACGATCAACGCCTGATTATTTAAAGGACAGACGTTCTAGAAGTGGAAGCCCTAGATTCTTTGGCGGAGAATCGGAAAAGTCAGCAACGACTTACGCAAAGGCAATGTCCAGATCATCGCCTGATTTTTCGAAAGACGCGAGATCTCGAAGTGGGAGTCCTAAATTCTTTTGCGAGGAATCGGAAAAATCAGCTACCACTTATGCAATCGATGCAAAGACAGGACTAGGTTCCAAGACCACTAGGAGATTGTCGTCTGATTTTTCGAGTGACAGATCCCGAAGTGGAAGTCCGAGATTCTTTTGTAAAGAGTCTGACAAATCAGCAACAACGTATGCAATCGATCCGAAAACCTCACGAAAATTTTCTGATTTTTCGAGTGACAGATCTCGAAGTGGAAGTCCGAGATTCTTTTGTAAAGAGTCTGACAAATCAGCAACAACGTATGCAATCGATCCAAAAACCTCACGAAAATTTCCTGATTTTTCGAGTGACAGATCTCGAAGTGGAAGTCCGAGATTCTTTTGTAAAGAGTCTGACAAATCAGCAACAACGTATGCAATCGATCCAAAAACTTCACGAAAATTTTCTGATTTTTCGAGTGACAGATCTCGAAGTGGAAGTCCTCGATTCTTTTGCAAAGAATCAGAGAAATCAGCAACGACTTATGCAATTGATTCGAAAGCAGGGCTGGGCTTAAAAGCTACCAAAAGATCATCACCTGATTTCTCAAGAGACAGAAGGTCTCAGAGTGGAAGCCCGAAGTTCTTTTGTAGAGAATCAGATAAATCAGCGACTACTTATGCGATTGATTCAAAGAGCAAGAAAAAATTGGCTCCGGATCTTTCGAAGAATCGTTCTATACTCAAAATAGAACCTGAGAGCGAGTTTATAAACAAAAGCTCTCGCAAATCACCTGTGACTACAGACGATACTGTGGACAGATATATTAAAGATCACGATCTTGATAAAGTTAGAACCCCTTCTCCGACAGGAAGTCTAAAAAATTACACGAGTCGTATAAAAATTGATGGTAAAATCGGTTCAAAGTCAACTCGAACTGGATCGCCGAATATTTTCGAGAGATTAACAAGAGATCGAAGTTCAAGTCCACAATTGTCACATCGAGAATCTAGAAAATCTCCAATCTCCGTCGCGAGTACTAAAATACGCGATTTCATATCAAAATCGCCAGACAGGATTCACAATATTCTAAAAAATCGGGATCATGCAAGAATTCCGTCTGAGAAACACGATTTTTCGCATTCTCGAACTACTACCTCAAAATCTCCAGATTTCGTAAAAACTTTGAGAAAATCGAATGCGAGCCCTCAATACTGTTCCGACAGATCCGCCACGATCATGTTCGTAACACCAGAAACAATAACCAGAACACAAGCGGGCTACACAAGACCGATAAAAAAGTCGCAAAGCCCCACTCTCTCAGTCAGCAAAGCCGACGTAACGAATAGAACGATCGACTCGAGGAGAAGAAAATCTGTAGAGAACATTGACGAAAGTTCAAAGCAAAGAATACGAAGCTCGGTATCGCGATACTTCGAGCAATGCGAGAAAGCATCGAGAAACGAGGAGGCCAGAGCAAGAAACAGCGTCCAAAAATCTCGGGGTGCTAGAACTGCTGATGCGTGCCGTGTTTCATCTCCGGTATCGTTGAAACACATGGAGGCAGTCAGTCCAGTGCATAAAAGTCCGAAACTTTATCGCGAAGCGCCTGGGAAGTTTATTGCAACGAACGTGGTTCGAAGTAGAAGCGGAACTCCGGAATTCTTTTGCTATGAAACTGATAAAATGGCTACGACCGTGAGCTTGAAGCCCAGACCCGAAGCTGATCCTGAGCCTGTTCGATCTGAGAGCAGATTATCAAAGAATTCTGATATACACTCTACAATTAAGAATATTAACGATAGCAGCAGGACTAGCAGTCCTATGGGGACACGCTACATGACGGATAAAGATAAGAGGATTTTGGATATCTTTCCGTCTAAGAGCGAGCAACCTAAGTGCTCGAGACATTCTAAGAGTCCATCGCCGACGAATAAATTCACTTTCTCTAAAGGCAAGTCATCCAAAAGTTCGGATGTCTTCGATATCGATAAAGACAGAAAATCAATTAGTCCTAGCAGACGAAGTACTCCATCGGCAAGTCCAGAATTTTTTTGTTACGAAACAGACAAGATGGCTACGACTGTGAGCCTAAAGCCTAGGCCCTCTAAAGACTCGCGAGACTATTTAAGAAGTCCTGAGCCTTTGCGGACTGGAAGCATGTTATCAAAAAGTCGAGATACCTCGATTAAAAATATTCATACTAGCAGGAGCAGCAGTCCCGTGTTATCACAATATTTCTCTTCAAAAAACGAGAAACCAGAATCCCCCAAAGACCTCCCACGCAAACATTCTAAAAATTTATCCACGAGCACATATTCCAAAGGTAAATCGCTGAAAAATTATAATATCTTCAACTTACCGAAAGACACGAAATCAAACTCTAGGAGGCATAACGCGTCACCGAGTCCACAGAAAGGCTCACGCAGTCGAGACTTCTTTTGCTACGAGACAGAAAAATCGGCCACAACGGTCAGCTTGCGCGCCAGCTCGAAATCCCCGGAAAGCTCCGGCCTCGCGTGCTCGCTCTCCAAAGGCAGAACATCTAAAAGCCCCGAGCAGTCGACTAAGGATCCGAAAGGACGCAGAGGGTCGGGCAATGTTCTGCGATCGACGAGATTGATTCGCGATATCATAAAGCATCAAAGAAATCGGGAGAGTGATTGCGCGCCGTGGAGGGACACCTTTTCTGGTAGAAACGAGAGAGTATCGAGCGTCGGTGACGTTGAATTGAAGCAGCGATCGAAGATAGGGTCGAATAGAAACGTCGTTGATAGAGCAACGACGCCGACAACGTCTTCGAGGCGCAAGCTTCCGGATGAATCGAGTCCTAAAAGTGGGACATCTGCAGAAATGAATTCAGAAGTCCAAGAGATCACCATGACCGATCAGTACACGAAGCCAGATCGAGTTCAACTTCGTGGCACTTACTCGAAATCGTCTAAAACATCTTCTAACTCCCGAAGATTGGACACGTTCGCGAGCTCCTTGACTAAACAGCCCAGAAATAAAAGACCCCCACTCGATTCGACCATTTTCTCTTCTTCTAAAAGGGATCAGACATTGGTAGAATCGAGAAAGGAGATCGGTTCCAGCTCGGAGAAGACGACAATGTCCTGCAAAAGCAGCGAGTCGGTTTTTCGCGACAAGAAACGAAGAACTGTGGAGAATTCTAGCGAAAGTTTGCGATCCGGTGTGCAAACAGCGAGCCTGTCGAGGCAGTCTCCAACTTTAGGATCCATAGAGCTGGTCCGGAAGATCATGAAGAGCGGAACAAGAGCTCCCGGTATGATTGTGAAAACACGGGAGGCTGAGGAACAGGAAGGGATACAAAGGCGGCCAAGTATTTCCGTGTCTGTAGCGGTAAACGATGGCGGATCATCGAGTAAGAACTATGAGAGAACGGACTCGGTCGAGTCGGCACTCAGGCGATTCGACTCTATTGACACGGAGGCTGACGTCGAGTCCGTTCAGGGCACTTTGCAGGAATCGGTAACAGAGAAAAGACAAACGCTGGAAGAATCGAGGGCCGAAGGCTCCGCGGATGATTTCAGTACGATTTCTCTTAAGGCGCTCGAGCAGGATGCTGATTCCCCAGGGGCCGAGAGAGAATCGTCGGCAACGCGTTTGAAGAGAACGAGCAGGACCACGGTGGCTTCCACAGCGAGAGCTTCGAGGAAGGAAGAGGATCGACGGCAGAAAAAAATTACTAAAATTACAGACCCGTCGGAAATGACCGGCAGAGTTCGATCGCTAACTTGTAGACGTAGACTCTTCCAGGATAATGATTTGGAAACCAGAAGCTTGAGAAAAATCGGTCCGAAAAGCGGCTCGAAAAAGACGAGCGAGTCTTCAACAGGTGCGTTAAACTCGGATGTCTCGGTGAAACAGCTGAGATCGATCGAGGACATTCGGAAATCCTTCGGGGACATAAGTTCTGATCGCGAAGAGGCGAGGGCGAAATCAGCGATCGCGAGTAATGCTTCGAGAGCTCGATCGGGGAAACCGCGTGTATCCAGTAGCGTTGCATGCGATAGAATCGGAAAAGTGTCCTTGGCGAAGCGATCAGAGAATGTTGGCGCTTCGCGAGATTCGGAACGATTTGTTAAGTCCGCGACCCGTTTCTCCAGGGTGGCGAAGAGTCCGAGTCTAGATTCGACGAAGGCCATCGAGACGAACAGCAGAACCAAAAGGAGCGTTCTTTCGCCGTCGAAGAGTCCGGATATGGTGACGAGGGTAAGCAATATTTTATTCAGTTGTGGTCAAATCCCGGAGTCTTTTATCGAGGAAAGTTTTTTAGCGTTTAATCGTTTGAGCGCTGCCTTGATACTGGTTCTTAATGCTTAAACAACCCTCGTATTGCAACTTGAGGTTCAAGTTATCATTATATTAATCCACGAAGTACAAATCGCCACTATAGTGGTCCATGAAGTGCAAATTCGCACAATATTGTTCCGTGAAGTGTGCAAATTGTTTCCATATTGATGTAATAGGTTTAAACTGCTAACATATTCATCCATGAAGTTGAAACTGCTATTATATTAATTCATGAGGTTTAGGCTCCTATTATATTGATCCGTAAGGCTCAAACTGTTGCAATATTGGTCCCTGAGGTTTGAATTGCCATCATATTGATCTGTGAAATGTGAATTCCCACTATATTGATCTACGAACTTTAAATTGCTGCCTTATTGATCTGTAAAGTTCTAGTTGCCGTCATACTAGTCCGCAACATTTATACTGCTGTCATGTTAATCAATGAGGTTCAAACTGCCGCCATATTGGTCCCAAAAGTTCGACTATCGACGCGCTCGAATTCTACCGTACCTCGTCGCTGACGGTAATGACCAAAAGAATTAAAATAAATTTTTGTTCTACCAGCGGCCGTTGCCATTAAAATCGCCAGAAGTCGCAAAAGCTTCGATAAATAATCGGGACAGCGCGGTTCCATGGCGTTGGCAATTTTCGATGTAAACTGACAGAAGCGCGATCGAGTCGAACTTTTCGACAGGATTTTTGCAACGAACAGTGGCACTCAAACGATTAATTAAGAGACCGATCCAATTTACGAATTGGAATTTTCGCCGAGTATTTGTCAAGCCTGTAATTTTGCGAACTCTTTAAACTTTGGCAAAATAACTTGAACCGAAATTGTAAAATCGATTTAAGAAAAATATACATTATTAAAGTTTCGAAAAATTGTTCGAACCATTTTTCATCGGAAAAATGTACAGTGGATTTTTGGTTATATTTATTTGTACAGTTTGCGAGTCGGGTTGGCTGCGATAACAATTTTTCAACGACTTTGAAAGAAGCGTCGTTTTATTCCAGCGTCCTTCCACGGAATTGAAAGCTTCGGACACTAGATCGACCAAACGGACAACGCCTACCAAAGATACGGAGCCAATCGGAAAGAGAAAGACAACGACAACTACAACGACCACGAGGAAATCGACGGATGCCGTCGACGGTGCTACTGTTCTCGAGAATGGTCTGCATTTACAAGACCAAACTGTCGAAACGAAATACGATAATGATCCGCAGACAGCGAAGAAGACTTTTCTTATCGATTACGAGGAGCAACCGCCGAAGGAAAACAATGGGCCACTTCCAAGGAAGCCGCTGCTAAAGAAACCGTCCATTGAAGTGAGTAACCATTAATCTCCAAAGATAAATTATTACACGAATAAATTCGGAATCAATTGAATAACAACGTCCTGCTCTTATTATTACTGCAAACATTTCATTTTCACAGGTCGATCACAATCAATCTGTAAATCTAATCGTGTCAAACTTTTGCAAATAAACTCGTGCACCAATCGAATCAGATTACAACGCATTATTCCATAGATTGTGCTAAGAGTTTCTATCGCTTCTGTCACATAGAATGAATATTTCGTAATTATGTCAATCGAGCATCGCTTGAGCGAGCATTTCGCAACGACATGAAGTAAAATGCGAGAAGTAAGTAGAAAACCGACTCGAATCGACGGGTGTTTTCGAAATGAAATGTCTCCTGTCTTCGCGAATTGATTCACCGTGATATTCCAAGTGTAACTGCACATGGATTATCCTTTTTTCACCACGTAAACGATCGAGCTACCTCCGCGTAAAAATTCCGAGTTTATCGCTGTTAAATTGAAAAGGTAAAGAATTCAGATGATGCGTGTTCATTTCCTAGATCCAGTTGCGCCGACGTTGTTAAGCGTTTATCGGACTGACCGAGTTTCAAAATTCATCGCAATTAATCTTGATCAATATTTTGTTCAGAAACAGACACCCTCCACCCCTATGCAGGCCAACACTTCCAATACCAAGTCTAAAATGACTTTGAGGGCGAAGACCAATGCCTCATCCTCGTCCAGGTCATCGGCTTCCTCCAAAAGTGGATCAAATTGTACCCCGTAAGAATCTGGAGACACTGATTTACCAAACAATTCTGTAGTTCTAATCACAGTTGCGCTTTATAGCCATGAGCATAAAAAAATGATTACGAGACCGTTCGAAATTAAAGAAATCCGCATTTTCGTCCGAGGAAATGATTTCCCTTGCAATTTTCCTCTTTGCTGCTTATAATAAATTCGCAAAGAAAAACGTACAACATCGAGAAATCAATATTTACAGTATAATTTATAACAATTCCTGAAATAGTTCAAACTCGGTGTCTTTAAATTGAATGAAATCATTTAGGTCTGAATTTTGTCTCCAACAATGGATAAGAGAATATTTTAAAATGAAAGAAATCTATGTATTCTTGCAAGAAAATTATTTTTTTCATCATTTTCCACCAGCTGCTAGTCATCGAATTTGTAACTAAAAGTGTAGCCACTTCAATGTGCTAAAACTTGCAGCACGGTTCATAACAGTCGCAAACATATCGCACAAGCTCAGCTTCTTTAAATTATCTTAAACTATTTAGGTACCACTTCTGCAAACCATAATCTGAAATGAACATTCTCACAGTGACCTCCTGGTTCCCTGTAAAATATGCGGCCGTTCTTTCGCCCAAGATCGCGTGACTCTCCACGAACAAATCTGCTCGAAAACGGGTCAAAAGAGGAGAAAGCTATTCGATTCGGTAATGTCCCGAGTTAAAGGTACCGAGCTAGAGAAATTTGTGAAAAAAGGATGCGCCAAAAAGCAACCCGAGGTCAGTATCCCTTATTCAATCATCGTTCGCACTCTACGTCGGCTCTATCACCTGCTTCAGTCTTCAAATTCACCCATCAAACAATCTAAAACAAAAAAAAAACAACGATTCAAACACTATGTGCTGATTTCCCTGCTTCGCGTTATGGTCACGGAAAGTCTGCTTGTCACATTTCTTTCAGCCTCAAGATTTCCTGCATCGAGAGAAACGCATCGACAGGCATTTCCTGAGTCTAGCTAGTTTATGTGCACCTGCCTCAATTGTGAAACATTTCCCGATGCTGCTAATTGCACTGTCCAACACTGACTTTGTGTTTTCGTAGTCCGTAGATGGCCTTTTATGAAATTTCATTTCCAAGTAATAGATTTCTAACTTTGCGAATTCTGCTTCAAAATTCCTGTAGCAGGCATTAAGAATGTATAAAAATTGTCTAGCGGTTAACGAATGGTAAAAGAGTTCGTTGGGCAGTGTTATTTTCCCGTGCAGAGCACGACAGGTAACCCGAGGGACGAGGCGATTGTCTTTTCGACTGTTTCAGAAACCTTCGGAGCCAAAGACGAACTGGCGACGCAAACACGAGGACTTCATTAACGCGATCCGCTCGGCGAAACAGGTGCAGGCGCACCTGGCCGCAGGAGGCAAGCTCAGCGACCTGCCTCCGCCGCCTCCAAGCGACACCAGCGATTACGTTCAGTGTCCTCATTGCGGAAGAAAATTCAACAAACCGGCCGCCGAGCGTCACATTCCCAAATGCGAGACCATGCTGCATAACAAACCGATACACTCCCGAGCACCGAAACCGAGGCGCTAATTACCGCTAGCGGATCACTGTACTTTTCTATGTTCATCGATCGCGAACAGAACAGGAATCATTTTTCTAAAACACTAATGAAACGTATCGATAAAGACGATATTAACTTCGACGCGTAACGGTAATTATCATACGGCGAAGCTTTGTACAATTACGGTATTAACTAAATTAATATAATCACATTTTTATTATTTTTCTTGGCTACAAGAAATCTGCTACTCGAGAGAAGGATATTTTAGCTTCCCTCAATTTTTATAGAATAACATATTAATGCAAATTTCGTCAGAGATTTTTGATCCAGTGTTGTGCCTCTTCCGTTCGTGATCGACGCCATTTTTATACAAAGGTAATTTGCCAGTTGCGAACCATCTTATACAATTTTATACGCGATTTTCTATACCGAAACTTCACGAACACCCCCATTGAACGTAGCGAGATGTGTGTGTGAAACAAATGTAAAAGTGACACGTGAATTGTAATTGCAGTTTAAACAGAAACGCATATTTTGCAGTTTAAACAGAATAACATTGTCTGCGGATTGTACATATGTACCGTAAAGAAATTCAATAAATTGATACGACGCTTTTTGAGAATGATATATTCCGGTGACAAAAAAATATTGTGTTTTCTCTTTCGAATGTTATAAATTATTATATATGGGCGAATATGAAATGTTGAATTTTTCTGGAAGCAATAATATAATGTGCTTCCTAATTGAATCTATTAAAAGAAATTTGATTTATAAATTGAGTAACAATAAACGAATCAAAAGGGTATGTGAATCTCGAAATTTTTGTGATATTTTACAACGAACTGCAGGAGACAGTTCAGATCGCTTACTTTGTATACGTATTTATATCTTTTTATACTGTAGCCTTAGAGAAATATTACACGAGGATTAACTTTGCAATCATTCATCCTGAAACACACGCATTGCCTTCACATTACAATTGCATTCGATTAAGACAAATTATTGCTTAGAATCGAAGGACCGATGTTGATACATGGTGCTTGATCGAGACCACATGTATTGTGATTTATTTTGTAAGTTTTCGTCGAAGTAGTCTGTCACGCGAGAACAAACGTACATTTTTATAGCGCTTAGTATCCTTAACGACCGAAAGTGTGGTAACGTTATTGTTATTATGATAAAATATTGGGAGCTAATAAACTAACTTTTTATTTAAAAACAACATCTGCCTCGCCACGCGTACGCTAACGATGACCATATCCTCGACCCTTATGCAAAAATTAAACTGGAAATCTGAAACATCCAAACGAAATTCTTTAGATCATTTTTTATCAGGTCGTGAAACGTACAAAGATGTAGATGAATAGAAATAATATTATGCCATCTAATGAACTAATGAATATAGTGACAGTCTCCGATAATGATAAAAAATTGCAGTGTAAAATTGATAATGCTAGGGACTTTCTAGCTATAAAATAAATTGGCATACCTGATTTGATCTCGATCCAACACAGCAGACGACGTGGTATTCCCGGTGTGAGGAGTATTTAAAAAGTCATCTCTGTTCGTCAGCTTGTTATCATTAAACAATGAAATAGTACAATGATTCCGAGCCAGATCTATGTATAGAGGGAAAACATGGATCATTTAATAATCTTGGTTTCCATGATACATTTACTCTACTGTCCATTCACAAAAGTGGAGGAAAGTTTCAATCTGCAGGCTATGCACGACATCTTATACCATGGTTTTAACCTGACCGAGGTAATTATTATAGTATTTTTTGGCGAACTGTCGCCCGAATTCCACCTTTCATGAATTGAACTAACGTAGATAGACACCGAAAACATGTATAACATCTTTGACAGAATAGATGACACACAATCGAACAGATATTACGCAAAATCTGAAATATTATATTTAGAAACAGACGCATGTATTTATAAACTCTCGATCAGCTGATACAGTCACGGTTCGCTTAACTCTTTATTAACACATTAATCCCAATTTCGGATGCAATTATTGGAACGGAATCCTTCACACCATGCACAGAGAGATTTTTTAGAATTTTTTTGTACAATTTATTTGACACAGTAGTAGAATTAAACATGTCCAGTTATGTATCTGTAGAAAGTATTACAGTTTTATGTTAATCGTATGCTACATGTTCTTATTCTGTGATAGTATGATCACCATGAATTTCCTGGAGTTGTGCCACGATCGTTCGTAGGACCAATTATAATATCAGGCTTGGCATCGCCGCTAATAGCAACCATTAATTATTTGCAACTTAATAAATTCTTTGCTCAATACGTTGGTAAGTTGACTTCTGAATGAACTGCATTTATATTACTCCCTATGTCCTGTAGTACGGTACATATATCTTAGAATACCTTTTATTTCTGCTTGGTCTGTTATTAATACGAATGAACCTATATAACAGTTTCTTGAATTGATTTTTCTATTGTTGTTTTCCAGTCAGAGCTGTATTGGGGTTGCTGGTGATAAGTACTTTGAAGTTGTACAGAAACGCTTTGCAAAGTGTTTTTGGTTTACAGTTTACAAAATGGTTTGTCGCGATCACTGTGACACAGTATCACTTTATGTACTATCTGAGCCGTCCCTTGCCAAATATTTTGGCAATGCCACTAGGTAATTTATATATATCTGATTTGATTTGAAGACTTTCTGCTTAAGAGACAAGTGGAATGTGCATTGTTAATTTATTTTAGTACTACTGGCTTTATTTGGGTGGTTAAGACAAAGTCACATCGTATTTATTTGGTCGTCCGCAGCAGCAATAATAATATTCAGAGCAGAACTAGCTATGCTACTGGGGTTATTCCTATTATACGATATAGCCAGCAAGAAACTGACCATACCAAGGTATTTACACATTATATCGCGGACCATTGATTCCTAGTATGGCTGTAACATTGCGAACAGAAGTGATTAGAATCATCAAGGGACATTCTGCAAAACTGCACTGATTTGTAAGCTTCGTTTGCTTATAAAACTTATTAATACAAATGAAACCCTTCTCTCTCTTTCTCTTGAAAATATATATATACATAACCAGATCGAATGTAAATCCCTCATTTAATACACTGCATTCAGTTTTGAATTCACTATTCGAACTAGAAAGGGAAAGTAATCAAGAATTAACTTTACTACGGGAAATGTTTCATCCATTAATATTCGTTTGTCTTTCATGGAAATGATCGTTTCATAACAGTAATAATTTTTAGACTACTTAAAATTGCGGTTCCAGCTGGTATATTTTTTCTAACACTAACGGTTACAATAGATTCCATATTTTGGAGACATATTTTATGGCCTGAGGCAGAAGTCTTTTACTACAACACTATACTTAATAAGAGCAGTGATTGGGGTGTATCCTTTCTAAAAGTATAATCAATACGTATTACTGATGGTGTTCTTTTTAAGTGTACAACGCGCACAGCGCACAATGGATAAAATTGAAAATATTGTTCCTGAACTTAATGCAAACAACAGACATCGCCATTTTTATGGTATTTTTATTCAGCACTTCCGAGAGGGCTAGCATTTTCATATTTTCTAATACCTCTGGGTATGCTTTGGGATGCTCGAGTTCGATTATTGACTGTTCCTGGTATTGTATTTGTTCTTCTATTCTCATTTCTACCGCATAAAGAACTGAGGTTTATCATATATGTATTTCCACTTCTGAATGTTAGTGCAGCTGCTGTTTGCCACAGAATGTAAGTATTTTATTTATCAATACAGTTCAGGTTTGAGTTCCTCTGAATTCCTTGTGTTCTTAAACTTGTAATTCTTTTCACAAATAGATGGGAGAACAGAACAAAAAATTCGTGGAATGGATTCATGGCACTGGTCATTTCGGGCCACCTAGTTTTAAATGCTTTATTCTCCATGTTTCTCTTATGCGTCGCTGGCTCTAACTATCCTGGTGGTTTAGCTATTGCTAAATTGCACAGGCTCGAAAAAGACTCTGTCGATCCAGTACACGTGCACATCGATGTTCTCACTGCTCAGACAGGAGTTTCAAGATTTACGCAAAGGAACGATTCTTGGATGTAAGTTATAGTACTTGATTTTATTATATTTTTCTACGAATTTTTCTAGTTATAAGTGAACTAGTTTAATATGTACTGTCTTTCAGTTACTCGAAACAAGAGAATTTAAGTATTGATAATCCCGAAATACTGCAATTTACACACCTTTTAATGGAAGCGAAGAGTAAATACTCTCCAAACATAAAACCCTATCTTAAAACTCATGATATTCTGGATTCCGTAGACGGCTTCTCTCATGTGTCACTTAACTACAACATGCTACCGCCTATAAGGATTAAAACCAGGCCTATTATATTTATTATGAAAAGAAAAGACAATATAAAATATGATCCAAAGAAAGCGAAAGCGTACGTTCATACGAAGCAGTTAGCTGAGAGTGATACAGAAACACGTCCACAAATTGTTGATGTAATAAATAAGACTGCAAAGAATATGGAACCAATATTAGGCGAGATCATGGAATCTCTAGAAGAATTTGAGAAACCATTAAATACTAGCAGTGAAACTGAGTTAGAGACAAAATCGCAGGAGATTAAAACTGCAGTACATACAACTGAAAATAATACTTATGAACATACCGAACCATTGAATATGCCACAGAAAGCTGTGAACTTATCTGAAGACAATTCATTATCTTCCGAAGCCCCAGTTCAAAAAGAAAAAGTACCGAACGTATCAAAAGTAGAAAGCAGTCTTAATATTGAAAGTAACATTAGTGTACAAGATGGTATTATAACTGTTTCCACAAGCGATGAGAAACAGGTAAACGCGAAAAGTGAAGAAATTGAAAAAGAAGTAGTCACAGAAAAACCTAAGGGTCAGCAAGAGGGTAGTACGTTAAAGGAAACTGTTAGAAAATTGATACAAGGAAAAATGGAGGCAGTTAAGCTGAAAAAAGAGGTTGAGGAGCAAAGGAGGCCGCCAGAAGTTCCAGAAACAATTGCTGTGAAAAAAGTAGAGCCAGCAAAAATAGAGTTGCAACAAAAATTAAAAGCTACTGCAAAACAAGAATCAAAAGAAATGCCTACAACCGTACAAGAGAAGACTAAGAAGCATCGGGTAGTTAATGTTAAGGAAAGCATTAGGAATATAATTAATCAATTTAGGGAATTTGAGAAAGACTTTGGACACGAAGATTTAGATTCGATGAAGAAAGAAACAGTACTGTCTAAGCAATCTAAAGAGGCAAGTACAAACCTGTCCCAAGAATCTGTAAATGTTGTAGATAAATCAAAAGAGGAAGATATTAAAACCGACAAAGATGCCAAAGAAAGTTTGAGGGATATAATAAATCAGTTCAAACTGATTAAGAGCGAATTAATTTCTGAAGAAGACAATGAGCTCGAAGAAATTGAGGCAACGTTCATGGACAGATCGATTTCCGAGACGTTGATGAAATTTAGTGAATCTTTAAAAAATTTAATACATCGAAGAAAACAGCAGAAACAATCTGTTGCCGGAGATATTAAAAAAGATGTCGCGAAATCGCCGCCTCCGTCGAAAGTGCCAGTAAAAGAGGCTCAAGTGTTAACAGAATCCGCAAAGAGTTTGAACATTGAAAATGTTGAAAAATTGGAGACTATCGATCAAAATGCTGATACAAAAGACAACTTGAGTACAGACACAAGTAAACCACGTCAAGAGAAATCTTTTGCTATGTATACGAATGATGAAAACGTCCCTTTAAATGCTCAAATATTTGTTGATAACGTGTCGAATGATGTAGGAAAGAACTATGCTTCCAAAGAAGAGGATGATGAGCAAAAGAATATTGAGAATAACACGAATAATTAAATGTCTAAACTAAATGACTGTTTTCATGCTTTTTGATGGGGCAATTGTGTAGTTATAGCGATATGTAAATACGTTATTCTGTGATAACGAAACTATTATATTTCGTAATTGATGCTCGTGCATTACCAACGCGGAAAAAAACAAGATTACTCCCCTTGTTTTACTTGCTTCAAATACCAATGAATGTTAAAACAAATAGAAAAGCATTTGTCCAAAGTTTCGTACAGACCTGAACATTTCGCCGAACATTGCGTTCGATTTGCAATTCGGCGAAATGTTCAGGTGTGTACGAAGCATAACGTATAGTACTGAAAAAGTGCCAGAAACGACTCTGTATTTATGCTGTTATGTAATATTAATTCGTAAACGATTATTTCACGTATTCTAAAAAGGTCTTAATTGTTTTTTATATATTCTGTTTGATATAAAAGTAATGTTCATCAATGCATGTTTTAAAAAGAAAAGTATCTATGCAATTTTAATATTTCCCCTTGACTGCTAAAAAATTTATTAAAATTCTTAGTGATAGTTTTATCGTTTCCTATTTAATACTTCTGCATTTAAATTCTGCTTTTCATGTTTTTCATATTAGCTTCCATACTTTATCGTTTGTCTTTGTAACAAAATCTCCTACATTGCTCAAGATTATTCCATCATTTATATTTTCGTTTAAAAAAAAGGAATATGCTTCATCACAAAGAGGAAGTGCATTGAATTCCATATTGGTATTTGCAGAGCATTCGAGTGCCTTGAAATTTCTTCCAATGTTCTATGTACATATTATAAAACATATTCAAAGAATGTATACGTGTAACATACTGTGTAATAATATTTTGCGATAAGATGTTTAAATATTAAAACCTGCATATAGCGACTCTTATATTATTATTACTAAAGCAACACGTAATGAATGGTGCCAAATTTTAATTGGAACTTTTATTGAAATCTGTACAGTTTCCTGTAGTTCAAACTCTTTCTAGTTGTGATGTATCTTCTGTCGAAACACGAAACTCACATTTCCCTATCTACTTTTACAAGTGATTGAACTCCTTTGTAAGCACCATATACTGTTGCCGCCATAGTTGCCCAATATAAGACTTTATCACGAAAACCACATTTTAAAAATACAGGGAGTCCATCTTCACACTGTTTATACAAATAAAATTTAATCAATTACAAGCTACCTGTCGATACTCGTTCAGTTTTGAATTCAAATATATATCAGAGCCTTGTATACCCGTAACTTTGCTTGCTTTAATTTGATCTTTTCAAATGCTTTCTGCGAAATGAAATTCGGACGTCCTGTGTAAAATGTTTGTCGTAATAAAACAGTGTTCTGATAAAAGTGCCTCCATTGGTGAACCTATTCATTTTTAAAAAATATACTTGATAGATCTGTAAGTATACTCAGGTACTAATAAAAACAATAAAACGGACATATTATATAGACATGTACATAAATGTACATGATATACGCGCGGTAACTTGCGTTACTCCATTTCTCCATTTATTTATAGATGTTAATTACCATCAACATCTTGCAATCGTAGTGTTAACTCGCCAAACTCTTCAATTTACTCGTAAATTCACAAATTTTAAGTAGAGAAAATGAGCACCACAATGTCAAAACTTCTTATTTGAAATTGGTGCACTTCTAACATGCGCGTACCAGAAGTATGTACGCAAAGTTATACACTAGAGAGAAAACTCGTATTCGAATCATTGACGTTGAGGTTTCCAAATTCCATTGAAATTCAAGTCACTCTTGCCCTTGCAACTGTAAATCGCTCAATTTTAGACACTCATAAATTTTGGACCATTGATCTCCTATATAGGATTGAAATATGGATTTTCGGAATTTTTTCACATAAGAAAAAGGCAAAAATTTCCCATTATCGGAGGTACAGTACGGCTCCACTAGGTGCAGCACTATAACAGTTCGATTTCCTCCCTATATGTATTCGAAACATCTTGAAGCTACCTTTTCATGTAAGCTGTTGTTAGTTGAGAATTCAAATTTATTCGTCGTTTACAAAATTTCTTTAGCGCAACAGTGTGGAAGGAGTGAAGTGGAGTGAAGCATGAGTAAACAACATTGCAGAATAAAAATATACACGTACAATCATATCTCACAACATTGAATAATACTGCTGTGAAACTTTTAATTAGTGTTAACAAACTGTTTTTTTAGATACAAATGTTCTACAAAACGTACCAAGAATAACTCAGCAGGTTACATATATTTGTATGTACATAGGTAACCTAACACTGGTACTATTTCTATAATGAAATTAAAATAAACGTAATCAAATCATTATAGTTGTGTGTAAGTATGCCATCGTACAGTATAACGTGATCTAAATATAACTAATTAATTGACAATGTATCGATGTAAAGAAAACAATCAATAACAATATGTATCTCTGCTGTATACACTGTTGTTAATAATAAACTTTACAGAAATTCAATGATGGATGTGTTGATATGTCGTTTATGTGGTATAAATCTCGTAGAGGGAAAATGCAAGGCTATCTTTGAGGAATCTACTGACTTAATACACAAAATAACGGAAGTTTTACCGATTTTAGTATGTTAATTTTCGAAAATTTAAGAGTTGAACGAACTGAAATTGTCAATATAGCATATGTTTATTTTTCTACTGTTTCATGTAACTAAATCTGCAAACACTATAATTCGTAATTTTTAAATTAATATTTAAATGATTGTTCCAGATATCTATCGATGATAATGGTTCAAAGCATATATGTTTGTCATGCTATGATAAAATTACTCTTTGCTACAAATTCATTGGAGATGTAATCGAATATTCTAAAAAATCAGAGAACAGGGCACAGATTAAACCTTTTTTTAACTTATCTAGAGAAGTAACAGACTTATCAAAGATTCACAGCGATGCTGTGTACACT
This sequence comes from Lasioglossum morio, assembly GCA_916610235.2. Lineage (NCBI taxonomy): Eukaryota > Metazoa > Arthropoda > Insecta > Hymenoptera > Halictidae > Lasioglossum > Lasioglossum morio. The sequence continues at coordinate 5,148,704 of OU744330.1, read as the reverse complement.
TGTCCCAATTGCAACACTGGTTTAATCATTTTATTAGTCAGTAATTCGCCGGACTACGAATACACCTTTCAAATTGCATTAGCCATGGTAAATCATTCAGGAAAGAAGCATATTTTAAGGGAAAAGAATATACAAGATCATAAGGATTTAATACATTTTAATAGTATTAAAAACAGCAATGTACATCTCAAAGATGTAAGTAAAACAACAGACATAGAAGACATAGAAAATTCATGTAATCAAGTGAGTCTCACGCTACCTGTGTTACAACAAGAAGATGTGAATTGTCTGGAAAAACTATCTGTTAGAGAAGATTCAGAGATAACAACACAGAAGAAAACTAAACTTGTTGAATCTGATTTTTCCAATGATTCGAGTAATCTGTCGAAAGCACTAAAATTTAATGAAATATATGAATGTAATGAAAATTTAGCAGACTGTAACGATAATCCCGAGAACACTCTAATAGAGTTTGAACCAAAAAGCGATAATGCGTGCGAAGTAAACAACGAAACTGATTGTAAAAGCAACAAAGATGCACATATAGATGAATCATATATGCTCGAGAAGGATGAGATACAAGACAAAAATGATATTTGTGAAAGCTCGAAGTATGTATGTAAACTTTGCGGAGTACGTTATTATTTGCGTATGAAATATGAGTTTCATATGGAGAGGCACAAATTCGAAAAAATGCATAAGTACGTGTGTACGCTCTGTAGCAAAGAGACAAGTAACGAAAAGTTATTATGGGATCATTACTTTCACACGCATAAAAGTCTACAACGTTACATATGTACGGAATGTGGGAAAGTATATGCGAAAAAGTCTCGATTAAATGGCCACCAGAAAGTGTGCAATCACAAAGGAGTAAAACAGATTCAAGTGAACCCTAGCGACGATAATATTGATAAAGACGTAGAAAAAGCTATACTACCTGCAACCGAACAAAGACCGCTTTTTGTAAACTGCATTCATTGTACAAAAGTAATCCCCAATTTCGATGGGGATGTTTTTAACGATTCAGTCAAATGCGCTGACTGCGAAGACTCGCCACTTTCCCTTATGGTAGACGGGAATGAAACGATATTTATCTCTCCTCGGCAATATCATTGCTCTCAGTGCCCGAAACACTTTGTACGAAAAGAGAGACTAGAGTTCCACGAAATGAGGCACAAGGAGAACATGCACGAATTCGTTTGCAGTACCTGTGGAAAGGATTTTAGAGCAGAGAATTCGTTATACGAGCATTACCTTTTCGTTCACAAAGGCGCGAGGCCTCATATCTGCGAATTATGCGGCAAATCATTTCAGTTAAAAACTAGATTGATTGAGCATCATCGAATTCATACAGGCGAAAGACCGTATCGATGCGAAGTTTGTAGTAAAAAATACAGAACCGCGGACGCCTTGAGACTTCACAGAAAAATCCATTTCTCCAATAACAGGTATACTTGTAACGTGTGCGATAAGTCGTTCAGTAAAAAACAGAATATGAACGAGCATTTGGAGATGCATTGGAAAAACGATAAGAACGTGTCGTTACTAAAAGTATTTAGATGTCCAATTTGTTTAGAAAATTTCCCAACGTATCGCACGTTAAAGTATCACATGGTCGAAGTTCATAAATTGAATAATGAGGACCCAATCCTTACGCAGCAGAAACCCTGGTACGAATGCGGAGAATGCGACGAAAAATTTAAACATCAGATGTCTTTGAAAGCCCACAAAGAGAGGGTACACGAAGGCAAAGTAGACCCACTTTATCGATGCGATACGTGTGACGCCACTTACAGAATTAAACAGCTCTTAGTGAATCATATCAAGAGCAAACATAACGGCGAAAGACGCTACAAGTGTGCGCAATGCGAAAAAGGATTTAACGATACAAAATCTTTGTACAATCATGTGCTGTTACACACTGGAAAGAAGCCGTACGTTTGCGAGTATTGTAATATGCGTTTCAGGAGAAAAGATTCCAGGGATCATCATCGTCGAAAGCATACTGGTGAACAACCTTATCAGTGTCCAGATTGCGGGGAATCATTTTCTACTTATAATAATAGATCCAAGCATCGAAAACGCGAACACGAGGTAGATCCTGAATGTCCCGAGTGTAGGGAAAAGTGTAGCAGTCAACAAGAAGTTAGAATACATTTGAATAAACATCTTGGAGAAAAATTAAAAGAATTACAATGTATAAATATTGAAGAAACATAGCTTCGAACGAGTACAATATTTAATTGCGTAATTGAACAATAGAATTCTCGCTATACATGAATAGTACTCTTGTTAATACTCAACGAAAACATATTTATTTAATCATATTTTCGCACCTACAAAATGATGTAAAAATATGCGTTCCGACTGATGTTCATTGAATTCCGTTTAATTTATATAATTGTCAAGTTTTACGCCATTGTTTTCGTAATCTTGTATTGCTTAATATCAGACTGCGTGTATTGCATACAGACTATAGAATAATTCATTCTACTTAGTATATATATGAACTGTTAAAAATAATTTATGATAAATAAAAACTGTTGCGTATATTTTTTAATTCCACTTTGTTATTTTTCCCTTTGCTTTCCTATTCGGCATTACCAAATTGCGACAACAATAATTTAGTACTTCGTTTCTATCAAAATTCTTAACGTTGTACGTAAGAAAGAAGAAAATATTTTCGAGTGTAAACGAGAGTTATTTTGATTTACCGACGTATTGTTAGAACGTAACAAAGGCGTATACATTAATGTCGATTGTTAATAATGTAGCGTGCGCAGAGGTTTTATATATAGCTATATCAGCGTGCACGTGCAGTTCGGACAAATGTCAAAATTTAAATGGTTGCGCCTCAACGTGCGACGCGCGGCGCTGTCTCGCAAAAATCAGGTGGTCGCACTTACCAGCTGTGTATTGCTACCATGTATTCGCGATACGCTTACCGCAACTTCCAACTGCTGTAGGAAGTTAAGAAGTAGCTGCGGAAAATCATGCATAGATCGCGTATTCCGCGATTCCTCGCGTTTCAAAATCATTTAAACCATTCCGATTGTTCGAAAAATCAACAAAAATAACACATGGAGGGACTACTTCTCCGCGGAGTAATATCGGAATATGTTCGAGCAAGTCAATATTCATTCCGCTCTTCCGCTGTAACAATGAATTTGTTTGCGCGCGAAGTATACCGAAAAGAAAGAACGCGAATTTTGAAAGCGTCTGACATAGAAATTTCTTAAAAGTCTAGCTTTTAAGAACGATCGTTCGGCAAAATAATTTTTGCGGAGGAATAACGTCGTGCTGCGATCGCACAGACGCAAGCCAATCCCGTTCATTGGCTGAAGGAAGCGAGCGATTCACACGAACGTGAACGCACACTTTTTCGCGAATACGTATTCACCAATACGGCTACAAGATTTTCGTCCAGACTTCAGGGTTGTATCAATCGAATGCAAAACCCTTCGGATCGTTCAAAAATTTTTCATATTTTCGTCAATTTAATACGTTTACATTAGCATATCCAGATGCTTCTACTTCTTTAAAGAACAATTCTACACAATAATAATCGCTATTTACGTACAACTGATCTATACTGAAAGCCATTGTTGTCAAACGCTCGCGATTATTGCGAAAATGATTGACAGAAGGCCGTCGCTGTTACTGCAACGAGATAATTCCTGGTATTTACGAAATTTTCTATCGTTAGATGTATTAGGATCGCGAAGATCGACGTTCGTTTATTAATTATTTATCATAGAAGGAATGGTGCATCCTGTAGGTATTCTGAAATGAAAACGAGGAGAAACGGCATCGTGAATGATGTTTGAGGTTTCTCCTTTTCTGTAAGGTATGGGAGATGTGGGTAGTTGAACGAATGGGGTGTTTTATTCGCTAAAATAATAGGACATGTGGAAATTTTGGCGACGAGCGCCGGTTCGCGTAACTACGATCCTGGCGACTCGGTGTAAGTAGTGACGAAGGGAGAGGCAGGTTCGCGCACACATACGCGCACACCGGCGCAGCGCAGGCCAGCGAATTTACTCGCCGGCTCTCAACAAGAACGCGTCGACATATACACCGTGCTTGAACGTACCGAGGTGATATATCTGTTATTTATCCTACGGTCGAAGGCGAGTCAATCGTGAGAATGGCCGGGGAGAAGCGTACTCAGGATCAGGAGGAGACCTTGCTCTCGGAAACGGTGATCTTGGTTGATATCGAAGGCACCACGACCAGCGTGAGCTTCGTCAAGGTAACAAAGACCATGGCCGTGAGGATAGAACGCGCCCTACGGGTTCTCGCATTTCACCGGTTTTTCGGCTCGTTTTCTGACAGTACCCGTTGATTCGAAACAATCCCGCGTCACGATTCTCGCGGAGAAATCGCTGAACAATACCGTACCTATTCCTCGAACGAGGAAAATTCATGATCGATGGTTTCGCGCGTGTTGTACGCGACTCTCACGGAGCAGTATGCCGGCTGAAATCCAGTTCAGTTTCAGGTTCCTTGTCCGTGAGACAGCGAGTTTCATGGAAGGTAACAGCCGCTGTTTCCCCGTACAGAAACACGTTCGCGACTCGTTCTATCCGATTTTTCACACCGGGATTTCGTATTACGTTCGCTCGCTCGACTTTTTCCCCATAATATCGTATATCCTTACCCCGCAGGATGTTCCAGCAAAACAAACCGAGCGTGTTCAGCAAAAATAATCGTCCGCACCATTGAAATACAGGTCGCGGGCCATCATCGTTTCGCAGCGCTTTAACGTGCGAGATTTTTCAAAATAACGGATACTGTAACGGCGCGTTACACGATCAAGGGGTTAGAATACTGTAGATCGTCGAAAACGCAGGCTGATTTTTTTCTAAGAAAATTACGGTTCGAATAAACACACGTAGGATGTGGGATTTCGGTAGTTTGTTCAATTAGGAGCTGAGCAGTAACAAATGCTTCGTAGATTTAAAGATGCGTGTCATTCTTGGCCAAATGTCGCCTCCACAGAGAACATCTTCGAGGATTGTAAACTGTGTTTTATTCGATAGGTAGTAACCGTGTCGTTTCCGTTTTCTTTTTTTTTTTTAATTGTAGACCTGCGTTTTGTTATTTATATTTTGAGAAAATCATCGAAGAATTCTTTCAAATCGATCGTCGATGCCGGAACAATGTCGCAACAGACAAAGTCCACATTCAAAAAGAATCTATATTTTCGGAGTATTGTCTATAAAAAAGCACTTATAAAAATTATATCAACATACACATGCTCCCAGTTTCGTATTTCGAAAATTAGGTCGTTTTAAGAGCTCGGACCTTCCGCACTTTATTTTTCTGGGTTTAAACTAACGTTTAAGCTCTTTGAACACGTTTTTTGGAGTTTTTTTCATAATTCACCAGCATCCTCGCTCTCCTCGACGAACTTCATACTCGCGGGTGTATTTACATTCGTCTTCATTTGCAGGATGTTCTTTTCCCGTACGTACGAGAAAATTTAAACAAATATATCGATGGTAAATGGGAGGACGAGGAATTCAAGAAGGACTTTGAAAAATTGAAAGAACAGGTAAATATTGAAAGTAAAAAACATGTTTATAGAACATTGCTGACCTACCTTGATAAATAATCCCTACTTCTGTGTTTGGTATTATTGAATGATTCTTGGAAGGAGGATAGAGAATTCTGTGCTATTCAATCGAGTGGTATCAATTGTTTACAGCCTATATACAGGGGCCCCGATAATCCTGGCATAACCAGAAGAAGAGTGATTTTTTGCGAAAAAATTAAGTCGAAAATATACAATAAACATTTTTTCTGTCTTGTTTTTTCTCGGAAAATTGCTGTGCCATCGTTATTGAAGCACCCTGTGTATTATTTATTTTAATTTGGACAACATTCAACAAATTTGAATATTTTCCACGGATAAACATAATGTAATACAATAAATCAAGCTGTGCAGGTTCTTTAGTGATGAATTTTGGAAGGTGACCAATGGCATAATAGGAAAGAGGCAGCTGGTGGTTAGGAGGTAGAAACTGACCTGAGAAAAGTCTTTGTCCCAAAAGTTTACTACCCCAGCCTGCACATGTACATATGAAACATGAGATTCAACAGACATAAAGTTCACCATGTCCCCCTAATCATTTTAATTTTAACTTTTGCTTCAACAATTGTTGTATATTTTAAATGTACAATTGTGTACAGTTTATCCCATTATTTCTTTGAAAATTGTATACATTTTTTAACGAATCATCTAATATTTATACCCATAAATAATTTTTCAAATACCTTTACTTTATATTACCCCCTCCGTCTCACATTTTTGGAAAACCTTATATCAGCCATTACGAAAAATACGACTCTTTTTTATTCGATTATATTAATTAAAAAACGCAACTTGATCGTTTGAGTAGACATTGTCTTCAAAATAACTAATGTTGCTCCAGTACATAATTTTTACAAAATAGAATCAGCAATAAGAATTGCAGAACAAAATTAGAAACAAATAAACCACAATACAATAAACGTTGGGTGATTACACCCGTGTTCTTCAAGCGACACGCTGTTAATCGTGTACAGTTAGATTAACTTCAGAGTTTGAAATTTTGAATAAAGTTAATTTAAAAAAATGATATACACCATACTTTGGTATATTTTTCATTGAAAGCAAACTGACACCTTCATTTTAGGCGAAGAAAGATGAGGAAGACAAAGTTGATGGTGTTGTGCCAATTGCTGGTGCTAACACGGATGAAGAGAAGAAGTCATTGGTGAAAAATATATTGTGGCAAATGGATGGTGATCGCAAAACTGGTGCACTGAAACAATTGCAGGGACATATGTGGCGTGAAGCTTACAATTCCGGAGCAGTAAAAGCACAGTAAGTTATCTGTATGGTTTATCAAAGTATATTTATAATTAAGGTGTAGTGTAGTATTGCTGTACTGTACATGTTATAGAATAATTGAACAGTATTGATAATATATTTGTAAGTGTGCTACAAATATATGCTGTATACTAACATATTCCCACATTGTATTACTATATACTACATATTTACTAACACCAAAATGATATGCCATAAACAATGGTTTGAAAATAAATAATTATGCAAGTCTATGATATCCACGTGATATGTATATATATATCATTGACTCGTGTTGCGAGGTGAATATGTTGTGTAAGGGCTCACTTCAGTTTTACAAATCTACAGAATTAGTACACGAACAATTGAGCAATGAATTTTTTACGATAATAGTAATAAATTAACTATTTATGCAGCGTTTACGAAGACGTTCCAAAAGCACTAGAAGCATGGACGAATGACGGTAAAAAGGTCTATGTCTATTCAAGCGGTAGCGTTGAAGCACAAAAGCTTCTCTTCGGACATACTGCACATGGAGATTTACTCAAGGTATATTATATTTTACAATGTGTGATTACACGTGAAAAATGTACAGCATTCTTCATAACCATATACAGAATGAGTCATGTGTTGACTCATTTTATGCGACACAGAATAATGACAAGCCATTACTTTAGTATTTCAGTGGTTATTTTGATACCGAAGTAGGTGCGAAGCAAGAGTCAAGTAGTTACAAGAATATATTAAATAAAATTGGAGCGGAACCATCGAGCGTAATTTTCCTCACTGATGTAGTGAAGGGTTAGTAATTTTTCCAGAATATTTGAAAACCACGCAGTGATGTATAGATATAACAATGATCTTTTTCCACGATAGAAGCGGCAGCAGCTAAGGAAGCCGGTTTATCGGCAATGCTGGTAGAACGCGAGGGTAACGTTCCGCTAACAGACGAAGACAAAGTATCTTTTACATCGGTCAAGTCATTCTTGGACTTAACATTTCAAGCATCCACGAAGAGGCAGAAGCTAGAGACAGCAGAGACGCAAGAGGCCGCAACGGCCAAGGAGGCAACTGCCAGCAAAGACATCGGCGAGCCCATGGATACATCGGAAGACGTTGAGATGTCCGACGTCAGTGAGAAGAAGGACGAGAAGGTCGAGGTGAAGAAGGCGGAGCCTGTTCCAGCGGAGACAAAGGAAAGCGCGAAAATAACGCCGAGCAAAGAAACGAAAGTAGACGAACCGATGATTACCGACGCGAAGGAGGCGCCGGTTACCGAAAGTGTGGCTGAGCCCGCGGTAACAGAGAAAATAGAGGCCCAACCGTCAGAGGTGAGTACAAAAGCAGACGTTTCCGAAAGCGTAGCTGTCGTGAGCAATACCACCGAGTCGACGACATCATCGAAGACCGACGCGGATAAGGCCGCGCCGACCGAGAACGCGTGTAAACCAATGGACACAGAAAAGGTTGCAGAACCCGCGCCTGTAACAGCCACTTCCACTGCCAGTGAACCCTTGGCCGATGCAACAAGCGAGCCTAAATCAAAGTCTGAAGAAGTTCCCGCTACAGAGAAAAAGACTGAAGAAACCACGAATGTCGCGAAAGAAACAAAGTCTGAAGAGAGCACGGTGCCGGATGTAAAAACTAATGAGAGCGTGTCGCAAGAGAAGAGCAGTAGTAACAATGTAGAAGAGAAAGCCGAGGAATGTCCTAAACCTAAGTCAGAGAAGGAGGCGGCGAGTGAGGAGCCCGCTGAGAAGGTGGTAGCCAAGCCCAGCACGGCGGTAGAGCCACAGAAATCGGAGAGCGAGGAGACCACGGTGAAACCCAAACAGGAAGCGGCGAAAGCAGACGAGAAACCAGTTGAGAATGGTGACGTCCCATTAACCAACGTAGAAAAAGTGACCGCGCCAACGATAACGGAATCCGAGGCGACCAGTAGCAAAGCGGACGCGGACGCCGAGGCGAAAAAATCAACAGAAACGGAAACTAAACAGGAAATGGAAACGGAGCCTGTCAACGATAAAGTGGCTAACACAAAGGAACCAGAAGAAGCGCCGGCGGCGGCGGCAGCGTCGGCGGCTGTACCCGCAAAAGAAAGCGAAGAGAAGGAAGCGAGCGCTGACGCGGCAAAACAGGAGACGAAGGAGAAGCCAGTGAAAGAAGACGTTGTGGTAGACGAAGTGAAGGACACGAATACAGTGGATTCCGAGAAGAAGAAGTTGAACGGTACGACGCAGAACGGAGACACCGATGTGCCAGTGTCGGATGACAAATTGCACAGAAACGGACTGAACGAGGGGTCATCGTCTGAAACGGTTAAGTCGTCAGCGGCCAGCGAAAGCACAACATCTGCGCAGAACGGTGAGCCAGAGAGTTCCTCCGAGGCGAACGCCGAATCCATAAAAGTCAAAAAGGTCGTTGACTCCACGGTAGCCGACGGTGCCGGCGAACCTGACGTTGTTCCCCCCGTAGTCGTAGCTGCGACGTCTTAATCTTGTTCTAATACATTTTAAGAAGTCCTTCATACATAACCCCCAACCCACAATACTTATCCGCAGGTATAAACTGAAAAAGTTGGCTCCCTACACCTTACATAAGTCGTATGACGTTAAAAGAAGGTAATACGTTTTAATTTAAGATATGAAGTTCATAGGATTTCTATTTCTTCAGAAAAGAAGCTACGAAAAAAAATATGCGAAGGGACACGATGATAAGACATCCGCAGCGTGTTTCAGATTCGATTATCTTTCACGGCTAATTAACTTGGACGCGTCATGCTTGTTGATTGTGCTCACCCAGAGAGAAAGAAAGAGAGTGAGAAAGAGAGAGAGAGAGAGAGAGAGAGAGAGAGAGAGGGTCGTAAAAGGTTTTTTGTTTTTTCGTATTTTAAGTCGTTTAACTTATTCCATTGATTGTGTTTTCGGCCTGTATCGTTGTTTATTTTCCTTTACTCGACTCGTTTTCTATTGCGAGAATGAATTTTTTTACGATTAACGGTATGCATTTGTATTATGATGAATTGTTTAAAGATAATCGAACGTGTCATTCGCTGTACCAAGTCTGTTTACTACAAGTATTTTTCATTTTGTCTTATCTGTTCTTCTTTTATTTTCTATTACAATTTTACAACGCGAGGTTTTCTTTTCTTTTATACTGCCTAAACGGAATGTTAACAGTATGAGAACTCTCATAGGATAGGAAACTCATCACGGACGGAGTATGCCGAAATACCGAATGTATGTACCCCTGTGCCAAATGAATGAATTCGTCTGTTTTTTAATGTTCTCCCCCGATTTTTCTAATGCGGTTATACACGTGCGTACAGCGTTGAACGATTATTGCTCGATGATTTTTTAGTTTCCTGCGGCAAGGAAGGAGACACTTTTCTGAGACTATTATGATTTTTAAGACTGAATTGATAATGCCTCGAACAAGTAGCTGGCTTTAGACTATACACTATATAATTTTTGCATACTCTTTGTGTACTTAATTTTATAAACGGATGAAGAAAAAGAGAGAAACGAACATACACACAGTGATCTTCGAATCACAGGTCCGATGCTGAATAAGTTGTGGTCCTCTATTGAATTCGATTCGATTGCATCAGAAAATATTACTTATTCGCGTCCTAGCGGCCAACAGACGTGACTTACTTGATGTTTCATACATCGTATTCCTATTTTTTCTTTTTTTGCGACATTTATTTATCAAAATGTATACAATTTAGTTTGTAATATCTATTCAACTACGTTGGCCTACACGCAGCACATACTCTTTATTTTTGTTCTCCAGTTTTCTTGTTTGTTTTCCCCCTTTTATTTCTTCTTAGATTTTGTATCGTAATTAAAAAATAATCGTCGATGTTAAGTCGTTTACGAACGAGATTGGAACCAGCTGCATCGCGTCCGCGCGTTTGTTTCAAAACATAAACGAAAAAAAAGCAACAACTAATAAGAACACAATACATCACGAGTATGCGTCCCGCTCTTTAGAATGTATGTGTTATAACGAAACATTGATTTTCTTTTCGAACTCTATTCACTTTCATTCCTGCGATCTTATGTGGTCTGTTAATGTGGTGATCATTGTTTCTTTTAAGGATTCGTAAATTATTCTCCAGGTTTGACAAGGACTCGTTTATTTATTTATTATCCATTCCTGCAAAATTGACTGTGATTTAACGATATTAATAGACATAGGGAAACTTGAAACGACTCATTAACTATTCACGCCTAGCGCATTTTCTTTTCGTTTTTAATCTTCTCTTTGTTTTTGGCAGGCTACATTGTATTTATAACGTGCCTATTATTATTGTTATTATTTTTTTACTGGCAAAAACCAATTCATACGCATCCTGTCCGATTCAAGTCACTGTGAAGACTGTAGACAGTAATAGACTGTGAGCGAATCAAAGTTTACACACGCGACACACACTCACACATATACAAATATACATTCTAACATATACACGTTTACACGATTTTCTTAATTCTCGTGCACTCGACCGTATTTCGCCGGCAACGCTTAATGCTAAGGGAAATCCAACGATCCGCAATGAGAAGCATAAACGAGATAAACGATGTGCGACGTCAGAGTGTTTTAGACCTCGTTATCTATAAGTACATGTATAGTCACTAACGATTATATTGTGAAACTCGAAACGAACGCATATTTTACAGGACACTTCGACAAACCTCGCATTTATTTATATAGTGTCCTCCGCGACTAACAAGAGAACAAAAAAGAGATGACAAAAAACCGATCTTTTCGAATGCTCGATCAGTTTATGGCGTTGCACAAAAAATCCACCCCTTACGCGACTATTGCTAAAGACGGCAAAGGGGTGAAACGGAACACAGTATATTGTATTCACGTCCCGGAATCGGTAGTGAAATCGAATTCTCGTGATTACTTGTCAATGACACGAAAGCCCGGAGGGAGGAATTATAGTTATAAGACCGGTAACCGATTCGAGTCGGTTTCGTTTCGAGCGAAACGATTCTGAATGAGCGAATCTAACAAAGTTCTCTTAATCGCGAAAGAAAAAAAAAAGGAAAAAAAACGTGTCTCTCGAGCTGCTCAAAAAACTGCGAAGACGCGACTTTACGGAGACACGCAGCCTGTTCTGTGCGTAATCGCCACGACCCGTTCAACAGACCACCAAGTCTAGATAAACCGTAATACTGCCGACATATTGCCATAACGATGAATTTTTCGAAACCGTTCTTTTTGATAACAACTCGTATTTTCGTAAGTCTATCTCGCCTCGCGTATTTACAGATGTGTGAATCGACTGCCATCGCTGTAATAAAAGAAATCGTAAGCCGCCACCCGACAGGAAAACGGCGGGGTGCGCGCGAGCTCGCTCGATCATTCCCGGTTGACTTTTTCACGGCATCATCACGCTAATCATCGTCTCATATCATCCATTCCTCTTGTTGCGTCGATAGCCGGGGGATCGGCGGACTCTCGGCGCGTCGCCGTCTCCTGTCCGCTCGGTTTTCTTTCACGGATGCTCAATGTCAACGAACCTGTGTAGCTTTCTTTCGAACATGTGCGGTCGTTTAATTATTAATAATAGCGTGGTTAATGTTCTAAGTTTAGAGAGTGTTCGGCATCTCGCGGCTCGGCGTTCCTTCGTAAATTGGAAGTGTCTTTTTTTTTTTTTTTAAAATTGCGTCTCGAATATTTCAACTTCTCGCGATTCAGCGAGACGAAACGAGGATCGATGAATCTCAGCGTCGAGCCGCGAAGGGTTGAAGATGTTTGTAAGTTAAACAGTGAAATGTTCCGATCGTAACGTCACGAATCACCTCGGAGATTCAGAACAACGTTTAATATACCCGGTATGTGATACGGCAGCTCTGATGCACAGAGTGTCTCACGAGGGTGCAATCGAGAAGCGGATGATCCAGGGGGATCCGATCGAGACCGTAAATCTCTGTCTGCGTTCGCGGAGCTCGTGCTCGAGGGGACGAATTTTGAAGAAGCGCTCGTTATACGAAAATGTATACTAATAATAATTTATAACGAGAAACACTATTTTCTTGTAAGGGACGGAGGAAGTTGTCAAGAACTTCTGAATTTCTTTTTAAACCCATTGTTGTTCGCACACCGTCGAAACGAGTCTCCTCGATAACGATGCTCCGTACAAAAGACACAGTTCACCCGCGGTCTCGATTCGGTCTCTTTCATTTTTACTACGGAATCTGCTGTTTGTACCGTTAATTATGAGATACCCTGTATATACATATACTAACGCAACTTTTCGTTCCACGTATTTATTAGCGACGAAATTAATTGCCTTGTTATTTATTATTTCACGATCGAACGGAGATCGACCGATCCGGAACCTCCAACCAACCACGAATGTGTTGCGTTTTCTTATTCGGAAAACAACAACAAAAAAGCAGAAGAAGAAAAACGAAGAAGCGCGCTTCGCCAGTTCCTCGAACCCCACGGACACATTCTTTTCACCTGTTTCCTCCTTTGTTCTTGTTTACGTTCGAATCACTCGAACTCGCGAATACACGCGGTTGTGTGCTTTGTAAGCGGAAATCGTGGCGATACGACGATTTTGTCGACGATCGCCCGAGCTTACGGATCAAACAGCTGTACTAAGTTGTATGCGTATAAGACTCTCTCGTTGTCCTCTTCAAACTATTAGATACAGTAAATAAGACATTTTTAAGTACCGAGGATAGGAGTACCGACAAACAATAGCTTCGTAACGATTAGCGAGTTTTATTTGTAATTCATTGGCTATTTTATGTAATACGTCAATATAAGCGTAGGAGAGAATGTACGGACTTAATTGACTACTTTTTAACGATCACCTTCCGACGGAGCAGTCATTCGATTAGGGGAATCCCCGAGCCTCCGTCGATTTTTATTTTTCTCAGCCTCAGGTGTCTTCGCACGATTTTCCTATCTCAATTTCACTCTACTTTTCTTTCTGTTCTATTTTATACTTTTTTCATTCTTCTTTTTCACTTTTATGTTACGAAACAATTGTAGTTGTACCATTCTGCCGGTTTTTTCAGTGCTCTAAACGACTAAAAACGTGTGCGTGCGTGCGTGCGTGTGTGGATATGTGTTCGTGCGCAGTTGTGTTTCACGTCGAAGGCACAAAACAGAGATTTTCAGTTGGTCGCGACCGGTTCACCGATCCACGGAATCCTTAATACACGTTCCATCGGGCAAAAAGAAACCGAACCCCTCCTAACAAACGAAAAAAGAGAAATGAAAAGATAATTGTACACTGTACAGACTGAATCCGATGATTCGCTGTTCTCTCTGAACTCTCGACTGCATACGTAGAGCAAAATAAACAGATTTTGCAACTAGAACCTGAAGAGCCTGAGCATTTCTTTCTTAAATCGTTCCTCGTGTTCGTATACGACTTGCTCGTTTGTTCCGATATGGGAGAGAAAGTGTGTGCGTGTGTGTGTGCTAGTGTCTGTGTGTGAATGTGAGCGTGCGTGCAAGGGAGAGAGAAAAAGGAAAAAAAGAAAGAGTATTGAAATCACCGTCATTCAGTCATTGAAAACGTACTCGCAGATTTTGTTTAGGTGTATATATCGTGGTATTTGCATTATTAAACGAAGAGTAAGAAACGATTAGCGTCCGTAAACTCTAGAATTAAAGGAACGAATATAAATAATGATTAAAGAACAAAAAAAAAAGTAATGTGTATCGATGTACGTGATTTGGAAAAAGACTTGAATTGCCCCGGCGTATTGTTTCTGCGAATTGGTTCCACGCTATACTCTTGTCCCGAGCTAGTCGATAACATTAGGTGCAACTGCATTTTCGTCCCGATCGATCCTGAGTGCTAGTCATTCTACTGCGCGCACTGAAACACTATCAATTTTCCTCGAGCAGCCGATTCATTAGATCGAGATGTGAAAATCTCTCGGACGACAATTTCCGTTCTGAAGCAATAATACGAACACCGGATGGAAATCAACGTTTCTTTTCTTTCTTTCGACGTAATGTTAAGAACAAGATGTATCGAATATTTGGTACTTGAAATACATATTGTTCGAATGTACGGTATAATTGCATCCTCCATAATATGTCCTTTACTCGATCCGTGTATTATTCGTTGAAAGAAAGAGCGGAAAGCATAGCCTGCGGGGTGTTTTATACGTCATGAATATACTTTGATTAATTAAGTCCAAGGACAATTGTACAGGAAACAGGCAGTAGGTATCCAGACATCCTATCATTTTTTTTAAAAAGGGATTTATCTCTTATCGTGTAACAAACAACAGGATACTGTCTGTATTCTGGTCAATGTATTCTTAATAATATGGTGGATTTAATTAATGGAACGCAGGTGATATTGTACCGCACAGTACCATAAAGATAATAATAAATAATGAATTCTATATTAGACCAATTGTCCAAATGGATTTTCTTGAAACAAGACCAGAAAACACTCAGTTTACATTTGACAATAGAGTTATTCTACGCAAGAACGTCGTAACTTTATAGTGATCAGGACAAAGGATTACAGCGAGACAGTGGAGACAATGAATTGACTCATCTCCCCTGGTTAGCAGGTTAAGACGTAGGGGACACTGAAGCAAGGACAACATTCTGTTTGACCTGTTTTTCAGTTAGAACTACACTTCTGCCAAAGTCAGTCAGTAAAGCGTAATTGATTTCAATGAAAAGTTCGCAAACTTGTTTTGAAAAAGACGCTTTGAAAGGTTAGAAAACTGTACATGAATAAGCTCGGTAGTTTCGCATTCAGCCCGATGCGATGGTGGTCGTTTCGAGCAGTTCGTATGAAGGTAAGCAGCTGTACTCCGGCAGAATACAAAAACGACTATAACTCAGGAACAAGGTCAAACAAGGCACACACGGTGGTCATATGAAGTTCTTTCATTGTTTTTTGTCTCTGCTCGTTCGCTTCAAACGGCGTGGCCCCGGATCATGAAACACCCTGTATACAATTAAAGGCCGCAAGCATTTAAACTTTCTCCTACCGAACGGGGAGGCCTGTCCGTATATAGAAAAAAAAAAGAAAAGTGTTGTTTCATAGTCGCTTCAGTTCGAAAGGTTTTACTGCACGCGATGCAAGTCTGAGGTTTTTCACCGGTGCAACGAGGTTTATGTGCACGGTCCACCACTGTATGCTTTAAAAGCTTATTTCTTTTTACGTTACAAACAATATAACTTCTCTTCTTTTTTCATTGTTAGGGTTAGCTAGATGATATCTCTCCGGGGATATAGATGTGTAGTTCTTACTACCACTCCATTGCGAATGTTTCGACTTCTCATTACACCCCCTGCATAGCCAGGGCATTTATTTGGCTAAGTGTGCCCTTCTATGTTGATTTCCATTTTCGTGTTCGCCACATAGTTCGCGTATCGCTAATATAAAATCTAAACGTGGAATGGAACTGCACGCGCTGTTTTATAGGGGTATTAACGTGCAATGCTTCTCCTTTTATTTTTATCTGTTCTCAAGGCAAGTGCATTTATGCATCCCTCTCTTTATTATATGTTTTAGTTGCGACGGAGCTCGGGTTTGGGTTCGAAACGACTTCTCTGAGAACACGCACAAGCTTGGCCGTGTACATGGTAAAGTGTGATTTTCTTTCATATTTTTGTATAAAATGATGTGCAGTCGTTGATGCTTAATGTGTTTTAAATTGTCGGGACTTTGTAGTGACCTATACCAAAGATAAACTACAGTTTATACTTGTGCATACAATAACGTATACAATAACTATATTTCACTTATAAATGTATGCCGTATCGCTGCCATTTTTAACTTAAAATAAAGACAATTATATAGAAGATGATAAAGATTATTCATATCTTCTTACATCTTTAATGATGAGATTTTATTATGCCCAGAGTATCTCATCTGTATGTCTTTCATTTTATTTCTTTGTCAACATTTTATGGGAAACGTTTATCTCTTGGTTCTGTAGGGACAATACTAATACAACAATTTGTAGTAAATATTTGTTAGTAGCTACGCGAGGAAAACAAATTTTTTTTGATTAAAAATAATGATTTATTCGATTTTTATGGTGGTGCATTTATCGACTGAGTACAATTGTGAACTTAGAGCTTCGTGCTACCGTCAACAGACGGAGTTGCTAACACTGTTTCGGCGATTTACAGTCTTACAGAAATAAAGTTGGCGCTGACGAAATTCTAATTGCTCAATTTATCAAAATTAAAGTATTAAAATTGTGTGTTTGATAGTGTTAATTATTTCTTAATTGTGTAGAATATTCAAGGGTACGTAGCAACTGGTAGCAATGATCACAGTCAATAATATGTAGAATGCTTCACAGTGTTCTACTCATTTAGGTCTATGTAACCTAATCTACAATCGTCCTCATAATTTTGATATTAGTACTTAAAAAGTGATAGCCAGAATTGTGACACTATCAATTCTTACAAATGACAGCAGGTAGAAATACCTTCATATTTTTTACATAATAAATCATAAGTATTTTCATATGATAAGAGAAAGTACATCTATTTGTAGTTGTGTACGTTTTTCATAATTAGAAATATTACATCAAGACGATGGTAAATTTGTTGAACGTGCAATAATAATTCTACTTTGCAGCAATGTTTGTTCTAATCCTGACGAAACTACTGTATATTGCAATATGATGCAATAGGTTAATTGTGTCGAACGTATTTCATACTTTGTTTTTTCTCACAAAGAACTCGAGGGACGAAAAGCTATCGGTTGTGCGCATGCGCTGAGTTATGACTGAGATTCAAACTCAAACTACGCTCCTAATTAAAATATCATTTCTTATGTAAAAGATTGTGTACCTCCATTCGTATCGTTAACACATTTAGTTGCAATTATAGCACTCGGTATTC
Source organism: Lasioglossum morio (assembly GCA_916610235.2). Taxonomy (NCBI): domain Eukaryota; kingdom Metazoa; phylum Arthropoda; class Insecta; order Hymenoptera; family Halictidae; genus Lasioglossum; species Lasioglossum morio. The sequence goes on along the minus strand of OU744330.1, from coordinate 5,130,976 downwards.
ACGTATAGAATAAATATTTCATAATTTCCATCTTTGAAATTAGTTTATAGTAAATTTTACACAATGTGCTAAACGTGTTTTCAAAGTTTTGTGCTTATAAAAACGAAGTGCTGTATAAATATCGAGAAACGTAAAAATATAATAATTAATTATACATGATATTTCTTCTCTTGTTCTTTTAAGAGAAAAAATATTTGCACTATACAATTACGAAAGATAAGAGTATCGTATAACCGATATGAAATATTTTATTCACGACAAGCCCGAGAGTACTCACGTTTAATTTTCTAAGTACGACACGAGCTGATGACCGATGAAAATTCTAAATTTAATATCGGAACATTAACAGTGAAGTATGTATGCACACTGAAATATAATTTAATACTTGCATTAATATTCGTATTCAAAAAATTGAATATTTCTGAAATTTATTAATTAAATGGCACGGTAATTTTAATTAGCGAAGTGGTAGTAACGCTGGAACGTGTTTTCAGAATCACTGTTTGCTAAATTAAATTCGGTAAATTAAACACCGACTACAAAATTTAGTTTAAACCTTTTCGCTCTGTACGATCGCCGTGGGTACAGTGTTGTGCGAGATTTTAAATTTCGCGGGCCTCTGCTATTACGTTACGAGTAATGAATTTATATGTTTGTCTGTTGCGCGGCTCACGTTTTATTTATTCGAAATGTTCACAGATTTGACTTTCAATTATCGGATGTTTCAATTCACACCGGCGATAAACAATTTCAAAGAGAGAACCGATTGATAAGTCCATTCATTACGCACGCCGGGTCGATAAATATGTAAATCAACTACGAGAAGGCGGGATTTTTACTTGAAATTTTAAACCCCGTCCTCTAGGAAACACCGAACACCTCCGTGATTCCAGGTAAAGAACATTAGTAAATCTAAAAAGCATAACACGTGACAAATCGAGATACAGTTTCGTAAACGATCCTGAATTTATTTCTATTGTTATCGATCCTGACGGAATTATGATTCCACGTAATTCGGAGATTTGAATACAAAGGGCAAATACATATAAGGCCGGGCATTTTTGTCCTCGATAACTGCCCTAACGTTACTCATTCTTTTGTTCGAAAACCAATTTCTCAGCAAGAGCAATGCATAGACTTGCACGCAAGTGCGACTCGAGATTGAAGTCGAGGTTTATCCCGATGGTCACGCCGTCGGGAAAATTCTGAACAATGTAGCGAACAGTCCTGGTAACAATATCGCAAGGCTCGAATCGGCGTGCACAACGTCTCGTAAGAGCAGGAGAGCGGAACTCGAACTGTCTTCTCCTTCTATTTGTCGGACTGCCCTCTCATTTGCTGGCTTTGCGTCCCTCTGCGTCTCTCTCAATCTCTCTCTCTCTCTCTCTCTCTCTCTTTCTGTCTCTCTGCTTCGTCTCTCTTGTACGGTATACACGTGTATATACCTCCATCCTTGTTCCACATACGTTACGTGTATACGGTTCTCGCTCTCCGTCTCTCTCCCTCTCCTTTCCTCTGGATAGGATGAGATCGGGCTATGAACGTACACGACAGGATTGGACCAACCTCTGACGTCATTGCGTGGACCGGCGTATCTCGTCGACGATAGTCGAAAGCATTCTGTTCTCGCGCCTATACATATATCCACCTATGGCAATCAGCGGCAAATTCAAACACACGGTAAAGTTGGCTTTCTTTCCAGTCGCGTTAATCGGTCGCCGCTATTCGATTCGATCAACGATACCCAAAACTCTAATCGTTTCAACTTTCAACAGAAACTCTTCATCGATCTTCTGTGGTTTACTGGAGACTATATTGAAATTTTTCTTGGTGGAACACCGGATATGACGCGAGGACGAATGAAAGAAGAGCGACGAATTATTAATCTCTCTCATGAAGAGCGAAGCTCTGACGTTTTAAATATGGATTTTCACGGTCCGCATATTCTTCCCATATACACGTATCCTTCGTTTCTGCTCCTCACGTGGTAACTGTCTTCCTGTAGAAAAGGTCACGATACGTTTGGTAAAAGCCGTCGGACTCAATTTTCCCGGCTGTTTATTGGTAGAGCTTCAATTATACGTATCTGGACTCTCGCGTGAACGCAACCGAGGAGAATTTAATTATAACTCGCGAATATCGTTGCTTTCGTATAAATAGGAAACTTGGCCCTTTCAACTCGACGGGGAATTATGAAGTTTCAATACTTTACCGCGTAAGGATATTTTAAACGGTGGTCTAGATATTTCATACTGGAAAGCCGCACGCAGCCGTTCAAAAAGATTACCCGCCTTCCGAGAACGTAACTCATCACGCGGTATAGAATGTCTGACGAATTGAAATAACTTTAATGGCGAGGTTCTGCACGTTCGGATAGGACGTAACATTCCGCTGTCATTTAACATCTATGGAATTTATAGGTTTTTCGAAAACGTTAACGTAGACAGTCTGTTAATAGTTCCTTCTGTTCTTGTCTTGACCCGGATGCGATATTCAAAAATATTACGCGATAGATCCTAGGCTATTAGTTCAGCAAAGCATGCTCGAGTCTCTGAATGAAGAAATTATATTTTATTCGTATGACCACAGTTCGAAGGATAATTAGGCTAAAAAATTAGAGATACAAATCTATTAATTTGTCTCTTCTAACGTGTAACTTCGTGTCCTCGTGCAGAATATTAACAACAACAACCAGGATCGAAACATTGGGAATAATTTAATTTTTGCAAAATTGCTTTGTTTTTCATTATGATCAAACCTGTGCGCCGATAGCATACATTTCTCTATTAATTCATTACGATCGATAAAATGGAATATTTAATAACAACAACGTTGAAAATGCCTAACTACTAGCCCGAAATTAAAGACACCCGAGTATCTAGAAATAGAAACTGTGACCGATATAATACATTGGTCGGTAACGATGGCAAGATTGGATTGATGCAAGTGATTTTGAGCGGCGGTAGTTGTAGCGTTAATATGATATTGGTAAAGTAGACGGGTCCCGTGAAAAGAGGACAATGATTGGCCTCGCTCAAGATGAATGACATCGAAGTCTGCGTAAGCGACTACGTGCTTCGATACCGAGAAACATCAGTAAGAGTGCTAGCCGTTGAAAACAGCAGAGGTTAGGTACCGCCAGGACGGTGCGTTCCAGGCAGTAGAGAGAAGAGTACCCGGAGAGTGCACCCGGGACGGGTAGGTAGGTATACATAGGTAGAGCGTAGAGGCAGAGGCAGAGGCAGACGAGAAGAGACGACCGCTTGAAATCCCTCTCTCCTTCCCGCCTTTCCTGCCTGCTTCTCTCTACCGCCCGTCCGCCATGCCACTACGAGCGAGCGAACGTACAGCTAGGCCGGCACAGTCCTGTAGCCCATTTGGCATTTCCCCAGCTATAGCGGCGGTCCTGTAGCCCATCGTTGTTATCGTCCCGCAGCTGCATAAAGTCGGCTCTGCCTCCCCTTACTCCTCTGTCCCTCTCCCATCCTGTCGGCCCACCGCCCGTCCACTCCCCTCGTCAGTCTGTTTCGCTCAGCTCACCGCTCGACATCAACGTTTCTTCCTCTATCTCTCTCTCTCTTTCTCCCCCTTCTCCGTCTCTCCATCCCTCTTTCTCTCACCAGCCTACCGACCCGATCGTGTCGCCCTCCTTCCTCTCCCCAATCGTATCGCCGGTTCGACCAATCCCCTTCCTTGTCGCCCCATGAGCTCTCTCGTCCGCCGCTCCGTTCACTTCTCTCTCCTACAAGCTCGCCAGCCTGACGTTTCCCCCACCATAGCGTTCGCTCTCTCCTACTGCTACCACCACCACCACCACCACCACCGCTACTACCACCACCACTACCAACGTCGCCTTATTCTACGTCGTTACCGCGCTATCCCACACATACAGAGAGACATACGCGTACATCGAACGCGGGGCATATCGGTACCACGTTTCTACAGCGACGCTACGGTGGCGCCGCCAGCCAGGGACGCCTCGAAACGTTTTGCACCCTCCTGCCTTCCTCTCGCCTCACCGCAGTCCATGTACCGTCGACGACGCCTGATGCTGCCGTGCTGCGGTATATACTCGCCCGAGCACGCCGTCCTTGTCGTTCTATCGATTCCCCTCCCTTACCCTTCCCCGTATCGTTCGTACCCAACCTCTTCTCTCGTCCTACTCGTCATGTACCCCCTCTCACGCTTTTCTCTCTTCTCCGCGTCTCACTGGCAGCCAGCTTGCCTGTCTGCTTGCCTGGCCAGCCTGACTGCCTTGCCTGCCTTGCTCGTTTGCTTACTTGCTTGCATGCTAGTCTGTCCGCTAGGTTGCTAGCCCGCTTATTTGGCTCTGCCTGCCTGCCTGCCTGCCTGCCTGCCTGCCTGCTTGCTTGCTTGCTTGCTTCTGCCTGCTTCGTTCATCCTCTACGTCGCTAACCTTGGTGGAGAATAACCCGCCGTTCAATTCAAGGAATTATGATGGCCCCTTGCTTCTTTCTCTCTTTTCCTATTTTGCTAGCCGTGTCTCTCTTTCTCTTTTTTCGTTCTTTGTCACTAGTTTCTTCCTCCATCTCTCTCGCTACCTTCGGGACGTGTACGATTCTTGCCTTTGCCACGCTCGTTCGCGTTGATATTTACGCGCCTATGGGCCTTGTGCAACAAGCGCCCCCATCATGGCAGCCTCCGGAAGACGACGATGCTCAATAATATGAAACATGCTGCACGGTGTGCTGTTCAATGTTCCTTGTGACATGATTATTAGACGATTCCTTACATTTAGCCGAGCCTATCAACGTTCGCTGCACAAGATGATCGTGTCGCGAGGCAAATTCAATTCTCGAAGTCGATGCTGCTGCTAGCATCGAGAGCCTTCTTGTTGCCTTGCGGAAAGAGCGCCATCGTTCGGCAATGGGGAACGCGCGCGCAAGTGAACGGCTTCGATTCGATGTTAGAACGTTGTAAGATTCGTTCCCAAAGGCCAATCCCACATTTTCCATTGGGCAATTTCGAAAATGCTTGCGCAGCCACTCCGCCGTTTAGTAACAATCGTCTCTGTTTTAACCTCGCAACCACTTGCGCTCCCGTACAGTTAACTCGGAGTACACCCGATTTATTATTAATGACGAATCGGACGTAAGACACCGTCAGGTACCTACGTTCCCCAACTTTTAATTGGAAATGGATCGCAGCAAAACAATACCGTTGTTCACAAATTTGAAATGAAATACGCAAATTCTGGCATTGTTCGCTTCTTCCATTATGGCTCGCTGCTAAGTGGCTGAATCAGATGTCGATAAATCTTTGATACCGGAGTCGTACTTTTGCGTTACCGAATTTACAATGAAAAAGAAGAACATCACGTTTTACACGTTTCCCGATGGCACGATTCAGATCTTACACATCTCGGCAAACTGTCCTTTCGTATCGATTAATATACGATCTTTCTATTGTTAGAATTAAATCGTGTATTTATTTAGGATCAAGTTTACTCTTATTAGACCCCAATGAATGCACTTCGATCAATGATCCCGTGCCCGCAAGTGGCAAAATAACGATGCCGTTTCGTTTCGCAGTTGCTAGTACACTTTAACCAGCTCGTTCTCGCGAGCTGGCAACGCAAGAAGCACTCGCGCGATGATGGTCGTGTGCATTTCGAGGAATAGGTGCGGCAATTATCGCTTCACGTTAATTTTTGGTGGTTTTATAGGTAGCTGCATTGGCGTAACCAGTCCGATGATCGATCGGCTGGAAATCTCCGCAACGTTACCGGCGGAATTAACCCTTGAGATACTCTGTGTCTCGCGGGCCCTTCAGTCACTTGAAATTATTGGCGAGCGCGGTGAGTAATTGCACTTTCAATTGGTAAATTATTAAACCCCGTCGCATCGCGTTGTTGCGCCCGCGTTACCTGCTCTCCTCTTATTGAAATATCCACGCTGCAGATTTTTTTCCGTTCTCTTTACCCTCGGCTTTTTCCCCGTTGGTAATTCCGTATCGTCGAATTAAGGGGCACGGATCGTGTAACCCGCTGATAAAAAAAAAAAAATATCGAATTCATCGGCATAAATCGGGAACACCGAGAAATTTGTTGCCGCGGCTCGAATTTCTTGCAGGAGAACTGCCTGCCAGCAATTATCACATAATTTCTAAAAATCCATGGACTATATATACGTTAGCGAATTTTTATTAGCTGAGAATATCTCGAAAGGATTACTGCCGATTAAAATCGAGCGAGAGGTGTTTAACTGTTGGCACGTGGCGATTTTTGGGGAATAACGTCTGGGGAAAAACCAGGAAGCAGCCGGTTACGTTTTACGGACGCGGTAAAGTTGGTTCGTAGACGTCGTGATTACATAAAACGCGGTTCGGTAGCGGCTGCGTTTTACAGCCCGCGGTCGTTACGTCGTTCGTCTGGCCGCGTCGAAACGGCCCGAGCAAGATACAACTTTTTTTCGCGTGATCTTGACCTTTGAACAAAACGATCGGCCTGACCCCCCCCCCCCTCGGCCTCCCTCCAACCCCCAAGACTCGCAGGGTAGAGGATGCAGGATGTCGTTCGCGCGACATCAGTGTCAGTCACTTGTTGAATGTCGGCCAGCGTGTACGGATGAGCATCCGGCGTGCGTCCTTGCAGTGTTTTTCGCTGCAACCGCGCATTCCTCCTCTCCTTTCGTCTGAGGTGCACGTCGCTCGGTAAACGACCATTCTACAAATAGACGCCGTTCCCTGGAACGTAGGAACAGACCGCATGATCGTGACCGATCTTCCATTATCTTTGGAAATTAATTGATCCTGTATACATCCAGCTTGTTACTCCTTTATAAACGATTAGCGATCGAGGACTCGACTTGGGGCGTCACCTGAAACGCAAAGTCGCGATTTTTATACACGTGTGACGTGTTAATGTTCATTATTGTTTATTTGTTTAGTTTCGCCCGGGCCAATCTTTTGTAAATTTTAGTTTAGACTTTGGTTAAGATTTTAAGTTAAGACTCTCTTTTTTTTTAATAATTAAGTAATTTCTTATCGGCGCACAGGTTCGATCATATGCTACAACAAACTTTTTAAAATGCTTATTCCTCAGTGATATACATTGATGTGATGTATATCACTGAGGAATAAGCATTTTAAAAAGTTTGTTGTAGCATATGATCGAACCTGTGCGCCGATAAGAAATTACTTAGTTATCAAAACATGGCGATCGATAATTTAATATCTCTCTCTTTTTTTTTGTTATGTCTTCTTTTTGTTTTTATCAGTTATATTGTAAAAACTGTATACACTTATATAAAAGGACCTCAGTCCGCATATAATAATAATAATATTATTATTGCACTTATAAAACACAAATAAGTGCATTGAACGTCGAAACTTTTGAAAAACACGAACTTGGGACTTCACCTAGGGCATTTGACGAAAGCAATGATTAGGCTATCGATTGTTTTCGAATTACTAGGAGCTACAGGAATTAATAGTAGAACTATAGCTTAAGCTTTCTAATTAAAAGTCGATGAATTAGGATATAAGTTCAGGTTCCTCTTTGACTGAGCCTTAGATCGAATCTGCCGACATTTCGCCAAGAAGAAAATACTTTACCGGAAGAGACATATTAGCAATTAACCTCGCGACACGGAGCGCGCGCGGGCGGTCGCAAGATACGAGCTTTTGAGTTAATTAAGTGAATATTAAATCCCGTCGTAGATTTGTCGAAATTCTCTTACATAAACTCGAATCACGTTTTCGACGTTACAGAAATTCTGTCGGCCACGGGGAAGCACTCTTGCGCGCAAACATCGCGTTAAGATTGAATTCGCGTGCGCGCGCGTGTGAGAGAGAGAGAGAGAGAGAGAGAAAGAGAGGGGGTGGGAGGGATCATTAACGTAATTATAAAATCAGTGGCGGATTCGACGTAATCTTTTCGCTGGCGGGACCCTCACGTTCACCAACGTCGATGGGGAACCGTGGAATCAGACGTTACAGTCATCGTTGAACGTCATCCAGAACTTTGTTACCCTCGTATTTGTCGAACAGACGAAGAGGACGGAATTCCTTCTTCGCCTTCCGGTGCGACGGCAGCGCGGAAATGAAACGCGAAATCCCAATTAACTTTGCAGTCAGCGAATTCAACTTGTCATCAATAGCGCACGCAAATTGGTCGGGAATGACTCGAACCATTCGGGTTTAATTATGAACTTGCAATGATCATTTGTCACCCGTCCCAGCGCCGATGAACGTTTCCCAGTTTTTCCGCAAACGCGGAATCGATTAATGCACGTCCGTGTCAATCTAACTCACTTTTTTTTCAAGTAAGTCGGACAATAAGTAAACACAGACTGCATCTCCGGTATTTTATAAGGAATGATTCCGAACCCGGCAACTCGAAAAATTTTAACACTTTGGAGACATGTTCGCTGGTAAGCAAACCAAACAGACTGTGAGCAACATAGATCAATAGTCGTGCAGGCAGATAGTACTAATCCGAAGTTACACTTCAAAACATAGTTGCAGTGCTTGAAAAAATTAGTACCAGTTACAACTGAAGTCATAAATGAAAGATAAAATACACGTAGCAAACCTATGGATAATGAACGGGCATATTTTAACTTCTAATCATTGCGAATTCTATTTTCGTGTGCACGCAGTGTATGCATTCTTTTGTCGGTGACAGCTTCCGCAAAGAATTTCATTAACGTCCACAGTTAGAGGATCTATTTATGAATTCTATTAATTAGAAAACGTCGAATACATATTTCCCAAAAATTCTATGAAATAATACGGGAAATGTCGACTGACTTTATCGTCCCCGAAGTTTGTATCACTGGTTTAGTGGACACAGAATGGAAGCAGCAGTTTCAAAAGAACTCCGCTATCGTATTAACTGTACTCGGTTGTACAGGTCGATCTTTCTCCATTCTGTTCGTCTACTTTCCGGAAGTACGTGTGCAGGTAGGGCGAAAAGGGCTCGCAACGAGACGTCAACTTTAATATAACCTCATGACCCTTTAAAAGGAGACCGCGTCTTTTCTCGACGCAAACGTTGATCCTCGGTTAAACGGATCCTCGCGTTACCAAAATTTCAACCTTTCCATTAAAGAAATAAAATAGGAAAGCGGGAACTTCGTTATCATTTCAGCAAAGTGAAGAACTCGAAAATGAGAGAATGGTCGGTGTTCCGAGTCAGAGATCCGGAATCCTCTTTTATTATTCCTCGCTCTTAGGGTCAAAAAGCAAACCCTGGTAAAACCGATATTTCCACAAGTTAAAAACTGTTCTTCGATTCTCTAGGTTTCGCTCGTGGAAACTCATTTATCCTATTGACATATTTCACGATAATGAGCGGAACACTAATTACCGCGTGAAAACTCTTCTTTTGGCTCTTTGGTTCGAATGCTTTTTATTGGGAAAGTGTTCGAGAATATTCGATCGATTGTGTTAACGTTACAACTGATAGTAATATTTAAAGAAGTGTTAATTTTTCCAGAAGAGACTCGCGATTTCGTGGTCGAACGAGTCCTGTGAGCTCACCGAAAATTGTCTTCGATCTACCTGAAGCACAGGGGTCGAGTTTACTTCGGCAGGCAGTCTAGTTGGCGGTCGTAGCCTATATAAGTTCAGAGGCGAGTTCAAACAGGTCTGAACCTTCGGTCCGTGGCCCATGGCCCATTATCCCGAAGGGGCCTTGGAAATTCCTTTAGCCTGTGGAATTGGTAGAGTCGAAACTTTGTGTCCCCGTAGCCCCGGCTCGCTCGTAGCCCCGACCCTAAGCTACGACCCAAAAGATATTTCACGTGTATACCGAAGTATATTTAAGTCTTCTTCGCCTCTTTCCCTTCTTTTGGTTCCCCGCCCTCGGGTTCGGAAGTGAAAAGAATCCTCCAACATCACAGAAATTCGGTTCACCAAATTTACCGATAGTCTTACGGGTGGCCCCGGTCTTCTTAAATCCTCGTGCTTCCCATAAGGTGGTCGCCTAAATTCCCGTTTCAACACTGATAGCAAATATTGTCTTTAGACTGCGGACCTGTATGCAAAATAAAAATTTTCTTAAACTGTTTATTCGTTTCTTCGAATGGTAACGTAAGTTCTTGAATAGATCCAGAGATACGACTGATACAGTTTGGAAAGGTCTCTCTGCAATTATTTTCGAATATGTATTATCAGATTAACATTAATTCTGCTCGATTATTTATTATTTTATTTACCTATGATATTTTATTGATACAGCGGGGTCGCGTTGGTTCTTTATAGGTCAGATGAATCTATAATTAAAACTTGGTTGAAGAAATCTACTAATCGATAACCGTGAAAAAATTTAGCCCATGCGCGTGTACAACATTTTTATATCATTAGACACACAAATGAAAATATAATCTTGTTAATCGGGAGATTTATTTTATTAATTAAGCAAATCGAATTTCTCTGTCGGAATATTTGCCGATTCGTTATATAAACTTAAACGAGTTTTTGGAAGTTAAGAAATCCAGTTAGTTTAATATAATTAATTTCTTAAACAGTATAGAAAAATTCGCTTATTCATTTGTACTGAATCAATTGTACCTGATATAGTTATAATTTATTAAATTTTATATCTTTCAATACTATGATAGTGAAAAATATTGTACTAGTGTATTATGTATATGAATTTGAATGGGACGAATTGCATACAAGTAAGGGATGGAACGCTTGTTCCGGTGAAAACTGTCCAATTACGTTATCGAAGACAATACGTTCGAACGCAGCGAGGAATCCTGATTGCTTATCACTGCGCAAACATTTGAACGTAAAGCTTTAACTGGGACGTGTGGACTCATAGGGAAAAAAAATCACGCGTGTCACCGTATTACGTAGTGACTACCTGTTCTTTACGTAATATGCTGTCGCAGTTACGTCCTCGCTCTCTGTAAGAAGCATCGTACACTCGTCTCTGGAAAAAACAGAGACACAACGTGCTCGAGCGTTTCGCAAATGAATATTTCCTTTTCGTTACTCGAAAATTCACGCTTCTCAGTAATTCCTCCGAATCATTCGACATGGTAATTAAACTAGGGAAAAACTCGTTCCTTCTCTTTCTTATTTAATAAAATTCGTACAAAAAGATTTTTAACAATTGAACACCTCTAGAACAATCAATAAAATTCCTCGAAAATATTTTTTTGTAAAATTGAGCACCTCTAGGACAATCAATAAAATTCCTCCCAAAACAATTTGAAAAAAATTGAACGCTTCTAGGACGTTCAATAAAATTCCTCCCAAAACAATTTGAAAGAATTGAACGCTTCTAGGACATTCAATAAAATTCCTCCCAAAACAATTTTGAAAAATTGAGACGGATAGAACTGTTTAATCCGTGAATGGACGATTCGCGAATTAGCAGGGAAGCTCGAAGGAAAAGGGAAAGTAGATTTGGCAGTAGCGTGAGATTGTTTTGGGTTTATTTTGTTCTTGGTGTGATCTGCACGCATTAGGGTCAGTAGGGTGCGCACCACTTTCTGTCACCGTCTTGATTCATTACGCAGGAATCCCCGATTCGTGACTCGGGGTCGTTACCACGAAAACCTGTCCGGCAGTTTTGATGAATTATTAGTTTTTTTCATTAATGCTCATTCCGACTCACGCCATGAATACGGAATGCGCCCGGGCACACGCGTGTGTCCGGATAATTGATTAAACGTGTTTTCGTTCGAAAGAAACTTCTGCTCCCCTGGTTTTATCATAAGGATACCTATCGCCGGATATCCTCCAAATTAATGGCACGAACTTTACGTTACTTAAACGTAACGTAAGTTTTACGTAAACAAACAAGCAAGATTTTCCGAACGAGGTCTAAAAAATCGATAGACCATCTGTTGTAGGGACCATTAGCTTTGTAATACATATAATGGGACGTAGGACGCGGGTTTTAGAGGCGTTCACGGTGGGTGCCATTATGCGAGATACGGTTAAATATAAATTTCATAAATAGCTGAACAATATCTCTAATTTTACATAAAAAGAATAATGATCAACGTGTTCTCGTACATTTTATGTTACAAGAATTAAAGTAAAGAATAAAAACAGAACGGACGTAAACACGAGTAATCGTAATTAGCAGTGAAATATGCGCCGTACAGTAAGAAAAATCTACAGTTTTAAACCGTAATACTAAATCAAATGGCTCGTTTAAATTCCTGTTTACCGAGTTGAAAATATTCGCCAAATTTTTTGGTATAATTTGAAAAATGTCGATTTTCCACGTTCGTCAAATATTTTCGGAACTGATTACACGGATTTATCCTGTTTTGTTAACAACGTTGTTCTTCGACTTTCGAACACGTTACACGATTGGCGAATTTATGTTCCGCGCGCATTTTTTTTTTTTTTTCACCGCGTGCAAACACAGTTGCGTTTAACGGGATTATTTGCGTCCACGGTCAAGGGTAGATCACAGAATTTCAAATTCCGCGGCCGCCACAATCGAATTTCCATGATCTCGATTTACCGATCGATTTTACTAGCAGATTTGTTATCGTAAATTCGCATTAATCCGCCGCGGTAATATTCGGATCAAATATTTCCGTGTGCGCGGGGTCCGATGTCGGAACGCATAAATCTGAAATTTACTTTTAATCTGGAAGAAAAAAAATTGCGGTTCTTCGTCATACTTAACCGCGGCGATTTTTTACGAATACCTCCCCTTGGCTCCCGGCGTTTTCTTTTCTAACTTCCCCTCTCGAAGCGACAGGTAATTGCAGTCAAAAAGTCAACTTAATTAGGGACAGAGCCACGCGTTTCGATACACGGCGAGAAAACAATTCGTTAAATTACAATCCAAGAGATACTTTAAATTACGAATCGATACCATTAGAAGTCCGTTTTCCTGCGCTTTAAATTTTTTTACACTGCGCGCGGGCCAATATTTGCGATACGACCGGGAATATAGTGATTTTACGCTGCCGTGAAATTCGAAACGGGGGAGAAGTGTTATTGTTTTTTTCGTAACGCGAAAATCGTTTTTGATATAATCACTTTAATACCACAATAACGGAAAACATTCATAAAATAACAAGGAAGATTCTGTTTCAGTTTTCGTAATTTGAACAGATAAGTTATGTTTTCGATGGATTTCTGTTTCTGTAAATTAACCCCATTAGATGAAGAAATTACTCTTCCATGCATGCATTTACATGAAACATTTGATTCTAATAGTTTCGAGCAATAACTGAATGAAATGCCCGAATTAAATTATATACCATTTTCGCAAACACGAGTCGGTTTTCTACTCGAGGATGGGCTGACGTCATGGGGTAGTTTTGCCACGAAAAGTTTTTGGATCGCGTCCCCCTTGTCGGTAAAGCAGCATCGGAGCCGGCTAGGAAATTACAAGAGCCTGAGATGGAGAGAGAGAGAGAGAGAGAAACAGAGAGAGGAGAGACTCTCCCCTTTCAGGAAGGTCGGTTTTAGGGTGGCTGGAATCCCGAAGAGCTCCGAAGGGGAGCTTTTTTTGTCGCGTCTCCGTATTCTCGCGCGGCGCCGAGGGGGCGCTTTTTAAGGACGCCCGGCGTCGCAGGATAGCAGCGTCTCCGCTTTTAATCTGTGTTACTAATTTTTCCCTTCCATGAACTTTCGAGTTTCTTGCGCGAACCGCCTGCCTCGCGCTTTCGTCGGGTTAAAATTTCAAATTACGCGAATTCGAACACACCGACGCCGGATTATCCTCCTTTTGCTTCCCGCTCGGTATTTAATGCTTCCTGTTTGCCGGTTCCATTGAAAAAGTTTGTTAAAAATCAAGTTCGCGATGGAATTATTTGGACGCAAACGAACGTTGTGATTGTTCTAAAGAATTTCGTTGAACGAACAGATTCCAGAAAATATCTCTGAAGGACATAATCATTCGGTAAAAGAAAAAGGGGGAAGCTTGAGGAGCAGCAGTTCAAAGGGAAACGCGGTTTAGTCGACGATTTCTCACGAGCCTCGTCGAGTTAGGTGTACAGATTGTAACATAAGAATGTGCGCAGCGAACGATACCAGAAGGATAAAGTTCCTTATTATCCAAGAAGAGTAGCTGGGGTGGTGGAAGGCTGAAGAAGGAAGAAGGGGACCTTCCAGCCCCCAGTAAATTCCCAGAGCCGACATATTCGCGAGGAACTGGACTAATTTTGTCTGGTGAGGCGCAAAGACGTCGTATTAGAATGAACCCGTTCCCTCGAAATTGCGTTCCATCACGTACGAGCGCGTAATCTATGCATCGGTGCATCTTCGCCGTGCTACAACATCACCGTGGCGCAGCCTTGTCAGGAAAAGGACAACCAACGATTGCGGTTGTCCTAGCAGCATTGTTCCCATTCTCGTTATACATGGTCCCTTGTCATTTTCGGTATTGTCGGCTCTCTTTGCCACTATCTCGCCGGAATCCGTGGCATTCGTTTTGTATCGTCGCTGCGCCGAGACGAAAGGAAACGAATTCGTCGACTATAGTTGGCAATTTTCCATTCGCTCGGTTACCAAGATATTATTAGGCTGATCTTACGTCGGTGACGCGTTTCGCCTACCACAGATCGCTTCAGTTTTTGAAAGACCAGAATTCGCGGTTGAGAATTCTTTTAATACGGTTTTATTGGAGGCGAGTTAATGGTCTATTAAAAAAATCGATGCTTCGCAATCAAGGGATTTTTAATAAATTCATCAATGACGATAGCAATTTTATTCGTATTATAATTTCATTCGTATCCTCGATAACGTGGTCTATTTATTTCTTTTGGTATGCAGGAGAAAATTATTAAGCAGCTTTTAGACATGGTACATTCATTAAAAAATCGATTAATAATAAGTCAATCCGGTTGGTAGTGTGTTCATAAAATTTTCAATGGCAGTAGCAATTTCAATCGTGAATCAACAATTTACCCCTCGGCAACGTCAGCTGGCAATTTCTTTTCGGAGCATTATTTAAAAGAAAAATTTAAACCTTCAACCATTAGAGTCGTTGAATTATTCAATAAATTACATGTATAAAATAAAGTGAAGATTAATATAAAATACATATAATGAATAGCGAGTAATTGGTTCAATTTTTGGATGGAAGAACATTTCGTACAGCGACGTCTTCATGGACTGATCTAATGTGGCTACCAGCACACTTACCATGTGGCTAGACAGCGAAGAGCGTTCTGGTATGCTTACGGTCACCAATGGGTTAACTGCCACTTATGTTCAACGCAAGAATCTTTGAGTCCTCTGTCTTCTATTACCATCGTTGTCCTCTATTAGTTAAGGACTCCATTTGCGGACGGTCTGGCTAGATCTAGACCCATTCTGGAAATTACGAGAAGTGTTAATTGGAGAACGCCGAACGAAATAAATAAATGTAAACTTTTAATAACTCCTCGTTTCCTTCGTTCGCGTGTTCGTCGTCAATTTAAAGATGTACTGGATTTTGTTCTTTCATCGGCAGGTTTTTTTTTTCTGTTCATCGGCAAGTTGAGTATGTGTATGGTCTGAGTTTCCATTGTACGTTTTTCTGATTGCGATGAAACTTCTGCCGCGGGAGGTAAAATCACGTCAGTCAATTTGCACAAAACTTCGCAGTTCTCATCACCGTCCTTCTTCGTTCCCGTTAACAAGACAGGAGCAAGTTGTCAGCCAATGAATCGATCGCGATATCTTATTCATTGCTCTCTACAAGCGCGTTACGCGAACCTTGGGGGGTCTCATATGGAGGCAGCACTTTATAGGTCAGTGTTATGTACCAGCGTGCTCGAGGAACTCCCTAGCTTATAGTAGATCACCCTATTTTATCAAGCAAAACATCCCGAGAAAATATATACTCGATTTCAATTCCATTACCACCTTCAACTCGCAAACCCTCCGCTATTACAATCATCTTTTTACACAAAACTACATCGACATACTTTTCAATTCTTTTTGCAGAGTTTATTCATCGACGATAGAATACATTGTTTGATTAAAAATCGAAATAGCATTGTCAGATAGTCCCGATCTAGCTGTAGCACAATTCGTCAGCGTTCTCATCCCCTGAAACCTCGAGGAACGTTATTGCACGACCTCGGAGAACAAGTTCGTGGCGCGGAAGCATTTTGTCGCGTCTTCGGTCCGGTCAACGACTGAAACACACGAAAATCGATACAAATGCGATCGTTGGTCCGTCTGTGCTTGTGCCACACGCCGGTATCACCCTTCCGGCCCGTAACCTTTGACGCGGGCCTGCGTGGGCGAGGGGTGGATCCGGAGAGTTGCATAATTAATTTTTCTATAAATCTCTCGCCGAGGAATATCGCGAAATTTCTTCGCCGAGTAATATCAGCGGGGCTTAGCGAGGAGAAGGAGCGAAAGGGAGGGAGAAAGACAGAGGGTGTGTGTGTGTGCGAGAGAGAGAGAGAGAGAGAGAGAGAGAAAGAGGATACGGAGAGAGAAAATTTCCCCTTCGTGTGCCGAAGCCGGCCCCCGGTGGGGCGAGTCAAAGAGAACGAGGGAGAGAAAAATCAGAAGAGAGGATCTAGGGGATGGGAGAGAGCGAGACAGGGGTAGAAAAGGAAAAGATCGAGCCAGAACACCGTGAGCAAAGAGGAGGAACGCAGAGAGACAGACCGAGGGGAGAGACCCCAGAGATAGAGGGAGAGACACTTTGAGAAAGAGAGAGAGAGAGAGGGAGAGTGGGAGAGAGGGATTTTAGGAGAAAGAGAGAGAGAGGGACTGAGGGGTAGACAGGAGTCGGATCGGGGATGCTTCTTCCTCTCTGGTCTTTCGCGTCCTCGTGCACTGCTGGAGAACGATTCTACGGAAGAAAATAATATTCTTAATAGAATACGAAAAAGCGGCAGCGTTCACGAAGCTACTCGACTCGCCGCGTTTTAGAATAATGATTATATTGGGCGCGAAGGGATTCCTACGGTTCTACCCCACCACCACGGGAAATTCGCTCGGGAAAGTTTTTATTCTCATCGATAACACCGGATTAGAGCTATGGAATTAACGGTCTTTTCGTTTCGCCATTATCGCTCGCCTGGCGAACCTCATATTGAAATTCTGGGGTGGCTTTATTGACTTGTATCTGGAAATTGATTTTTTGATCCTATCGTTGCGAATAGGTGATTTTTTTAAATGGAAAGTATTGATTTTAGGGATGGTTTTCCGTGGCGATGTTTTTAGGATTTATTTCAGCGATTTGTTTTACTTTTATCTAAAAATTGATTTCATTACTCCATCGTTGGGAATAGATAATTTTTTTAATTGGAAAGTATTCATTTCAGGGATGGGGGCTTGTATATTAATTTTGGGAATGGTGTAATGTAGTAATGTTTTTAGAGTATTGTTTTGTCTACTGACATTTTAAAAGTTAACGAAGCCCCAGGAAATATTGCGCAATATTTTGCGAAAGAACCCTTCTACCCAACCCCTGTAACCTCGACAACCCTTGCCCTTATCAACCTACATACTCGAACAGCCCTTTTTGTTGTGAAAGTTTTAGGGGCGTATCATTTCAGTAAACGTGTACACGGATTTTTCGAATATTCTCGTCGTCAGGCTATTTTTAATTAGTTACACGGCGAAGACCACGTTCACTCGTCCCTTGCAAGCGATTTTGTGACGAGAAAAAGAATTTCAAAGTTAAAAATTTTCATTTCGCATAAAGACTCGCGGATTAACGATCACAGACCATTTACGAAAGGATCGAGCGGCTCCATCGAACCGCACACGACTCGACGTGTTAATTACGTTGCGAGAGTAACAGGGGACAACAAATCAGCCTGTTAACAGGTGAAATGACTTACATCTTGCACGAGCGGGGGCGTTGAATGCCCGGCAGTTTTATTTTCACGCCGGTCGGACCGGGACCATCTAATTGACCCGGTGACTCATTAACCCTAGCGTGCAGGACCCGCTCTCGATGTCACCCCGATTTTCGCGCGCGTCGTCTCGATCCTTTTTTCTCGATCCTTCTCCTCTCGTTCTCTCTCTCTCCCTCTCCTTCCGGCCACCCCCTTGTCACGTTGTCGCGCGCTCGGAGCCTTCGTTCATCCGTGTTTACAATCTCTTTTGCACGAGAGAGGAGAGAGGAGCGGAGAGGTGAGGAGAGCACGCGCCACACCGGCCCGAGGGAGGCTCTTTTATTTTTAATTGCAGCGTTCATTATCCGATGCAAATTAAGATAATTAGGGGTACGAAGAATGCTTTTATTTTTTGCACTCTCCCCTCACCCGCGTTTCTCTCGCTTGTTGTTCCGCACGCGCGCGATTTTCCTACTCGGAGCCACGCGCGAATTATGATCCCGATTTCCCACCCCCGCAACATTGCAGATTCACCCCCTTTGTCCACGCTTTGGTTTTTGTATCTTGTTCTTTGACGACCCGTGCCAACAGCACTGTTTTAATTCCGTGTTCCCCACCCACGCGACGGTTTTCCGCTCGCGATCACGCTTTTTACAATTTGGCCCATCCCTCGTGTACTCTTAGCGACGATTACGCTCGCCGATTTCTTCTAATCTATCTCCTGCTTTAAATTCCACTCACTCATTTTTACACGCAATACAACGGAATAACCGTTCGAACCGTTCAATCTCGGTTCAATTATTTTACAATGTTCCAACTCCATTTTTGATTCGATGCTCGACACTGCCTTAAACGATCTCTCCCCGTCAAATTTTTCATTGCGGAAGAAACTTCGCTTTTTTTCAGGGCAAAGTGAATGGGCGAACATCGATAATCGGGCGATCACGAAATTTTTTAAGTCACCGAAGTTATCAGGATCTTCGATTCATCTACGACTGCTCCTCCTCCTTCTCCGCTTTGACATCTTTTTACGAACGCGGGGAAGTTGTTCCTCTTGAACGTCGACCGTCCACTTTTCCTTGCCAAAACTGCGCAAAGTTGACGAGAGAACCGCGGACTTTTTTTATTCGGCCGATTCGCGTTATTTTGGCGATGCAACGGGTCCCTTTTGTCCATGCGGTTGGCATCAAGCGCCGCGCAGGCGAAACTCGGTAATCTCTTCGCATAAAAGAGCATTGTTTTGCAACAATGGCGATACTTGGAATCACTTTGAGGTACTGCTGTATTCGCACACGGCCGGCCGATGAATGCAGCTTTTTAACTACCGTTACGCAATTCGTGGGCGTCACGGAAAAGAAAGTTCCGACTACAATTACTTACATAATTATTTGTTGACACACGGACTCCCTCAGAAATAAAACAGCTGCATAATTATAACATTTCACCATACATCAAGATGTATACTTAATTCGACTTAATCCATTGATCATAAAGAAATTATTTAACAGAGGTTCGTTTAATTTTTCATTGCAATATTTAGCTTCGATTATAAACAAATTATTCTACAATTACTTACATAATTATTTGTTGACACACGGACTCCCTCAGAAATAAAACAGCTGCATAATTACAACATTTCACCTTGCATCAAGATGTATACTTAATTCGACTTAATCCATCGATCATAAAAATATTATTTAACAGAGGTTCGTTTAATTTTTCATTGCAATATTTAGCTTCGATTATAAACAAATTATTCTACAGATGTCTCGGTTAGGTACTCGTTTTATCCAGTGCTTGGTAAAAAAGCGAGTACGAGAAAGACACTCGGCCATTCATAGTTGAACAAGTTCCAAGTTATTTGTATATATAACATTTTAAATATTAATGTAACGCGTGCACGCGCGCATTCGGCGTAAAGCAAGCGCACGCGCGCGCGGGCAAACGAAATTTATGAAGCCATGTATTATCGGAAGTTTAATAAACGCGGCCGTTAATATTGAATTAAAATCAATATCCGAAAACGCGGCGGTTTGGCTGGCGCTCGTCTGCGCCGGAAAACCCGTGGGTTTCGGTTTGAAAGTTGTACATGTACGTGGCATAGAGAGATTCAAGGTCGGGAACGCATATCGCTCGAGTTCTCTTTTCCCACGGTGTGTTTCTCCCCTCGCGCGCGCACACTCTTCCGAACGTATGTATTCGAAGGTGGTAGGGCGCCTTAACTTCCGGCCGATTTTCAAACCACGTTACCGAATGCGCTACCGGAGCGGCGCGGCGTCGAATATGATTTAAATAAGTAAATCGCCGCATCTCCGACAGAAATCTGCCGTCTTCAACCGGGTAAACACGTATCCCGATTTCGAGCGAAACACGCGGTCGAGCACTGCTCAGGATCTTGAAAGGTTACAACTAATGTTTGTCCAGCGATCTTCGTATTTTACGTTTTTTTTTTAAATATTTATTTAACACGTTCGTCGCCACGTCACCAATGTTTGGGTGACGGGTATTCTTCCGTGGGGGACCCAAATATGGGTGACACTCTTCTTGTTAGAGTTAATTAAATATAGGTTATTATACATTATATAGGATATACAATATAAAAATATTAACACATTACCGACCGGTGATTATTGCATAATTTTGAAAAATCTATGGTACATGGCTCAACACTTTTTAATGGAACCTTTAATAGCAACAGCAATTCTCATTGTGTACTAATAAGTCACCCTCAATAACATTATCTAATAGTTTCACATTTAAGATTGCAATTTAAAATGAAATTTCTATGCTTTCTTTTGGTACAGTAGAATTATTGTAAATCCTATTAATAAACTTCCGGTAGGTAAAGTGTTAAGACAGTCGAATTTGGGCCCGCGAGAAACTTAGCCGTATTATGCTGGGCTACGAACGTGTTAACGTGGCTTTAAACTCTTGGCTAAGGTTATTTCACGAGGGGACCTACAGTTTATTGACCCTTCACTGCATGGTTTTTTTAATTGCGATGAAAAAATTAAAAGAAGGTCAGTTCTTGTGTTTCATTTAAGGGAAAAATATTTTAAAAAATTAAAACAACATTTTCAGAAAAATAAACATAATTTAGAATAGTAAGAAAACACATTCTTAGTTTACTGTATACCAGATTTGTTAATTGTATCAGATATGATACATTAGGCACATGGAATATTTCCAGAGATGTTATTTTACGTTCTTCGAACGTCTCAGGACAAAAGAGAAATTGTTTGAACAATTCTGCATTTCTCATACACGAATTATTTAAAGATATTTATTTATTTATTTAATGCTTTAAACCAAATATGGTTTATATAGCATGTTCAGTACATGTGTATGTTCATTACATAATGACTTAATGCGCCTCTTAACTAACTTAACTTAATTTGTAATTCAAGTGGTTCATTCAATGAAATGAAATTATATCTTTTCTAATGCACAACGCTTAATAAAATCGCAAATAATTAACAGGCCTTTAATATCTGGGCCACATAGGAAGTATCTTATACAAGTCGGGAGACAGTACTTGTGTCGAAATAGATCTGAAAGTAATGTATCACGTTCAACTTCATATTTCGGGCATTGCCAAATGACACGATCAAGATCTTGGGATTCAATTATTTAAAGATAGATAAAGGAATGATAATCTCTACTATAAAAGGAAATGGATTAGGATTGATTATACCCAAGCGTGCCATCGCCATAAAAAAAAATCGATCCAGTATCGACGAAGCACGCGATAAAAAATGGCGTTTCGATTAACCTCTCTCTCTCGCGGAAGAAATTATGTATCCAATGTATACTTCGAATTTCCTTGTAGCGGCCACCGCAGCGCAGCGGATCGTTTCCTCACGAGAGGGAGAGAGATAGAGGGCAAAAGAAAGAGAGTCGTCCGGGTTGGACAGTCCAGGTTGGATTAAAAATTCAAATAGTACATTATCTCGTCCATACATCGGCCGGTGGTAATGGCACGGTGACGTTGGCTAGTGGCTCGTCGCGTATCAAGGAAACGGCCTCGGTCACGCCCATGGAAAATAAAAACAGACGATTGATAATTACGACGCCGCGCCGGCCTCTCTAACAGTAAAACGGTCCCACCCTAGAGAATGGCTAGTCGGCCGTACGGAAACGCGGACCGTTAACGTGTCCGATAACGATTTTCACGATCGCCGCGGCGCGGTTGAATCGAGTCGCTTCGGGGATGGCTCGCGACCCGTCCCGTTTCGTCCGATCGTTCCGTGAGGGATTTTACGAGGAGCAGGCCGATCCTCGGGTACGACCCGAACAGACGAGTCGTTTCTGTACACGTACCTACACGATGCTCGTTTCTGCAAAGAAGCTCGATGGCCGGCGTGTGGGCGTCACGCATCAGCACCCAACAGGAAGCCATGCCTACTCGCAACAGAGTTCGAGTTGCACAGTTTTCCCTCGGAGACTCCTCTCCGCCTCTGCCATCGGACTTTGCCTGCCAGCCAAGCCCCGGCTCTACATTTCAATGTTCATCCAGCCGTTTGGCCATTCGATACCGATCTTTGCGCTTGCGATGCCGATTCTCAGCTGGAAACGCCACATCAATCGCTGCTGATCGAATGACTTATATCTCAGACTTCTCGTTTTATAATTCTTCGATTTCCGAAGGTCTCTTACTAGGTGAAATTATCGAACCACTTCTAGATCCATTCGAATTCCTTACAATATATTTCTAGAAATATTCGGATTGACCTATTCGTAGAGTATCCCAGCCACGCGAATCGAGCGTCTTCGAAGGTGCGCAGGCGTTCACGCGACTATTCGTCTCCGTGGCTTGGCTGGCTGATCTCCTCGAGAACGCATATCTTCCTTTTTATTCTGTCGCGTCTTGACCGACGAAGAACCGGTCGCCGGTGTAACAGGACGCTGGATCGTCAACACGGCGAAAGGAGAGGAGTCTACATCGTTCGCGAAGGAACCATCGAATCGTTGCATGGTGTCGTGCCGGTAACCATGGGCTTGTCCACGCGCGAAAACTGCGTTTTCTGGGAGCGCGTTTCTAAATCGCGCGAAAACACGGTGCGCGCCTCTCGTGGCTCCGTATTCTCGGACCACCGTGCTCGTGCATCGCTTCGAGGCTAACGGTGCATTCCTCTTCTTTTCCCTCTTCGGTTCCCCGGCTTTCCTCTGGTCGTCCTATTCCCCTTTCCCTCACCCTCACGCTCTTTCACGAACCCTACCCCTACTCGAACCACGCTGGAGACGTTTGTCTTGTTTCTTTTCTCCGCCGGTTCTATCTCCTTTGCATTTTTGTCCTCGCGCTGCCAGCGAGAGCGTTCACGCGCCGCGCCGCGCCGGCTCTCTAGGAATCGGCCTATTTCAGAATGCTGCAGGACGAGTTGGTTCATTTTTAGATATTACACATGGAACGAGACCGCGTGGTGGCCGCGCCTTCGCCATGCCGAGGATATAAGCGACCCACAGAGTCCGTTTCGACGGTGACCTTCGACGGTGGACCGCCATCTTAAAGAATCGAAACTCCTTCGACGGAAATTCTCTGCGTCGATCGTCCGACGACACTCGGAAACGCGTTGCAAGATGTTGATGTTACCACGTATCAAGATTTTCAGCTTCGTCGAATAGTTTCACCACGCATTTTAGTAGAATGCATTCGGAGTCACTGTGTTCGGTATTACAAGATTATATGAAAAAGTTCCTATGTATGGATCAACATGGAGAAATATTTTGCATAAGTCCTGCATCCTTATTCCACTTTGAAGTTCCAAGCTTCTCGGCTTACAAGAGAACTTCGATAACCCGAAACTTCCGATTTTCTCGGAAGTTCTCGACGCAATAAGTGACCTCGATACAAGTATCTAAAAATTTTTTCTGCCCCGAGAAGGGACTCTTGGCCTCTTTAAGCTGATAGATCCTTGCAAAAATTTAATTCATGTTTTCTCATTTACTTCCCAACGAAGATAATATTTTCTACAAGATTTTATTTTTTTTTTTCATTCTGGAAGAAAGAATGAAAACATGTATCGTCACACAGATCGTAAATTTTTAACCTCGACTTTTTGGTACGAAAAGCCAGGTGTGGAACTGAACAAACAATCTTCGGTTGGTTTGAACTTGCAAATAACATTTTTGCGCTCGGTTAGCAGGGCAAGCATCCTGTTCCTGATGAGCAGAAATTCGTCTGAATCAGTTAAAAGAAATTGGTAAAAAGCCCCGTCGATTGCGGCAAAACATCAAACCTGATTATCACGCGAGTAAATTATGATGATGCACCGGAGCACGGCGGCGGTTTGCAGAGGAATACCGCTTTCCCCCCCTGGTGGGGCAAGACGCATCCTCGCAGCAGCGCAGCGCAGTGCAACGCCGGATAAAACTTTGTCCCGTTTTATTCCCGGTACAAGAGGATTAAGTGTCCCTCTTGATCCCGTTTGAAGCTCGGTCGTCAACCACGTCCCATTTCCTCCGGAAGGATTAGGCTCGAAAAATCGAGGACTCGATCAGCCTTCGCAGGAGGTTCGATTACGAAACAAACGCGGACTCTGCAGGCGACCGTTCTACCCGATTCCGCGATTTTCTAATCTTCGATTCTCCATGCCCCCTCCGTTCAATGCAATCGGTGTATTTGATGACTCTCGTGACGCGGGAGAAGTCGAATTTATACGAGATCGTATTATACGGACAACTGCGGATTCAATTCGGCACTGATCATCCCTGTCGGTGATACAGCTGCGAAAGAATTCGCTTTTTAGCCGATCTTCCTCCTCCGGTGCTGCAACGTCTCCCGACAAAGCGATCCTTGATGTGCGAAATTCAATTCGCTGTAATTAGACTCCGGTGAAAAATGTTTAACAAGCATCACGCAGATGATGTCTATAATTTCTAAAGAACGGTATTAACCCTTTGCACTCGGAGCTATTTTAACTGGAAAATTAAACATTTCTTCGGATCTAGAATATTTTAATACATTATGATTTTTGCAATTTTATGGATATGAAATTGGTAGATTACCTTATACAGTACCTAAATGTTTAGTAATTGATTAGATACCGATATATTTAATAATGTAAACAATATTTTGAAGAATGGTACAGCAATTTTTAGTGGTGCAAAAATGTTTAACAAGCATCACGCAGATGATGTGTATAATTTCTAAAGAACGGTATTAACCCTTTGCACTCGGAGCTATTTTAACTGGAAAATTAAACATTTCTTCGGATCTAGAATATTTTCATACATTATGATTTTTGCAATTTTATGCATATGAAATTGGTACATTACCTTATACAGTATCTAAATGTTTAGTAATTGATTAGATACCGATATATTTAATAATGTAGACAATATTTTGAAGAATGGTACAGCAATTTTTAGTGGTGCAAAAATGTTTAACAAGCATCACGCAGATGATGTCTATAATTTCTAAAGAACGGTATTAACCCTTTGCACTCGGAGCTATTTTAACTGGAAAATTAAACATTTCTTCGGATCTAGAATATTTTCATACATTATGATTTTTGCAATTTTATGGATATGAAATTGGTACATTACCTTATACAGTACCTAAATGTTTAGTAATTGATTAGATACCGATATATTTAATAATGTAGACAATATTTTGAAGAATGGTACAGCAATTTTTAGTGGTGACTCAGAGGGGACAGCCGAGTGCTAAGGGTTCAAGCACCTAAAAAGAGATGAATAATAAACTTGCAAAGTTACTTCGAAATTACTGAACCGTCCGAATAAAATCAAGTATAATCCTTTTTACGCGCTTGAAACTAAAATACGTGGACAGTATGCACGGTCGGATTAATTATTTAAATGACTCTATCCGATTTTTTTTATAATATATCGAGCATGTATCACATTCTTTAATACTTGAATAGAGGGATGTATAATTTTTACATTCCCTCATCTACATCGCTGTGGCACGCAACAGTTGATTACACTGTTCAACACCAATTTCACCAGTACAATTTGTTCAGCGTCAAAATAATTAATCTATCGTCTACCGGTTACCACCCTCGGAAAACAAATAAAAAATTGATCAGTCCGAACGAAACGAATAACCATAGCAGGTACCCAGATTCCACGCCAAGTGCCAAACAAAAAAGCTCCGTCGAAAACCTATTCATCAGACTCGCTATACACATAATAAAATGTCCATAAAATTGGAATCACCGTTCGGTCAACAAGCGGAAGTTCTCGTCATTGTTCGGTAAACAGCTCCCTTCCCCGTGGCTCGTTATCGTATATAATCACCGTTGTTGACGCGGTCTGCGACTGGCCATCCCTCAAAGCTGCATCCGTTCTCTCTCTCTCGCTCTCTCTCTTTCTCTCTTTCTCTCTGAGCGAGGATTTTCGCGCGTCGGGTAGCAAAATACGAGTCCTTGAACTTCTGGTCCGCAGTTAAGAACTCGCTACCGGGAAGTTAATTATGCGAATTTACGCGGGGCCGTGAAGTTTCTCGGTCGAACAGTCGGACAAGAGAAATCAAGAAAAGCGGACGGAGGGGATGAAAAGCGAGGCGGGAGGGGGTCGGTGCTGGTGGAAAAGGGATGAGGAGAAGGGAAAAGGGGGCGTTTAAGAAGTGGCTTGTGTAGCCCGGCACGAGCTAGGTAAACGGATCGACGATCGTTGAAAAAGTTTTTCCGAGTTTGGTGGCTCGTGGCCTCGCACGATCGCTGTGTCTGTAATTTCCTTGCGGCAGGAAGTGCAGTCAACAGGTGATTCCTAAGGAGGCGACAGGTATTTAAAGTGGCAACGGGGTCATCTCTGTTTGTGACGTCGGCGACGCGCCGCGGGAACGATCCGAAGAAAGGGATTTTTTTATCTCCGTTCCTCCCTTTGTTTTTTTTTGTCCACGCTTTTTCCACCCGTCTTTCGGCGTATTGATTCAGCGTGACGTTAATGGTCGATCGTTCTTGTCGTAATAAATGTTTCGCGGACGATTGTCGAACAGGTTGCGTTTACGGTTGCTCTAGCTGCTACCTTAGAAGCGATTTCATCGAAATTGAAAATAAGTAACGTTCTGAAGTTCTTCGAAAATCTGTATTGTATTTCATAGACCTAGTCGCGTATTACATCTCAGTATAACGCAGAACATCTCTGGTTTATTTATGCACGAGACTGCAGATCTTTATCTATATAATAAAAATGAAATGCTGTTCGTTGGTCACGAAATCACGTGAGAACCTGGACCGATTTGGCTAATTTTTTTTTAATGTTCGTTGTAGTCCGAATCAGGTTTTTAGGGAAAGAAAAATTGGAAAAGTTGCCCAGAAAAAATGGAAAATTCGAGAAAAAATGAAAGTGTTTTTTTCTATGAGATTTTTATATGAACTCAAGACCATAACTCACGATTAGAACGATGGATATGCATAATTCTTTGTTTGTTTTGTTCGTTATAGTTTTGGAAAAACTTTCAGAAAAAAAAATTCGAGACAATCACAAAGGAAAGTAGGAAAATTCGGACAAACAGCAGGAATCATAATTTTTGAAACGGTGCAAGTATTATTGGTTCCCAATAAGAAAAACATTGATGTCAACGAATTGAATTTCAAGATTCAAATTGAAATTGTTTCACAAACAAATTTATTAAAATTGTACAGGACAACGTCTGTCGGGTCAGCTAGTGCAAAATAAAAATGTTTATATCAGTTACAACAGATGCCACCTAGAACATTTTTTCTTCTTTCAATCGTCTTATACACAGTTGAAACTAGTACACTGATGTCCTTAAATCTTTTTAATATGTTCACTGCTTTAAATGATACGTACCTAGTTTTGTGACAAACACATAAAATCCACAGTCTATTTATTACACTACGGTCAGACGTTAATCAATTTACCTTTTTCCTTCAGTTTTTATTCTACAGTGTGAATATGCAGGGTTGCAATCTTGTGCAGCGGAATTATAACGGCAATGTGTAATTTGACTGGTTTTTTGTTGTTGGACTCTGCGTTTACGTGCACTCTTTATGCAGCGATGAATGAAAAATATTTTGCTTTCCGCTATTTCTTGTGTACACATCTAACCGTGCATTATAAAAACTGATTGTACTTGTTGTTAACGTATCTGCTTTCTCCCAAATTGCATTGTTGTTGCGAAGTTTTTGTGGTTGCCCTGTTAACAAAGTGTAAATTGTAAAGCATCTGTGTTGCATAAAAGTTTTCAGTGCTATGTTTCGAAATTTTATTAGGTATTTCGTTTCAATTTATTCAGGTGTACACGTACTGTGTACACTTCAAGGAAAGTGATAATACTAAATGTCTAGGTAGAAAAATATCCATACGGTGTTATTAACTTCGAAATTTGTTGCACGCGTTCAAGATATTCCTTGAACCAAAATGGAACATTTTCATTATTCTCTTGAGCAAAATAATAAAGCCAGCACGTCAGGTAATCAGTTGTAATTGTAATAGACTATTCAATGGCGATATGTCGTGATAGAAGAGAAACAGACTAATTATAATTACACACGATACAATGGAGGTGATCAAAATAGAAGGCAACGAAGGAACGACGTTGACGAAGATCAAGAAGTGACGAGCTGCAATTCTGGCATCCGCACACGAGTGCAACCCCAACTCTCGCACACAACTGCACATAATCGTTGTCTTTTGGATAACAAACTTAAAAGGAAGTTCTATCAAACTCCATGAAGCTTCTTGATTAACGATTGAAATCTCTACCGAAGGAACGCTGTTAATTACAGCTAATTTCAGAAATATACTCATGAGTTTTATTTTACGAGGTTAAAAGAATTAGAGGATGCTTAATTCTCAATTAAAATCAAAGCCTAGCTAATCACGCACGAAACAGTTTAATAATTTCTGTTATACAACGAAAGGTCGAAAATAACAAAAGTTTAATGTTCTCGGCGCTACGGTTCGATCAATTATTACTGAGAAATCAAAGAACAATTTTGCAGATTATCAAATAATCATCGACGTTTCGATTCTAGATTGAATCCTTTTCAAGATGTATTTGCATTGCGTCTGTAAAAATATATAATTATTCTACAATTTTCAAAATATACTATTAAATCGCTTGAATGTAATAATACAAATTGTTTGCGAATATTGTTCATAAGGTCGAAAAGATCGAACAAGTAAAATCGCGCACATGAATGCCAGGGCGTAGCGGTTCGGCGAAAGGTGAATGAATTTCTCGTGTTACCAGGGTTCGTTGTCAGTGCCGGCTGGCAGCTCACAATGTGGATCATTTTCGTTCCGGATCTGTTTTCGTGCGTCACGAAGAGGTTCGGTCCTCGTCAGATTCGAACTGGCGCTGCTCGGGCCGGATCCAATCGCTCGCGAGTGCTACTCGGTATCAGCCAATGGGAGCGGCTCTGCGCCGGAAGTGCGCGTCTCCTCGCCATTGCTGCACAGGCGGGGCATCCCTCGAAAACGTGGGATCGATTCCCGCGCAAAAACCCGACCAATCGCAGCCTCGTCGCTCTCGAAACTACGGACTAACAATCGGGACTCTACTTTCGCTCCCGTTTCTGACCGTTTGGTTGGCTGGGGCCAAAACGTCGGCGTACATTCGGCATCGCGCCGAAAACGCGCGTCGCGTCGCCGGCATTAACATTAATTAAGAGAAGCATCGATGCACTCCCGTCTCGTTGGCCTCCACGAATGTTACCTTCGCATCCGAGACTCCTTTTCAAGGATTATTTTCCATTCGACGCTTTGCTGTTGCTATGCTGGTATGCTGCTCTCTCTCTCTCTCCCTCTCTCTCTCGTTTTCGGTCATTTGATCGTTATCCACGATTCATTCTCCCTTTGCGCACCGAAACGCTCCGCAGATTCGTTACGTCGATTTAACGGTCATTATGCCGACGGCAAAGTCGTCGACAACGGGAGGAGGAACACTCCGGGGTTCAGAGTATTTAGACGAGTATTTAGGGCGGCGCTGATAGAAACTGGTGCCTGACAGTTAGACCCTCTTATTGGCAGATGTCTCGGGCGTTTCGAGCACTCCCTGATCCGCAAAACGCGATACTTCGTTATAGTTAGCGGCAAATTATATGGTTCGTGCATACTAAATCAATTGGTGGAATTATTAAATTGCGTGGACGGTTCGTAGTTGATCTATCAGGGCAGTGGCAATTATCTTAATCTTTTTAGGTTCGCGTTCATGTCGATGTTGATACACTCTAATTTCTCAGCAACTGGTATTTAGAGTATATCTTTATGCGCTGGTTAAAGCATTTTATCACAGTCGTTAAACAATTTAATTTTATCGCGAAACACGGTGAAAGCATTTTGTTGAAGTCAACAGCGTTTTAGATACGTAATTAGTAAAACTGTCTGTATGATATTCGAGTAATGATTGTTTTCTAGTTTTTAGCGCGTCCTTGAGAGCCTCCGGCAAGGTCGCTCGCTATAGTATGAATCAGAGTCACATTCGGGATAGGTCTTGGTCCCCGCCCAGCGTTAGCATCAGACGGTAATTGACCAGGTTGCATATTGATCATCATAAGTCGTCAGGTCTTCCTGTGTCCACGCAGCCAAGTACGCCTCGTTAACTTTAATCAGTGATTAATGGGTGTGCAACGCTTTCGGCTGGCCCCTCGACGTACCCTGCATTGATCATCGACGAGTTAGCCTCGCGGAACACTTATCACGTTGTCGGTGAACGATTTTCATGTTACGTTGATCCTGTGACCGCGGCGCGGGTGACAGTGCCGACCTTCTCACGGGGCACTAATGTGTTTGCCCCTTCATCTTCGCGGCCATTTCCGACCCCTCGAAGCGGACCTGGGATACATCAATTTTTTGTATCTTCTCAAAGTTGAAATTCGAAGTGTCAAATTCGATAATTAACACTTTACCTACCCCAAGCCTATTAATAGGATTTTCAATAATTGTACTGTACCAAAAGAATGCATAGAAATTTTCTTTTATATCTTTAATGAAACTATTTGATGACTTTATTGAAGGTGACTTGTTAGTTCACAAGGAAAATTGCTGTTGTAGTTGAAGGTCTCATTAAAAAGTGTTTAACCATGTACTATAGATTTTTAAAAATTATGTAATGTGTTAAGATTTTTCGGCTTGACGGGATTATGTCTAGTGGAACTGCTGATAGAACAGGTGTCTGATCAAGCACCGCCTGTAACAATCTTTTGTATCTTCTCAAAGTTGAAATTCGAAATTTCAAATTCGTTAATTAAGATTTTTCGGCGTGATGAGATTACGTTTAGTGGAACTGCTGATAGAAAAGGTGTCTGATCGAGCACCGCCTGTAACAATGTTTTGTATCTTCTCAAAGTTGAAATTCGAAATTTCAAATTCGTTAATTAAGATTTTTCGGCGTGACGGGATTACGTCTAGTGGAGCTGCTGATAGAACAGGTGTATGATAAAACACCGTCTGTAACAATCTTTTGTATCTTCTCAAAGTTGAAATTCGAAATTTCAAATTCGTTAATTAAGATTTTTCGGCGTGACGGGATTGCGTCCAGTGGAACTGCTCATAGAACAGGTATCTGAGCAAGCACCGGTTGTAACAATTTTTTGTATTTTCTCAAAGTTGAAATTCGAAATTTCAAATTCGATAATTAAGAATTTTCGGCGCGACGGGATTACGTCCAGTGGAACTGCTGATAGAACCGGTGTCTGATCGAGCACCGCCTGTAACAATCTTTTGTATCTTCTCAAAGTTGAAATTCGAAATTTCAAATTCGTTAATTAAGATTTTTCGGCGCGACGGGATTACGTCCAGTGGAACTGCTGATAGAACAGGTGTCTGATCGAGCACCGCCTGTAACAATCTTTTGTATTTTCTCAAAGTTGAAATTCGAAATTTCAAATTCGTTAATTAAGATTTTTCGGCGTGACGGGATTACGTCCAGTGGAACTGCTGATAGAACAGGTGTCTGATCGAGCACCGCCTGTAACAATCTACTATCCAAGCAATATGGAGGCGTCGATATCCAATAACCGAGTGGAGGAGAGCACGAGGCGGAATGGCTTGCAAGAAGGAATTCTCGTCCGAGGTGTTCGTTACGTCGCGTCATAGAGAACCGACGCGACTTCTAATTAACTGTTCCTCTGATCTACAGTCTCGTTTTCTAGGCCTTTCCTTGGATGTTTTCCTAGAGAAATCGACAGATCGTTCCGCGTGAGAATTTCTTCATTGAATACTTACAGCCGCTCCGACCCCTCAACCCCTTGTCGTACCAAATTCTTTACAGTTACAGTGATTTAAACGTCTTCATCCCCAAAAATCTTATAGAAGAAAAAGAAAATTTATATTTTTTGTGCGGTTACATTTATTTTAATGCTTAAATATTGATTACAAACGGATCAAATTTTATTACATCTAAAAAGAAACGCGTCACATTCATTCTTTATTTATTTATTATTTATTATAGACGGATTTCAGTCCTTTTACATAAGTGTTTACAATTAAAAAACAAAAGAGAAATATAAAGGACTACTCGTCTAATAACAAAGCAGTTGTACGTAGTTGCTTTTCAAAATGTTCTAAAGTCTCAATAAAAAAAAAAATCAATACGATTATAGATGGTGCTTGAGTCTGCAATGATGCGATTCATTGGATTAATTAATCCATAAGCAGATTTTATTTTAAGTGTAATTTATATTTATTAGACTCTGTTAAGATTTTCATGACGAGTCCGACTCGTTAAAATGCGGCAACGGGGTTAAACGCAACCACCGCTGAAACTTTTGTTTTCCATGAAGATCTCTATTGATCGTTGTTACGCGATCGTGAATCGGAGCAGTACACTTTTTGAGCAGCGTGTCTTGAAGCGTTTCGCGGCGGGACAGCCGCTTTAATGGTTGATATAATGCAGAAAGCAACTGTTATTCACTTTTAGCGGTTATTCGACATTAGCGGACGGTAAACAAAATGGCCGACCCCCTTTTCGGACCCCCCTCGCCCGGTCGCGATCGATGAAAATGGTTGCCTAGCTGCGGCCAGAATTTTGCTGCGCGATATTCCGCCCAATATTTCGACCTGTATTCTCTCTCTTTCCTCCCCCTCGCTCCCCCGCCCCCTCTCTTTTTCTATTTTCGTCAACGACGATTTAATTACAACGATACCGCGCCGCCGTCTTTCTCCCATACTCGACACGATCCTTAACGAGGTCTTCCGGTCTAGAACCTTGAAAAAATCAATTCTCTGCAAAGAAACGTTTCCCTCCGATGTTGTCCCCACATTTGCAGCAACAGCAACTATTTTTTCGCTGCGTCGACCGTCGTGGATAGTTACAACCCCCTCGAATTTTCCCGGAAAGAAGCGACCCCGTAGAATACGTTTCATCCGGCCTCGAAAACACTTCGATCTTTGTTTTTCACCGGTCGACCACGTTTTATTCTTTGCGCGGCAAGCGATCGATCGAGTCGCGGGGAAAGCGGTACTTGTTGTCCGGAATCGCTGTTAGTGTTTACCGGGCGTATTCGCGATTTACGGAATGATTAATTTAATTTGCCGGTGGCGGTGCTCGTTTGAAAAAAACTGCTCCGAATTCGCACTAACCTAGGAGACCCTCTGGCAATATTTCCGGTGTAATTACGTTTCGAATATTCAAAATTTTGTTTCACGAAGTTCCAAAAGGTGAGCCGGATGAGCACTCTTTCAACCAGCCTGTGCTTCACCATAATTTGCTTGAAGGTTTTCAATGTATTCGAGGCAAAGATAAATGGTAAAAATTGTGAACAGCTTTATTGAAAAGGTTGACGCAGGTCGGAATAACATTGAAATAAAAACGTCTGGATTGCTCGGAAATATCAGAACGAAGAAACACGGTGCTTTCCAAGAAGCACAGAAAGCACGTGTCAAATTGTCACAAAGGATGGATGAGGGTTGAAAGGTTCAGCGCGGAGGACGCTGTAGTCAGATATTAAAAAAAAAAAAAAAGAAGGAGAACACATCCGTGGAAGATCCAGGCAAAAAGCTGAGCATACAGTGTCGCTGAAAAGCAGAACACCGCGTAACCACGACGATGATCCTTCCCGTTAAAATCGCGGGAACGTCCTCTCGAAACGCATGCGAGCGCAGTAAATATAGTTTTCCAGCAAATGCGAATCTGGAGCGATTGATATTGACAGTGATGATAGCAGGCTAGCGTGGAGGCTTTACGGTGTTATTCTTTGAAAGAGTCGTGGGTCCCGTGTAACGAGCCCGGGGCGGGCCTCGTTCAAAGTGAGTAGAATTACGCAGGATCGAAACTCCGCGGACAGAGAGACGAGCACACAGAGCGAGAGAGGGAGAGAGAGAGAGAAAGAGAGAGAGAGAGAGAGAGAGAGGGACAGGGTGAAAGGGAGTCATTAATCGTGGATTGAAATATATCGCGAATCGTCTCTAAATCGAATGGAAATATTAATCTGTGCGGCGGCGTCGGCCGCGCGTAATTATTCCTGCGGTCGAATTCAACTTCGTAATAATGTTCCAATTTCGGCGTGGACGTTCGGACGTTGGATGTTCGAAGTTTCGGGACGCGCACCGTGCGAGAGAATCCGTGGTGTCCCCTTTCGCGCATGCACAAGGCTATACTATACGCTATCCACGCTGCTATCCGCTATCCGTCCGACTGTCCCACGGCTGACCACTGCCGGTGAAGAACTACTTTGGGTTTTACCCTGTCTGGAGCACGTTTCGCGTCCCACGGCCCGGCTCAGCCTGCTGACGGTCACCGACGCCGGTCACCCAGCGTGGCCGACGAAAAAGTTATGTCCCCCGTGTAACCGCCGACCCACAAATTTATTCCCGACGAAACAAGCCGACGCGACCCGCGCGCGGAACTATCGCGTAAACTGTAATAATTCAATCCGACCATTCCACCTCGGACCCGTTAATAAACAAATGCGATCGATCGATCGTTATTAACTTCGGCCCGCGACATGCCCGTCCCGCGGTTTATTGAAACTACCCTCCGACGTTCTCGATCTTTTCTGTATTTACAGATCGATCTAGAAAAAAAAACCGATTTTTCTTAAATCGTGTAGGTTGGAGATAGTACGTTCCTTCATCAATACTCTCCCAAAATTTCATATGGAAATTGTTACGTACGATTCTTGATTGTAATGCGCAATTAATAAAACCGCTTTTAATTATTAATTGAAGTTGATGAGGCTCTACAGACATACCTTTGGGAAAATGACTGCTACCTTCTTCTAGTGAAAGGTATTTAGTACAATTTTTTAGGATACACTATTGAAACATCGTACCATAAGATGTAAAAAGTGTACTGGAAGCTCTAAGGAATAACAGTTGTAAAATTTCTTTGAAATCAGACAGTTGGACCGGTTCCCTCGATAGGTTGTAGGGTGTAGGTCGCACGGTGTTGGAGCATGCTGGGGCGTGTGTATAAGAGTTTAATTGCTGGGCTATCTTTGGTAAGGCTGGCCCGAAGATCCACCGGCACAGGGTATTGTACGCGGCCGCCCCGCGGAGCGCTGTTCAAACTAAAGATACCGAGTTGCTATTTGAGTAAATTTCCGGGTCAACTTCATCTCGGATTGTTTTCCATCTCGGGGGTGGATATATTTCAGGCTTGTATAATTCGGTACGTGTGCTCGGTACGATGCAGACCTAACCCAGACCTAACTCCGTCTGATTGCGGGGCCCGCGATCTTCTTGATCTCTGGTCGCGCGGAGAGCGCGAAGAGGATCCTGGCGTGGTCTCTCACGGTTGTTTGTTTGTTTACGATTCAAGAAGCATAATGAACCCCCGGCCTCGTCTTCCATCGCCTATCTCCCGGAGTTCTTCAAGCGTTCTTTCTCTCTCTAGCTTCCCACTCGGAGCGTCTCTTATCTCCTTTTATTTTTCGAAAGCACCGAGTAAGTGACTAGGAAGAATGAGTAGCGGGGGCGGCAAGCAGGGGGTCGTAGACGGCTAGAAAGAGCGAGGAGAGGCAAGACGAGCGAGAAAAGGAGAGAGGAAGAGAGGAGAGAGAGAGAGAGAACTCCACTTCATCGACCGTGGGGCTCGAAGAGGGCGAAGGGGGTAGCCGAACACACCGGTTCTCGGCGCGTGTTTCCGTCTGTCTCTGCGCGTGTACGTGTGTGCGAGATGCCTCGGGGTTTGGAGAGGGTAGCCTAGGGTGGAGGCTACAGCAGGACGCCATCTTCCTTGAAAATCGATCCTTCGACCCGACGTCGAGCAACGGAGTTCTCCTCCTCGACGAACACCGTCGTCGGGTCGCCTTCTCTCAGACCTGTTTCTCAACGTTACCGGGTCGTTTGCATTTAAATTTTCATCAATGATCCCAGGGTGGAGATTATGAAAAAGGCAAGGGGAGGGGATACGGTCGGAATACGAAGATCTCCAGGCTCGGTAGCAAGAGGAAGGGGTACGAACGAGTCGCCAGGTCGCAAGAAAAAGAGTGAAATATAGGAAACACACCACCGGGGTATCGTCCAAGAGAAAGATACGGGGGCGGACGGTTCGGAAGAGTCGTGGAAGTGGAAGAGACGAAGGCGGTATCGTGGTGGTGTAGCGTTGGAAGGTAGGCAGCGTGTCGGTAGCAGCGCCGCTGGTGCAACGTCCACCGGGCTTGGGCGCCAGTTTCTATCTGACAGGGTATTTTTGTGGGAGCCTGACTACCCCCGTTTTCCAGGACACCCTCTCCCCTCGCACCCCCTTGCACCACCTTTCTCCCGCCCGCCATCTCTCTACCCGTCGCATCCCTCTATCTCCTCTCCGCTCTCTGGCTGGCTGCCGCCCCCGTGCCTCCCCTCGCGACTTGTTATCCTGCTGGTTTCCACGTGACGTCAGCGAGCCGAGCGGACCAATCGGAGCCGGGACTGAATTATGGAGCGAGACGGAGGGTATCGTGGACGAGGTGGGACGAGGACAAAGAGGACGAGAGAGAGAGAGAGAGAGAGATGATGCAGGCCGGATTACGCTAGCCTGGACTCTGGGCAACGTGCAACCCCCGACGCCGACGACGATGTAGACGACGACGAGGACGTAGACGACGTAGACGATCGTAGACCCGCAAGACTTTTACCCCGGGTTATTTTGTTCCGTTGAGCAGAATTAGGAATGTTGTTTTCTTCGTTCCCTCGATGCTGGGATGTCTATAGTGGGGTGTCTATCTACTTGGGGAAAATAGATCCTGATCGATAGACAGGGGCAACAGGATGTAACTGCCAGCCTCGAGATACGCGCTCGGCTCTCTAGTCTGATGTTAGGGCTAGAGTGGACTCTGAGCAACGCGCAACCTTCGAGGATAAAGCAGATGACGATGATGTAGACATGGTAGACTTCGCCCCTGGTTGTTTCGTATGGTCGAGCAAAATCTAGCGATTTTATAAATCTGTTTTAACAGAATCTACTAAGTATGTCTGTTGCATCTTTCGTGGACAACCTGCCTTAGGCCATTCTGCCTTAGGCTTCTAAAATATTTAAAGAAAATACTATTAGTAACCATTCAGAGTGTAAATTAAAAAATTTCCTACTCAATGAGTTAAATCGAACTGTTGACGCGTGTATGGCGTTGGAGAGCTGAGATATCGAAGGTTCGGATAATCGAGGTTGTACTTGGTGAAAATAGATCTTGGATCGATAGACGAAGGGGACCAGGATGTAGCCGGTAGAGCCGAGATACGCGTTCGGTTTTCTATTCGGATATTAAAACCGGCACAGGGAGAGACACGTGTCGTGACGACACGCGGGATGTGCTACAATCACCTTTCACCGTGTGTCCGCTTTCACCGTGCAAGAAGGGAGAGGCGAAAAAAAAAGGAGAGGGATACGCCTGGTACGTACCTGGTTACGTACCTGTGCACACACGATGGCCCGCGCACACCGTGCAGCTTCGAAAGTCGGTTCGCGAAAGGAGCCGCTGCTCCGCGGATCCGAGCGGAGCGCAACGTGTGCACGCCGCGAGAAACGAACCTGGTCATCGTTTTTTTCTCCCTCGCGTTCGTTTCTCGTTGCCGTGTGCACCCCGCTCGATCCTTCCTTCCTTCGCTTCGACTCGCGTGGGAGAACCAGGCGTTTCTTGCTGCTTTAATACGCGGCCACCGCACCGGGCACACCGGAGACGACTCTCTCTTTCGTGGCGCTCGAAATTGTCTTGAGTGCTGTCTTTTCTGCGTCCTGGGATTGATTCAATTTTTTATTAGAGGAGGACTTTGTTTCGTAGCGCAGTTTCCTCCGCGACAATTTCTACGTGCCATTTTATTTGCTGGCTATCGATAGCTAGATAAAATATTTCAGTACAGTTCAAACCTTCTTATTGACAAGTACCATTTTCGTTCACTTTGATTTTCATTCTGTTTTCTCACAATTACCAAGTATGTATAACTACCTATTTGACATAATTATTAAATAGTCAGTTTAATGAATAACAAATTCTATTACATTAATTTTCACAGACGCGGATTGTTCTTGATAATGGTTTAAAACCGAACCAAAACGTTGACATTATAATACTGCAAAATTGCTAATTTCTGTATCTTTGATCGAACCTGTAGCGCCGATATCATAAAGGGCATATACAAAATTTACGATCGTTAAAACTGGAGATTATAAAAAATTTCACCTTACAGGACATTTTACATATACTCGAAAGCCTGCTATTTAATCTGGTAGTTAAATTTTCTACTACTTAAAAGAATTAACAAATGAATCAGACTTGGTCCTAATATCCTTAATACCCACGAATCGTTATCCCGAGTAATCACAACATTACTGCTCCTCTGGAACATAATCACGAACTTCCTCAAAATCTGCGAACAACTCGAATTCTCCGTTTCTTCGCCGGTCTCCTCTAAACAGAACGAAACTGGTCGCATAAAACAAACTTCGAATAAATTTCGGTCTCGTCGAACACCTAATTCGAGTGGCTTTAATCACGTGACTGGTGGCAGCGTGTTCGGAAGGAAGCCCACGCGGTGTGCAAAGGTGTCCCCTTCTCTCTCTCTCTCCCGTCACATCACACGTACGGTTTTCCAGTTTTTGGCGAGCAGTTGTCCTCGGCAGAGGAGGACAAAAAACCCGGAGGAGATTCGAAGGAGCGAGGGTATACAGATAGAAATTTCAGGATGAGAGAGGAGTGTTGGGAAAGAGGAAAGAGGAACTCGTTCGAGAGAGAGAGAGAAAGAGAGAGAGAAAGAGAGAGAGAGAGAGAGAGAGAGAGAGGATAGAACGGTTGCAAGCCGTAACCCGGTCAGAGCGAGGGAGAGGTTGCGCTCGGAGGAGGACGAACAGCCACCAGAGAACCATGACCGTGTCTCTGTCCGTGTGTGCATGTTTTCGTATAGCGGTCTTTGCTGGTGCTGGTAAGGAAACTTCACCGCGCTTCCATATACGTTTCCGCGAAGCTTTATCGCGCCCGCGCGCTCTCCTCGTCGGTACAGGCTCGGTTCTTCTCGGTGTAGGTTCATTCTCGCTTCGGTGTGCCAGCAAAAACCCGTCGGTGCAGGCGGGTAGGTGTGTTGGCGCTCGATATATACGCTCGGATGGGATTTCACAGTGTAGCCGGCGAGCTACGGGCACACAGGCTCGCCGACTGAGAACACGAGGCTGCACACGCTCGAGAACCGTCCGTGTGTCCGCGCGGCGCGGGTGCGAGCGAGGCCGAGCGAGTGCGAGAGGGTTAGAATTCGACGGGGGTGGGATTCGCGTCGGTTCTACCCCTGTACAGGGGGACGGCGTAGAACCGAAGTGGAACGAGGGGAACCGAGAGGCGCAAAGCGAGGAGCCAGGGAACCAGGGGTGGTAGAAGCGGGACTGGAGGGTGGACGAACGAGAAAGCAAGAGGGAGAGACGGAGGTAGACCGAGTCGGACGGAGAGGCTCGATAGGGGGTGGCTCGGTTGTGCGAGAGAAAAACAGCGATGGGGATATATAGGGGAAGATAGAGAGGGTAGATAGAGGGTGGCTCGGTTGAACAGAACGCGTTGCCCTGGTGGGGGCTGCGGCACGCTACGGGGTGGTGGTTGACGACGAACGAACGAACAAACGAACGAACGAACACCGATGACTTATTAGCAGAGTGCAAGTTGGCCGCGTGTTTGTGAACTTTCGAATAAATGTACGTACGCGGGGCGCCCCGACAGAGAAAGAAGGGGATGCGCCGCTGGCCGATGCACTTCTCCCTTCGTTTTTTCGCCCTCTCCGACTATACTCTCTTTCGACTCGCTCGCTCTCCCTCACCGTGTCTCCTCGGACCACCAGGAAAACTTTGACGATCACGCGCAACCCTGCGTGTTTTTCTCGTTTCACCCCTTCGCACCACCCCGAGTTCTCTCTCTCTCTTTCTCTTTCTCTTTGCTTCTGTGTTCGTTGGTCTCGGGCACGCTTAGGGCCCCGGGACCACGAGCACGTTTCATAGCCACGCACCCACGACGATCAACCTCCTCCTACACCTGTGTGCTTGCACGTTTCAACAGACAGATGCGAGAATTGTTATTAATACTTCTGTGATAGTCGAACGCATGCACGAGTCTTTCACCGCGAGGCTGTTGATCAAGTTTGTATCGATGAATAGGGGGTGAGGTGCTTCTGGAAACCTGAGGGATCGACGCTGCAGGTGTTAACCCTCTGTAGTATCATTTAGTTTGCAGCTCTGTGCTGATTTGAAGAGGACTTTCTTCTGCGGCACAGTCGTTTCGTGCATTTATGACGGGAACGAGCGAGCGAAGTTTCCACCGTTAACAACATCCAAAGAATTTAGAGACATCTACGTGTTATTTTCATCTTTATGCGTTTACAAAAAATTGAGAAGATGAAATTGAAAATTGTTGAATATGATCTCTCCTCTGTTCAAATTATTAAGGGAAGGAATAATATTCAATTTATTTTCTATCCCTCGCAATCGACGCAGACAATTTTTATTTTGCATAAAGATCCACAGTTTAGTTCTTATTCTACTAATCATTGATGGAAACTTTTTTCCGAAAATTTTTGGAAACGTCCCGGCTCTTGTTTTCTTATCTCCTCGAGGAACAATCTTCCCCCAACACATGACTCGAACGAAATCGCCGGGCCGAGCGATCATTGATGATCGATCACCGTTCTGGTCCACCGTTCGGCTCTCTCCCTATAAAATCATATTCCTCGAGTACAAAGTAAACCAACGCCGGTTGTACAAAGAGAAACGCGGCTGTCCGGTGACGACATTTATCTCTCATCAGGACGATTGTATTGAATCGCGCGCCACGTTCTCCGGGCACACCATATCGAAATAAAAAGAGCGTCGTCCGGCGGACCCCATGAAAACCGCGTGAAATCATCCTCTCCTTTTCCATCTCCGCAGCCATCCAACGCCAAACGAATCGCGCCACCCTTTGCTAATCTCGCGGCCGATCCGATCCGGGGATGAGCACGTACTACGAAAAACCGAAGGAAAAACCGGGAGGAGAGGGTTAACGGGAGGACAGGAGAGATAGGTCCTGCAGGAGAGACGAAAAAGGAGGAGACACGAGTGTGCAATAGCTAGGTGTGTCTGCAAACGCGATTCATTTTTTCTCTCGTTCGATCGAATCGTACTTTTGTGCTAAACATTCTCTCGTGGCAGAGGTATTTAATTAGCGATCGCCAAGTTTTTGAAAACTAAATTTGATTTCTTCTAGGACGAAACGTTCCTTTCCTTTTATGGGTGACATCACATTAGTTAGAAATAACCCGCTAACTATTTGCAACAGGATACCAGCATCATATTGGTTCACATTCTAGTGAAAACCACCGATGTGTATCACTGAGGAAAATTGCATAAAAATTATATAGTTTGTTGTAGCATATGATCGAACCGTAGCGCCGATAAGAAATCAAATTTAATTCTCTCGTGGCGTTTTCAAGATTCTGTTTGTGTAGATTCTACGTGTATAAAAAATATATATATATATATTTATTTCCAATTTTAAGTTGATAAACAATCGTTTCACTCTGATTCTTTCGAATAGCATTGTCCCGGTGCAATTTCGCAAATGTAAATTGCGTTTCGATTTGATTAAGTTTCGCAAATTGTCGAAATGGTAAAAAGTGTTCTAGAGACAGGAAGTAAATAGTTGCGTTCGTGAAACGAGAGGCTTGTCAGATTATGGAATCGCGGAAAACAAATAATAATGAATGGGGTCTTGTTGGTGCGCTTCTCGAATCGCGCATTTCGGTAATCGATATATACGAAACGTGCGCGCGGGCGGCCGAATCGCTTTTAGACTCATTTAAAATGCATCGGAGTGTACCACCCCCGTTACCTCCCCATCCCCTTTCCTGTTCACGTATGTACACTGGCACACGTTTTCTTTGCACTCGCGCGCGCGCGCATTTAGAAATACCATCGTCGATGAGTTTGAAAAAATTTTCGAATCGGTTCCCCAATAGCAATAGTTTTTCAATGTAATCTTCTTCGATTGCGATCATTTCTATTTTTTCCTGTGAACACATCAATATCGATCTACTCGCAATTATTACAATTTCCAATATTTAATGAATTCGTACATAGATCCAATTTTAGGAGCGAATATTTTGCAAAATTATTTGCCAAATTATATGTCGAGGATAATAATCGAGGTCGCTGATCCAATGCGTAAAACACATCTTAAAATTGATTTACACGTTCCAAGCAGAAATTTGAAATTACAGTGGATTGCATTTCGACGAGTACGTCTACCCAGGTAAATTAGCGAAGTTATTAGCCGTCTATGTCAAAATCTAGTATATCTACAAATTGCAGAGGTAATAAAATCAAGCCGTATTTCACGTGTCTGTA
The DNA here is from genome assembly GCA_916610235.2 of Lasioglossum morio. Lineage (NCBI taxonomy): Eukaryota > Metazoa > Arthropoda > Insecta > Hymenoptera > Halictidae > Lasioglossum > Lasioglossum morio. The sequence goes on along the minus strand of OU744330.1, from coordinate 5,088,535 downwards.
AATAATTAGGATCAACAAGTTCGTATAAGAAATTCACGACGTTTTTAATGAATAATTGGAGAGCAGCTAAGTGGAGACCGATGTAATATTTTGTAGATTAGCATGATCGAGCTTTTTCTTCAACGAACTTAATCTTTCTAATGAATCACTGCCAGTAGATTAATATAATCTCACGTTTAATGTTTATTGCATGTTGGAAGGATCGAATGTTGTTAGCGATAGCATATTAATAGCGTCGTCGTCTGACCAGCTACGAAACACCAATGTCAGGTTACGTAAGAGAAAAGGGTCGAAGGGCTAATAATACACGGTATTAATTTCACTACCCTGTAACTTGTGTCTCGGGCACATTATTAATTCCCACCAACGGAAATATCTGTCGTCGGGTTCCATTAATCAAAAGTCGTTCGACGTCGACTAACGTTATCGATGCTGTATCCCTGTATCGATCTAATCTGCGCACTGTGAAAAACCATTGTTTCCATAAAATAATAGGAAAATAGCTTTATCCCAAGCATCAACTCTTAAATCTGTAATAATTCGTAAAGAAGAGCAAGACGAAATAGATCATGATTTTTTGAAAATAATTATTTGAATTAACATCAGACGTACAACGTAGTTTGATCGCAATCGTTCGTAAGAGGAGTTGAACAATTAATTGTAAGGAATAGCCGTATTTATTATAAGTAATCGTTGACAGACGTGTTTGTTTCGATCTGTCTTCTTTTCTAATTCGTTGGCGATCGTAATTTTACAATTCTGTTGTTATTTTCGATTTTCTACTTTTCTAAATTTCATTATATATATATAGGGTTGTCTGCTAATACGTATGCATAGATACATTCAACCGTATATAATAAAGCTGAAATACAAGAGTAGCGATCGCACGGAATGAAAATACAAGGTGGTAAAGTTTCAGCCGACCGAAAATACGCGAAAGTCGAAACGGAGCCGGCATATATCGATCCACGTGGTTGGTTCGAGCGGGTTCCTCGAAATGTCGAAGGTCGCAGCTGACTCGACGACGATGCTCCTTCTCCGTGGCGTTACCTGGATCGTTTCGATCGACTTACACCACCATTTTCGCCGGCTCGTGTACGCCTAACGGTGTTTACGGTTTCCACGTGGCGCCACGCCCCAACCCCCGCATCCCCGAAGTCCGCAAAGTCTCGGCGAAGTTTCCTAATCGTAGGCCTGGGGATCCTCATGCGACTTCAAATGTTCCAATCTCTCTCTCTTCTCATAGGGAAAAGATCTCAAATAACATTCAACCCCAACACCGAGACATTTCTTTCGGAACATACTTGTTATTTCGTAAGTACACTGGATTTATCTGCGAAATAAGAAAAACTTTAGCGAGCCGATGCGGAGAATTTTCCTTCGCATAAAAGCCCGCAGTCTATGCATCAGCCGATCGGCTAAAAAAATCGAGCCACCACTTTCCAGTAAACCTAGCGGTCGAATTTACATTATAATGTAGCGCGGAGCGCTTATGGGGGCGCAGTCAATGGGGAATCCGTGGCACAAACGTTCGTGTTTAATTTAAGCGGCGATCTCAATCAACGGTGTTCAGGGAGGGAAGGGGTGAAGAATCGAAATTGGTAACCGAAAGCGTACGAGCATCGAAATCCGCGCTTGAACACGTGGTCGCTCTCGGCCGAGACAAAAAGTGCTTACAAGGAGCATAGCCCGCGGGGGGGGGGTGGGTTTGAATGGGGGTTGGAACCAGGGGGTGGTTGCGTGGACATTGGCCGGGCATCGGAACGGGGAAACGGGTTAGCCGAATGACCGGCGGTCAGAATTATGGGGGTGGTGAATTGCGAATGCGTCGCGTCTCCATGCCAAAAACAATGCTCGCCCGTAAAACTGTAAATGGTTCGGACGGCCTTATAAATGTCTCGGCTCGGCACCTATCGCCTTTATGAACGAGGAGACCTCGGCTACGGTGTCCCGGCGAAATGAAAGAAAACAATGTGTCGGGATTAAACGACACGCGTCGCGTGGAAAACTGTTTCTTTATGCATTTCCCGGCGATTCGCCTAACTTAACGGTCCCAAACTGCTCGTAAAACTATTTATCGCGGAGGAAAACTCAGTCCTGCGATGTTGCCCGATTTTTCGGAGATCTAGCACGATTTTTATGCGAATCGTACCGAATAATAGTGCCCATATATATATATGTAAGTGGTCTAAGTGAAAAGATTATCGCATTATTTCAAAATATTTGAATCCTGTGATGGTACCCTAATACCACCCGCGAATCCTATTACCAGAGATTTATACAGAGGATTTTGTACAGACTGCATCGGAAGGCTACAAAGTAACAATGCTTTATATTGTAGATAACGAAGAGTATAAAATTATGTAGTAATAGAATCGTAAATGTAATTCTCCGTCTTTTTGACGACCGAATTTTCCAATCGACGTAGCACGAAAGAAATTGTTTCGAAAAATGAAATGAATTGAAGAAAATATTACGGCTGATTTTTCGGCCGATAAATCAGAATGGCGAGAATACAGTAGTTCCCCTAAAAGTGCAGCATAATTTCGCAGGACGAGCGGATCGTTTTTCTTTCGCGCACCGCGTGGCTGCGCCCGAACCATTCACTATTGTCACCGGCCTCCATCGATGTCCATCACTTTCATTAAACCGAATATCGGGACACCTTTTTACAATTTAATTCGCCGTTTTTAAAACGGAACAATTTTAATTAAAATGTACCGGGTTGGCCGCGCGAGCCGCGCCGATCGCGAGAACCGATGTTCAATTCGAACCCCCCGAAGTTCGTTTCAAATTTAATTAGGTTTATGCGGAAGCATAGACGCGCAAATAGGATGGCGGGGGGCAGCGTTTTCGTCGAACCGCATCCCTCCTCCCACACCCCCCACCCCCACATCGGTCTCTGTGTAACTATCGATCATGTCTAACTCGTAAAAGTGAATTTCGCGAGAGTGTCCATAATTTGAAAACGCGGTCCTGTTATTTTCCTGTGGAACAGTACTCGGAGAGCGGGTCTCGATCGCGCACTTGCCCGTTCGATCAACACCTAAATTTATTATGCTCCACTTGCCGATGTGGAGTCGCGGTGCGCTGCCATTAGCTGTTTCGACTTTCCACATTTTCGCTGTAACGAAATACTCGGCCATCGGGCTCTTTGTGAACAACGAAAAATTCATTTGCTCCCTGTGCTCCTCGAAAATAGTTCCACCAAAGATTCTTCATCAATTTCCATCCAATCTCGTTCTATTATACTTTAATTCCACCAATTGAGTTTTATTCATAAACTTGCGTTTTAAACAGGTACGCAGTAAATTGCTACACAATCGTAGAGAAGAATCATGTCGGATCTAAAATAAAACGTTCTACTAAAAAGTCTAACATTAAAGCCTTTCGATCCACGCTTGATAAACAAGGTTAACAAAGTTAGGAACTTTACTTGCTAATAATAACGAACGCCGCATTTATAAAGCGTATTAATTCGCTACTAGATACATGTTGCAATATTGTTTATTAGAACATTGTCGCATCAGCCTCTTCTAATCGTCAACGTTTTAACGTTTTAACGTCTTGTATCGATTTGTCGAATGGACATACAGTGCAGCAGTTCAATAATCGCATGGTACTAGTATTGAATTTTGATTTTTCAGAATTGCTCGTTGGTAAATTGTGAATTGTGTGAATTTTGTCTCTATCCGTGGTGGTAGATCACGATTCGAGCGTGACCCGCCTCGCACAGTAGATAATGCTTAAATGTCAGACACGGTGCTGGTCGTACGTAGAAGTTATTTCCCAGTTTGAAAATTCACTGACATTATCGATTCGAAAAATGAATGTTACGGAGTGTTCAACCAAGTTCCGAAATTAATATCGCTGTAAAATAACATGCACATCGAGTCTGTAATCCTTCTCAGGACCAAAAAGGATTCTACTGGACAAACTTTTCTCGATGTTACGTTTCGTTCGGATTGACTGAAAAGAAAAGTTGACGCTTTGAACTCTGTCAATGGTTGCTCGACAGCAAGGCGCAACAGTTGCCGTTTCCGGGGCCATTTGAAAAACCCGTGCACATCAAGGGTGGTTGACACTGACATTCCGAGTGCTCTCATAAGAAGAACAATACTATTAACGTCGGCAAGGAGGCAACAAAGAACCCCGACCGACTAGGTCCGGGTGGTTTTCGAGTTTCCCTCATTTTTTTCAATTCGTTGGAACACATTCGCGACTCGGACGTGCGGGGGGTGAACTTTTCAAGGATATACGAGTTCCCATTCTGGTTCGAGGGGCGTCGAGATCTCGTGCAAGAAAGCGAGAAAATGAAGACGGACGTGGATGGCGAAGAGGAAAACGGAGGCTGGGGGGTTCGAGAGAGGAAAAGGGGTTGAGAGGAAGGTCGGGGTGGCGGAACGTCACTGTGGGTGGCAGCAGGAGAGAACAGCGTGGCGCCGAGGGGCTATAAAAATCGTATTTTGGCGGGAGACCCGCGTTTGTAGGTTGTATTTTCCCTTTCTATGACCCAATGCAGCTTTATCGGGTCAGTTGCATTTGCATTGCGATGCGCACGGCGTTCCCGTTTCACAACTCTCTCACGTATTTTCCCTCCTTCCATCTCTGTTCCTCTCGCTCCGTCTCGCTCTGTCTCGCTGTTTCTCTGTTTCTCTCGCCCGTTCTACACCCTACCCGGGTTCGTTTCCTCTCTTTTCTGGCTGTCGTCTTTTTTATTCCCATGGCCGGCCTCCTCTTTTCCATACACGGGCCCCGAACGCGCGCCGCGCCGCGCCGCGATCCGATGGATCGTTTGCTTGGCAAATCGACCGACGCCCGCTTTTAATTTGAAAGAACGCTGTGTACCGATCGGGTTACCCGGTAACGCTTCGGCGACATGTCACCGATACTTTTTCCTGGTCTTTCGGCAGTCCCGGATTACTGTTACTGTTTCGCGATGCTGTCCTCCGTGCTGCTGAACTCGCTGAATTGCAATTCTACCAACTGGGACAGAGGAAACTAAGAAATTCAGTGTGCAGCACCGAATTTTCAAGTACTTGCTCTTGAGAATATTGGCTCTCTCTCTTGATTCAGCCGCGTGATCTGCTTGTTAAGATTTTGTTTGTCCAGTTGATTTTGAACGATGAGACAGTCAAACAAATTCTCCTCTTTCTGGAATAATTGATACACGTGGAAACGCGTGGTCTCTTCGGTACTGTATAGAAACAGGCAATAAACGAGGTGGCTCGTTTCTTCTTCATCATTTTACCACGTGAAAATTGGAATGGAAGTCTTCGTTAACAGATTTTATGAAAACGTTTACTTGCTCGTCGTGTTACTCCGATAGACTGTTCAATATAAAAATGCAAATGTGCGCTTTGACATTAGCAAAACTATGCTAGGATAGCAGAGGCAGTATACTATGCATACACCGTGGAACCACAAAAAAATACAGAAATGATTATCGCTTTCATTAAGCTCATGATCCACCGGATTCCGTTTATGCGACTATGAATTTTACGCGCTCATAGGTCGTACCAACAAGCGAAACACCGTAAAACGAAAATTCTGTATAAAATTTCACGACACTTCTGTTTTACTTTCGCGGCAGCAAAAGTTTTATGAAAAACAAAGGTACATTCCTGACTATTTCACATTTTTATTAATCAGCCTATGAAATTTTACGCGTGCACGCGCAGGCTCTTCAGTCAACGTTCAAATTGTTGAGACGATCTACTAATATTTGTTGTTCGATAGATTAGATTTTAGGACACGACGAGCGTATCGAGTAATCTACAATAGTTGACGCACTAGCGAAATATTGTAGTGAAGACACAACGACGAATCGATGAACGAAATGAAACGAACCAACGAGCCGGACTGAATTATTTCGTTTTACAGTTGCCGGGCATTTTTAAGAGCTTCGCAATGAATTAAACATGTTTCAGGATGCGAATCCGGACACGGAAGTAAAAAAAAATTTCTATCGACGAATTCTCGCTTACCCTCGTGTCTCGTTCCATAGAAATTTCACAGCTCCCCATCCCGACAACGAGTTATTCCACTAAATTTTTGCTGTGGAGGTGCAAAGGAGTAGTCAGGTCAGACAAGCGCATTAAAAAGTTGTGAGGAATCGCAGAGTGCATTTGTTGCTGCACTTGGACCACTAAATTTTCATTGCTGCGTCAAATAAACTTCCTCGCAGCTCGACTCTTGGATATCGCACTAACTTCAATTCGTCAGAACGCAGAGTAAGTACTGGATCTTTAGGCAAATAAAAATTGTGATTATCCTGGGTGCATTGGCGCGGGTTAGAGTGTCTGGAACGGTGATAATAGCACGAACGCGTACGAACGATTCGATTCTACGTGGATCGACGTAAGCACGAGCGATCCTCTATCTTCCGGTGGACCGAAAAGCAATTCTACCTGTCGTAGGTTGAATCGGGTATCGGCGGTGATTTAAGAACCGCGGGGTTAGCAATCAGAGCGCGAAGCGGACTCGGTGGAGTCTGTCTGGCAGCTCTTGCCAGCTGAAGGGAGCAGCAACGCTGGTGTGCCGTAAACACTCCTGATGGATGGATTGTTTTCGCGCCTTTCGAGGATCGGGGAATTGTTGACTCGCCGGGTTCGTATAGTCGTGCCTTCTCTCTTTCTCTCTGGAAAAACAGGGGACAAATCGAACGATTCGCGGCCACTTATCTACATGCTGTCGTTACATAAACGCGCATTGGGAACGACCAAAGCGAAAGAGAGCGAGAGAGAGAAAGGGAGAGAGCCAGCCCGTTGTTTAAAACGCTCTCCGCGGAGGAGAAAGAGGGTTGCGTTCCGTTCCGAAGGTGTTTCGGTTGCCCCGTTGGTAACCCTATCCGGTACCAGGAGGCCAACAGTGCCGCGGTGGCGACGCTGCTGCCGTTTATCTCACGAAACTCCATTACCGACGTTTTCTCTGAATTCCGCGCTAAGCAGACGAGAGAGTACCGTGAGCTTGACGCAATGAAATTTGAACGCGCGGTGCGACGCCTCTCTCCTCTCCGTCACCCTCGTTTCATTCCCCTCTCGCGTTCTCGCTCGCTCTCATTCTCCCCCGGTTCACTCGGCTGCCCCGTTCTCCTGCAGTGCTGCACCGTCATAGTCTCTCTCCTCTCTCTCTCTCTCTCTCGCTCTCCCCAGCCGTCTCTCTGTCTCCTCCTCTTTTTGATCCACTATCTTCCCGTTTCCCCCCTCTCGCTCGCACTTCGCCTCACTGTTCTCCCCACTACCCCGCTCTCCACTGCTATGTCACTCCCACCTACGCGCTCCGAGTCGCTCTGTCTCCGCCTATCTCGCTCCTCGTCTGTGTCCCATTTTGCCCCAGCCACCTTCTCTCTCGCTCGCCCGGGCCACAGTAGTGGGGATAGCCGCTTATCGTGTTGGCGGAGGGGCGTGGTATAAAGGGAGGGAAGCCCGAAACGTGGCAACACTACACGACCGTGCCACCAGCAATAGCGCCGACGACGCGTGTATCGGCAACGCAGCAGTGACTCAACACCGGGTAGCAAGGCAGCGCTGTCGCTCCCGATGGCACCGCACTCTGTGCTCGCTGAGATAGGAGCTGCCTCGACGAAACTGTATTTTCATGTTTCTTGACTCGATATTAAACCCGAAAGAATTCACTCCTCCCACTTTAACACGAGAACCAACACCGCGCTGACCAATGACATTCTTTTAAATAAATACCCATGCTTCTTTTTACTGCACCGAATCAGCTAATAAGTTCCAGGGAAGATTGATCGCATCGGAAGATAGTTTTGGTGGCTTCACCTTTGGCTGTCTTTCTTCGCAATTCTCGATATTTAAAAGTAACATGTTTCCTTTTATATAAATACGTAATACGTGCTCTACTAAAGATGTCTATACAACCATTCCTTTTGAAATCATTTTTATTATTTCAGTAATTGTAAAATTACAAATCTAGAACCAGTCGTTATGACCGGTGGTGGTAGGTTTTGTGTTAATACGACTTCTCCGACGTTAGAACAAAATATAATATTACACTGACTAATCAAATTCGCTAAATAAATATTTCTGGAAAATTTCATGCGTAGGATAGCTTCGGTTAGACGTTTCGTCATTGGTGGTTTTTGCAATTGTAGGTTTTGTTCAGTTAACATGGTTGAAATTCCGGGTACTGGCGGCGCTGTTCCGTGAAGCCCGTTACACGATACCCGGCGACATCGACGCAGACCTTTTACAACTCAGTTTTGCAACTCGATTCTCTATGGTGAATAGCCATACGGGGCCGGCAGTCGTTTGACCGCCGGCGTCGCAGATACGCTGACGGCGACGCGTTTGCCGACCGAGTACACTTTCCTGGGACACGTGCCGAAAACACCGGTGTACCCTCGAAATTGATTCGAAATTGGCCCGCTTGGCCCGCGAAATGCAGCTTTGAATTGCGGATTAGGGTCGGCGACCCTGAAGGTCTCGCTTGTTTCCTGTTTTTTGATTGTACGGGGGTTGCTGAATTGTAGCTTTCGTTGTCGAACGGTTTGACCGCATGCAATGGGTCAAGAGCCTTCAAAAATCAGGAACCGACAAACAATTCCCGGTGTTTTTATTAATTCGTCCTTACAGGGTTAATTAACCCCTCGTCGTATTTTAACGAGTTAGATTTGTAATGAAGATTTCAACACAGTCTAACTTTTTAGATGAGACCAAATTTTCAGCATTCAAATAAATGTAACTGTACAGAAAATATAGATTTCCTTTTCTCTCCTACAATTTTTGGGATAAAGACAATTTAATCACTGTAAAAGAAAATGGTATCGGAAGGGGTTAAGGGGATATCAAATCTTCTACAATATATTTGGTAACAGAAAATCGGTGAATTTTCACTGGAGCGTTCCAGGAGGGTGAAAAGGTCCCACGTTATGATATATCGCACGGTGAGTTGTATAACCTTGCCCGAGATGACTGTTTAAATAATTATAACGTGTAGAGCTCTTGCTCGACGCAATCGTTAGATAAACGACGGAATGAGACTGCACGGTTTCGCAAGGATCGCACGAAACTCTCTTACAGCTTCAACACTGAAATATATGTTCTTGTTCTTGGAGAAAGTTTTTCAAACTTTTCGTATATATCATTTATAATTCTATTTTATCCGATTAGAGAATTTTTGCATTGCTGTATGTAAAGAACAGAAGCAGGTCATTCAATGTAAGTCAAAAATGTAGACTACAGCCTTTTCGTATGGCGCTTTGTTTCGGAAGATACTCGACTTCGAAAGATCTGATACGCCCGCATTAGTATTTATAAGAAGTAGAAACGGCAAGTCATGGACAGACACGCTCGCCGAACTCCTATCTTGCACGCGCGTACTTCTACGTTTAAAAATGATCTTTCAATTACTATCCTCTGCTTCGTTTCTCATCGAAAATTGCTTTCACTATTTTCATCGATTTTTCATTGACTTTTTAAAGACTCGCAACACTTTCGCACGGCCCGAAACTTACAAGTTACCTTCGACCCGAAATTACGCCTCCGATGGTAGAAATATGGAAAATGTTGCTGTTTCACAGTGACGACTTCTATCGTAACACACGTGCAAGTAAATGAATCCACCCAGCAACGATGCATTTATCATCCTAATGACTCAACATGTTCGAGCTTCCCGATAAATGGCAACAATATATTGCAAATAACGAACGCACAATCGTTCCAGATACAATCCTCGTTTATTTCATCGAGAAATAAAGTTGCCGAGCCAGAGAGACGCTGTAAAAATAATATAAAATCGACGTAACGTTTACAGCCCTGATACAAAGCGAAGAGTTTGAGGTCGGGTAATTTTGGGGTCGACGGCAGTGTGTTTGTACGTGGCCGTGGAAGCGATCGGTGAAGTTGCGGGAATTTAGAGTTGCACAGCGCGAGTACATCGGTATCGAAAGTTCAAGCGGGAAATCGCGGCACGCGTTTCTATTCTTAGCTGGGGAATAATACCGCGGGAAAGGCGACCGTAAGTGGCGGAGTAACGGTGTCCGTCATATCAGCCGCCGATAAAGCAGAGATTCGAGGGATTCGAATCGAATACAAGCGAACAGAAAGAGAGCGAGAGAGAGAGAGCGAGAGAAAGAGAGGTTTGCTTTTGTTTGAAACGCAACAAACACGGTGGGATTTCGAATTTCGTGGCCGGAGACTGTGAAGAACCTGGTTGTCTGCGTCGATGACGAAACCGAGGCACACGAGGAGAGAACTCTGGACTCTCCGATGTGCCAGGCATGGTGGGAGCGGCCGAAGGCCGACGCGGCTCGGCGCGACGTTTTGTAACAGCCGACGACATGCCGGCCACCGGAACGCCTACGACCGAAAATTTCGGCCCTGCTCGGTCGTGTTCGATTAAGCAACTTTTATATTTACGGTACTACGACCACTCGACCTGCTCCACCATTTTCACCACGACTATTTCTTCATGGTTGATCCAAACTGGCTAGAAAGTCCCCGTAAATGGGCGCTCTCGATTTTACTCCACTTTCGTCCACAACCCCTTGCCGTATCCTTTTCTTTACAGTTACAGTGATTAACACGTTCGTCGGCCATTATACAGAACGGTATAATGTGCTTTTAACACTTTACCTACCGGAAGCTTATTAATAGGATTTACAATAATTCTACTGTACCAAAAGAAAGCATAGAAATTTCCTTTTAAATTGCAATCTTAAATGTGAAACTATTAGATAATGTTATTGAGATAATGTTATTGAGAATTAGTACACAATGAGAATTGCTGTTCCTGTTAAAGGTTCCATTAAAAAGTGTTGAGCCATGTACCATAGATTTTTCAAAATTATGCAATAATCACCGGTCGGTAATGTGTTAATATTTTTATGTTGTATGTTCTATATAATGTATAATAACCTATATTTAATTAACTCGAACAAGAAGAGCGTCACCCATATTTGGGTGACGGGGCCCCCACAGAAGTGGCGACGGACGTGTTAAAACGTCTTTATCCCCAAAAATGTCGTAGAAGAGAAATCTATATTTTTTCTATGGCTACATTTATATTGATTACAAACGAATCAAATTTTACTTAATTTAAAAAGAAAGTATTGGTTAGACTTTGTTTAAAATCTTCGTCACGAGCGTGACTCGTTCAAATACGGCAAAGGATTAATATTATGCTAATATGTCTATAATGCTATTCGTCGTTAATACATGACTCCCTTTTATATTCGGAACTTTTTTGAAAAGCTGTCAAAATGCAGAGAAAATACTGAAAGTTGTATGAATTAAATATATTCTGAAAATTTTGTATTGGGTTGGAAAGTCTTGTCTCTCTTCTCAACGAGTTTTATAAATATTGTTATCAAATAACTACGCTGAAAACGGAATTCTGTAAAACATTCTTTGCTCTTCATCTTCAATATGAGACACTTCTACTCGGGGCAGCGACAAAAGTCTTTTATCGAAAGTTTCTCCTCTGCTGGACGACTAGGAACTTTTGTAACTGGAAAATGCAGTGGTTCATTTTAAGTATTTCGTTCGCCGTAGAAGCTTGCTATTTTTCTCCGCGTGACGAGTAAATATTACGAACGAATGACAATGGTAAAATGGTTACATTGAAAACGCTCGTGGTCCCGAACATTTTCATTGTGTGAGGTCTGCTTGAGTTTTTTCTCAACATTCGGAACGTGTACAAGAAATTTGGGGCCACGAGCAAACACTATTCTGTTTCTGGAACGCTAAGAAATTAACATTAAAAATTATAGTCGAATGAGTATCGCAAACTAACGTTAAATAATGCAGTTCCCCATCACGCGCCATGATACACCGAAAGGATTTTCAGTCCTCTAACCATGCTAGAGCGAAATCATGTTGTATGAATACCGTATTATTCGGGACTGACCTCTGTCAGACAATTCTTCCGCTATTTTCTGCTTCCGTGGCGCGAATCAATTTATATATATATTAAAAAATGATTTTGTACATTGTGCTTTCTCGCTAAAGTAAATCTTACCTCTGAATTTTACAAAATTTCAACCTACTAAATGTTACGTACTAGTAACCATAATAATACCAACATATTTACTTGAAATTGTGACAAGCGACTCGAATCGAAGAAACATTCGAATACCAACAATCGCGAAAGCAGCTTCGAATCTCGCCAGTTCCCCTTAGAAATCGATGTAAGCTGACGCTAAATATAATTACTGTTCGCGCATTAAATTTTCAAGCAGCTTCTGCTCGTCGCTCTCAATACGAGACTCTGATCCAACCTTCTTATTTCTGCCCGCCCGAAGTCAGCCGGTTTTAAAAACCTTTCCTTTCGTGGATTACGAAATTTTCGAGAAAATAAGCTGCCCCGATTCGCTAGACGTTTACGCCCCTTTCTTCGACCGATTTTTCTGCTTTCGCCCCTGCGTTCTTCTACACTTTTTGAATGATTTATAAAAGTAGCGCTCTTAGCTCGAATCGATCCGAGCCAGGCAACATCGTAGACGCTCGTTATTTAATGCTTTTTCGACGCTACACGCAAGTCAATGTTGGGAACACGGTGTATGATGAGTGCAGGGGAGGAATACAGCAGAGGTGAAAATAGAAGTACGTAGACTGATATAGTAGAGCAATGAGAAAGCTCCGATACATGGCAGCGGAGTTATAGTGAGCGAGAACGAGACGGAGACGAGTCGCGTGAATTCGTATTTTAGTTCTTCGTTGGCCGCTGCTGGTCGGGTCGTGTATATGGGTGACGAGTGTTGGGACTAATTCGATCACTATTGCAAAAAAATTCCACTGCATAGAAATGGTTAATAAATTCATTTCTAATTTTACCCTTCGCTAGAGTCTGAATTATTCCAAATGCACTTTTTGATGGATTCAGTGTGTCTATTTTCCTACTGTCGCTTGTCTCCATCCGTTTCAAAATGGTTCAATTCTAAATAGAAAACTAAGATTTTTAATACATTTTACGATCGAGAATTAAATATATCTATAACTAAATAGAAAAGTTGTCCACAAAGATTATTTCCTCAGAAAATTCCAGTTTCTTAAAACTTGCATAAAAAAAATTGCAAAATTGCATAAACATCCGCATACAATCAGATAGAGATAATATTTGAAAAGCTGTGAGGCCTGGATGAAGAGCATCGTTGGAACTCTTGGTGTCTGGTGCACCGGATCCATTCTACTGCGGTTTCGTTAGGATTGGGGGATATTCTGGGGTATATTTCTGGTAATCGATTCGCGAGGGTGTCGTTCCCATCCCTACCGCGAACGAAATCGCGGCCGGGGAGAAAAGCCGGGAATAGAAGGTAGCTGCAATATCGGCGATACATCAGGATGTCGAAGAGGGAACCAATCGTTTCTGGCGGAATTGGGCTCATAGCACGTGTATATGCGACCGCGAAGGGAACTGGTTACCGACTGTGATTCGGTGAACGCGGAAAGTTCCCCAAAGAGGACCGTCGTAAGGCGCCTGGGCTCGACGCAGACGGGAATACGAAAATAGTGCGAGGCGGTGCGCTGCGTGGAACACGGCACGTCGCGTTTGCCAGTGACACGCTAATTATGTTTCCCAATAGGAAAATGTTCCCGGCTGACCCCCCACCATCCTTCGGCTATTCTAATTTCAAATTATCCCGTTCGTATCATTTAACGGACAATATGCCGCGGCCGTTGCCGTAGCTACCGCGTTTGGTAGCGGCGCGCTTGTTCGATAAATTTCCCTATTTATTTGGCAACTGTTTTCCATCGTTCCATGCCGATCAACATTTTCGTCTACACCCTGCCGTTATTCTTCTACGTAATAAAGTACCAACCATCTTATTAACCCTTTGCACTCGAAGATGTTTCAACTCAAAAATCAAACGTTTCTTCTGACCAAGAATATTTCCATTCTCTATGGTTTTTTAAATTTTACTGATATGAAATTCATATAACACCTCATTCAATACTTAAATGTTAAGAATTAATTCAATATTTAAACAATATTTTAAATAATAATACAGCAATTATTAGTGACGCCTCAGAGGCGCCACTCGAGTGCTAAGGATTAGTTTCTTATTGTTAGACGTTCTTCGTATGCAAACTAAAAATCGTCTACGTGTACCTATTTCAACGAACAGGGGCCATTTGCAATTTTGTAAAAAAATTGCTGAAAATCTTCCACGAAAAAGACAAAATTTATCGTACTTGTCTTCTTCAACCTTTATACAGCTTTCACGACCTAATCTAAATTAGTCCACTCGACTGCACTGCAATAAAGATTCGTCTATTAAATTTGGTTGATGGCATTTCCAGTTGATTCGAACATTTTATAGAACAGAAAAGAGCAATTGAAAATTGAAATTATTAATTCACCGAATAGGCAACGGTACCAATGTTCAATGGTTGATGAATAAAAAAATAGATATTGTGGATTATCACGAGCAAAATATTCGTTTCACGCTCCGCAGTCGGTAGGACTCGAACCTACGCTCCCAGAGGGAATCTGATTTCTAGTCAGACGCCTTAACCACTCGGCCACGACTGCCTGTTCGATGGTGAACTTTAATTATTAATTACTGCAATTTGAAGGCGCTCCTTCCAGTACAAACTTTAGGAGAATAATTATTTTAGTTTGCATTTTATCCGATCTGGTTTATTGCTACATATCCAGAACTTTCTTTTCAGAATAAAACAAAATAACTATGACGAATCGACTCAATCCCTAATAAAAGGATCTAAGAATGTTACAAAGGTTCTACAATATATGCAGACAATTTTTATTCTTTGTAAAGGTCCCCAGTCTAGTTATAAAACACAGTCTAGTATCATGAAAACAGCTCAGTCAATCGATGCACCACTTGTACACAAACCTCTATTGAATTAAACTGCATTTTGCTGCACAAACGCGTAAAATAGGTAAAAAAATACACAGCGAAAATTGTGTTATACCTTCGTCTTCTAAAAGACTGCCTCCACCCCCGACCACGTGCTTGCAAAACAGCAGTAATTAAATAGTGAACTTTTTCAACCACGCGTCGTCAAATTTAAAATCGATATTTCTAAATACGAAACATGTTCTAAAAAATATTATTTATAACCTTCCTTTTATTTCTTCCCCAGGATGAGTCTATCAGATTAGATTAAAGATTGTTGAACGCTATGACAAAAATCGTGGAAACACGTTTTTCACGATCTCGTCTTCACGCTTCCTGTATCTCGTTGATCCTGACTGATCGTTTCTCTAACCTTCGCGTCGAACTTTTCACGGTTTATTCTCCACGGTGTTCCACTGATCCCGTTTTAGTTTTGTGCTTTTTACCGCGACCTCGTTATTTATAGTGAGACGAATGCGTCGATCCGCGGCGCACGGAAAGGACTTTGCCTCGCGTTCACCAGCATTGCAAACCGTTCTAACAATAACCGCATTGTAAAGAACGATTAAAAAGCAGGGTCGAAAATTTGGGGACGCGACACCCACGTTTCATTATTGTAATAATTTATTGAGATTTGAATAAACTGAACATAAAAATTCGTAGTCTAGTTATAAATAATTTCCAACGCAGATATTACAGAAACAATTGATCGGCCAGTAATTAATTTCGTTGAATAGTAGTAAACGTTTTAGCAGAAGTTCAGAGAAGCATTAAATTTCATTCAATAGTCTAAACTTCGGAACGTATAATATTATTATTTACGAATTATCGTACGTTATTGTGTTTTAAACCGATTGATTCTTTATATTTAATTGATTCGAGGTTAATAACCTTGTTGTTCGATATATTTGCCGCTGCTGTATGATAATTTCAATAAATACCATAGAAAGATACGTTTACCGATCGCGAATAAAACGTACCTCGTAAATCGGGGGATGAGTGTACACATAATCACTAGGCTATGGATTCGATGCATTTATGGTAAATCGGATCATCACTGATTCAATCGATTAAAAAAATTTGTTCACGCTTAATGAGATTCTTCTGTTATTTAATTTCGGATAGAGCTTTCCAAATTGATCAAATATATTCCTTATTTTTTCATGCTTGCTTGAAATATTTAATGGTTACTAAATTGCAGCGCTTTTATGCATTCAGAAACCATGCAATTTCTCGAGAGGCATTGAAATACTAAGTTCGATGGAACTGAATAGAAATTCGGTAATTTTTGGTTCATCAAAGCGAAAAATTCAATTCGCTGATTTCTTAATGCGTCTTTAAAGAAGCGGATCGAGTAAATAAACTAGCTGTACAACAACAATTCCTGGTTGATTATTAACGTAATTAAATTTCCAATCGCCAAGGTGGTCTCCGATGGAGATACATACTTTATTTTTAGACAACCAAATTTAACGAAATTAATTAACAAATGATTACAAAAAATATATATTTATTGCGATAATTATCGGTAGGTAAGAATAATTTTTTAATGAATTTTAGTGGAAATGTCACAAACAGACAGACAGACTCTATTTTATTATGTATACAGATGTTGTTAATTCAACATTATAATTTATTAGTGTTACTATTTTCGTTTAAATATCTCGAAACAAGAAATACGTCATTTGAACCACTTTCATAATTATATAAACATATGAGGGTCGATAGAATTCTAATTTGCCAATGTTTTAGCGTGTTGAAAAAATTGCCGATAGTTTTTGGGTCATTCGGTGTAGCCGGGCACAGTCTCCGGTTGAATTTTGCAGGGAGAAAGTATAAGAGCGAAGAAAGTGACAAGGATATCCTTTAGCCGTCGGGGCACATGGAAACCCGTCGGTGTTCATACACACGCTTCCCTTTTCGCTTTTCTTTTATTCCTTTGTACTTCTGTTATGTGCTTCACATACAACTTGTCGCTCCCCGTTGTCTCTTTCACTTCGCCTTGATCTCTAACCGAGCTAGACGCCGAGAATCCCGCGAACGCCAGACTCTTTTTTTTCTCCTCTCTCTCTCTCTCTCCCTCTCTTTCTCACCCTCTCTCTTTCTTTCTCTGGAAACTTTCATTAAAGTTTGTTGCTCGGTTCGAGTGTGTAATATTAAGGCTCGTTTTACGAGATTGTTTGCAAATCAGTTTTTTTTTCTGCGCCTGCTTGAATTGCATGAGAGAAGGAAGAGGCTTCTTTTTACCGCGTAGATCTTAGATAATCCGCATTAGCATAATTACTTAAACTAAAATTGCAATTAGCACCGGCTGAAACAAATCTGCTCTCTCGCGACAGTGATATTCGAGTGTTTTTACGTTGGTTATAGTATGATACACTTGGCCATTGCACTTGGATAATATTCATTCACTCGAAGAAATGTTTGCACAATGTACAGTCAGTGTACATATTTTATCACAGTTGGGGCTCGGCAGAAGGCAACGATTTTTTTTTATTAATCTATCTCGTACTATGCTGCACTACTACCACTGTCGTCGACATATGGGACTGTTGGCGGAATATTTTTAAATTGCAAATATATGTCCGTTTTAATAAATAATAAATAAAAAAATATATATATAATCGTTTCGTGCAGTGAACGAACGTTTCTATCGATTTTTATTTAAAAACTAGTGCGGTGAAATGATCAGTCCTCTTGAGAGAAATGAATTTTTAAACTTGCACTTATTAGTAACATTCTGGGGAATTTTGTGGGTGCGAGCAATTAATAAGGTTTAAAATAAGATTCATTGAAAAAATTATTTGTGAAAGACGAAGAGGAAAAATGGTTTGAATTCGCCAAATTAATACTAGTCGGGCTGTACGATTATTTGAATAAAGACGTTAAATAATTTAGCAGGGGATGAAGCATTATGACAAATAACGCAACGAAATGTAATTCTTCAAAAAGATAAAAAAGATCGGCTATCCGGAAAATGAATTATGCATCGTGCAGAAGAAATGCTGCGTGACTTTTTATTTGATACTGTAGAATCGCTGAATATTTAATACGAGCGTACCAAGTGGAATTTCAAATATAAATAAAATCGCACGCGTAAAATGAACATCCAATTATTTAGACCTCTCTCTGTGTACAATGAGGTAAATTTAATTGTATAAATTACTAAACTTATTTATTCTAGTGTTTATTTTCTTGTACATATATATATATATATATACGTATATACAGCAATTAAAATATTGTATCAGTTATTATACACAATCCCCGCGTATATATTTCCATTCTATGAAATTCAATATTTGATGTCGTGACAATTAATGATTCTCTGCTGGCTGTGTTTCCACCTGGATTTATCATCGGTATAAAAAGTATCAAGCAAACCAATTACTTACTGTTCATTAACCAACCCGAATGCAATCAGAATCTATATTTCTCTCTTTTCTGTTTATTCAACTTTAATAGTGGATGCACAGACGTGTATACATTTTTCCGAATTACGAGGAATACCGAAAGTTAACAAGGTAATGACCGGTGAACAACTCTTTAAAATTCATTAACAATTTCGATGCATTCAAATAATTCCCGAAGAGGAACCCTTACGATTTTGCAAGTATAATTAATAGCGGAGTAATGGTGCATCTTAATAAGTGTACTCGTCAACGTGTTAACACTTTTAATCTTAATAATTAAAACTTAAACGCGCGTATATCTTCTGGGTATCGTCATAACATCGCTAACTGTGTGGCAAACTGCTGCTTTACGAAAAAAGAAGTTGTTTATTCTCAGGTACCGGTTTCAGTAAGTTAAAAACTAAATTTATTCTGTGCACACGCAGGTGCAATAAATTCATCAAAGCTCCGGTATAATACTTTATTTATCTCGTGCTGCAAACGAAACAATAAATCCAGACAAATACTAATTTACGAGTAAACGGAATGATGGAAAAGGGTTGCGTCGCATGAATATTATTTTGAGACTATGCGGGTCGGGAAAAATCGACCGTCGAACCTCCGGTTTCGAGTTGGAGCAGGCAACTAAGGACAGCTGTTCGGAGCACATGTGGGCCCATTCGAACATCAGGCCCCACTCTGTTATTCGCCTCGGCTGCGAGGCTATAGCGCGGATGCCGCTGCACTATAGCTGTTTCCGGTGCGATCGTCCTCCGTCGAGCTTAGAGTGGCTGCTCCGATTTACAAGGCTACCAACCACTGGATACCCTCGAATATTCACTATTATTAACCCTTTGCACTCGGAGATATTTTAACTCGAAAATTCAACATTTCGTCCTAGCCAAAACAATTCCATTCTATATGATTTTTTTTTCATTTTATGGGTATGGAGTTGATATAATACCTCATATAATATTTAAATGTTTAGTAATTGATTAGCACTCGAAGTTATTTTAACTCGAAAATTCAACATTTCGTCCTAGCTAACACAATTCCATTTTATATGACTTTTTTTCATTTTATGGGTATGGAATTGATATAATACCTCATATAATATTTAAATAGTTAGTAATTGATTAGCACTCGAAGTTATTTTAACTCGAAAATTCAACATTTCGTCTTAGCTAACACAATTCCATTCTATATGATTTTTTTTTTCATTTTATGAGTATGGAATTGACATAATACCTCATATAATGTTTAAATGTGTAGTAATCGATTAGCACTCGAAGTTATTTTAATATAAATATAAAAATTGCAGTATAAAAATTTTTGTTAGCAACAATTTACGATCGAGATTAATTAAAAAAAACATTTATCATGCAAGGCGAAACATCCACAGCAAACACAAGGTTTTATGCGTCATTGAAAAGTCGGTTTAAATTTGAAACAATGAAGACACTAAAAGAATGGTCCAACATAAATTTGTCAATTGCAAAGGTACTGGGCGCCGAAATTATTTAAAAAATTTTGTTAGTAACCATTTACGATCGAGATTAATTAAAAAAACATTTATAAAAATTGTTTGCACCAATTTTAGGAAAACTGCACCGCTCACGAAACAACAGAAATTCAAATTAGCACGTTTTCCTAAAAAATTTACAGAATAAAAATAATGATCGCAGTATTCCCGTCGAAGGATTATCGAAACAATTCCCTTCCTTCTGAATCCACAGAGACCGTCGCAAAATCGAAATTGCAACATCGCTATCCAATTACAGATCCACCTCTTCCATAATTTATCGATTGATCCATAAGGGTTTCCGCCAGCCTTTCTGTCGGCGTCCGAAAGACAACGCTAGTGCAAAAATGAAGTCGAGGATGGATATTAAACGCACTTCTACCTGGCTACACGTATGTCCAGGTGGCTGTTGCTCGCAGCTGCTCGACGAGCAAAGCGGATTCGAGCGGAGACGCTCCGGCGTCCGACGTCCCGACGCATAAGTGCGCGTCTCGCTCGAGGAACGGCGAGGGGCCTCGTTAATTACGTTAATATAATTACGCAAGCTCTCGCGAAACAGATAACGCAACGATTAATTTTATTGTTTGATGTTTTACTTTAATTAACGGATTATTCTTCTAATTATGTCGACTCGCTCGGCCACCGTTGCCGCGCGCGCGCGCGCCCGAAAGAGAGAGAAAGAGAGACGTATTATGCAACGGAGGTTTTGGCATTGTTCTTCCACGTTCTGCACTTTTATGACTTACTGTCTGCGGCTCCGCTCGTTTTATAACGCTCCTCGGACGAAAATTCATTTGTCCTCCGTTCGCAGATGCTGCGCGATGTCCGATTTATTTAATCATTTGCCAAATTGATTTCTTAAATGCAAGATTTTAAGAGCGTTAATCCGCGTCGAATCACCGTGGAAAATGAGCGAAATATCTGCTTACGATCTTTTGTTTAATTATTTTATGGGGAGTGTGTGAGTGGAATGTAATGCATTCCCTTAGTTGAATCGTTTGCTGGGGAAATGATTGTGTTTATCGTGAAAAACTTTTGCTGTTGTTAGTTTGATTACTAGAAAATCTGTGAGAAGAATAAATTTCATTTATGGCGTTTTGCGTTCTTGATCGTGTATCAGGTGTACAAATTCATTCGTGGCCCTCGCAGTTAATTAATTGTAACTTTATATATTGAATTCGTATAGCTCAATCACTATATTGAGGATTCACTAATGAAATAGATTTTATACATTTGAAAATTGCCTAGATATCATTTAAAATATTTTTTAATTTATTCGTATCGAAGATGCATTCTAAAATTTGTCTCTCTAACTTCGTATTCGCTGGAATTGACGGACACAATGATTTTTATTTCGCATACAGATCATTGATCGCTTGTGAGATGGAGTGAATGCGTAGAAAGCGATGAAGATGTGTCTATGTTAATTATTCAATTATCAAATTCACGGGGGGAGTTACGTATTCATACGTAGACATTATACATTTCGAAAGATTGATAAGTGGAATACTTTGGGTTCTTTGTAAGTGTTGTTGATGTGTGAAACTCGATGGAATTTCCGAGGAAGATTGCGACAAGAACAAAGAAAAGAGGCATCTTAATTTATGGAGGGTCGTTTATTTATGAGGCGTTGCTAGATATTATCGACTTTACAGGCAGTATACGAAATGAGAATGCCGCGCGCAATTAAATCCGTCGTTCCTGAAAGTTACAGACGCACTGACCGCGCCGGTTATGGAATATTCATAACCGATTGATAATCTCCCGGCTGGTTTTATGTCACTTGTGCAAGGTTAATGAGCTCGCTGCATTGCTGTGTCATCGAACCGAGAAATTGTAACGCTTCCTTTTCAACGTCGAGAATCGACGATTTCCTAATACGATACCTTCGACTAATTTGTTCTTGTCAAATTTCTTGTCATTCCCAACGATACAAAGTAAGCAACAAAATAATACTGACTTCAGCGAACAATGTCCATTGCGACAATATGTCAGTTTATTAGACAATTAAATCGTTGAATCGGTAATGCCTAGAAAATTTCCATACGAATATTCAATTTTCTACATCAATGCCAGCGAACCTTATTAATCAACCAACGGACTATTAATACACGATGAATTTTTGGTCACTCAATAATGAATCTGGTTAATCATTGATTATTCTGCTCACTTGCAAATTGACCAATAATTAACGCCTCGCTTATCAGAAATTTTCTACCAGCCTTTTCAAAATCGAAGATCAAGGAAGTTTCTCAAAATTCCTGGAAATATTTTTACAAATTGCACGTACCTGTTTTTTTTTTGCCATGAATGTACAACATCCGCAGTATAGTCATCAAACCTATTATTAGGTTTTCTGTAGATACAATGATCGAGTAAAATTGGGGAGTATCAAACGCGACAGCGATGAAAATAAAAGTGAAATGGAAGAGAAAGGGTGCGATGCAGTTTTGCATGCGAATTGCATCTTTAGTGGACGTTATCGAATTATAATTCACGAACTGCGACTACCTGCGGCATCGTAAATGGATCCCACGATAGAGGAGATTAACGCCACCTGCGGTTAGAGACTGCAGGAACGCGAAAGTGTCTTTTAAAATGCGTCCTCTTATCTCGCTGGTCGATGCACACGGTGCACACGGACGTTAGACTGTTCCAAATAATTCCGAAGGCGGCGCAGACGGGGAAGTCTCGGCCGTATCGCACTTTCCTGTTGCGTCACGCATGCCAACGCATAACAGTACACACAATGTACGGTTTGCTTGCCAGTGCAAACACACGACCGTTGAGGAACGTCATTTATATATGCGGGACGCGTCTGAACTGCACGTCGATCCCTTCACAGACGAATGCACCCGTTCGATCCATAATTGATCACTTTTCAGCGCCACTTATCTTTCACTAGTATACAAAAACTCTCGAAATTGTTGTATTGAAAGTAGCATCAACGTCAGACGTAAAATTTTCTTGAAAAAATAATGTCAGGCCTATAAACAATTGCTTATAATTTATATGGAAGAATAAAAATGTTCTCGTGTCGATGCAACGGAAGTAGAAAGTCGGGCGCGAAAATTTAAACTGAGATTGAACGAAGAAAAATAATTTCTTACCCCGACGGGTCTCGAACCCCGGTCCACCGATTGGGGACAACCAATGATCTTCAGAATGATAGCGAACATTTTGGAATATATCGCAACGAATAAACTGCTCGGTAGCAGGATCAAACGAAAAGGTTAGAAATACATGGTTATGTTACGACTACAGACATATATTTTTTTCTGTTCTGCACCCTGTCAGTAAGTTTTCAAGTAATTCAAGATTGAAACAATGGTTGTTCCACTTCGATCGTGAATCGCCTTCAGAATTATCAAACGGAATTGGTACACCCTCTTGGCAGGGACAATGTAGTTCGTGCAGGAATGTTATTGTTTATGGATTGGCCGGGTTTTGCCATTCGAGTAATTAATTCCATTAAATCGCGGTAAGCACAAATAAAATGTTGTGTATCGGGCGTATACCTTTTCCGTCCCGCGACTGGTAAACGGAATTGTAACGCGAGTTTCCCGGGCTATACTACTCTGTACGTATCGAATTAATGAAGTTGGTAATCAGCGTTGCCAGATTCTGACTTTCGTTCGCGGCCCCCCGACAAAAGTTAATTACTGCGGCCAGATACATGGGCGTGGGCGTGATTAATTATCACGGGAGAGCGACGAACTCGCACCTTTACTGGCATATGCACAGAAATTTATGGAACATGTACTTTCCGCTGTTTGGGAAATAATACCTGGTTTAATTACGAAACCGGCGTGCACGCGTGTGCGCAATTATGAGGAAATAAAATGACGATAACGAACGGGGGCGACCATTACACAATAGGCGATACACCGTGATTATGCTGCGAAACATTCTTTCCATCTCGAATCCACTTTTCGGGATACTGATCGCTATACCGCGGATGTTTATGCAACTTACAATTTTTCTAGACGAATTTTAAGAAACGTCAATCGAATAAAACCATATCCTTCGTGGTAGTATTCTTTGTAGATCTGAAATCAATTAGAATCGTACTAAATTAAATAATCGCGTAAATAGCATTGTTAACACTTAAAAAATTTATCAAATATATCTACATCGAAAGTTTTCACCACGAATAAGCAGAGTAACATAACATTTCGACTACAATTGATGGTTACTGTAAAGAGAACGAGCGTGAACATTTTCAGATATTGAATGAAATAGAGGATAGCAAAGGGATTCAGATATCGTTCAGCATATCGATGAATTTATCGAAGCACCGAGTATATTTTTCACGTTTATCAGCCTCATCTAGTTACCAATCCTATCGGCGATCGATTTCCACCACTAATTAATAAACGTGATATACCCTTCGACCGAAAGCTTGAAACCCCTGACCTCGAGTACTATTCTCTAGCAGGCGCTACGTCATTGTCACTGGTAAAGCAGGGGCTTTGCGTGTCATGGTAATTGACGCTAAATCATACGAGTGCGGCGATCCTTATCCCAGAGACATTCCTAACAATGGTGGCTCCCATCTACAGGTCGATTCTTAAATAGGCTCAGAAGTGTCACTAATAAATTCTGATAATTTACTTATTCCACCAGCTCGACTCACAAAAATCTACAACCCCCCTTTTAAAAACTGCCCATTACTGTCGTGCAGAAAAATTCTTCAACTCCTTGAAATCATCTTTGGATTAAAAGCAACAAGTTTCGATTTTTGCATAGAAGGAGACATTCCTAAAAATTGTGGCTCCCATCTACAGGTCGATTGTTAAATAGGCTCAGGAGTGCTCCTAATAAATTATACTAATTTTCTTATTCCACCAGCTCCACTCACAAAAATCCACAACCCCCTTTTTGAAAACTACCCATTACTGTCGTGCAGAAAAATTCTTCAACTCCTTGAAATCATCTTTGGATTAAAAGCAACAAGTTTCGATTTTTGCATAGAAGGAGACATTCCTAAAAATTGTGGCTCCCTTCTACAGGTCGATTCTTAAATAGGCTCAGAAGTGTCACTAATAAATTCTGATAATTTACTTATTCCACTAGCTCGACTCACAAAAATCTACAACCCCCTTTTTGAAAACTACCCATTACTGTCGTGCAGAAGAATTCTTCAACTCCTTGAAATCATCTTTGGATTAAAAGCAACAAGTTTCGATTTTTGCATAGAAGGAGACATTCCTAAAAATTATGGCTCCCTTCTACAGGTCGATTGTTAAATAGGCTCAGGATTGCTCCTAATAAATTATACTAATTTACTTATTCCACCAGCTCGACTCACAAAAATCTACAACCCCCTTTTTGAAAACTACCCATTACTGTCGTGCAGAAAAATTCTTCAACTCCTTGAAATCATCTTTGGATTAAAAGCAACAAGTTTCGATTTTTGCATAGAATGAGACATTCCTAAAAATTGTGGCTCCCTTCTACAGGTAGATTCTTAAGTAGGCTCAGGTGTGCTACTAATAAATTATACTAATTTACTTATTCCACCAGCTCGACTCACAAAAATCCACAACCCCCTTTTTTAAAAACTGCCCATTACTGTCTTGCAGAAAAATTCTTCAACTCCTTGAAATGATCTTTGGATTAAAAGCTACAAGATTTTTGCACAGAAGTAGGTGGACCTTAAAGGATTAATGATTCTTATTTTTGCAAGAAGATCTGCAAAGTATAAAGCCATTTTCCCACCGGCGATTTTTCCCCTTCTGAAGCCGCCTGACCAAAACAATTCAATCTCCATCACGAGGAACGAATTCAGCTCAATCGACTGTTGAAGACCAGCTCGTATAGTCACGCTAGCACAACTGGCTCCGTAGCATCCCCTTTCCGAAACAAAGAGGGGCTCGGCTACCAAAGAATTCCGAGCTGATCATAATAGACCATCGGAAGCTTTGGCCACAGACTCACTGGACCGGTCCCATCATCTCCACAGATTAAGACACGCATTTTTCTTATTATCCGGTTTAAAAAATTATAAAATATCGTCCTCAAACCCTTTCGATTTACAATACATTCATACAACTTTGATTCACAATACATTCATCAATAATGCCACAATCTCATAACATGTAACAACAATTGTCAACTCGCAACCTAGTACTCTCAGAAACCCCATATAAATTAAAGCACTTCAACGAAATAAAAATTGAAATGATGAGACACATGACGCCCATTGTCAGCACTCTTTCCACGAGGGCATTCATCGAAATCTCATTGCAAGAAGTTGCAGAGCACATGGAACCGTTCCAGTCTGCTACAGCTTGCTTTAGCTTGCTCGAACCCGTTCAAAGTCAGCTGTAGCAGGATCAAGCTCAGCTATTCTCTCTCTCTCTCTCCCTATAGTGTCCCCCTCGATCTCCGTTCACCTTGCGCATTCTTCTAGTTCCCTCGCGAGCGAAACGCGGAAGAACCTTGGCCTTGGTCTGGCCGCTTCCGGTCAATTTAGCGCGCGTCCAACGTCGCCGCATTTGCGATTCATCCACGCGGAGCGGAGCCGGATAGAGCGAGGCGGGAAGAGTCAGTGATAAAAGGGATGAACGGTGGTGGTATATATGTATACCGGTTGAGAGGGAGAAGGGAGAAAGCGGGAGAGAGAAAGAGAGAGAGAGAGAGAAGGAGAGACAAAGAAGCCGAGGAATCAGCTTGGAGGAAAAGAGCCGGTGCATCGAGCTTTGATACCTACATAGGGTGAGCCTAATACATACGAATACAGATCCAGGGGACACGCGTGCGTGAGCACATATCTCTCTGTACGTGCATACACGTACCTGTTGCTTATTCCATTGTTCTCGGTGTTGGTCGGGCTCCTGTGTGCGCGGCTTCTCCTCATCTCTCTCCGCGTCCTCTTTTCTCCAGACTACTTGCGGTGTACAGGGCGAATCTAGTAACTGGGCCGGGGCTGTAACTCGGTTTCTATCTGGAGCGGACGAATATTTTCCGGTGTCAAGTATTCATCGCCTGCCAGTTCGATTTTATATAGGAACGTAATTGTACTGATCTTTTTTATAGGAATGCTAGTGTTCTTCGTAATTGCTGAAAGATACCTTGCTTCGATCTTCACAATCTTTTCTTGAAGTGAAACTTCTTTGCTGGGGTAACAATCTTCTGATCCAACGGAAGTCGAAAGTCGGCACGATAATTTAAACGGAGAATAAACGGTGAAAAATAATTTCTTACTCCGACGGGATTCGAACCCCGGTCCACCGATTGGGAACAACCAACGATCTTTAGAATGATAGCGAACATTTTGGTATATATCGCAACGAATAAAATGCTCGGTAGTAGGATCAAACGAAAAGGTTTTTATTTATTTTACGTCGCTCTCAACTCTTTACTAAAGTTACTTCGCGACGGGACCTACAGTTTTTTATTAAGGTGGGTTCCGAACCATCTTGAGCACCACAGTATTAGATGGCACATATTTCCAGAGGTGCAGGCGGCGAGAATCTGCACAATTTTCTACCTTGTTGTCGAGAGCATCACTGCGTAGTTAAGGTCTCACTTAGTTGTCATTATTTACTAAAAAGTGTGGCGCGCATGCTCTGTTCGCACGGTGACTGGATCGATTATCGATCGATACGATCAAGCTAACCTAGAGATGGATCGAGTCGCTACGCATGGCTTATAGAAGATGCGTCGTGTTACAGTATTATTACTATAGTTTATATACATCGTTTCTTTATTTAAATATATTATATTCATATTATTAACCACTGAATGTGTTTGTTAATATCCACGCTCCCACAAAAAGTTGTTAACACTTTTTGCTCTTAAAGGCTAGAGAACCTATTGAACCGTGTTGCAAGGTTAATTTGTTAAATAATTTATCCCTTAACGGAAGAAAGTTTGTATTTTGCATTTACGTATAGCTGTTCTTAATACATTACCGACCGGCAATTATTGCATAATTTTGAAAAATCTATGGTACATGGCTAAACACTTTTTAATGACACCTTTAAGAGCAACAGCAATTTTCATTAGAGACTAACAAGTCACCCTCAATAACGTCATCTAATACTTTCATTTAAGATTGCAATATAAAAGGAAAATTTCTATGCTTTCTTTCGGTGCAGCACAATTATTGAAAATCCTATTAATAGGCTATCGGTAGTTAAAGTGTTAAAAATTGTAGTATTCCATTCGGAAGTGCAATTGCACTTTGCGACAATGTAAAATCGTTCGATGCAATTGTTTTCCGTTGTAGCGGCAGAGTTATAGCTCGGCCCAGCTACTAGATTCACCCTGTATAGCTACCGGCCACTCTCACCGACGCAGCTCCTGATCTGCTAACACAACCGTAAACAAAGTATATTTGCGGAGGAGCCTGCACGTTCACCTCTTTCGCCAGTGTGCATACACTCCCGTCCATAAGTCGGCGGGCATTTACATCGGCTACACGCCCGCTGCCGAACTAACACCCTTGACCTCCTCAGCTGTTGGCAAATCTCGAACTGGGGTTCAACAGATACGAGAGCATCAATCCGCTCTTTTTGGAATCATATTATTCCTCTTCGGCGCCGATGTTTGCACTTCCGTGCAAATGTACATGTTCGAAATCTGGTATCTGGCATTGCACTTTAAACGTGCACACTCAATAATTCCGGCTACTCTTTCGCTGAAACACCGGTGTATTAACGCGTTAGCAACCAGTGGTCGTTTATCCATAAAACGGTGAAAATAATATTGTCACGCGAAGAATGAAACTTCAATTTCAGTTGCAATATTCTGTTAACACTAGAACTACCGAGCACTAAACGCAGTTGGCATACATTGCCTTCTAATAATGACAATATGGCATTTAATTTAGATTTCGTACAGGGGATATTTAAATACGTACTTCAATAGAGAAGTTTACTAAAAAACATATTTATACTTTTAATATTTCTAATCGACAAAAAATTCGCATTAATCATTTTAACTGGTCCGATAGTTCTAGTGTTAAACACGATGTACGTTCTGTGGAAAAAGGTGGCGAGAGGAATTGTCACGGAAAAGTTTCAAGCCAATTCGTGCATACGAGAACGAGTTGAAGTAAGTAGCAGCGACTTCTGAAAGGGGGTGTACAAGAAGACCGCGAGCAGGAAGACGGCAGGTTAGGCCAGGAGGTTCGCGAACAAGGACGCAGCGTTTATGTGTGCAGATAAACGGTCGCCGAGGGGTGGAACCCCGATGCGTTCGTGTGCACCACGAGCACATGTTTAATGGTGACCGCGGATCTTGCGGGGCTAAGCCGTTGCCTCGCATTCATGACTCCGGCCTGACGTGGTCTCGTCTCTTCTTTTAACTGGGAACGTCGAAGAGAGACGGCGCACTGAATCCCTTTCTTCGTAGCGGGCCGCGGCCCTTATGTGTACGCCGTGTTAACGTTTACGCGAGCCACGAGAGCAGAAGTTTCTCCATTCATAACCAGTGGAAGTGGATGCCGGAGCAGTGGTCCCTCGACCGCCTTCGGGCTGTGTTGCCCATCCACTGTGTGTATCCCATATACATGTAACACAAGGATCGCTCTCCTCTCCGATGGTAAATGTAGGTTACGCCGGTGACGACTCTCTGTTTCCCCACCCCTCTCTCTCTCTCTCTCTCTCTCTCTTTCTCTGCATGTGTTTGTCCCTCGATTTGATCGTAGTATGCGTTCCCCGTGTCCGTGGGAATACTTCCAAGGTCACTCGAAGACGCCCGTCATTCCCATGCTCATCCCTTCTGCCGACACGACCTTTCCACGCCAATTTTTCAGACCAAAGGTCCCGACGCTTTCCTGTCTTCGCGATTTACTGTCCTGCTGTTCTTCTTCTTCAAACTCTTCATCTTTGCAAGACCTTCTTCAGGCTTCTCTTCCTTGGACTCGCTTCGCAGTTAAAGTAATCGAAGCTTCTTCATTTTTGAACAGTTTGTTGCATCGTTAACACGTTCGTTGCCACGGGTATGCTTCCGTGGGTGAAGGAAGGTGACGCTCTTCTACTTAGAGTTAATTAAATATAGGTTATTATACATTACATAGGATATACAACATAAAAATATTAAAAACACATTATACCGGTCTGCGTACCGACAGTCGAATTTGGGCCCGCGGGAAACTTAGCCGAATTACTTGCTTACTTACTTTACTTACTTGTAGATTTTGCTTACTTGTTTACTTGCTTACAATTAACACATTAATCGTTACACATTTGCAAGCCAGGATTCCTAATGAAACTTGTTCGTTTCTGTTTTGTTATCTCAATGATGATCGAACGAATTTAGAAAAGACATTTTAATTGTCGAGTAATTGAAAAGAAGAATCGATGTGACAAGCACTTTGCTGTGCGAAGTACCTCTGTCCTAAATCAGTTTCCGTTGATCAGTTTTTCAGAACTTTCTGGGTCGGAGACTTAATGAAGGCGTCTGTCTATTACGTTGCCCAATTTATGACTTCATTATTTTCGTGCTCTATAGCGTGACCCGTCATCGGTGCATCCCGAGCGTTATATTTACTCGCTAGATGATGCGCTAACACAATAGTTGCAATTTATACTGACAGATCATACATCGACTTCGTGAATTTGATAATAGATTTTCTATTTTCAAATATAAATCGGTGCGAAGAAAAAAGAGTTTTGAAACCATTAACAAACAAAGCTGGGTCACTCGCAGAACCTAATACATAAATTATTATACTATTCAGTAATTGTTGAAAATAGCGAGGTTCATTATGAGTTCCGACAAGTGGTAAATCCAAGGGTTGAAAATAAGTAGCCCAACAGTTTATTATAATTTCCTCGACTTAACACTTGGCATGCGGGCAACGTACTTTTACGTTTTTCGCAGTCTGTCACTGGAGCGCGGGTCACGTAAAAATACGTATTTAGTATATTTGTGGTGGATAGCAGGTATTGTATAATTACATCGTGTGACATTGTATGCGTGTTGTTTGCGTTGCTAGGCAACGTTTCGCATTTTGTATTCCCTCAAGTTTCGAATTTTTTAGTCCCACAAGTTGGCGGCGAAGTATACCCGCATGCCAAGTGTTAAGTGATTGTATAACCGAATAGACAGTTTTTTTTTATTAGAAAATATCATATAAGATTTATTTCAACATAATAAAGAAAACATAAAACATTGTTACAGAAAATAAAACTATACATACATAGTAATATATTGAAACATGAATACAATAAACAGAAGAGATAAACCCCTTAAATCCTAAGGCCATAGCTTTTAAAAAATGACAACATACAGCGACAAGCCCTGATATTGGGTTTGGCTAGTATCAGTGAAGCATCCATGGGAAGTTGAAGATTAAGCGAATAGACAGTTGAGGGAGTTATTTAAACAGTGTCAACGAGCCAGCGAACGAAGACAACAAGAACTACCAAACCGAATAAACACAGTGTCCGCCGACAGAATTCCCGTGGATAGGATTCGGGCGGAAGAATGGCTAACCTGACAAGTGGCGCCCCGTCGCTTAATCCCTGCCTCATCCCCTAGCAGCGGCCCTCAAAGTTTAGCATAAGACAGCACACGTTCCGTCTCTCTTTTCGCCCCATCCCTTTCCCACACTCTTTCTCTCTCCCTCTCGGTCTTCATCCCTCTCTGTCTGTTCCTCTGTTTAAGGTCTGGGATCGAGTATTCCGAAAGTGGTTGGTGCGACGGTGTGTACGTGTGTACACGCTTACCCGGCGAATGGAATCGAAGACAGGAGTGGGTGGCGCGGGTGGGATCCGCATAGAACCGAGAGCAACAGGTTCCCTAAAGCTCGAATGACACGCTTCGGGGATTTTCGCGAAACGACTATTTTGCATCCCCCACGATCACCCGATGATGTCGGCTCTGCTGCTGCGTAAGGGTGAGTCGAGTGCTGTCTTTCTTTCTGTCTGACTTCAACTGCTAACTGCCTGGGGCCGCGTCCTTTTATGTTCTTTACGCTGCGTGCCCGCTGTTTGGCCCATTTATTTGCGCGACAATTAGCAATTAACAAATTGGCAGCTCTGTTTAGTCCGATTACAGACTTCTTAGTTGTTCTACCTTTGTGAAACGTTGGACTTTAAAGTTGCATATTATACGTTCAAAATATATAGACAACTTCTAGAAGAAGTACTTTGAAAAATCGTCATCTTCAGTGGATTAAAACCTCCAAAAATATAAACACGCCTAAAAGTGTTACGAGCTGATTGAGATACGATCAAATCCAAAGAGATGAAATCTCAAAATGTTCCACGCATTGTCTTTACACTGGTGACCTTCCAGTCATCCACAAACCTATAAAACCTCTCCGATTCAGTAAATGTTCCGTGCTAAACCATCATCGATAAATTTGTAAGAAAATTGTTCTGGCCAAGCAAACAGTTCGAAGACGACCGCCCGAAAATTAGCAATTAACAAATTGTCAGCTCTCTTTAGTCCGACTACAGATTTTTCTAGTTATTCTACCTTTATGAAATGTTGGACTTTAAATGTGCATATTGGACGTCAGAATATGTAGACAATTTCTACAAGGAGTACTTAGAACAATCGTCATCTTCAGTGGTTTAAACCTTCCAAGAATATAAACATGCCTAAAAGTGTTACGAGCTGATTGAGAACACGTTCAAATCCGAAGAGATGAAATCTCAAAATGTTCGACGCATCGTCTGTACACTGGTGACCTTCCAGTCATCCGCAATCCTATAAAACCTCGCCGATTCAGCAAATCTTCCGTGCTAAACCATCGTCGATGTAAGAAAATTGTTCTGGCCAAGCAAACAGTTCGAAGACGACCGCCCGAAAATTAGCAATTAACAAATTGTCAGCTCTCTTTAGTCCGACTACAGATTTTTCTAGTTATTCTACCTTTATGAAATGTTGGACTTTAAATGTGCATATTGGACGTCAGAATATGTAGACAATTTCTACAAGGAGTACTTTGAACAATCGTCATCTTCAGTGGTTTAAACCTTCCAAGAATATAAACATGCCTAAAAGTGTTACGAGCTGATTGAGAACACGATCAAATCCAAAGAGATGAAATCTGAAAATGTTCGACGCATTGTCTGTACACTGGTGACCTTCCAGTCATCCGCAAACCTATAAAACCTCGCCGATTCAGCAAATCTTCCCTGCTAAACCGTCGTCGGGGAAGTTGTGCGAAAGTTGGTCTGGCCAAGCAGGCAGTTGAAAGACGACCGTCCGAAAATGTAAATGAAGGGAGAGGTTGCGACAGAGGGTGAACGATCGAGCGATCTGGTTCACGGTAGTCTCTGGCGTGAGGACCACGTGGGAACTAGTGCTCGCACATGGCGTCGCGTCGGCTTGAAGTTTGGAAACCACGTGGCCGAATAAGTTTCAGCCGGGTCACGACGACGAGCATACGTCACAGAACAGCTGAGCCTCTTGCATCCACGTGAAATACCGTCACGCCGTTTCCCGGTGTGCGTCGCACACGTATTCCATCTCACACGGACGGACGCAGACAGGCACAGGTTGCTCGACGGCGTGCACGTTTTCCTGTGTATTCACCAAGGGGATGAAGGTAGGGGTGTAGAGATGAATATGTGAATATGTGCCATGCGAGCGAGCGGCCGAACGAAAGTGAAAACGGGGTTGGAGGGCCTCTTCCTACTCTTCCAACCCCTCTCTCTCTCTCCTCTCTCGTTCACTCTCTCTCTCTCTCTCACACACGGTTTCTCCGTCGCGTGGCTCTTTCTCTCTCGGTCTATTCGATGTATTGCACCCCGGTATGCACAGCCATGCACCATTCGGTTCGATGTATGCGGGATAGATGCGGAGCGAGGTCGAGCTCCAGTTTACTGGCTCACCCTCTCTCACCCTCCGCCGCCTCCGGCTCTTCCTACACCGGATTTCCTAGTCAAACCGTATGAACGAATCGTCCGTGACGTGAGTTCTGACAGCTACATTCCCTTTTGAGGGATCCACGGAATCAAAGCCACGCTGTGTTCGACTACTTGTGGAATCGAGGGCTCGACGGTTCGACGCCGAGTCGCGCCCCGCCAGAGAGATCGCTCTGCAGCACGTCCTCTGATCATCCCGGTGCTGTTCTTTAACGTTTCGCGAATCGATTTTTGCGTTTGCTGCGGTGTCGTTGTAGATTGAAGATTTTTATACTTGCCTCTGGAATCTTTTGTCGGAGCTAGTTTGATGAGAGGGGGTCGATTTTGTTTGGGTTTTTGATTTTTGAAGACTTCAGTATACTCGTTTGGTAGGCTGTGTGTAATTCATTTTAACTCATACTTGCCATTTTCGCGTTTGCTGCGGTGTCGTATAGATTGAAGATTTTTTATACTTGCCTCTGGAATCTTTTGTTGGAGCTAGTTTGATGAGACAGGGTAATTCATTTATCTTGTACTTGCCATTTTCGCATTTGTTGCGGTGTCGTATAGATTGAAGATTTTTTATACTTGCCTCTGGAATCTTTTGTCGGAGCTAGTTTGATGAGACAGGGTCAATTGTGCTTGGTCTGTTGATTTTTGAAGACTTCAGAATACTCGTTTGACAGGCTGTGTGTAATTCATTTTAACTTATACTTACTATTTTCGTGTTTGCTGCGGTGTCGTATAGATTGAAGATTTTTTATACTTGCCTCTGGAATCTTTTGTTGGAGCTAGTTTGATGAGACAAGGTAATTCATTTATCTTGTACTTGCCATTTTCGCGTTTGCTGCGGTGTCGTATAGATTGAAGATTTTTTATACTTGCCTCTGGAATCTTTTGTTGGAGCTAGTTTGATGAGACAGGGTCGATTGTGTTTGGTCTGTTGATTTTTGAAAACTTCAGAACACTCGTTTGGCAGGTTGTGTGTAATTCATTTAAACTCATACTTACCATTTTGATGAATCTACTCATTGAACGACCCAGATCCTGTTAAATTCTGAGATACAAGAGGGTTGACAGGGTAATTATCAAGGATGCACCTCAATTTTAAACACTGTTTTGATTTTGGTCGAGTTTTGAGGATGCTCGTTGGAACAATTTGAACCGAGACTTACCAGATTCTCGAGGATGAATCTTCGTCAGGACCGGCCAGAGGCGAGCAAACGGAATCCTCGGCGTTCGTTCAGGGTCGTTCGAACAATATGCGCGCGGTGCGGGGCTGGGATCGATCCGGAAGCCCCCTAACCTAATTCCCGACCGTCTATCCCCGTCTTTGAGACAGGAAGCAACGCCCAAGGGACATTCTATATCCCTTACCGGTGGCATAGAAAGTGGCCGGAAGTGGTGGCGCGGGCCAACGTGTGATTGCATCCTCGAGGACCTGTTGCTCCGTCTCGTCGCAGGACTGGAGGAAGGGTGGCGAGAGATGTTGGTGTTCGTTTCGCAGTTAGAAACAAATGGCCTAGTACACACAGAGAAAGAGAGCGAGAGAGAAAGAGAGAGAGAGAGAGAGAGAGGGGGGTGGTCGGAAGGTCATAAAACGGCGTGGTTGAAAGTAGGAAAGGGAGAGGAAGCGGAGTGGAGGGAAAGGGCAAGGACGAGAGATGGAAAGAGGAAGCAAGAGAGAAAACGCGTCGAGTTAAAAGGAAGGTGGCAAGAGGGGTGTGTGGAGGAGGTTGGCGGTGTAGAGAAGGTCGAATGGGAGGTCTGGAAAGTGGCGTCGGTGGCTCGCAGGTCAGGGGTCGTAGGTAAGTATATCTACCCTTTGTTAATTCGGGCTTAATGCAACCAGAGGGGGCGTCGAGGGAGAAGCGGCGTGTTGCTCGCGGAGGCAGACAATGGGGTCACTGGGATGTTTCGTGCCAAGTTTTCATCGCCGGACAAGTTTAGACCGACGAGTTTGCGAGCGAGGCAACTCGATGGCGTGGCGAGGCGAGGCGAGGCGCGTGTTGTTGCTCGCGCCTTATCCGAGCCGGACGAGCGAGCAAGAGGGAGACCGATGATCGCCGCCGAGATCGAACCGATAGGATTGTGCCCGCCGAACGTATCCGCGAAGGTAGCCTGACTGGCTGCATGCTTACTCGCTTACTTTGCTGGCTCGCTCGTAGGCTTCCTTGCTTCTGTTTTAGCCGAGAGAGAGAGAGAGCCCGACGGTCGTACATTATGGATGCGGGAGCGAGCGTGTTTTACGTAATCGGCGCGGCGCGTGCCACCTGTGCACGTAACAACACTTAGAATGCGGACGTAATAGCCGCAGACCGCACCATCGCATCGGCGAAAAGAAACAATGCACGGAAGGTCGTTGCCATCTGCGAGCAAGGACTCTCGAGATCGGTGTTACCGGATCGAGGAAATTTCCAGAAATATAATAGGGCGAACGTTATAGTCAGGACCGAATGACGTCACAATTTTTTATGTCTCGACAATAGTGGAGGTGCTGATCGTGCCCAGGCTGGGGGATCCTATCATTGTTCTACGGTACGGATCGTGACGTCACTAGTTATCCCTACTATTGGTGGTGGGACAGTTATGAACGGGACGTTATGTACTCCCTCGGGGATGGAGGATAGTAATCTATATCTACTGACAGATTGGGGTTAGATGTGGTATTTGGAGGTTGCTACTTATTAAACATTGTTGTTACGATGTTTGTGTGCGGCAGTTGTTTGTGGTTAATTCTGTTTGTTCTTGATTTGAAGGGGTTGAACTCACATTAGAATGAAATAGTAAAACGTAGGCAAATGTGTCCGAGATATTTTCGTGCGAGAAGTTTGCGCAAACATGCGTAGCTTGCTAGCGAGGGAACGGAAAGAAGATCGGAAGTGATAGGACAATTATATTTGCAATTTTGGGGACATTCCTGAGATTCTCGGTTACGTCGAGCTATGCGGTCGTAAAATCCGATAAGCTATATCGAATGGGTGCTCGAGGGTGTTCGGTACGTACGCAGACGGGGATCAATCGTCGGATCGCGATTCATGGTATTCGGCACGATAGGGAATTCTCTTCCCCCTTTTTTTTTCTCTCTCTGTCGAACTGGGTTATTGTGTGACGCCGCATGGAAACTATAAATCTTGGTGTGGGTGGTTTGGTCGGCGAGGGGCTTGACCTTGCCACTTGAACTTGTCCCCGTTCCCTGCCGCGGTTTCGACCGCCACATAACTTCGCCCAGTCATTCTTCTTCCCCGACGGATCGCCGTAACTTGAATCATAAACTTCCGAGAGAAATAACGGATTCGCTGGAATTCCTGTCAGGTCCCGCACGACGCGGGGAAAAAATGAATGGTTATATACGTTGACTGTCGAGAATAAATCTCTGGCAACGCTTCAGTGTCTCGTTTGTGACAATTAATTTTCGAATCAAATTGTACATCGATACGGGAAATCGATCAACACTTTCGTTGTCTTGTTCGGCTGGGTTAGGTCACAGCTTGGATCATTTATTAGAATCATGTTTTATACACTCCAAATGAAAGCTTGATAAAGTTGCTTTCACCGTATTTCAATGTATGTATTTGAACTGGCATGTCTTTTGTGTGCCAGTTTACCCAGCGTTTCCAAAATATAATCGTCGAACGACAATCGCGAATATAATTGTTGAACATATTTTAATATCCCATATCCCGGTTGGCAGTTGCCTTTCCAGTTATTGTTACGCGTAATATTCGCGTAACGATTGCGTTGTGTTTTTACGCGAAACAACAAAAACCGATACACAGTGAACTCTTTTCACAAATATTGATATTAAAATCGTATTCGCGGAATCACCTGTGTATGCACACACGCCACCATCCCAAAATTTCGGATCATTTATCCGGCGAGGGGTGAACTCGAATTTCTATATAACGTATACTAAACAAAAATGTTGAAAATAAAAGGTAAAATAATTGCTTGCAGAACTTCATCGTTTCTCGAACCAGTCTCTCTAAATCTCTTCCGCCGCTAAATCCTGCCAAGAACAATCAGGATTTCTCGACGGCTGAAAATCGGTATTGTTGATCTCGGAATAGACCGTAGATAGCTCATGAAAAATGTCATTCAATTTTCACCGATATAAAAGACAGCCGTCGATCGTTTGTCCCGCGAAGGACGGACACAGCGACCAGCAACGAAACAACCGTAGGGCTCTCTCTCTCTCTCTCTCTGTGTGTGTGTATTCGCAAGGGCAAGCGGGGGGGTTGGGTGCGAAATAAACGAGAAAACGGCCGCGTAAAACGTCGATAACCCTGCGGAGATGAAAGGGCGAGAACGAGGCTCGTAACGGCTGGTGGTACATGTGGGCCAACAGTTTGTCGAGGTGACGTCGCTACGATATGGGGGCAGGTCAGTGATATCCAAGCGGAGTTTAAACGGTTGTTCGCTTCGGTACAAACTCTCTCTGAATGGCCAGCGAGGGCTCTCGAACGGCTTGTAAGCACGAGAACAAAACAAACCCCCGGCTCTCTCGGCTCCGAAGGCAATCCTGGATTACTCTCGCGCTGACTGACCCGTGATCAACTGGGCATTAACCCTGTTGATTCTTTCGTCAGCGAAATATTCAAACCCGATACTTTCAATCCAACCCTCCTTCCTCTCCGCTTCATTTGTTGAAGGACATTCACTTTCGATTTGTTTTCGATTTAAAGAATTTTTAATTCTATATTCTTTATTATATTGCTATAGTATTGTAAATAGGTCTCTCTCTCTCTCTCTCTCTCTCTCTCTCTCTCTCTCTCTCTCTCTATATATATATATATATATATATATATATATATATATATATATATATATATATATATATATATATATATATTTTAGGATAAGTGTAGTTATAACATAGTTTGCAAGGTAGAATTTAAGGATGACTAAAGATTATAACATTTATTATATTGCTATAGATAGTCATTCTTCTAAAATCTCTCTCTCTCTATTTTAGGATAAGTGTAGTTATAAGCTAGTTTGCAAGGTAAAATTTAAGGATGGCTAAAGATTATAACATTCATTATACTGCTACAGATAGTCGTTCTTCTAAAATTCCTTTATTATATTACGTGTTCGGGTGTTGTTCTTTTGTCCAAAGTTCTTCATTAAATTACGTTCGGAGATTGTTCTTTATTTTCTTTACTATATTGCATTCGAAGAATGTGCTTTATTAAATTACACTCCAGCGTTGTTCATTATCGAACTGCATTCGGAAGCTGTTCTCTGTTTTCTTTATTAAATTGTCCGTACACAATGTTCTCTCGGAACGTCTTTAATAATACTGTACTCCGGTGTTGTTCTATTTAAATTGATTTATTATATTGTATATATATATATACAGACGTTCTATTTAAATGTCTTCACTATATTCTCTTACAGTATACGCACGATCCACAAGAAAAAACACGGAGAATAAAATTATACAAATTCATACACGTTATCGACGAGTAAAGATTAGTTTCTTTTTTTCCTTTGGACCGGTATGTATCAGTCCAGAGGAAATTCCGTATAAATCCGACGCTGGTGATTGGTCAAAGGCGCGGCCGTCGAAGAAGCCAGTACATGTTTTACTCGAGCATGACCGATCCGTGTGCAGGATGAAATCTCGTTGCCGCTGATTGCGCACAGGTGATTCGTGGTGCGAACGAAACCTTGGGTCGGCTCGTTGCCGTCGCTACCCGGTAGTTATTATGCGTGGGGCGAGTTTCAAAGACCGTGATCGTAACCTAACAATCAGGGCTCTGGGTAGTTAGTGGGGCTATTAGCCGACGTCACTGTGCCGCCCAGTAATCAACGCCCCGTTGGTGCCGTGGCGTTGGTTAACGATAGAGCAAGAGTGAAACCGGGGATGGATAAGGGTGGCGGAGAGAGTGGCTCGAGAAGATATACATAAGCTATACATACATCCGTACATACATTCGTATACACACACATATGCATATTCATACAACGCATGGATACGTGTATACATACATGTATAGAATACATATACTAAAACATATACGCTTTGAGCCATTGAAACACCGTAACGGCATAATTGTCCCTAATCGACGAATCGTAATAGGATGTTAAGTAGGTGACTCCGATAGCAACCGGAGCACGGATAGGCCACTGTCGAGGCCAACGGGGGTTGAAAACGGTTGAGAACGGCTTACGAAGGAGGTTTACGGTGGTTTACGGTGGTTTACGGTGGTTTACGGTGCCACCTAAAAAGGAGCCCAGTGCCCTTGAAAACCGTTTATACGACGGTATAAACGTATACGAGAGACCTTTTAACGTTGTTTTTACAGTGGCTCGCCGCGGGATCGTTGCCTCGGACTAATCGAGGAAGTTAACCCGACGGGTTTTACGCGTTCGACTGTGTGTTTTTCCTTGGTGTAACCGGGGGGGGGGGTTGTTAACTTGTAACGACTAGGCCGCGGAAATTTATGCAAACACTTTCAGAAATAAATACTTAGGAGGGGCGTCGAGCTTGCCTCTCGTCAACGATGCTCGTAAATTGAACGTAAAACGAAACTGCACCGGCGCGTTTTATTAAGACTGTTTATAATTCTTTTACGATTCTCGAACGATGAGAGCAATATCTGTCTAGGGATATCTCGCCGCTGAGAAACTGGTTGGGAAGTAATTCAGCTGCCACTTCCTATGATTATTCTGTTCAGGGTTAATTCTTAGTCGTGAGTACCTTTGTTGTGTTGTTGTGTAGCACTGATTGCGAGTTTTAAGTTGTTTTATTCTAATCGTATTACTGGTTTATAGAATTGATGCGGGGCTCACTAATATTCTACTGCGTGTACATTTTTTTAACCCTTTGCACCCGGAGCTATTTTAACTAGAAAATAAAACATTTATTCCTACCTAGAATAATACCATTCTATATTAACCCTTAGCACTCGAGTGGTGATTTAGAGTCACCACTAAAAATTGCTGTGCCACTATTTTAAATATTGTTTACATTATTGAATATGTTAGGATCTAACCAATTACTAAACATTCAAATATAATATGACGTATCATACCAGTCTTATATCCATAAAATAGGAAAAATCATGTAGAATTAAATTATTTTAGGTCGAAAGAAATGTTTTATTTTCGAGTTACAATAGCACCGAGTGCAAAGGATTAATGTTTCTTTTTGTCCGAGTACAAAATTGATATAATACTTGATACAATACTAAAATGTTTAGTAATTGATTAGATACCAGCATATTTAATAATGTAAACAATATTTTGAATAATTAAGAGAGATTTACGATATTCTTTTGTTTTCCGTCGTGACTTTGCCAGTTACAGTTCAGTACAGTTCTAACCGTCTTATTGATTAGTACCATTTCTCTTATTTTGATTTCATTTTGTTTTTTTGTCACAATTAGCAAGTATATATAAATACCTATTTTTCACAGCTATTAAATAGTCAGGTTAATGAATAACAAATTTAATTACATTAATTTTCACAGACGCGGACTTTTCTTGATAATGGTTCAAAACTGAACCGAAACGTTGAAATTATAATACTGCAAAATTGCTAATTTTCGTATCTGCGATCGAATCTGTACCGCCGATATCATATAGTGCATATACAAAATTTACGATTGTTAAAATTGAAGAATATTTAGAATAATGTTACAGAAATTTTTAGTGGCGACATGGAAATGTCCAGGTTGAAAAGAATTCCAGAAGAAAACCATCTATTACGGAAAAGAAAAAAAAATGACTGGACGGAGAAGCGTCGAGCACTAATCCGAGGCGAAAGCCTAAACCGTGGAACGAACGTGAAACGAGTCGTCCCGCGGGGTCGGAGCGTTGCAGATCGGACAAGTTTCCTCGTGACACTCTCGTTGGCAAAGTTTTCCCTTTTGGAAAACTTGTCATCGATCTCGTTCGACTAGAGTCGGCAGTCGGGGCCGGCAGATTTAAAAAGTTTCATTCATTCCCGTGGAACTGGGTCAGAGACGTCGCGTCGTCGCGCGTCGGTGCGCGACTTATCGCGCCGCGCGACGTTATCGATACATAACACACGGGGTTATGAAGTTCAACCCCCGGACGAAGAGGGGTAGGGGAACATTGGGTAATGCATAAACGGAGCTCGCAGACATCGGCAAGTTTCCAACTATGCGTTCCTTGGCTCTCTCGTCTCCCTGTCCCCGCGAATGTTTTCCCCGGCACTGATCCGTTGTCGACACGAATAAACTTAAGTAAAGTTTCAAGGTCTCCCCGACTACGGTTCTCGTGTCCGTGTGCTGCCGATCGGGTGTTAGGTAATCTTGTTAACCGGGCTATGTATGTGTATATATATATCTCTCTCTCACACTCTGGTCGCGTTGTCATTTACATTTCACTGAATGACGGAGCCCCACGGCCCGTAAATGAAAATCGATCGATTAATTCAGCCTGTGTGCCGAGCATTATGTAAATTGTATTATCTACAGAACGACCGGATTCGGTGACAATTGTAATCGTACTTTACGCCGCATCTCCATTCACCGACAATCGTTTCCGAGCCGCGATTGCAGCTGCTCGAGAACCGATCACTGGGTCACGTCAATTACAGCGTTTCATAGTTCTTTTTAGTGAATCGCATTTTCCTATGTACACGGAAAAGTTGATCCGTGAATTCGACAGTATTCAAACAGCCGAACTTTCAAGAAGCAAATGAGTGATTTAGAAATTGCCTTGTTGACGCCTCTTCACTCCTAAAACGATTAACGCGTTTCACGATTGAAAGGAGTCCCCGAGGAGGCTCGAGTACTATAATCCCCAAAAAATCCAAGGAATTCAATTCGCAGAGCCGGAGGGTCAACATGCAGATCGTGTAATCCCGAGCAAAACACGCTGCCAGCAAAAAGTCGGCCCTCGAATCGAGCCTGACGCGATAACAAAAGGATCGGGACAAGAAAAAGAATCAGGATGCCGGCAAAAACAGGAGGCGCGTGCCTGCTGGACCTTCGAAGATCAATCTTCGGATTAGGGACGAGGAGGAAAACGGTGGGCTTTAAAAGAGAATCTTCAGGTGGAAGTCCAGAAAACGACAGAAGGAACGTGCTGGTGTAAGAAGAAGGAGAACAAAAATAGTGGGCAGATCTTGTGTGAGAAAGAGAAAGGGCTGCGTATTCGGTAGGCTATTCGTGTTTCCCTAAACCCACGATATCCTAAATTCTCTAAAATTAATTCCTTTAATTCCCTCTCATCAATCTTCATTTATGTTTAATTTTTACTCGACAGTAACTTGTTCTCTTGCTCGTGTCCTCCAAAAAATTTAGCATGTGTGTAGAATTCTTAGGTTGTTCCAGTGAATTGAACTCTTCTTTGGTGGACTAAATATCTTTATTATAGGATTATATATTTTATATTATATCTTTAATATCTGTATAATATCTTTATATATTGAATGATACACTTGTAGAACTGACTCGACTATTCGCACGTGCGGATGTACACAGAGTGACCGCTTTGTTTCCTCACGTACGCCTCATACACATTTGTGGTTACTTATTTATTAGTACAATTA
Organism: Lasioglossum morio; assembly: GCA_916610235.2. Lineage (NCBI taxonomy): Eukaryota > Metazoa > Arthropoda > Insecta > Hymenoptera > Halictidae > Lasioglossum > Lasioglossum morio. The sequence goes on along the minus strand of OU744330.1, from coordinate 5,045,454 downwards.
TAGATGTCGCGATTATTGATCGGTAACATAGTTTTTCCTATTTCCAACAATGTCAGACGTTCTAGCAATCAAGTAACGAGGTTCAGTATCCTCTTGAAACGTTAAACAGAAAATAATCAATCCCCGATGAAAATGCGTTTCAATTAGACAAGACCGCCGCCAGCAACGAAACAATGTACAACGATCTTCAGAAGATTTCGGACGTCCCTTTAGAACCGGGAACAGATTTCCACCGCAACTATCAAGGTTCCGACGTCCGTCCAGTCCCGTTTCAGACACCTTTGTTCCTCGCGCAACTTACTATAGCGTTCAAAGCGGAAACGTCGCTAGATGTGGCCCACGGCTAAAGGGAAACGAACGAAACGAGGGGGTGGGCTGCGCGGGGGGCTCGAGGGGGCGTAACAGGAGCGAGGATCGGGAAACTATTGACCACGCTGGGAAGCCGTTTAACCCCCCCGAGAGAGAGAGAGAGAGGAGAGAGAAGGTGCACACAGAGGGAATGGTCACACGCACGCACACCACGTATGCAACGAGGCAGCAGCAGTAGCAGCCGCCAGGAAGGGAAAGCATAAACGGTTCCACACAAGGAAGTTCATTCATGAGTGCGGAACTTTGGTAGATGTTGAGGTTTGCACGAACACGGCCTCGCGCCCAGTCACATCGTATTCGAGAGTACGCCTGTAGTACGCGGCTCTGCTCCTCCTTCTCATCCTCATCCTCCTTTCTCATCCTCTTCCTCCTCCTCCTCCCTCAGCTACTCCTTCCTCTTCTCGTCCTCCTCCCTTTGATAGTGGTTGAACGTCGTAAGCGGCCCCAGGATAAAGAACTTCAACATAGAGAGAGAGAGAGAGAGAGACGGACGAAGGCTGAACAACTACGACACCGACATTGTTGTACCACGATAAGATAGCGAGAAAGGGACCGAGCACGTGCAGGAGCCTCGCACATCAGCCGATCGGCATCAGCGATCGGGAACCAACAACGTCGCGTGTGCAATTAGCGTGCGTAACGTGCGTGAGATTACACGCGGACACACTGAACCATGCAGCTTTCTACCGATCCTTTTCGGTGAAAAATGTTGCTGCTCTCAGGACGTCGAGAATCTGAGGGTCGATTTTCAACTTGTTTCTTTTCACGGTGAGTACTTTGTTTGTGGAAGTTATTCGGCGACTGACTGTGGATTTCATTTATTTTCCTAAAAAATTTCAAGCCTCTGCACTCGAAGCCATTTCAAACTTCACAAGCTTGACGTACCATCGAGGATGCTTTCGTTGCTTGTACGACTATTTGCATTTTCCGCACCGATCTTACAAAAGCGGATGTCCACTGAAAATTGTATAAAACGTCAGTAGCAAATTTTTCCAGTCCCTTCGAGCACGTTCGAATTTTCGCGAACGCTCTCGATCCCGCCTCAAGAGTGTGTCGCGCTTTAATCGCGAAACGCGAAACACTCGTGAAAAACGATGCGCAACATGTTTTTTATTTTTGTTCGCGGCTCTCACGAGGTAAGCACGCGTCGCGAGCTGTCGCGGCAAAAATATGGACCTGGACGAGCGTGCAAAGCGATCGTCGAGGTATTATAGACGATCAGCCAGCCGTGACACCGGTTCAATCGGGGGTGGTCGAGCACATGGTGAATTACACAGATTCTCCCACGCTACGTGGACACACACAGCCTATTTTCTTCTCCTCCTCCACCTCGTCCACCTTCTCTCTTCCCCCTTCTCTCCACCGTGATCGCTTGTCTCTTTTTTTTTCTTGCGGGAACTCTCTCGTTTCATTCAACTTTTTCCCTTTCTTGCGCTCGACGGTTTCTCTTTACACGTTTCCCCCGGCTCTCGGTCGACGCTTATCAGAGGCTCGATTCCCTCGTATCGGCGAACATGCCACCAGGACGATACACACACAAGGTCGGGGTCGTTTTCACAAAAGGCTCCCGTCCCCTCGGTCTTCCCATTTGCCCGGGTTATGAATGGATTCCAACTATGTACTATTAGGCCATCAACCGCTCTCGCGCGCGCGATACACATCGTTTTCTCTGTTTCCGCGGCTCTACACCGTGTCCCACGAAAATTCATCCACGTAAAATACTTGTCCGATCAAAATTACAGACACTAGATATGCTCCACAAATCATTGGGACACTAAATATTCGAGTTTGGCAAAATTCTTGACTGGATGTTTTCCAACGATATAGAAATGTCTTTATAGACGTTTTTGTGAACGTTTGAAAATTTGTTCAGGACTGAATCCGTTATAGCTTCCTGTAATTAGAAAAGTTTGAGAAAGAAAGTGAAAGTGGGTGCCCAGTTACCAGGTCATTAGTCCCTTGTTTCCAAATTTTCAAGGGTGCGGAATGCGTCTTTGGAATTCTCACTAATGATAAAGATGGGATTTTTCAGTAGTCAAAAGACTCGATAAAAGATCAATTTAGACCGCAATTTTTACGTTTACGAGACTTAACACTTTACCGACCGGAAGCCTATTAGTAGGATTTTCAATAATTCTGCTGTACCAAAAAAAGCATAGAAATTCTCTTTGACATTGCAATCTTAAATGAAACTATTAGACGACGTTATTGAGGGTGACTTAGTTAGTTCATATTAAATGCTAAATGAAAATTCAGCCATGTCCCATACATTTTTCAAAAATATTCAATAATCACCGGTCGATAATCAGTTAATTTGCACTATTTGGCAGCGTAATTTTCATTATTCACAATTCGCATTACACTGCGACAGCTACGTAATAATAATAACTACAAAATAATGGAAATTACGCGTAAAAATAGTACTTTCGAGGGTGATCGCAGCCTGGATTGATCTTGAGTCTACCCCATTTAAGAGGAGCCGAACGAGGAACAGGATGAGGATTAAACTAATTTTCGCTGGGGAAGCGAGATATTTTAAGCGATCGAGCGATGTTGTTCACCCTGTAGGAACGTGTGTGTAGGCGCGTGTCTGTAACAGGGCAAACGTGGAAAGGAGAGAGAGAGAGAGAGAGGAAGCAGACTGACAGAGAGGGACAAAGAGGGAGGTTGCCGAGGGACCCGGGCAAGAATGAATGGCACACGCCACGTTAATAGCTTGTTCTCGCTTCAGGGTTGGCCGAGGTCAGTTCACTTTTAACCGGGCCGATGCCGTTATAACTCGCACGACCGTCACCTGTCTTCTTTTTGGCCGGCGTAATATGTTAGAGGGATTTCGAGCGTGAACTTGCCGACTGAATTGATGACTGAATGGCCCGAATGGATGAATGGGCGCTAGCAAGATTACGGGCTCGCTCCCGCCGGCACCAGTCTGTCTGGCACTGCTACTGTCCGATGATCCGAGTTCTGATTTATTGTTGCGATTCGTAGCCCCGGAGCACCGCGATCGCGCACACACAACTCTCTCTCTCTCTCTCTCTCTCTCTCTCTGTCTCTACAATGCCACCGCCGCGCCGAGCTTTTGTTCTACGAAATTTGTGTTTAACTGCTCGACACCGGAATCGATCTGGTTCTTTCATACGCTATTCTCGTCTCGACTTTTTCGACTCTCGTCGCTTATGGACGGGCTGAGACCATTTTTATTCATCTCTTTTTCTTTTTTTATTATAGAAAATCTCATATGAGATTTATTACAACATAATCACAAAACAGAAATACACTACATACAATACAGAGTATGAAGATTACAAAACAGAATAGGTTTCTTGTAGAAATACAGATATTATAATACGAACATATGATTAATAGGAACAGTATATGGACGGAGAGAGCCAACAACCGTGGTCCCGTTGAAAGCACCGGTTCTCGTTAGATCACCGAAGTTAAGCAATGCGGAACGTGAGCGACACTAGGATGGGTGACCATCTGGTAAAAAACCGGAAAGTGACCCACCCGGGGTGTTTTTCTTCACGTGTTGTTGGCAAAAGGTGGTTCAGAACCCACCATAAACAGTAGGTCCCGCTGAAAAGGCGATGGTGAGAGTGGAAAGAGGGAGAGGATTGGTAAATGAATTTGAAATCCTGAGGGGACCAAATATCATGTTACATACATATGGACAGAGAGAAAAGAGAAAAAAAAATTCATACTTTAAGGCCACAGCTTTTAAAAAATGATAACATGTAACGACATTATTCATCTCTTGAAATACTCTTTCGAAACTTCGATCAATCTCTTGTTTTATTAGTAGTATACACGAGAATCGATATACTAAAACATTTCAACAGAAGGAAGTCGCGAACATTATGCTGCGCACTGATACTTTAAATAGCAAAGCGTACCAAATTAGTTTGACTTATTTTTAATTAAATTGCGAGATCGCGAGCGTCACATACGCGTGACGGTGGTAGCCGACCGTGTTGAACGCGTCGGGGATTATTTTCGAACTGAAATGTAGTGTTACGCACGGAGTTTTTGACTACGTGACTTTTTAATACCTTCTTGAAACGGGTCCCATGGAAATCACCGACACAGTTTTCGCCGACAACATTTCACCGACTCCAGATTTGACCGACAATAGCTTTGGCCGACAACGCCTTTAACCGACAATGAATCTCATCGACAACGATTTTGACCGACAACGAATTTCATCCACAACATCTTAAGACGACCACAGTAAGTATTATCATATGTATTATCATACCGTGTCTCAAGTCGTTGTGGATCAAATTCGTTATCGATCAAATTCGTTGTCGGTTAAAAGCGTTGTCGGTCAAATCTGGAGTCGGTGAAATGTTGTCGGCGAAAACCGTGTCGGAGAAATCTGTGTCGGTGATTTCCATGGGACCCATCTTTTCCTACCTAAAAAAGAAAGAACAAACCTCGGCCACGCTTATCCGCCAGGCCACGGCTCGTAACAGTAGTAAGGAACCAAAATCGTGGCGACAGCTTCGCGAAAGCGTTCAGAATTTAGAGCACCGCAAAACCGCGCCAGTAGCACGCAGACTATATACGAGTCAAGCGGAAGAAGAATTCACTGTGAATCCTCGCTGTAAAGGTTTAGTCCTGCGGTCAGGATGGCGCCAGTGTAGAGGAACCGCGTGCGAGATCGGTGGCGTGACCGAGGGTCCAAGATTTCATTGAGGAACAATGGACACATGACACCTGCTGAGGGCAGGCGTCGCTGCCTAGACCTAGATTACGACAATAATGCTGGGTTCCCGGCGTTAACCAGAACACGAACGAAGACGGAGCGATGGGCGAGAGAGGAGGACAGAGACACGGAAGAGCCAGGGTAGACGGGACAGAGACGAACGGACTCGGCCAGCAAAGAGGATCGGACAAAGACGGAGAACGCCTGGCACGAGTCTCTAGCACTGGGGCAATGTCACACCTAAGCTATTATTCTCATTCTCCGCAGGCAGACTTACGGCAGACTAATAACCTGTCACCAACTGCCGCCACGGTTGCGACCAGCCTCTTTCCATCCCTCTTCAACGACCAACTCGCCGAGTTCTCTTTGTTGCTCGAACGGGATTCCCGGGCGATTGTGTATGCGTGGCACTCTCTCTCGCTCGCTCGCTCTCTCTTCCTCGCCATCTCCGAACTTCTCTTTTACAAGAGAACTCGGCCCCAGACTATTTATGTAAACGTCAACTAACCTCAGGCAACCCCGGAACAGGGCTATTAACTGCGGCGCGTGCCGCGCTAACACGTGGTCTTTCCCTGCTGACGAGCATACCACGTAAATATGAGATACCGTTTCGCCGACTTTTTCACTTTAACGCGCGCTCTCTGCCTTCTATCTCGCTCGCTCTCTTTTTACGACGCCTTTGAAACCTTTCACGCTCGACCACTTTCTCCCGAGCTTTCCTTGCACCCGTGTTAATTGATGCTGATGTTTATAGGCCCTTTGAAGCCGAGGCTACTCTGTTGCGCCCGCTTTAAGGCGCTAAGGTAGCACTGTGCGCTAGGCGATTCTTGCGGACTCGGGCTCGTTCCTTGTCGGAGCCCGGAAATCGAAAAATTATGTAACTTGATGTGAAATCCATCTTAAGAATTAGACAATTTAAAAAATTTGATAAATATTTGTAGGATTTAAGTTGTCGATAGAATAATGCGGTTTTAAACACAAAATAATTTAATAGGTAACTTGAAATATAATGAATTAAATGAAATACAATTAATTAAATTATCCCGTCTGAATCTCCGTCTGAGATCACACACGTCTTTTCGTTTTCACGCGTCGTACCAGAATAGCAAAAACCCGATGAAATCATTCGTTCATCATTGAAAGGAATAACTTTTAATCTGGTACAGACACTTCTTCGATGCTTAAACGCCAGATTAGCATAAAATATGCGTGGACTTGTATAAAATACTTCCTATGTGGTACAGATATTAAAGGCCTGTTAATTATTTTCGATTTTATTAAACGTTGTGCATTAAAAATATAATTTCATTTGATTGAATGAACCTCTTGAATTACAAATTAATGATAAGTTAAGTTAAACCATATTTGGTTTAAAGCATTAAATAAATAATAATAAAATATGTGTGAGCGATTATATATTATAAAGCAATAATTAAATAATAATAAAATATGCGAGGAACGATCTGCAGGTTGGCTAGAGCGTCAGCCGAGGATCTTAGAATAAATATCGGTCGCGAACTACTCCTAGCTCCGGCCAAAAAGATATTCTTTCGCAATCATGCTTGCAGCGTATGCTCGGCGTCGAGCTGAGCGGCGCGGCGCTTGTAATGAGAGCACGGGATTTACGATCGTAATCAAGCGTGACAGATTGCGCGTCAAAGAAAACAGGTCTAGTCGTTAGATACGTGTCTCGAGCCCTATCCACTTCCTCTCTTTCCCTCTCGGAATCTTTTCTTTCTCTTTCTTTCTCTCTGTCGCCCCGTTGCATCGCGGTCTTTCGCATCTTGACTCGGTGATCCTCTTTGTCGCGCACCCGTAGAAAGAACTGGCACGCGCCCAACCGCTCGTGCATTAAACAGAAGCCTTTAGCCACTTTATCGGAGTAGAAGCGGCGTGCAAGTATGCATTAAGCTGCGAGCACACTTTAAACCGAGTCTCCAGAGGGACCCGCTCGAAGCCATAATTCCGCTGACGGGAACGTTCGCGCCATTTTCACGGGTTTTCGTCTCGAGTGCGACTCTCGATCACTGCAACCTTACGGTTTCTTCTACGCCGATGTCTGGAAGATGTTCGCTATTCGATTGCCATTGCGAAACAAAGATAGAATTATTTACCAAGAGTATCAATATTTTCGACAACTTTAAGGGGGTAGATATATCCTTTTATCTATATACTTGTTACTTTATTCTATAAAGCAATTTTGCAAATTACCAAGTTAAATATTTAAGGGGGTAGACTCGTTTTTCCAGGATTGCAAGGGTGCGTGATGTGTTTTCTTATTTCTCGATTATGCTAGGGGTTTGGTAATGATGGGGTTTCTTTCTATTTTTTACGTTTATGTTGGAAAGTAAGCTTTTTATTATGAGGTATATTCTGTTATATTCTAGCATATTCTTCTATATTCTGCTATAATCTGCTATATCCTGCTATATTCTGCTATATTCTGCCATATTGTGCTATAATCTGGTATATTTTGCTTTATTTTGCCAGATTCTGGTATATTCTAGTATATTCTGGGATATAGTGGTATATTCTTCTATATTCTCGCATATTCTTCTGTATTCTGCTATAATCTGTTATATTCTGCTTTATTCTGCTTTATTTTACCAGATTCTGATATATTCTGCTATATTGTGCTATATTCTGGTATATTCTGCTATATTGTGCTATATTCTGGTATATTCTGCTATATTCTATAACAGACCACCGATTTGCAATACCGGCTGTGCCCTCTTCGTTGCAGTTTTGTTTTGCGATGCCATCGACGTTCAGTTAGAGTTCCGACCAAGCAATTGACGTGACGTTTTATTATTAAATATATACGCTTTATTTTCAATAGCTTACAAGGCATAATTTGCATTATACGGAAACACAAATCTCTGCCTCACTTTGAATGAAAATCCGAAGGCTAATCATCAGGAACGCGAGAACTCACAATTCCTCCAACCCTAGTCCCAACAAAGACTCGAACCACCAGCGTTCACCCAGGTGATCGATATCGGTTTCTAACAGGTGCAAACTCTCGCAGCTGCGTGGTATTACCTCAGCCACCAGCAATCAGGTGTCGCAGTCAAGTGTAGACACACCCTAAGCCCGCGTTGTAGGGGGCGACAGGGAGCTCGGGAGAGACCGTATAAGCTAAACAAATCCAGGGACGTCTGGGCATATTGAGCACGACGACGACGACGACGAGGAGGACGGGTTATGCGGATTCGTCGATGCCGGGTGACACACGACGCTCGCGTGTTGACACTGGTTAACGGCGGTGTGTCCCGTTGACATTGGCGGCGGTGTGGCATGGCGGTTTGTCGGTCGGGTTCAGGTTCACGGAAGCCATTCACGGTTCGCACGCCGGCATACAGAAGCGCCGGGCGCCTACGGCCGATAAACTGGGTTGCCGCGCATTCAGGAAGGGATTTAGACGGGCTCGAGAAAGCCGACGCGCGACGCTCCCGGTGAGAGGAGGCTCATTCACTCGGCTACGGTTCTCTTGTTTTGTTCCTCGAGAGAGCTGCAGCCGCCGCGCCGCGCCGCCTGTATGCACCGGACCTCGAGTGCAATTTTTATGATCGGACCAGGGGAAACGGGCGTCGAGCTACTCCGTTCGCGGCCGTCTCGTGTGTCAGAGGATATAACACTTTGACCTTGGAGCTACAGTAAATCCTTAAATACTGTCCAACAAGGCGTATTCTGGTCAGACAGCGTTTGCAACGATGACTTGTTTTTTCTGATTTATGACTGCGTCTACCTTTTTTTTTTTATAGTGCGGAAATGCGTTACGCATACCCTGGCCCCCTTGGGGGGCCAGGGGTATGTGGGACTGTCCAGAGGACTCTCCGGCCAGCCTCTACCAACTAAAACCACACTCCCACCTAAGCTATTGTAAGGGGGGGGCAGGATCTCCGAGAACTCAACTGGCCACATGACTGCGTCTACCTTGCCGAGCGAGACTTCGATAGAGAGTCGAACGTATTGAAGGACAGAATGAAATAAGGTCGCGTGACTTAAAAAGTGTCGCTGTGAGTAGGCACTAGACGACGTTTCCACGGGAAGGGGGAAGAGTAAGTCTGATCGTTGGCTGTTCGTCCTGTTGTTAAGGGGGGTTGCCGGGGGATGTCTAATCAAAAGACAGCGGGGGCCCAGTTGAGTACTTCGTGATCCTGGGTCCCTGCAGTAAATGTCTAGGAACGGCTATTGGGGCTTTTAATCGGTAACGATTATACCGAGACCGACATTGGTCATCCTTGCCGCTGAAGGCAAGGATGGTTATCCTTAATCGGATTTCCTCCAATTAAAAAAAAAAAGCACTAGACAACGTTTACGATGATGAACTCGGACGGTATTTAAGGTTTTACTGTATTAAGTATCTGAGTGTTAACACTAGAACTACCGAGCACTAAACGCAGTTGGCGTACATTGCCTTCTAATAATGACAATATGGCATTTATTTAGATTTCGTACAGGGGATACTTAAATATGTACTTCAATAGAGAAGTTTGCTAAAAAAATTTCCCAAAATAACATATTTCTGCTTTTAGTATTTCTAATCGAAAAAAATTCGCATTAAGTCATTTTGACTTGTCCGGTAATTCTAGTGTTAATACTAGCGCGATGGTTAAAACAATTGTCATAATTGTTCGTTCTGAAATGAACTGAAATGAACTTAATGATAAATTTGTTATCTGCACCAGTAAAACCATCGAAGAACGAAGAAACAATCCATGTATTTGAAAATCCAAAAGCATTACAGTGATAGTTCGAATTCTGACAAGTATTCAGAGATCAATATCGAAATGACGACAATCCCTTGGACCACCATAGACATATCCCTTTAACCCACATCGCCGCGCACCATTCGTAAAGCAGCCAGCACCTGTTACGCTCGGTATAATCCCTCTGGCATCTCTTTCCAGCGGAATGCTAATTCCCGGAGCATCAGAAAAAGGAAGAGAGGACAGGCTCCCTTGTCGATACGGCAGCGTGGCCAGACCGCAACCGGCAATTGCACGAGTGCTGAACTCGTTAATGAAGTCCCGGCAGTCAGCTCAGTTAGCTCTTACAATTAATGACGCTACACGTAGAGGGAGTGTGTCGCGTTCGATGTGTTGCTGCTCGGTATCGTTGTGGTGGTGTTTTGCGAGGCGTTTGTCGGTCGGGTCAGATTCGCGGGAGAGCTATTAACGCTTCGGCGCAAAGAAACGCGGCTGGCAGAGGCAATAAAGTGTAAGGTAGCGAGAGCATAGCAGACGGTGTAGCAGCCGGCGCCGAGTAAAACGGTAGGGGGTTGTTAGAGGGTTGCATGTATACGTGTGTATCTGTGTGGACGGGACGGAGAGGAGGCTAAGAGAGGGAGAGAGAGAGAGAGAGAGCACCGGGAATTTCAGGGTCGTAGGGAGATAATGCCTCTCTTACGGCGTTCGTGAATGGAACGGATCGTCTGCCTGCTACTACGACCTTTCCGCGCGTAGTCCTACGCGCGGGTCAATGGCCTTGTTTAAAGGCGGCCGCTACGATCGCTCGACGTCACGAGGCGTGATCGTTTTACGGAGGATACGCCGTCGATGTCGATAGCGGTGTGCTCTCTCGCGCGCACATCGTACCTTGTCTGTCACAGAACTTTGGGATTGGGAGATGCTTTGATCAGCGTCGGTCGCGACCGATTAATGCGAGGATGGATTCAGACTCTGACTCGATACGCCAATTAGCTGCGCACAGCGATGGCAGTATTTGAGGAAGTCAGTGGGGCACAGAGACATTTCAGGTTGTCTGTTGTCTGTACCAGTATGTTCAGATGTCTAATTTTCTGAAGAGTAAATGGATTGTCGGGATTGTGGATGAGTGGAAGAAAGAGTCCATTTCATGTAGAATCTACTAGTGCTTACTCAGATCATACCATTTTTAACAATGTCTTTGAATTTCTGAGATTCTCAGGTGCAAATGGCCTTATAACGACTTAAACCGACCGAGACTTTATTCCATCATTGTACATTCGATTTTTTCAATGTCTTACGTCCGAGCGGTTTGTGAAGATTACAAATGAGTAAAAGAAAGAAGCCGTTTTATCTTGGGTTTGCTAGAACTAGTTTTTTAGTTTGATCCTGACGTATAAATGGCTTTGTAACGACTATAAATGAGTGAAAGAAAGAGAATGTATCATCTCGTGTCTGCTGTAGCCAACTCCGATCATATCATCGTTACAAGTGCGTTCAAGCTTCTATAAGACTTCGTGAAAGAAATGAAACTAAAAGCCGCGTAGCCTATCGAAGAACAATATCACCGAGTTAATCAGGTGCCGAATTGAAACTAGAAGATCCCGAACCTACCCTAACAAATATGACCGATGGACCCGCTCCATAATCCAATTTCATCCGAGCACGAGTCAAACGCGTGAAAGATCGCCGCGGCTAATGCCATCAATCAGTGGCTCCATTACTCCCCGATCGTAACACTGACCCATTGCACCGAAGGTGCGAGTGAAATGGTAATTAGGGGTGCAACGAATTGTGTCCCGGTGATCGCATCCCCGTTAGCACCACAACATTCACCCTGACACGCGTACATATAAGCCGGGGACGAACGGAGCAGTTAATTTGTAATTCAAGACTTCTCGGATAGCGTGTCCGGGATTCCCTAAAAGAGAGAGAGAGAGAGAGAGAGAGAGAGAGAGAGAAGGAAGTTAGGGTGGCTGGTATCAGCTGACTGGTGCCGCTCCTAAGATGCACCCATTCATCTCCGCCTCCTCTTTCTTCATTCACACATTCACGTTGGACCCTCTCTCGTATTCGCCCATTGACGTGCCTTTATTTTCTCTCTTCCTCGTTGGCTCTCGGTCTAGCCACCGCATCGCCGTTATGGCGGCCGATCTCCTCTCTCTCTCTCTTTCTCTTCTCCTCTTTCCATCTCGTGGGCCGGAGATACCGAGGGCATCTTTCTCTGTTAACGTCCTCTTGCGGTAATGCCACTACGACCAGCGCAATCACGACCACCAAGAACCACGGATATCCACCGAGCATCTCGAGTCGCTTCCCAGCATCCCCTTCTCTCTCTCTCTCTCTCCACTCCCTCTCCCTCCCCATCTCCCTCGACACGAGTACCCTTTTTCCCTACCTTCTCCTACCTTCATCCTCATCCCAACGTTCACCGACCTCCACGTGCCATCCCTCCGATTCTCCGCGGGTACTTTTCGCCGTCTCTCTCCGGCGCATCGCGACTCTCTGTTTCCCTTTGTTTACGGCCGCAAACATCGTTGCTACCGGGCGAACTTCGAAGAAGGACGGGAGCAACCGGGAGGAATGAACGGGAAGAGAAAACTGACAGGCTTCGGGCCCCGCGAAATTATGACCGCTCCGCAGAGCTTCCACCGGAAATGGAAAATGTTGATGAGCTGGCGGATTGGTGGTCCGCTTCAATTTTGGTCTAGGCTGATGTGCTCGTTGCACGGCGATGCACCGGGTGGCTCCGATCTGATGAAATGCGGTGAAAACGTGGGACCGGGTTTTCGTGTGATTCAGGATTTGCATTCGGGGGAATTGACGGTGAAGATTCGTGAAGTGGACTGGCGTGGCTGATACGACCTGCTGCTTCTACTTAATGAAAATGAGAGAGATTCAGTGCTCTACACGAGTTCGTATTCTCTCATGATTGATAAACTGTTCGTTTGTAAAATCGTGGGAGTTAGCAATTTTCACTTCTCCTTCCTCGATAAATCTCTAAACAGAGTCGAAACGTCGACAAAAGCGTGCCCGGAATAAAAAGAATTAAACGATCGACGGTTTCGTGACGAAAAAAAAGTCTCAAAGTCGACTGAAAACACGATTCGATGGTAGGCGATGGTACGTGGAAAAATAAATCGAAAATATAGGATGGAATGAAACGGAAGTGTAGAATAGTATAAAATGTAGAATAGAAGATTGAGTTTGAAGATACGTCGAGTACGAGTGCTGGAGAATGGAAATTGGCTGACGCGTCTGATCATGACTTGCCGTTTCTACTTCCGGCGAATGGTAACGCGCGCGAAGCTGACGGACTTTCGAAATGGACTTTCACGAGCGTCATATTTCAAACAATTTTATTGTGTCTTTTAGATTCATGTCTTCCTAGTTTGCCAGGGATACAATATTGAAATAATACCAATCGCTTCGATGCATTTCTTTGACCAAACAAAATTATATTCATTTTCTCGACGCTGCATTTTTTTCAATTGCTACACCCTTTTTTTATATGCTCTATATGATATCTGCGCTACAGGTTCGATCACAAATACAAAAAATTAGCAATTTTGCAGAACCTGTAGCGCCGATATCATATAGAGAACCTTTTTTTTATAGTGCGGAAATGCTTTACGCATATCCCAGCACCCCTGGTGGGGGACCGGGGTTATGTGATTCGAGTTCGAATCCCCGCGCCCGGGCACCTCTTGAATTAATTCAATGTGCTTTTTTAAAAAAACTGTGATGCCCAAGGTGGTTCGGAACCCACCTTAAACTGTAGGTCCCGTCGTTTAATAACCATAGCAGTTGAAAAAGCGACGTAAAATAATCGAAAGAAAGAGGTTATGTGGGGCTGTCCAAAGAACCACTAAAACCGCACTCCCACCTAAGCTAATGTTAGGGGGAGGCCAGGATCTCTACCGAACTCAATTGCTAGACCCGAGATTCGAAAATCCAAACGAAATGCTTCAATGATCCTTGACATTTAAACTTCATCTGAACTACCACACCTGCTGAAACCTGTGAAAAGGACGAGAGTCATCTTGATTCCGGAGAAAATGATCCTAAAATTGTGCTCGCTCGTCGAACCTCGATTGAGACACTCGAGCATAGACATAGTATTTCAAGAAGGAACCATTTACCATCGCTTTACATCGTTCCGGGAGCTACTCGACCCTGCAGACATTTTTCCAGTCGGCGCTCGACGGAGTATCTCCGACAAATGGTAAATACAACAAGAGAGTGGAGAGGAGATAGGTCGGGGGCGCATCATCGTAGGACTTAGGGCAGGCGGGGGGGTGGGATCAGTGGCACTCGACGGAGCGAGGGAACTGAAATATTCCAGCCGTCCTCTCCAGGGCTCTCCGGTTGGTTCAGTGGGTCAAGTTCAAACCGGTGGTAAGACGGAAAGAGGCCGAGAGGCCTGAGAGCGGCCAGAACGTCGGAGAAAGAGGCGGAGGATGATGCGGAATGAAAGAGGACGGAGCGAAACGGAAGAAGGCCAAGTCGTTCTTTCGTTAGTAACCACCGATCGATGCCCGATCGAGATAACAGGTAGGCGAGGTCGGCATAAGGGGTTTGTAAAGTTTCGAACGCCGGTTTAAATTCCCCTCTTGTCCTCCTACTCTCGCGGAGTTCGCTCTCGCTCGCTCTATCGTCGCGCTCATTCATCTCGCGCAATCCTTCTCTCTCACGTGCGCTATACACTTTCCATTGAACGCGCAATAAAGTCGTCACGAAAAATCGCGGATCGGGTTCTCAGAGCCTGTTGCGAAATGGAGACTAGCCTTTACAAAGCTGCATCGAAATCGGCGTGGACAAACATTGCAGTCCGCTAGATCTTTCCAAATAAAACTGCAACTTTTCCTTCTCGTTTTACATAAAATCAACCATTACCAATCAGAATGACCGGTTCCGGATTTTGGAATTATTTTAATTATAAAGGTGTATTTCTGAGCATGTTACGAAGATATAAACATACTTTTTTCTTTTTTTTTATGACCCTTCCTCTCGCCTCATTTTGTCGAAGATATATCACAATTAACGAACAGCTATCCGCATTTCTTATTAATTGCAATCAATTTCTTCGACCCATACCTTATTTAAAGTATTTACAATATTTACATTAATGGGGTTCGTTACGTATAATTACATGTATTGTCTAGGAAGATATAAACATACCTGATGATCGTCAATTTGTAGGAAATATAGGAATCCTCCTATAAGAATATGTAATCGCGACATCTGTTGCTTACTATATGTATTGTAATGAGCATGACACTCTTGTGTATATCCTAATGCGTGTTTATATTGTATCGCAGCGTTCCCCTTCTTCTCTGTTAGACCTTCGAGTAGGACAGACGTGTACGTTTCAGCCAGTTCAAACTACATTGTACAATTCAGCGCTAATTACGCTAATATATAATATATATTTCCACTCGTGTACCAACACAATTGCCATCGCAAGGCCTCCCAAATGTTTCAAAGCCAAAGAAGATATCTGCACACAGAGAATAAAAAAATTGTACGTCCTCGTGCAATAAGGATGCACCTTTCTGCAGGAACCGGAGGAAACGCGGTTCGACAGGAAAGAAACGACGACATCTCGTCGATGTTTACAAGCAGGTCGACCGATAAGCGGACCGGATTCCTCGGTCGCCGGCACATCGTGATAAGCCCTTCACCCTTTTTATCTCCTCGGAACGGAGTAGGTGGTGGTTCGCCGTATGTGTCCCGCGTGTTGTCCCCGGTCAGAACTTTCTCTTTCCGTCTCCTCGGCGGGTGTCGTGCCGCAAATCTGGAGCACGAGGTATCTGCTAACGAACCGTGCAAACGTGTCAGCGTGTGTGCACGTGCTCTCTCTCCTCCCCTCCGGATCCTGGTGTGCGTGTAACAGAGACAGAACGAGAGAGGGAGACAGTACACCGAACCACGCAACGAAGGGTGGAGAGAGCAGACGTGCTGTCGCGTGCACGGAAGTGCACATAAAGCATACACACCGATACGCGAAGCCGGAGCGTCGCGTCGCTCGGCTGCAGTTTACCTCGAACCTGGCAAGTTCACCTACATTCGAGCTCTGGCTGCTGCTGCCGCTTGAACGCCGAGGGAGAAGATTAAAGAGGGACGGTCCAAGGGGAACTCGAGAATTTTAGGCAGGTTTTTGATAGAGGATCGATCATCCGTGAATTTTATATCATTCATAGTGCCGCTTCTACTCGCGGTACTCTTGTACACCTATCTCTGTCAAGGTAAAACATCTGGCCTTTTACCTCACTTTGCGAAAACCCAACATCGAGGTATATTATACAGGGTAGGGAAATAATTATGTCCCGTTTGAATATTGCCGTTATTTGTAATAATATGAAAAAATTAAATTTGATTTCTTATCGGCGCTACGGTTCGATCATATGCTACAACAAACTATATATAATTTTTATACTTATTCCTCAGTAATACACATCGGAGGTTTTCACTATAATGTGAACCAATTTGATGCTAGTATCCTGTTGCAAACAGTTAGAAATAACCCGCTAACTGTTTGCAACAGGATACTAGCATCAAATTGGTTCACATTATAGTGAAAACCACCGATGTGTATTACTGAGGAATAAGCATAAAAATTATATATAGTTTGTTGTAGCATATGATCGAACCGTAGCGCCGATAAGAAATCAAATTTAGTTTTCAAAACTTGGCGATCGCTAATTAAATACCTCTAATATGAAAAAATGTTATATAGAAAACTTACACGGTATAGAGGGGGACATATTGTGACAGAAACATTTTCTGTGTGGGTGGAGGCATAGAGGAGATTTCAAGGTGATCTCAATTTTTTAAAATGGAATGCTATGTTTTTTTTATCACGATGTGACAGCCAGTCTTGAGACGAATTCAGCGAGTTATCATTGAAGGTCATACAAGGTCAAATGTGGTAGTAAATGCCATACCATATTAGCCTTCATCAAGAGTTACACGGTACGGATTTTATGAATCGTGTCGCATTTTGTCAGTGGACTCTACACAAAATACAAATCGATGAAACATTTATTTCTTCAATACATCTTCAATATATACATTGTATTTTGTAGGAACCAGGTATATTGGAAAATACCTGGTTCCCCTTAATTTTTATAACATGCTGTCCTCCCTTCAGGCATGAAGGTACGTCACCCCCTTCGCGTTAGGGAGTTACAATCGTAGTTTAGGGACGTACAATGTAGTTCTAATCGTGCGCCCGCCTTTAACCATAGATTTTTCAAAAATATTCAATAATCACCGGTCAATAATATGTTAATTGGGTGAAGGTTCCGAAGATATCACCGACACGCTCTTGTGGGACAGACTGTATACCTATTTCAACTTATATTTTTACCATCTGTTACCGTCACCCTGTATATTCAAAGAAGTATAATGAAGGATCACACGGGGGTGTAATCCTTCGAAAATTTTCTGAAAGCGCGACACGGTATGAAATCGCGTTCGATAGCTGGTTTTCTCAAGTTTTTCCCAGTGCGCGAGACGTGTGTCGACAGTCGATGCGAGCAGCACGTGTGCATCGAAGGACGCACGTGATGCAGTTCGCGGGCACGCGAAGCCGTGGAAGAACCGCAGCGTCTCGTCGCGATGGTAAAGAAACGCTCGGTCCCGTGGTCGTCCCGTTTTTCACTGGGTCAAGTTTATCGGCGTAGAAAGAACAAGACGGATGGGGGCTGAACACAACCACCGAGAAAGAGAGGATGCAACTCGATGAAGCGTGGCTGCACGATAAAGAGACGCGCGCGCGCGCGCCACTCGTTCCTGTGCGATAGAGAGTAAAAGGAGCGCGAAGGGCCGTTCTTGTGTTACTAATGAGCGATCGATGTCTTATTGAGATATCGGTCTTCGTCCCTCGCCTCCCGATGCACGCGTTTTTGCAAGGAGAGACGTCCCTCCTCCTCGTTCCTCTCGGATGTTCTCCGCAGACCTCCCAGGGCTCCAACCGTTTCACTTTTACTTTTTTACCAGCTGAAAGATCTCAATTCCGCCGGTTTCCCTCCGGGGAGCAACGGAGTCACGCCGACACGGCCCGACCAACAACCGCTTTCGATCGGCGAAAAACGATCGACCGATCCATGCAGAATACTCGAGTGCTTTTTTCTCTCCGCTGGCGAGATAAAGAGATCGAAGGTCGGGTCGTAATCGTGTTGCTTCGCCAACCAGACACCATGGTTTTCATGCGAATGTTACGTGGGAGTGTTGTCTTTTTCTTTTTTTTTTTTAAATTGTTGTACTTCAGAGGATAATTAGGTTACCGCGCGTGTTATACGGTGATTAATTAAAGCTGTTGTTCGCGGTGATGTTGCGGATAATTAAGGGCAATGTTATGTGGGTTTAGAGTCGATCTCTTGGACGACGAGATGCGTTTCGTAATTTTAATGGGTAAAAGTGGGTAATTAGCGGCTCGACGATGCTTGTTAGAAGGTTTTCGATGGAACGATTATTGATCGAGGATTTTTTTTAAATTGTGACGAAGGAACGATTCATACATTACAAAACAGCGTTACAGTGTAACGCTTTCAAAAATGCGTGAACACGCTCTCGAGTGTCAGCCCTGTAGATTGCGCTATATTCCGCACAAACGAATCTCCACGCAAATATTTTTTGTGGAGAACGGCTTCGAGTACTGTGTGGCTATTGGTCGGAGCACAAATATGTATTTATCTAATCTGAAATCAATAATACACCATGGGTAAACTTACGGGTGAGGAATCGCATGCGACATGATTTCTGCTGTAAAAAGTGGTGTCGCCTAATTTATTTACATCTCCGCGGAGGCCTTAACAAAAAAAAAAATAGCAAAAACAGCTCTCGAGAACAACCGGCCTGATAAACAGGCGGAAAAACAGCCGCGTGCAATTTCTCCTATCAGAAACATAGTTCCGTCCCAGCGCAATTACAACATTCCCAAACACATACAGTACAACTATAAACGTGAACGTTCCTCGTCCGTTGCATCCGATGGCAAAACTTTTTGCGATTGTCCGCGCGCGAGTAACACAGCTTACATGTCCTCTCGCGCGGCGCAGCTATAAAACCGTCTCTCTGTCGTTTTTGCGAGAGTTCGCTGTCGTTCGGTAGGTGTGTCGGGCCAGTATACAGGGTTTCCAAAGAACAACTTTTTCCCATCGGGCGATGCTCGATGGCCGTTCGTGTAGCACGTGCGATCGCTCGTGTGACGGACGTGGACGGAATACGCGGCTGATGCTGGGCACGCGATCTCGCGAGATATCGGCCCGGTGTGCGCCGGCAGGTGAAAAAAAGGGTGGCGAAAACCCGCGTTGGCCGAAGGGTGGGGGGAGTGACGGTGTTAAGGGGGAAAAAGGACCTGTGCGGAGAGAGAGGCCGAGGAGCGCTTGGACGGAGAAAGAGAGAGAGCGAGAGAGACGGCAGACGACGACGAGAGGGAGAGTAAAAGCGTGGAATGTGTGCGCGCGAGGCACGCGATCGTCGAAACTTTTGCTGTCCCGCGGATCGAGAGGTATGCAACAGCTGTTATCGTGTTACGGGTTCGCACGAGCGGCCCGTAACTTCATATCATCGTGGTGGTGGTCGTGGCAACGGCGTTCGTGGTTGTAGGAGCCCACTCCGTCGAGTGGGTCAAGTTCGCGCTACGCTTATGATAACATTTCCGCTCCGCTCCGTTCCAGTTCTGTTCCGCGTCTAACTGCGCCTTTCGCCGTCTCTACGCCCCCTCGCTCCACGATCTCCCTGTCTCCTTCTACCTTAGCCTCGCGCGGCCTCTACACTTGCTGCCGCAGCCCACAGATTCCTCTGTCTTCTTCTCTTGCTTCTTCTCTTTGTTCGACTCCAGTTATTCCCCGTCTATTCGCAATCTCTCCACCCTCTTACTTCGATGTCTTTCTTCTTCTTCTTCTACTTCTTCTTTGTTGCAGCGACGCATTCATACGGCGCTCTGCGATTGCCGTGCGCAATTAAACGTACACTAACGGGGTATGAGCGGATCGCGCGGGCGAACCGGGTGGAATCTCGTTTCGAGAATTGCAAGGGTGCCGGATGCGTCTTCGCATTTTTAGATAATACGAAGATGGAGTTTTTCATGTTATTATTTTTTCAAGAGAAACTTCTTTGCTGAGGGTATAACTATGAAATAGAAATGCTATAACTATGTCTCTTTCTTTATCATACGATCTCCTTGTTTGCGTCGCCAATTTTGATCGTTCATTGTGTTTGAAGTGAAACTTTTTCTATGATTTAATGTTTTTTTTTGGTTTTTTATTAGTTGTTACTGATCTTGTTTTTTTTTTATTTAACATTTCCAATCTTAATTTGCTTCTAAACATTACTAGACTGCAAGATGTTTCACTTCTACCGCGCGTGCTTTTCCACGCGTTTATTTTTTTTGTATGTATTGTTCCTGATCTTGTTGTCGCTTCATTATTTTTTGTATTAGTGGTTCCTGATCTTGTTGTCGCTTCATTATGATTTTTTTTTATTGAGCCACTGAAACGTATTGTAGGTTTATTTCGGCTTTAACAAAGATACATTAGTTTTACTGTTTGAGTACATTTGCAATATGACTAACCACTAGAGTTAAAGAAAGATAAATTCACAGGCTTTGACATTTGGTTCTGCAAAGAAGAGCTCCGCTTTTAGTGGTAAGAAAAACTTAATTTTACATAAATTATTTACAAGTATAATTCTTTGGGAGTCATATAAACAGCACTGCCATAACACATGATCCAAGTCCTCCAAGACTGAGTTACACTTACAGGTAGGATCATCGACAATGATTTGTCAATGATCTCGAATCAAACGTTGTCAAAAATCTCGAAGTGCACCGATTAAAAACCGCTTCCGCCTCGCAACGAAACAGAACCTTACTTCCGCAGTCAACATCTCCGTAATACCAGCGGCGACAGATTTACCATGCCGACAAGCCAAATATTTGCCCGTTTAGCAGACCCAACAGGGTCGTTCGCCGTGAAAACGAATCTAGTCGGCGCGGTGTATTGCGACTAGCCGAGCGTCAACAGCCCTCATCCATCTCTCGCGAGAGACCGTCTCGATCCGCCCTTGAACCTGAACTCGCTCGCATCCACTGAAATAACACAGTCCGCGGAAAAGATCCGAACGTTTTCTCCATACACTGATTCAGAGAAAGCTCTCGACCTGGAGATGTTTACGAAACGCGGCTGGATAAGCTATACGGGTCCGAACACTCCGAGCGAAAGAGATGAAAGCTGGAGAATAAGCTGAACAGAGAAGAAAAAGCTACGAAAGAAGATGATCCATTCGTCTCGAGACTTCGGATCTTTATCCAAACCTTTATCATTTTATGAAAACCAGGATGTCGAATCGAATTTATCAACTAGGGAATTCCTTCTGATATAAATGGAGTAAAAGTCTCATGAATAGTCGCTTATACACACGATTTTATGTATTTATTTATTTAATGCTTTAAACCAAATATGGTTTATATAGCATGTTCAGTACATGAATTCAGTAGCGTATTACATAATATGACTTAATGCGCCTCTTAACTTAACTTAATATTAATTTGTAATTCAGAGGTTCATTCAATGACATAAAAAATTTAAAATTATATTTTTAGTGCACAACGCTTAACAACGATTTTATGTATTTTGAAAATATGTAGGTACCATAAACGCATGAAGATACGCAGGTCGCTCATCGCTAGATTTTATGCATTTATAGGAAAAACGAATTGGTTTTGAAAACACAGTCAGGATATTAAAACAATGTTAAAAACAGAATGTGTTGAATTATATTAGAGAATATCGTTCCCGATTTTCATGGATGTCGCAAACTGCACTTGCACAGAGGAATGTAAAAAAAAAATAACTATATAATTGATTAATACTTTTATTTTATCGGGCACGAATTTATGCAGTCATCTAATAAAGAGTGTCATAAACATATCTTTCAATTTACCAAGATGATCGAAGAAATTGCGAAGCTCTATATGCAATTCTGAACGTATTATAACAAATTACCTACGGAAAGCCAATAGGATTGTCAATAATTGTGCTGCACCAAAAAAAGCACAGAAATTTTCTTTTACATTACAATCTTAAATGAAACTATTATATGAGATTAATGAGGGTGACTCGTTGATTCACAACGAAAATTGCTATTGCTATTGAAGGTTTCATTAAAAAGTGTTAAGCCATGTGCCATAGATATTTCAAAATTATACAATAATAACCGGTCGGTAATGTGTTAAGAAGTAGGAAATATCCCTGGATCGGTCCAGGGATCGCGTGGCCCGTTAATTATAGCGACCAGTGCGAATAACATTCCGCGTTTCCGTTTGTGCGAGTCGGAGCCATAGAATCCTTGGGAAGCGCGCAGCGTCGCGTCGGAACGGGACCAGAAGATGAAAGAGATAAAGCGAGGGAGCATCGGCTTAA
Source organism: Lasioglossum morio (assembly GCA_916610235.2). Classification (NCBI taxonomy): domain Eukaryota; kingdom Metazoa; phylum Arthropoda; class Insecta; order Hymenoptera; family Halictidae; genus Lasioglossum; species Lasioglossum morio. The sequence continues at coordinate 5,023,237 of OU744330.1, read as the reverse complement.
ACGCGCAATGCATACTTACTTTACCGAAGAGGAGAATCGTCTCTCTCTCTCTCTCTCTTCTCCTGGCCCCCATTTGACAGCCAAATCGAGCAGCACGAGACCCGGCAGCACGTGCTCACCGCGCCGCATTACGAACCGTCCCAGGAATGCGGTCTGCAAACATACAGGTTAAGGGACTGCCGAGAGCTGCGGCGAGCTCGTAAATCACTCAACGATCGTGTAATCGCCGGGTACCGGCCCGCGTATACCCGCTAAACACCCGAGTGCCGGATGTGTGCCGAGCGAGAGACAGAGAGAGAGAGAGAGAGAGGGATAAAGTGAGAGAAAGAGGGGGTTTTACTACGCAAGAAACGATTCGGGCCCGTTGAGGAAGGTAATGGACTGCCGTCACCGTGACTTATTTATTCGCGACCGTGAAACGATACCGATTACCCGCGCCAGGGAACGATACCCCCGTGATCGCGACACAGACGCGACGCTTTTATCGACCCCTTAAAACGCTTTATTGCTCGTAACGCCGCGGACGTGGAACACATTCTTTCCACACCGAACCCCGTTAATTGCGCACCACGAATAATTGATCGTTCACCGTCCTTATCGCAGCGACGCGATTACTGTGTACTTCCGACAGAAGATGTGCCCGTCATTTTCAAAGATTTAAATGTATCTATCAAAAAAAGGATTCCATCTATTGCTTCCGTATTCACTGCTGAATGCATTGCCTTAGCTGATGCACTTGACATTGCTCTTTTGGACATAAACCGTAATTATAAAATACTGACTCCCTTAGCGCCCTTCTATTGTTTCCGCTGTTGCTTGATTTGTATCATTACTAAGTCCGGATTCATTTTCAATTTCACATTCTAATTTTTCCATAGACGTGTTTCCACTCGTTGGTGCCACGACTGCTAAGAGTGAACTAATCGTATCAGCGAAAACATGTCCCGAGCATCGTTTACATATCTGTGGTTGTCAGGAAAAACACCGCAAATGAGAACTTCAACAAATTCGAGTTAATGCATTAATTGAGCTGTACAGTCACAGGATTTAAAATAAGAAAATTTGAACTAAAATATGTAACGCACCGTACGTCCTTCGGTTCGGAAGCGTTAGTAACCAAAATTCCACGTTCCGATAAATAAAAGCTGGTGGCTTTCAATAAAACATAAACGATTTACGAAGTTTCCGGAATGGCTCAGAAGCATCACTATAAATTCCCGCACGGTTCGCTTGAACCAAAGCTGAAGGGAGTCAGCGTATTTCGTTCCAGACGATCGGTCACGTTCTACGTTTGGTATCCATTGGTAGTTGGATCGCTGCTCGGACGATTTTTCTATGGAATCCAGAGCACATGGAAAGTCCCACGTGGTGGTTGGCAGTTCGGTTCCGCGTTTGGCGCGCACATAATCGATGAACGTACTCGTATTTCGGCGGTCCGATATCAATCGCGACCTTGCGGTTCGTCGTTTATATACACTGCCTTACACACCGGCCCGTTGGTCCTCCCTCTTTCTCCGTTTTCCCTCGCCCACCCCCCTCCCCTCACTCTCCCTTTCTGTCGTGCAACAAGTGTGACGGCTCTCTCGTACCGGTGGGTAGGCGAATGAACCAACAAAAAAAAAAAAAAGGAACGTGGTTAGAGGGTTGAACGGATGGCGGACAGAGAAGGATGGCGCATCAGCTGCGCGGAGGGAGAAGGACGGTACGATCGACCGGGGGAAAGACGGAAAATGGGTCGACTTTTGTGTACCGACGAGCTTTGCGAATACGTCAACGCCAGGACACACCTGCAGTTCGACGGTTCAACCCCCCAACCACCCCCGCAACGGTAAATGTCCTCTTTGCACGTGTGTGTCGGTCGGTGAACGTACGCGCGTGTCCTTGAGAGCAATTGTAAGCGCGCGCGCGCGCGCGCGTCCCTTTTGCTGCACTGGGTGTTGGCGAAAAAGCTTTTTTCGGAGGAAGGGAGGGTTATTAACCCTTCGAGTGGCGAGGGAAGTTTCCAAGTTTTTGCGAATCGTTTTTGCTACGCTCTTTGCTACACTTCAAGGGCGAGGAAATTCTTTTATGCAAACCCTTCTGGAGGGAGGATTGTTAACCTTTTAAATTGAGAAGGAATCTTTTTTCAAGAATTGTATGAAATTCAGAATGTAATGGATATATCAATTATATATTGTATTTTATTCTTTATATAAAAGGTCCGAGTAAGACTCCGCTCGAAATCATTTCCTGAAAATTTGTTTGCAAAAATGGAAAACTGTTAGCGGGAGGGAGCACCATTAGAGGGAGGTTTAGTAAGTGTGTAAAATTTTGTTTAGCCCGAAACTTCGTTTTTCAATAATGTTATAATGAAATTCCAGATGAAATTTCAGCTGTGATAGCTTTTAGGGGTTATTGTAAAATAACTGGTGCTTTTGGCGACTGTAACGAACTTGTTTGCGTCCATAACAATTTTATCTTCACTCTGCTTTTCGGGAAGAAATTACATTAAAAATATTCCGGTTTCTATTATAATAAATATATCTGTAGGATATTATAATAAACATATCTGTAGGAAAATGAATGTTTCAGTTTCACCGGAAGAAAATTTCTGCTTAGCAAAAGAAGAGAGATCTCTTACTCTAGAATATAAAATAATCTATAAATATGTAATAAATATTTGAACAGAAAATTGTCGTTAGATTTGGCAAACTTTTTGCCCACTCTGTATGTGAACGGCGAGGTATCTATGTCGAGTATACGGATCGGAGCATATAAAACACACCTCGGAGTACACCGATGGAAATATGTAAAACTCGATTGATAGACGGCCGATAGATGAACAAGGACGACCTGCGTCACGAATTTCGAACGCGTGTGCAGCGGTTTGGCCGGACGAGTGGTTTGTGATATCGAAGAATGTCGTGCTCGGACTTTCGATCTCTTCCCGGACCGTTTTTCGATGAATTCTTTCACGTTGATTGATTGACTCGGATGATGGAACGTAATAACCGAAACTGGAAGCTTTGTCGAGGGAGAGCGTACCTAGTGGTTTCGCACACGAATCTTTCGATTGTCGAACGTTTATTCTATTATTAAACCGAACTATTACAACTGGTGAATTTCGATTGACATTCTATGACATCGGACGTCCATAGAAACAGATCCCGATGAATTTTTCCAAAAACAACAATTCTCAATTATCTTTGAATTTAAACCCTTTACAACATGAAAGATGCGCTGAACGCTACTAATTCATCAAATTGTGCTTTAAAATTTCAATTAATAAATCATACTTTGCAATACAATAAAAATAACATATGCACTATATGATATCGGCGCTACAGGTTCGATCAAAGATACAGAAATTGATCGAACCTGTAGCGCCGATATCATATAGTTGCATATACAAAATTTACGATCGTTAAAACTGGAGATTAATAAAAATAACATTTTGGAACTTCTTCAAAAAGGAACACTGTTAAACTCAATCGTTTGTAGTAATTGATTTTTATTCGCACTCTTTCCCTCTCTGTTACAACCCGTTCAAAAAGCTTCTTTGAAAAATATCGTACCTTTCGATACGGAGTTTTGATTTTGCACAATTATTATCGATATCATTCAGCATTCCGTAGCCAGCGAATTGCCTGAAAATTTACGGGAGCGAGTATCGGATGCGCAGGATCGATCATGCGTGTATTATTGCAATTTATTTGCTATGTATCAATTAGTTCGATGCATGCACTTTGCTCCACCTGACTTTTCCTGTCACGGAACGAAATGAGATACTCGAATATTTTCACTAAACTAGTAATAGATTTCACGCTAGAACAATCGCTTCGTTTAGGAAAATGCATTCACTGTTATTCCAACTTATTTTAATTGTAGCGTATGTATAAATCCTCAGGTTTTCTGCATATAAGACAAACAATCCAATGTCAATCTTTGATCATAATTACTCGAAAATATCAAACACAGTCAACCTTGAAACATTATCTGATCATAGAACAGTTTCCGACCTGAGCTTTATCTTTAATTTGATAAATAATAATTGTAGATTGTCCCGCACTCCTCAGGCAAATTAATTTCTATGTATCTGACAGGTGTTTTGAGAAATATAGCAGGATTTCAAACAATGAAATCCAAATCCTCATATGGAGCAATAAATCCTTTAAATCGCATTATTACTAGCTCAACACACATTTTATAATAATATTGATTTTTTCAATGGCACGTTACAGGCATTCAAAACGAAATTGCACTATACTATTACTAGTACCTATATTTGCTTAGTTTCGCGCTGTTTATAATTATGTAAATTTTAGATTAAGACTTAAGATTAAGATTCTTTTCTGTCATCAGTGACGCACCCAGGATTTTTTTAGCAAAAATATCTGTCAACGATAATATATAGGGAAAAGTTGTTCAAAATGTTTAGTTTTACATATAACATATCCAAAGATCATCGAAATCGGAGAGGAAGGAGCTATTCTACGGTTTAACTAATTTTTCAGTGTATTGTTTTCTTTTTCTTGGGGGGGGACTTGGCCCCCTGGCCCCCCCCACTGGGTGCGCCACTGTCTGTCATACTATATAAACTGCATACATTTGTATAAAAGGACTTCAGTCCGTTTAAAATAAATAATAATAATAAATGAATCGATACAGATGTTTGTTAAAAGGAATAGATTCGGGAAATAGTCAAACAAATTCGTAATAAGTAGGTCTTACGTGTGTTTTCGTGCAAGAACGCGGCGGTATCGCGTCATTACCGATCATTACAAGCCACACACGACTGCGATCGTAAATTGCATGTGAAAAGGGATATTACTTTCGTTTCCGAGAACACGCAGTCCAGTTTCCCGGTCAGAAATCGCGGATACCGGTGTGGCGGAAAGCGAGCCGTCCGACAGCTTAATTACACCTGGCCGCCACAGGTGTGCATCGACAGATAAAATCGTTCGAACAAGAGATCTCCGGCATTGTTCACCTGCATTTAAAGTGTCTCGTGACCGATTAATAATCTTTTCACCAATCTCCCATCCCACCCCGTCTACTCCAGCCTGAACCCCCGGGTTCCATCCTCCCCTACCTTCGACGAAACGTTTCTGCGCGCGCCTCGGTGTGTAAAACGCTCGATTATATAGTTTTCCATCGCGTAATAAATAAATATAAATATTTGACGACGCCTCGGTGCTGTAGACTTTGCACGATAAATCACGTCGCTCGTTATCGACTCCGGAACACGAACATTCTTTGCCTTCCTGTCTCGTTCTCTCTCTCTCTCTCTCTCTCTTTCTTTTTTTTTTATCTCTGTTATTTATTTAAGCTCGGTTGAATAAACCGTATTTTTTGCTACAGTTTCCAATTCATTGATAATACGGGACACACGGTACGCTGCACGATTTCGCGGAATACGTAAGGAGTTCGTTGACCGATTAGATTATCTCGAGGTGTTCACTGTTGCGAGATTAGTGATTCATCTAGAAACAGACAATGCTGCAGAAAAATCCACGGGTGTATAAATGCCAGAATCGAAATTAGTAATTCGTCGAGCAAAATGAAATCTTGCAGAAAGATCCTGAACCTATCGACGCTCGGGCTCGCCGAATCCTAAAAATTATGGCCGAGATTCCTCGGGAACAGCGCTGTTATCAACGGAACACTTTCGCAAGAACGCATCCGCCGATAATGATGTAACACAAAGCTTCGCTCTCGAATTGTAATGAAAATGTAGCCTGTCGTGAAAAAAAGCGACCGGCTCGTTTCGCGAACACCGAAAGGTAATAGGGGAGAGCAGGCGAAACAAAGAGGTGAACAGAGAGAGGGGGAGGAGAGAGTGGGTGGGAGAAAGAGGAAGCAGATAGAAGAGGAAAAAAGAGTGTGGAGAGGGAGAAGAGAGCCGGTGCGATGCAACGGTGAATAAAATCGGCGATCTCGTTCACGATGCCCGTGAAAAATGAGGCATAACCGTGTAAAATGAACGTGTAATGACTTAATTATGTCCTGCCGTGGATCGCGAGGTGTTAAGCACACCGAGACGACAAGGGGGCGTGTTAAATGGGGGGTGAAGGTAGGTGGTAACGCGACGGTGGGTGGTGTGGGTGAAAAGAAGGAAAGAGAAAGAGAGAGAGGGAGGAGAAATGGTAGCGAGTAACAGGGGGAAGGTCGGCGGAGCCATTCTGAATGGTTTTAATGGGATTTATGAATGGATAACGAAGCTTGGCCGGCTTTTTCGCCTGGCGCGCGTGTAAAACGGCGCACACCGGCCTCGAAACACACGCGTGCACCACCGTGGAAACACGCATACACACCCGAGGATAGCCAAGAACCAGGCAAACATTATTATACCCGGCCCCGTGAATTATAGCTCGGCTCGTTCAGCGTTTCAATTTCAAGCCGGCTCTCTCGGTCCTGCAGCAGCCTCGCATCAATTAAAGGGGAAGAAGCGCCACGGTTTACCGGCCACTGTGTTCATGATCTCTCTCTCTCTCTCTCTCTCTCTCTCTCTCTCCTTTTCTTTTTCTATCTTCTACGTTCGTTCTTCTTACGCATCGTCACCGAAAACCGTTTCGAACACGCTTTCCTCCAGCCGCCAAGTTTCCGCGCCTTAATGCGCGCCGATTTTAAGCGATTTACGTTCTGTTTACATAAACGACCGTAATTACCCGCAATTTGTCACGAAAACCCGCTGTATCAGTTTCACGTTGCGCCCATATTTCGTACAGCCCGCGCGAACACGTGTGCAAACCCCCAGCCCCTTTGCACACCTTTGTATAATTAGCAGCGACGGCTCCGGAATTTTCTGGATTGAACTTCTTCGCCTCGAGGACGTTGATCCTAGACGTACGAAAAGATTCGGGTTGGTTGGAGTCACTGGTTTCGGTATTTTTATACCAGTTTTTATTTACAAAAAAAACCCCCGAACATTCTGGATCCACTTCGTATTCTATTTCTAAGGTACGCTAGAACGACAGATATTGAATCTTTCAAAGCCGCAGTAACGTCACAGTTAGCCGACGGCGTTGGACAAGAATCTATTTCTTCTTTCAATAATTTTGACAATTTTAGAATGATATTTATAAGATATTCAGTCATAGGTTTATCACATTTTTTAGCTAATTGCAATACTCTGGAGAGAAAAGAAATTTATCTTCATTATTAATATCTTTGATGGGTTGAAAATAACGTAACATTTATTATTTAATTCTTCTAATGGTTGTTTTGCCATAAAACCATAAAGTCCGCCGTCTAATGATAAGTTACCTCATGGTGAAAAGTAGTAATGGGAATTATTGTACAAATCTTGAAACCAATAGTGCCTATTATAAAAGGAAGATTCTTTCAATAATTTTGACAATTTTAGAATGGTTTTTATAAGATATTCAGTCTTAGGTTTATAATATTTTCTATCTGAATTGCAATACTCTGGAGAGAAAAGAAATTTATCTTCATTCTTAATATCTTTGATGGGTTGAAAATACCATAACATATATTATTAAATCCTTCTAATGGTTGTTTTAAATCGTACCTACTCATTTTTGCCATAAAACCATAAAGTCCGCCGTCTAATGATAAGTTACCTCATGATGAAAAGTAGTAATGGGAATTATTGAAGAAATCTTGAAACCAATAGTGCCTTTTATAAAAGGAAGATTCTTTCAATAATTTTGACAATATTAGAATGGTTTTTATAAGATATTCAGTCATAGGTTTATCACATTTTTTAGCTAATTGCAATACTCTGGAGAGAAAAGAAATTTATCTTCATTATTAATATTTTGGATAGGTTTAAAATAACGTAACATTTATTATTAAATCTTTCTAATGGTTGTCTTAAATCGTACGTACTCATTTTTGCCATAAAACCATAAAGTCCGCCGTCTAATGATAAGTTACCTCATGGTAAAAAGTAGTAATGGGAATTATTGAACAAATCTTGAAACCAAAAGTGTCTATTATCAAAGGAAGATTCCCTTGCGTCTAGTGAAAGCAGGTCGGCAGTAGTTACGGGAAATGCGTCCCAAAAGGTGTTAAATGACGTTGATGGGAGGAGACAGGTTCGAGTCATTGTCTAGCTAGTCCATTCTTCGTGCCGATTGCCCGGTTAGTTCCCGACCAGTTGCTCCGGGACCGAACCATTCCTAGATAAGTACTTCGAACGTCGTGTCCCACGATCGAGGATGGAGGAACGTCTTCATCGTTGGCGGAGAGGACAGGCCGTTTAATCCGGCATCTTGCAACACGGGTGGCACGCCTAAGCCGTCGGCAAGAAGCGTGTTCGCGTGCCAACAAGGCGAGCAAATCGCCGCAAAAAGGGCGTAACCTTATAGACTCCGAGTGCTGTCCAGTTCGGGAATGCGAGGTTTACGAGCTGGACGATATCCCTTATACAGGCTGCCTTCACCTGACTCTGTCGCCTGAAACGTTGCTGCAGCGGTTAGAGCTTCATCAAGATCACTTTTAGCAGAACACAATATTTTCCTGTCGATTCATTGATTCCTCTGAAACGGGTTATTTTTTTAAATATTTATTTAACGTAGCTCTCAACTCTTTGCTGAGGTTACTTGGAGACGAGACTTACAGTTTATTAAGGCACATAGAATATTTCATCAAGATAACTTTTAGCAGAACACAAAATTTTTCTGTCGATTCATTGATTCCTCTGAAACGGGTTATTTTTTTTTTATATTTATTTAACGTAGCTCTCAACTCTTTGCTGAGGTTACTTCGAACCGGGACCTACAGTTTATTAAGGCACAGAATATTTCATCAAGCTCACTTTTACAGGAACACAATATTTTCCTATCGATTCATTGATTCCTCTGAAACGGGTTATTTTTTTTTATATTTATTTAACGTAGCTCTCAACTCTTTGCTGAGGTTACTTCGAACAGGGACCTACAGTTTATTAAGGCACATAGAATATTTCATCAAGATCACTTTTACAAGAACACAATATTTTCCTGTCGATTCATTGATTCCTCTGAAACGGGTTATTTTTTTATATTTATTTAACGTAGCTCTCAACTCTTTGCTGAAGTTACTTTAAACAGGAACCTACAGTTTATTAAGGTGGGTGTCGGGCCACCTTGGGCACCACAGTATTAGATGGCACATAGAATATTTCATCAAGATCACTTTTATCAGAACACAATATTTTCCTGTTGATTCATTGATTCCTCTGAAACGGGTTATTTTTTTATATTTATTTAAAGTCGCTCTCAACGGTTTATTTTGATAGAAACTCATAGCAGGACCAATCAAGATAGGAACAAATCAAATAATCTTAGATTTATTAAACGATCGATTTTATCTTGTTCATTTATTTTTACGCTTTCAAAATAGTATCTGTTGAATTTTCGTAATAGGCATCTTGACCAAATTTTAAATTGAAACGAATATTAAAATGTTCATCGCGCAGAGTGTCCAGAATATCTTTATCGAGGTCCCAAGATTGATGTGGAGGAATTATATTTGTGAGAAGGTATGATTTGTTAAATCATTGGTTAGCCGAGAGGATAATTCAGGTTGGTCTTTTTAGAGTTAAGTATCTCCTCCAACCGTCAATCAGAATGATGCAATTGTTTCTCCTCGTCCTATACCCCGTTAGGTGTACTATTAATCCGGTTTGAGATCGATCGATCCGGATCGAGATAGTAGGGAGGGACGGCGCGTGCCGCGGTAAATATGGTAAATGACTCAATTGCTACCGCTGAACGCAGTCTTTCCCTGTGTTTTTGTGTTCGATAGTCTGTGGATGATTCGCTATACAATACCTGTCCCTAACAAATCACCAGAACGTTCAAAACTATTCTCATAACTAATGAATGTTCATTTTACAAATTTTGCAAGTAATAAGATCCGGCAGTTTCAAATACTATAAATTGACGAGGACAAGAAAACGTAGATTACGATACATCTGAAAAATAAGCATAAACAGCCTCTGAGACAAGCGGCGATCAATTATCTTGTATCAATAAATACAAACTGCTCGTTCAATATTTACACAATACACATAAATCATGCAACGTCAGAAAAATGTATTCAGAATGATTTAGTGTACCACGGATTTCCATTTTCAAGTAGTTTCGATTCTCTAACGACGCGCCATTAGCATATCATCGATGCCTAGTTACGGAGTTTAATAGGAAGTTACTCAATCATTCAAATGACTCGGACGATCGTGGACATTACACGCGTGCCTGGTGTCTCTCTCGCGGGCAACGACAGACACACAGCTTCGGCTAAAGAAAAAGTAAAATCGTGACGAACTCTCTCACGTGAATCGATCAACATATTTATCGAGGCACGTGCAACCGACTCTCCGCCGTATCGATCAATCGTATCGGATTGATGACACGGTTGTCTGCGGAATACCTGATGATATCCGCCGCCGTCGTGCCGCCGCGCGTTGTTACTGAATGACCGTCTCGGAAATCTCGTGACCACGGAATCGTATTGCCGGAAACATTTTCATCGATCGTTTCATTGAGATTCCCGACGTGTTTGCCATTTTAAATTGGTTTACTAGTACTGCTGCTACTCGATCTCTTTCCCAGGGCCGTAATTAGATCGCTCGTATCTCGCGCACAACAAGTTGCTTTTGTCTTTCGTTTTATTCATACGCGGCTCTCTCCGCGAAATAGAAATGTTCTACATCAATTGCGAAAAAAACAGAAATTCGATAAAAATTCATTTTTTCGTTCTCCATATTCTTGTAAAAAAATTCGAAGATATACAGATTTCATGTATGAGGTTTAAGAGCGACCATTCTGGAAATTAATTCAAGTACTGTTGTATGTACACTAGATTAGATTAGATTTATTATAATGGTACATGTATGGTACATGGGTAAATTTTCATTTAGCATTTAGTATGAACTAACTAAGTCACCCTTCAATAACGTCGTCTAATAGTTTCATTTAAGATTGCAATGTCAATGAAAATTTCTATGCTGTTTTTTTGGTACAGCAGAATTATTGAAAATCCTATTAATAGGCTTCCGGTCGGTAAAGTATTAATAATAGTATCTATATATAATTAACGCTTAATCTAGGTGAAGTATTGTATAAAACATTGGAATTGTATTCACACTATCTCCAATATACAGTGGTTTTTATTAGAGCAGGCTTCCAATTGCCATTGGACATAGGTTGCTTAATAGCTGAACCCAACATTAGTGCTTGTTTATATATAATAGCCTTTTTAAATTCATGTAACCTACGTGCTTAAGTATTTTTGATTTTTCTATTGCTTATAATATTTTTGTTATACTATACTATATACTCTGTACTTTGTTATATAATACTCTGTACTAAGCATTATGTTACAATAAATCTCATATGAGATTTCCAAATTAAAAAAAGAAAAAAATATACAGTGGTTTCTAATTTCGATCGTTCCGCACGTTGATCGCGCGCATCTCGATCGTTTCCAGCAAACTGAATGGGGATCTACGGGCTCCTCGGCGTTCATTGATCGCTGGAGCAGATCGATCGAGTCACGTGTCGATAGTCACGTGCGGGGACGAACGTGATCGACGCGTTCCCGATGGAATTGCCCGCGCGCGACTTTTAGTTTCGTTTTGCAACAGCGAGCCCGTCCGCGGAATCGATCGTGTTCTCTCTCTCTCTGTCTCTCTTCTCACCGACATTATTCGCTGGTAGAACGAGAAAAAGAAGGCAGCAGTCCGACTGCGACATTATACGTATCTCGGAGCGGTGTAAAAAAGCTCGCGGAACGTGTCGGCTTGAATGGTTGTTTATTTAATCGTTCCTTGCCACCGCGGAAGGATGGAGAAGACGAGCGTCCTCCTCTCGACGGGATCACGGTGCGCGCCCTCACCTGTTGCCGGCTGTTGCACTTCTCCATGCCACCGATTACGTAACGATTATTACGACAATCGACGGCCGTTTTATCGAGGTCGCCGGTGAATGAAATCGATTCGACTAGATGGGGGGAGGACACGTTAACGCGCCGCCGATGACTAGTTGCTCCGTGACACGATTGTTCTTGGTCGTTGCGACGCCTTTGCCCCTTTATGCGATCGTTCATCCTCTGTTTACAATTCTGTTCTATGTTGTTCCGTGACGTCACGATTTTTATCTTTTATCGACGAGACTGCCTATAAATTCCACGCTGCTCCGTAGTGTACGCGTATGTACGTGGTCTGTCCGTAAAGTATCCGACCTTGTACTGTAACGGGTGGAAGTATCATTCGTGGTTGATTTCAATGGTGTATCTACGGGTCCCATGGAAATTACAGACACAAAAGACCCCGTACTAATCATATGGAGAATCTATATCGGTTAAATCAGTTGGATTTTTTATATGTTGTAGCTTATGATCTACTGAACGAAAGATGTAATGGACACAAAGTTCAATGAACCGATGTGTATCGCTGAGGAATAAGCATTTATATAAAAATTACAGTATGTAACATAATTAACCGTTTCTAATTTTTCGCGATCGCCATATTAGATAATAGGAATTTTTATTTGCGGCGCCAGGTTCGATCATTATTACTTTTGTATTAGTCCTACTTGTAGCAATTTTGGATAGCACACGCATGACAATTCTGACAAAATTGCTACAAGTAGGGCTAATACAAAAGTAATAATGATCGAACCTGGCGCCGCAAATAAAAATTCCTATTATGTAACATAACGATCGAACCATGGCGCCGATAACAAATTACAATCTGAGTTATCAAAAACATTTAAGATCGATAATTGAATACCTCTATTCTAAATATTGTTTAATCCCTTAAACAAAACACAGAAACTGACAATCTTTCGATTTTTTCATCCCAATTGAAAAAAATCATGCAGTGAAGGGTTAACTCCTTTGCCTTTATGCAAAAAAAATGTAGAAGAGAAAATACAATGTATATATTATGTATTGTTACATTTATTTTAATCCTGAACTATTGATTACAAACGAATCAAATTTGATTTCATCTAAAATGAAACGCGTGGCATTTACATTTGTTCGAAACCTTCGTGACGAGTCCGGCTCGTGATAAAAATTTATTAGCTACGAGAAGAACCGAAGCTCGTCGAGCGTCGCGACGTGAATTATAAAAAAAACGTCCGAGGGCCGTTGTCCGCGACGCGATATCAGCTCGTCAGCATCGAACGCATAGGGAACACGAAGACAACGAATTTGTTTCGAATACGATTTATCAAACCGTTCCAATATATCGACGGCGGCTGCAGGACGCGTACAAGTGGGTGAATCAATCAAGTGTGACGCAAGCAGACGATCTTTCGCGCGTGCTGCCTAAAACGTGCGCGAACAGAAAGAGGAAGAGAGGCAGATAGAGAAGGAGGAAAAAAAAGCAAAAGGGAAAACACACCGCACGTATACCGAAAAACACTCACCGCGTCTCCAGTTGTTTCACGTTGATTGATCGAGAGATCGGCTCGCGCGCTCTCTCGGCCCCTGGCGATGAGAGATTGGTCGGCGGGGGTGGAAAAATCGGCGCGTGGCGGCGTTAGATATGGTAAACGAGTGACAGCCGCCACGAGGTCCAGTTTACTCGGCTCCCACTTCTTTTTTTTTTTTATTTCCGGTAACACCCACGTCGAGCATTAGGGACGCGAACGACCGCGTGGCAAATACGAAATTATGGCGAATGAAACTGCCAGGCGATATACGGCGTTACCGAGTTGTGAATCTTGTCTCACCGGGGTCACACCATGGACCTCTAGAGTAATCCCATTGATCAGATCGTGCTGCGTTTCGACGACTCTGACGAGTAGTTTTTAAGAAATTGGTGAAACCGTCTTTCTTTTGTCTCACTTATTTGAAATTAAGAAGGTTAAATCAATAAACCGTTTATGGCATTATAATGTAAGAATGTAAACATGAAAATGATTCAATTTTATAAATACTGTATTAAAAAAACACTTTCTGAAAACCATGCTTATTTTAAAATACACTACACAGGAGAAAATAACTGTTTTTGATATTAGTGACTACAAATAAAAGCTTGTAACGCTGAATTATATTAACGTAATCTTCGTGGGCGCTCCACGATTTTATTTATAGTCACTAATATCTAAAAAAAATGATTTTCTTCTTCTTCAGAGCATTTTAATATAAGCGTGGTTTTTAATAAGTTTTGTTTATATATTTTTTCATTTTCTACTTTTTCGATTCCCGCTGAGATACTCTGCTGATATTGTTTCTTCATCTCCTAAACACACAGTTTTTTATTTTAAATATTTCATTGTCATCCAGTTCTGAGCTATGTTTAAAGTTTGAAGCTCTCTAGCTCATCGGAAAGTGGTTTAAAAATCCGTTACAAGATTTGATACAAACAACACGGCGAACTAATATAAGTGTGGTAATAATAATTATTGTAAGAATGATATAAGTATGCATGCCATATGATTGAACATGAGTGTGTATATATGTTTAAGTGTTATATATGTTTTTATTGATTAACGTCGCGTTAATGTTTTATAAAATGAATGTTCTACGTTATGATTTTGTTAATAATAAAAACGACAGTCCTCTACGAGTGATTGACGAAACATCACGTCGCGTCGAGAACATACATTATTAGTACAGCATTATTAGTACATAAATTATTAGTACAGCACATTATTAGTATAACAGTACATTATAGAACATAACACATCGTTGAAAGAGATTACAATTTTACTGAATATTTACAGCATCTGCGCGGAGTGTTTTGCAACAGTTTCTTTTCAAGACGTGACTATTCGAAGGGAATCGAATCGTCTCCTCGGTTAAGAGGGGATCGGAATTGCACGCAGGGTCGCGTGGAAGCTAGACACGTGGCCGATTGTGCACCTTAGTCAATGAATGGCCAGGAACACAACGGCCGAAGTGAATGAACCGAATCGTGCCTAAAGTATATGCACGTTATCCGACAATACGAGCACCTCGACGTGCGCCGCTCGGTGATTCCACTCGGAACGAGGACAGACGAGAATGATCTCTGTCTCTGTCTCTCTTCCGATTGCCATTCCCTTTTATCGGGCCGGGAAATCTGGACAAATTGAACGCGGTAGGAGGGAGCCAGATAACCCGATGACGCTCGAATTGTGAGTTACGACAGCGAAGAAAGGCGTGCACACCGGGAATTGCGTGGTCGCGGTAAATTGAACTGGTTTAAGAGCGGACACACGCTTTTACGATGTTTTCGTCGCTAAATTAAAAGTTCACTTTCGCGTCACCAACGACACAATACCCACGGATAACTATCGACTGTTCTTTCCGACACGTTCCACGTCGAACGAACCGGCGAACTCTCGCGAACGTTCGCGGAACGTTGCCATTTCCGATGAAAAACGTCGAAGCGAACCAAAAGCTAAATTGTTCTCTCTGTAACATCGAAAGAGTGCTCATTAGAAGATCAATGAAATTGTTATCTGTTGTGAAAAGTGAAGTGAAACAGTTGACAAGTTACGAGGGTAGTTTTTTTCCGAGGGTAATTTACAGTCTGATGAAAAAGACAACACTCGAATTCGACGGACTAGTGATCGTAGTCTCTGTGCAACGAACAAACCAGAACTAACAAGATTCCGTGAACATTTTCGGCGGAAATTGGCGACGTCCACGTGCGAACAGTGACCGCGACACGAGAATGGCTGGCATCGAGGGGTGGCGGCGTGAAAAAGCGAGGCTCGCTCGGATCGTAGCACGCGATCCCGAGGAAAACAACTCGTGTTATCGGAAAAACCGCAGGCCGGCCTATCCGGCGGAATCTGTTTCCAAAAAATGATTGCAACCCTGACCGCGGACAACGTTCCGTACGTAACGAGAGAACGAACTACGCAGCCCTGGGCCCGTGCCTTTCCATTCGCGGCCGCGCGTTATCGCCTGCGGTCACGTTTTCAGATCGTCGACCCTGCCGCCGGTTTCCATTAAAAAGTGACCGAGAACACGGCGAAAGAAACCGAGAGGAAAATCCAGTCTCGATTCGCCGGGCCAACCAGGATTTTCGGCAGGGGTGCAATCGGATACACCTCATTATGCGAACAGCTGTGTCCGCGCTCATATTTATGCGAGTTTGTACACAAACGCGTGTCCGACGATGCTGTATACTACAATCTCGATACCAGCCCTCGGCCTATTGTGCGCTGAATTAACCGCGCCGGCTAGTAAATACGCCATTGAAGGTCGTACAATGGCCGACTTGATGTTTTCGGGCTGCGCGGGCAAATGTTACAGATATAATCCGCGGATTTCATTCTATATGGAAATTTCAAACGCGCCGGCGACCCGCCGACAGAACCGGCCTGGTTGAAAAATTTATTGAAACGTTTGTTTTACTTTCGTTCCGATGAACGCGTTGCACTTGCACTTTTACCGTGCTGCCGCGCAGACGGTCACTTCTTCTTGAACGTGTGCCGCGGTAATTATATACAACAGCTCCACGTACTCCGATTTCGATGAAATTTTAATATGTTATGCAGCAACACATTCTGAACAACTTTTACCTTTATCAATATAGCGGGGTTGCTTTTAGTTTTTGAGATATTTCAACTTTTCTGTATTGAATTTTTCGTAGTTCTACACGCTCCGCGACAACGTAAGCCTGTCTCGGTGCGGTGTTTGTTTACATTTTGACGCTGTAGAGATGAGAAACAAACCTAACCTAACCCAGTGTTTCTAAATTATACTCTAGATTTTTACGTATTTTGACGTGCTGATTGGAAAAGGAAAAAGTTGTTCGAAATGTCGAAATCTATTTTATATTAAAAATTTCATCAAAATCGGAGTACGTGGACCTGTTGTATATAATTTGTTGTAATTGTATATAATTACCTGTGCCACTTCTAGTTGTGCTGCTTGTTAACCGTCATCCTTGTTTCATTTCAGGAACTGAATCTGTCCCTCGATGCCAATTGACACAGTAATACAAAATAAAAAAATTTTCAATGTTTTTTTGTAAAATTAATGAGTTAACATTTATATCTTAGAATTTTTGAAGGTCAGTTTTTGTGTTTTATTCAAGGGAAAAATATTTTTAAAAAATTAAAACAACATTTCCAGAAAAATAACCATAATTTAGAATAGTATTTCTTTTAATCTAAAATGATATTTGGTCCCCTCAGGGTTTCAAATTCATTTACCAATCCTCTTCCTCTTATAATTTAGAATAGTAGAAAACATATTCTTAGTTTACTATACATATACCAGATTTGTTAACTGTATCAGATATGATACACAATGCAGCGAAGGGTTAAAACAAATAAAAGTCACACAAAGTTTCGAGAAAACTTACCTTGAAATAACAGAACAGTATAACTTATTTATATAGAGGAATAAGCATTTTAAAAAGTTTGTTGTAGCATATGATCGAACCTGTGCGCCGATAAGAAATTACTTACAAGGAGAGTGCACCAACGACGTCTCACCGATTTAGTTGAGACTCTGTATACTTATAGATCTCGATCTCCCATTTACGTATATATACCATTATAGACGCTAACACTCAATAGTTGTCGAGATATTCATAAACAAAGTTCTTACGTATGATTTTACGACACGTACCACTGTTGTAATTAAAAATATGTAAGTACAATATTATTAAATTTATCGTATACCATATTTTCTCTTCCCATATTTACTTTATTTTTTCTGTTTTCAGACACGAGGGGATACTTTCTATTTCATTAATTTCGGCTAATTTATTTATAATTTATTAATACGTTTGTTCTTTAACTTGTTGTTGAATAAATAATATAAATAAATATGAAAAAAAAATTTTCACCAAACAAGAATCGAACCCTAGCCCACCGGGTGGAAGTATACCTACTCTACAACAGCAGATTTAAGCAGTAATGTAAGAACTTTGTTTATGAATATCTCGACAACTATTGAGTGTTAGCGTCTATAATGGTATATATTCGTAAATGGGAGATCGAAATCTATAAGTATACAGAGTCTCAACTAAATCGGTGAGACGTCGTTGGTGCACTCTCCTTGTTAGTATAACTTATTTCGGGAAAATTGTGTCAAATTGACACGAGGGACGAATGAGGGCTAATGGACCGTGGATTTTCACGCGAAGTAGAAACGCGTCGACCGGTGTGCAGTAAACAATGGTGAGACGATGATTTGTCTGTCACCGACCCACGGCAACACGTATCGCGTTACTCGTGTAACTTGTTGAGGGGTGGCGAAGGTGGTGAAATAGGTAGTCGATGGGCTAGCAACGGTGATACAGGTGCACAGGACACGTGTACTCCTGTCGCTCGACAAGATCGTCGGATTCTTGGCGAGAAAGCGAAACGCGATGACAATACGCCTTGCTGGCCAGATCGAACGAACCGTGCTTTACATCTGCCTCGGTCGGGTTTTATTGGGTTAACCTCGCGTCAACTCCTTCCCTTTCGCTTTTATTGTAATTTCGCTCGGCGGAACTTAAAGCTGACCTGTTTCGAGCGATATCTGTCCGACCGGCACTTTTTCTTTTGCTCAACTTTAAGCTCGCTCCTCCTCGCACAGAGTTCCTGCAACCATATTTTTATTTAGCACAGGTTCTTCCGCACTTGATCCTTTTTTACCACGTTTTTATTAGATCGTATTATTGCCGAAGGGGCTGAAAAGAAGACACTGAGACTCATCAATTATACACACTTGCGTAACCCAATGCAAATGCGCAACATTGTTCCATTGTGTGTTAAATGGAACTCGTTAAGCATCCCATATCATTAACACGGCCTAAATTCTGAAAGCAAGGAACAATCCCCTTGATGGTTATTATTTAGGAAATTTCGGTTCAGGGAAAATTGAGAGTTTGGAAAAAATCAGCTTTCTTCTATTTCTGTTTCTGTGGGCAGCTGTGGAACAGTACGAAGAAAATGACTCGGTTGTTCCGAGTCGTGCAATCGGAGGAGAGAATTCCTGGCGATTGGATAACGGTTTCTTCGGTGGTGAGGCGTTACGCAAGCTTTTTGAAAAAGCTCGCCGGCAGTTTGCAGTCCGTGGAACTACTTACGTAAGGTCCAGGGAATCACCAGGTTACTTTCTCGCCAAACGTTGCACTGCCATTCACCTGGCACGGTAGACAGAGAACATTCGATGCAAGCACACGTTGTATTCACCTCCATATATTCTCTACCTCTGATAAATATTAATCGTTTCACTCGCTAATTATTTGTCGTGCGTGACAAATGCTTATCGACATTCTTGTATGTATTACACAATAACCTACAAATTTACTAACAGTATACGAAAGAAATTGGCTGGTAACATTAATTTTTATTCGTAACCGTGCAATTTTCAAATGAATACTACCAGCATATGAAAAATAAGGGTAATAGGAAAATGGTTATTAAAATTAATTTTCCGATAAAATTTCACGAATTGTGTGGAAGATGTTTTTTTCACCGATGAAAGCGACGTAGTAATAATATTTTGAACGGAATTTTCAAAAATTGCAATTGAAACAATGTCATACGTCTTTATGAACTGGAACAAATTGCCCTATTTTATGATAACAGAAGTAATTGGGGGATCTGTAAAAAAATCCCGGAGATATGATACAATTTAAAGCACAGTTCATTTTGTTTTAATTACTTTTCCAACTTTTGACTAACGAAAAAATTGCCGAATGTATTCCGACTTTTTTTTTCTCCTCGTCATATCGGATTTTCGTGTTATTTTCTGCTGCCGGTTTTTCCAGCTGAATTTCATTAGAGGTCCGCGTGGAATCCAGCGGATTGTTCAAATGTCGGATACACTGTTTTTCGTTTTAGTGGTTTATTGTTCCTTGATTTTTTTTAATATTATTAAACATTCAGCCCACATTCGGTAAGTTTCCCATTGATTTTCTTTAGTAGCGACATTAAACAGCTAATATTAACAATAAACGTAAATATTCTGATTTATTAAACATTCTTGAAAGCTCGTGGATGGCTCGCCACTTATCGATTCTTCGGGGTGAAGCTGTTCTTAAAGGTTAATGTATGTTCTCTTACTCTTCCTTATATATATATTTTTTCCTCTAACGATTTTTTAATATCAATAAATGTAACAGCAATATATATATAATATTCAATATTAAAATCAAAAAACCCTTAGAGGAAAATAAAGTCCTTTCCCTTCAACGAGCGGAGAACATTTTTCATTAATTTAATATAAATGTTAAAGAAGTGCTCATACACAACGATGCAGTATATTCAATTTCACTTTACCATTTAATAATCGCATGTAATCAGAATATTATTTGACGCACGTGTAACAACATTTCACAAAACGTGTTATGAAAAAGCGAAATGATATTGAGGTAAATCAATTTCTCTTTATACGAACATTTTTCCTGAGAGGAACCAATCCTTTAATTAAATTTAAACAAGATGGGCCGTACATAAATAGACTGCATTGCTGAAGATACGTACATAGACGATAAGTGTAAAATATATTAAAAAATACAGTCGAAAGAATGGATCCCATAAAAATGGTAGCATTCTACTTTGTGCGGCTTGTCTCGCGATCTCACTTCCGTTTGCACCAACTTCGCGGCCCCAACGTTATCCTGATTGGATATAACGGTACGGTTTATCCGTCTGGAGTAATGAGGTAGCGTTACGACGTTGATTCGCGCCTAGTGACGCAGATCTGACGCCCACGCGTCAGAGATTTCTGTTTCTCAACGTTCGTTGCTACGCCTTCTGCTGAGAATGCTGACTAACCTTTGCCGATGATTCGTTTTTCTGTTGAGCTGCCGGCCGGTGCGTGTCCGGCGCAGAGATTCCTTCTCGCATTCGTATAAAAATAATTCTGACTTCATCGCGTTTCGATCGAAACGATACAGTCACACACGTGTGTGCATAGACTACATACGTTTTTTTTTTCTCAAACGCTTCTGCTTGATCTTCATTCTTTCCAACTTCCGGTTCAGAGTGTGAGAAAATCATCAACGAGCACAGTGAAAAATAACGGATATATTTTTCCATTTTTTTTTCTCATTTTCACAGATTTATCATTCCTTTTCCTGTATGCAGATGTCTCCGCAATGAATAGAACAATTTCCGTTCGTGTTGCGTACTATGTGCATCCTTTATCTTTTATTATATTTTTTTTATGATATATTATACATTCTTTTTATCACTTTATCGTTGTTCTTTTACTTCTTCTTTCTTCGCGGCAAACTTTTTAATAATGAATACAACAATCTCTGTTCGTGTACGCGATCTTTCTTTTTTACCCTTTTATTGATTCTCTTTTTGTGTGGAGATATTTTTGTAATTAATAGAATCATTTCTGATGATCTTGTGTTGTATACTACACCCTTTATCATTTATTTTTACTTTTTTATTGTTCCTTTTTCGATGTGCAGATGTTTTTATAATCAGCTAGTTGTTTGTCCACGTGCAATAACAAATCCTGGTTGATTATTAACGTCATTAAATTTCCAATCGCCAAGGTGGTCTTTTATTTTTCGACAACAAAATTTATCGAAATTAATTAAAAAATGGTTACAGAAAATAATTGGGATAATTATCAGTAGGTAGAAATAATTTTTTAATGAATTTCAGTGGAAATTTCATTTAATATCTCTATTCTTTTAATATCTCTAAGAACAATTCATAAACACGAGACTATACTCTATATATCTATAAACGTAGAAGCACTATTGTTAGTATTCTACATAGATCATGTATCATGTACCGTTCCATTTATGACTCTTTATGTGACTCATTCTCTTTGACTCATTATTTTCTGTTGCATGCGCACATTTATTAAAAGTAGAACGAAGCATGAATTAAAACGAGAGACTGATATCACTGTGTGTATACAGAACACTAAAATACAGAATAATTAAAAGATTCATTCAAGAACTTGTAGCGCAAAGCCTATAGACACATTTTGAAAAGTAGTAGTAATCTGTCGAAAACGAGCAAGCTAAAATTTCGAATGAAATTGTATTCCATAAATTATTTTCTTTCTCGAAAAAAATCGTATATCGCAAGAAAAAAAATCGCGGTTCCCGTACAAAGCCGATTTTCCACTCGATCTTCGCGAAGCCGAGATCCAAGATGATTGTTAATGCAAATCTAGTTCACGAAACGCGTTTCTACGTTTCGATAAAAACCTGGAGAGCGAAGGGAATCGCATTGTTCGCGGCGTCAATGGCGCGTCGAACAATTCGATGAAATCGCGAAAAATAGCATTCCAGTGGTGCGGCGGCGTGTGCTCGGTCGGTCGCGCGCGCGCAGCCGTGTGTTGTGTGAAACTATGCTAACTAGGAAAAAGTGGAAAACGCCGTGGCGTTTTCTCATTCCCAGGGGGCCGGTGTTCCCGGGACTCTGGAAAAAGAAATCGAGCAGAACCGGACCGATTACAAGCAGCTACAAGACAATATTTAATTGCGCCGTAGGACAATGTATCATATTTCTTACGCGGCGCATTTTGTCGGGCATTATCAGATTAGATGTTCCCATTGCGCATTTAAATAATCCCGTTGCGTGGCAGACATCGTTCCTTACGCAATCTGTCTAACTTTTCGATATTGTTTTGTTTCAGGAACGAATCCGCCTGGGACACGCATCGAGAACCTCGTGAAAACGTGAGTGTTCGCTCTTGTCATAATTCACTGTAATTTTTATTATTATTAATTATTTTAAACGGACCGAAGTGCTTTTATACAAATGTATGCAGTTTCTATAGTATGACAGAAAAGAATCTTAATCTTAGCAACCTAAGTGTACGGATAGAATGAAAATCTGTGGAAAAACGAAGTATGAAACCGAGCATTCTTTTAATTATACAATTAAAAACCGGCTCTTAATATTTAAGGTAAAATGTTCGCAAATTTGATCGCGCATTTGTTTGTCCGAATTGCATGCAACATTTCAAGCGTTAATGACCACGAACGCTTTATGACAGAGTTTTAAAATAAAACGCGACAGAAAATGAACATGTAACAACTTTTGCATTGAATTTTTTATTTGCGAAGCACGGGAACAAAAATGTGCGACTTCCTGCAGTGATTTTTAATAATACGGACAATTTTCGAGTGTTTAAAAATATCTCGTACCGTTTCCGTTTTGGGTGGTTACAACATTTAATTACGTTGAAGTTCTTCTTTAATTGGCGGTTTTGATTCGGTCGTGAAATATTAATCCGGGGATCTATATAAAAGTGGACCCACTATTTCGCTCTGCTGATTGAAAAGCCTCTATATGGCCAGCGAATATAATGCGAAATCTCATGTGGCTATTATTCGCAAAACCGGTGGGTGGCTCGCTCTCGAGAAAGTTGCGTCAGACATACAGTTGGAAATATCAATCAAATTAATTAGCGAATTACTTAATGGGTTCGCATAATAGGTCGTTTTGTAAGGTGCCAAGAGAAGAGTGTTTGTAAGAGAGAGAGAGAGAGAGAGGGAACAATTTTTATTTAGCCGCGCGCGTTTATGTTAAATAAAGAAAATCGATTTGACAATATTAAAGCAGAGAATTACAACGGCGATGTTTATCTTTAATTCGACAGTCTTTATTTTTTTTTTTTGTTATTTTACTCTTTTAATCCACGAGCAACGATGAAATGAAAGTTTGATAGTCGGCTGTATCACCGGGTGTTTTTTATTTATCAATATAATCGAATATGTCTGATAACATAAACTATCTGGCGCAGCGCGTACTGGCATTTCGCTCGAATGATAAATTCAAACAAAAGGTTCATCGATCATGAAGTCGGCTCCCGCTAAATTACACAGAGTTTACTGATGCGTCGATTTGTTGTGACAACGTAACAAAATATATTATTGGTACGCGCGTCGCGTATGTTGCACATTTTATTGCGTAAACAATAGAATTATTTGCTGTCCGTTTAAAGACCGCGCGAGCTGCGATCAACATGCACGCTGTCGTCCGTGCATATTTTAATAAAATCGTCTAATCTATTCCAGATAAATTCAGTTATTACGAAAAATGAATCTCGGTTCTGTGAAAAAATACAGTTACAGTGTTTTCGCGTTTGCTGAAGACGACTACAGTTATCCGCGACTTTTTTTTTTCGCACAGGAATAGTGTTATCTGCCGCTGACAATCGAATGCTGTCCGCAGACATAGCGGATTTTTGCCAGTTCGCGCAGCGGATAGAAATTTATTTAGAAAATCAGTGACTCCTGCAGCACCAATAGAATCGTGCGAAAAATTCTCTACATTATGCCAGACTGATACGCAGAATTCTTTTTATACACCTCTGCTAACAAGATCCGAGTCATTTTCGTTCAGATAGTTCGCGGAATTAATTGTGTATTAGCAGTGAGTAAGAAACTGTGTTTTTTTTTTCTAAGAAGATAGCAAGAGGCCGTTCGAATCTGTTATATATTCCGCAATATAAATATATAAATATGCAAAATCGTCAGGTATTGTAGAAGGTAGACTTATTTCGACGAAGGATTTACTCAATATTAATACAAGAAAAAGCTAAAATTAAATGCAGAGTAGTGGCGATGTATTGAATTTTCGTTGTATAGGAGCTTTGTGTATTTTATAGCAGATTGATTTCATTGGTACGTAATGAACGGCATAGCATTCATTCAGATGCATCCTATTATACACGTGCAGGGAATTCTGACTTCTGCATTGAACTGCTATGATACCTCGAACAAGAGAAATATTTGCGTCATTGGTGGCATTAATTAACCGTGTATCATAAAATTAGGTTCAATCTTGCGCGCCTTGAAAAGGAAGGAATATATTCAGCAATGTCGGCGATATTAATAAATGTAAAATTGTACGTACGGTGTCTACTCTAGTGGTCTACTCTTAGTTATTGAATTTTTAGAAAGTCAAGAAAATCGGAGCTGTGTACTATTCGGCCGGTCAAAATTCAGATTTGACGGTCTCGTAGGACGGACTACAGTAAACCCACTGTTATAAGATTCAAAAAGAGCATCGCACGGTGCTTTTCCCGCCTCGGCGAGGGTTCGAGCGCCGGCGACGGCCCCACAAAGAGTAAGTACGCGGAGGCCTTCGGCTGCCGGCTCGGTGGTATGTGAAAGGAGAGTTCAGAGATATTTCCTTGGCTAATGCACGACGAGGACGCGGCCGCGAGGCCGAAAGAGTAAAAGAGAAAGATACACGGAGAAGAAGAGAGTGAGGTATATAGAGAGGGAGAGAGAGAAAGAGAGAGAAGGAGCAGTCGCGCGACCGAACGGAACGGACGAAGAAAAAGAAAACACGGGGGAATGAGCCGAGGATAGAGACAGAGATACGGATTCTCCCGTCGCGAAACAGGGAACAAAACGACACGGGAGAGGAGAAAAGGAGCAGCTAGAAAAGAGGAAGAGAGAGACGAGGGGTGGGTTCTAGGAGAGGGCAGCGAGGGAAGGGAAAACGGGGAGGGTAAATTTATCTGTTGGCGCCGCGCTGCCGAGCGGTGCCCACACTCTCATCCACGGTTTTACTGTTTCGAGTCGCGCCGTTACGCGAAACTTTTAGTCCCATCGGTCCGTTAGATTTTTCGCGTGAACGGAGAACGGTCGCGGTACCTTCGGCTTCGGTTTCGCGGATCGCTGGATCCGGCTTTCCTTAAACTCACTGCCCCTAGGCCGATGACACGCTTTATTTTATTGCTGGGATTTTTCGAACGCGGTTCGATTAGTTTCGTTGAAAGAGAGAAGAACCTCGATCTCTTACTAATGTGCAAAATAATCAATTCATTTTTCGCTTCCATTTAGAGAATCAAAGTCGACGAAACAATGTTCGTCAGCGTCACGATATTTCTGGTGAGGAATAATAATAATTATAGAAATTGTAATTTCGGCGCACAGGTTCGATCCTATGGTACTATTTTCCTAAGCAGTTTTACAAATTAATAATTCAGACCGAAACGTTGAATTATTAATTTGTAAAACTGCTTAGGAAGATAGTAACATAGGATCGAACCTATGCGTCGAAATTACAATTTCTATTTAAAATTGGCGATCGAGATAAAAGAAAACATTTAATAATAATTATGTAAATCAAGATGGTATTATGTGCCCATTATTATGAATGTGGTCTGACATCTTGTATTTCTTGTTTCGAGATATTGCAAGGAAAAGGATATTAACACATTACCCACCGAAAGCCTATTATGTAATAGGATTTTCAATAATTGTGCTGCACCAAAAAAAGCACAGAAATTTTCTTTTACATTACAATCTTAAATGAAACTATTATATGAGATTAATGAGGGTGACTTGTTGGTTCACAACGAAAATTGCTGTTACTATTGAAGGTTTCATTAAAAAATATTTAGCCATGTACCATAGATATTTCAAAATTATACAATAATAACCGGTCGGTAATGTGTTAACACTAAATGAATTTCATGTAATGTTGAAATAACAAGCACTATCTCGCGGTTCATTTTTACACGATATCGTAGGAATTATATTGAATTCATTTAGATAAACTCGTTTTTTTTTTCAATTTTCACATTAACCACTTTCGTAATTATGAGCACATATGCGGCGAGACTCCTGTTTATGTATTTGCATTTTTTTAAAGAATCGTAGAAAAGCAAGAATGAAATAAATCTTAAAAGAATGTCCACAAATCTATGCTGGAAATGCTGCATTATTTTGTGCACGGTTCATTACTCCGTGATTATTTGATACGCATAAAGATTCGCCTGAAAAGTTTTGAAAAGACCAGTGATTAAAAAGACAATTTACGTTCTCATTTTCGTGTCGAGTGTCGCTTAATTAGAAAAATTCCATTTGCAACAGGAATCGCTAAAAATGTTATACAGCAACTGCGGTAATGTTTACGTTATTGTTTGCATTTTGTAAGCTCGATGAATATTTCACCCCCGAACACTTTCGCCCTTCATTAAAACGGCCGCGGGGCGAAATGTAAATTGTTGAATATTTATCGATTCCCGACCAAAGTAAAATAAATATGTGAGTACTTATTAAAGTGCAGACTGCCCCGCAAATTCGTATTTTCCGTAAAATAATCGAGAGATACATATGGCAAACAGAGAAGATAGAATTTCGCTAAAAACGTGATTACAGTAGATCGAAGCTTTCGTTTTATTGGGTTTCGTGTAGCCAACATTCGGTCTAATATTTACTTTCGACGGCGATGTCATAAATTTTGTGTTTCGAAAACCGATTAAATTCAACCTAAATTTCAGAACACGCGAGTTGACTAGAAATTCATTTCGATTCCTAATTAAATACTTAATATTTCCGATTCTCACTTTTGTCATAAATGCATCTGATCCGTAATCTAGTTAAAAAAATAAATCACATTGTTCGCTGACCACAATATTATTTAAAGAGGTTTGCAAATTATATGAAATTGTTTGATTGTCTGTTTCCCGTGTGAAGATTAATCGAGTTCGGAATTGAAAGCGAATAGGAAGAAGAAGAAGACTCGTTCCACCTAAAATCCTCGAAATCTCGGTAATGAACCGCACCTTTCGGAATCAATTAACCGAAGATCGGTCACGCGGCGTGCTCGAACCGCGAAACAAGTTTACGCAAACGTTTCGACAATAATCCGACGAACAATTAATCAGAATTCGACGGGGCCGCTTTGTCGGTCACGACCGACTCGCAGCTCTCGTGTGAAAAGTTTCGGCGTGACCGGCGCGCAATAAACTCGCAACCTAACCATGTGAATTACAACAGGATGCAATGGCATTAAGTTATTACATTTAGGAGTGCAAATGGGTGGGCACGCTATAACCGTTTCCGGTTGTATCGCGTACTCTCGTGCATCGCGATTTCTCTGCCATTCGAATTTTCTCACTGCCTGTAAAACCCCCGTGGCCACTGCACCAACATTGTTTCCCTTCATTGATATCCCCATAACGAATTCACCCAATGCCTTACATACTAACCATGCAAATAAATGTTCCCTAAATTTTCAAGTGTAATCAGAATTTTAACAAAACATGAACATAAATGTTCAACCCTTGAAACGTTTAGAAATTATTGCCTTCATCGATATCCCCATAACGAATATTACCCAATGCCTTACATACTAACCATGCAAATAAATGTTCCCGAAATTTTCATGTGAAATAAAACTTTTAACAAAAGATGAACATAAACGTTCAACCCTTGAAACGTTTAGAAATTATTCCCTTCATCGATATCCCCATAACGAATTCACCCAATGCCTTACATACTAACCATGCAAATAAATGTTCCCTAAATTTTCAAGTGTAATCAGAATTTTAACAAAAAATGAACATAAATGTTCAACCCTTGAAACGTTTAGAAATTATTCCCTTCATCGATATCCCCATAACGAATTCACCCAATGCCTTACATACAAACCATGCAAATAAATGTTCCCGAAATTTTCAAGTGAAATCGAAATTTTAACAGAAGATGAACATAAACGTTCAACCCTTGAAACGTTTAGAAATTATTCCCTTCATCGATATCCCCATAACGAATTCACCCAATGCCTTACATACTAACCATAGAAATAAATGTTCCCGAAATTTTCAAGTGAAATCAAAATTTTAACAAAATATGACCATAAAAGTTCAACCCTTGAAACGTTTAGAAATTATTCCCTTCATCGATATTCCCATAACGAATTCACCCAATGCCTTACATACAAACCATGCAAATAAATGTTCCCCAAATTTTCAAGTGAAATCAGAATTTTAACAAAATATGAACATAAAAGTTCAACCATTGAAACGTTTATAAACCCTGTAGCGATACCATGGAGTTTCTTCCCAGGCAAATTTGTTAACATGTAAAATAGTCAACATAAGAAACTCTTTCCAACTGCGACCAAACAAGAGAAACGCTAATAAATCTAGCGAGGAGGGGTGAACACCGAGCTGTAGTTTAAACAAAGCGTGCGATTGTTGATCGACGGATGTCGACGACCGAGTTTGCCGGGAAAATCCGTGGAAAGGTTGCACGAGGGAGGATCGTCGACAATGGTTCCGTTGGATCGTCTCCGCGGGGACGCCCACTGTTTTCGAATCTCGGTGTTTTCCCGCTCGACTGGCTCGCGGCAGAATGCGTGCATGCGTGCGTAAATACGCGTGGTGCACTCGGGAGAGGCTCGAGCACTCACAGAATCGTAGGAACGCGCGATTGCGATGGTTCAGCGAAGAGCGAGAGGCGCACGGTCTCGCGCTAAGCGGTTGGCGAACGAGACACACCGGAGAAAGATCGAGAGGGAGAGAGGATAGGAGATAGAAGAGCGAAGGACAGGGCCTCCATTGAAACGGAGCGCAATTGCTTGGCCGAACCAGAGAAACGAGATGCCACGCGCCCGACGAGGAAAATACAGAGGGGGGGCGAGGCAGAAAGAAAAGCTTTTTTTCATATGTACCCTTAGGGCCCCGGGTACGCCTATATCCTGAACGGAGGAACATTACTCGGGCAACCGTGCGCCCTTGACCCCCTCCACTTACCGCCGACCCCCTCCTTTCTGCCAGCTTTTTCTTTTAACCCTTATCTTTTGCTTTATTTTGCGACTGGACACGCAACTTGTGATATTCTTGATGATTTGTTTAGCGAGGAACCATTTTGAGCTTGCTGTTGCGGATAGTGGATGTTTATAGTGAAATCAACAATTTACAATGCAACTGTTCAGAGTACTAAAATCCTCGTGATGATTTTGTTTAGCAAGAAACTATTTTGAGCTTACTGTTGCGGTTAGTGGATGTTCATAAGAAAATCAACAATTTACAACGCAAGTGTTCAGAGTACTAAAATCCTTTTGATGATTTTATTTAGCGAGGAACCATTTTGAGCTTGCTGTTGCGGTTAGTGGATGTTCATAATAAAATCAACAATCTACAACGCAACTGTTCAGAGTACTAAAATCCTCTCGATGATTTTGTTTAACAAGAAACTATTTTGAGCTTACTGTTGCGGTTAGTGGATGTTCATAATAAAATCAACAATCTACAACCCAACTGTTAAGAGTACAAAAATCCTCTTGATGATTTTGTTTAGCAAGACACTATTTTGAGCTTACTGTTGCGGTTAGTGGATGTTCATAATAAAATCAACAATCTACAACCCAACTGTTAAGAGTACAAAAATCCTCTTGATGATTTTTTTTAGCAAGAAACTATTTTGAGCTTGCTGTTGCGGTTAGTGGATGTTTATAGTGAAATCAACAATCTACAATGCAACTGTTCAGAGTACTAAAATCCTCGTGATGATTTTGTCTACATGATTTTTTCTACAACGCAACTGTTCAAAGTACTAAAATCCTCGTGATGATTTTGTTTAACAAGAAACTATTTTGAGCTTGCTGTTGCGGTTAGTGGATGTTCATAGTGAAATCAACAATCTGCAACACAACTGTTCAGAGTACTAAAATCCTTTTGATGATTTTGTTTAACAAGAAACTATTTTGAGCTTACTGTTGCAGTTAGTGGATGTTTATAGTGAAATCAACAATTTACAACACAAGTGTTCAGAGTACTAAAATCCTTTTGATGATTTTGTTTAACAAGAAACTATTTTGAGCTTACTGTTGCGGTTAGTGGATGTTCATAATAAAATTAACAATCTACAGGTACGTGTTCGTCTGAGAGCAAAACTATCACGAGTTACTCTCGAGACTCAAATTTGACAGTATACACTGTATTGAGATGGCTATCGGAGAGCTCCACATAAATACAACAACGAGTAGAAAACAGTAACACATAAATTGACAGTACTCTCCAGAGCAACTATCGACAGAAACGCTCTCAGATGGACACGTACCCTTGAACGCAACTGTTCAGAGTACTAAAATCCTCTTCATGATTATTTTCTTATCAAGAAACCATTTTGAACTTGCTGTTGATGGACGTTTATTACGGAATCGTCAATCTACGACACAACTGTCCCGAGTACTCGAATGTTCGTTTAACAATCTATCAATAATGTGAAATCCTTCAAACTTTAATCGTCCGACAACTCCGAGCTACCCTCTTCCGTGTCTCGAGAAGCAGTGCAACAGGACTGCGTGGAGCAGCGTTGATCCCCCCCGTTCCCCGAAAAACTAGGTCCCCGATAGCGAAACTTTCCAGACGAATAGCGTGTCCCCGCGATCCGTCGGATTTCCACAGGTGGTCAGAGAAGCAGCAGCCACCGGCGACTTTGACGTCGCGGCGTCGTCGTCCCTGGGAGAGAAACTGCACGCTTCTCCCCTTCCTCTGTAGCGGCTGGGTGTCGTTGCCGCGTTCTTCCCTCTCGCACTTTGTACTCGTTAAGGTCGCCGGTGCAATGGTCAGGGGCAAAGACATAAGTAAGCGGCTACGTGATGCCCGGCCACTGGCTGCATGTGCACGCGCGCGCGCGCGGGCTCGCGCGCACGAAACCGAGTTTACAGTTAGCCGCTTTAAAAACACGGCGTGCGAGAAGGTAGCTCGGACGAAGCCCGGCGTAGAAAGACAGCACCACGCGAAACAAGAGAAAGAAACGCTGTTCGTACGCTCTTCGGAATCGGCGAAGAGGAGAGACGGGGACGCTGAAGAAGAGAAGAGACGGAAGACGGTGGAGGCAGTCGGCGAGAAAAGAAAAGAATGGAAAAAACAACGAGCAGGAAAAACGCGCAATCATCGGCGTCGAGGAGGAGGAAGAGGAGGAGGAGAAGGAAGAAGAAGAAGAAGAAGCTCGGTGGCGGGGGAGGAAAACGTCGTCGCACGATGAAGAGGGGAAGAGAAGGGACGGCGGACTTTATAACGAGACAAGGTTGGGAGGTCATCGGTTGGTTGGAGCGACGAGGACAGGCTGTGCTGGCATCAGGCCATGAGAAAGAAGGCTCCGAGGCGTGTTCTCCGGTGCTGGCCGTGGGAGCAAGAAAGACAAGCGCCTCTCGTGCGTCGGAGACGAGTTTCAGAGCTCGTTGTTGGATGCTAGCTGGCTAGGGACGAACAGAGACAAGCGCATAGATATGAAACGCTGGCGGGATGAAAAAGGAACAGAGAACGCGACGCGAGGAAGAAGAAGAGCAAGAGAGACGAGGGGAGATTGAGAGGAGAGGAACCGGTGAGAAGAAGCAAAAAGAACGAAACGCTCCGGCGCGCCGC
This sequence comes from Lasioglossum morio, assembly GCA_916610235.2. Classification (NCBI taxonomy): domain Eukaryota; kingdom Metazoa; phylum Arthropoda; class Insecta; order Hymenoptera; family Halictidae; genus Lasioglossum; species Lasioglossum morio. The sequence continues at coordinate 4,991,254 of OU744330.1, read as the reverse complement.
AGCCTGGCTGGATATCGCTGGCTCGACGGCGGCGGCGGCGGCGGCGGCTGCTTCTCCTTCGATTCCGTTCTCTCTCTTTCCGATGCCTAGACGCTCTCGTGGTTCGAGCCTCTTCGTTCCCGCCGGCCAAGAAAGCAAGCAAGCAAGCCGTTGTTGGCAAGAGGAGGACGGGAAAAAGGCCATCGAGAGACGGGCGAACAGCGTTCCGACGCGCAACACGCTGGTACGCGCGCGAACCCGGTCGCTCCGCGCGAAGGACGACCGCAACGCCGCATACTGGGAAGATTCCGAAATTCCCCGACGATATGACCGCTGGAAATAGTGTCTCTCTTCGGGAACCGAACGCCCGAGACTCTACCCCCGGCCTGCTGTTTTGCGCGGGATGCACAGGAAAATCTGCTGGCTGCCATTCTGCTGTGCGGGCCGAACTATGTATTTTCCGAAAGCTCCGAAGAAAGACAGCCTCTACGAGAAACGCAATTTATATTAAGTTCGTGCATACGAAGAATGCAGATGTATTCAAGACTTTTTATTTAGAAATACTGTTATAGGCTACAGGTTTATAGACGCGTTCCTTCTATAGCAAACAAGATATACAAATCCGAACAGAATTTTTCCAAGCACGACAGGTAATTGTTTATTTCGATCTTTGGTACTTCGTCGCTGGAGAAAGTCATCCGTTTAGTATCCTCAAAGCTGACGGCGACGAACGTCGAATTCAGCCGGTCTCGAGCAAGATTTCAAGATCGAATTTTGCGAGTAACTTCGAAATCGAGTTCCAGAAAGTTTGCGAATTTCTCGGACTTCTCGATCGAAGTCCTCGTGCGTTTGGTTCGCTGTTCTTGTTTCCCCGTGGCCGGGGAACGACGATCGAGAGGAAGGACCGGTTCCAAAGGATGCTCCTACCTTTCGTCCTTCGGGCTGCCGTGTACTCCACTCTCCTCCTTCCTTCATCTTCGCCTGCAGCTTTCCCTCCTTGTTCGCCGATTATCGTTCCCTCTCTCGTGTTTCCTGTTCTTCTCTGCCTTCCCTCTCTCTCTCTTTCTCTCTTTTTCTCTTCGTCACATCCCTCGGCCTGAACTTCGAAGTCGCCTATGCAAGCGCGAAGATCGCGACTGGTCCTCTCCCCCCTCGATCTTCCTCTCGATAATCTATTTTTCATAAGAGACCAGCGCCATCCAGGGCCCCAGTGCTATGGGAAACTCGCCGAGCCGCATGGTGCCTGCCAGTCAATGGGGTTTCAGGACAAAAATCCTGTTTCGGGTTTTTATAATTCTTTGTAAAATCAGTTCGGCAAAATTACCCATGCGAATATTTGTAACATGATATTTGGTCCCCTCAGGGTTTCAAATTCATTTACCAATCCCGCTCTTTCCACTCTCACCATCGCCTTTTCAGCGGGACCTACTATTTATGGTGGGTTCCGAACCACCTTTTGCCAACAACACGTGAAAAACACCTCGGGCGGGTCACTTTCCGGTTTTTTACCAGACGGTCACCCATCCTAGTGCCGTTCACGTTCCACATTGTTTAACTTCGGTGATCTAACGAGAACCGGTGCTTTCCACGGGACTACGGTTGTTGGCTTACCCATGCGAATATAAAATTGAATTCTACGACGTTGCAGCAAGCGTTGAAATGAAAGATTTACTTTGGTCTGGAAGGGGTTGAGAAGCGAGCGTCCCCAAACACGAGCGCGATTTGTCTGACTTTTGCCGGCAGAGAACGCAATGAGCCGGTTCGCGTGGCCCTCGAAGGGGATCCTTTTCACGGACGATCGATTCCTCGAGGTATTCCTCGAGCTGGCAGCCTGTTCCCTTGTCCGTGCAAGGTCGGGACCTTGCGAGTCGCAGCGGAGAGCCTCCTATCACAGTCATTACGCGCCGCTATCGGCCAACAGCGACGATCCACTCGTTCTGAATCGATACCCGGTCCTCTCCATCTCTCTTCTCCTCTCTCTCTCTCTCTCTCTCTACTTTAACAAGTAAAAAGACAGCCGCGCGTCCGGTCGTTTTCTTCGCGATCCGCCCGCGGCTCTTACCACGGCCGGCTGCTGTCCGCCGCGCCGCCGTTCTGCTGTTCGCGGTAGCCACTTTGAATCCGCGCAAATGAGCAGGATTGATGGCGGAAAGCACGCTACTACTAAACGAGCGGTTTGCTTAACTGCACACTGGCCCGCGAAAGAAACGCGGCGGGAATCGCTCGAGGAATTTAACCCTATTCACGGTTCAGTGTGTGCGCGAGAAGCTGGACGAGAGGAACCTTTCAAAGGAGGAATGCACCTTGCCAGCCGGATAGAGCCGTAAACTCCGTGAATCGACGAGTTATCGAAAGGGATGCTATGCGCTCGATGAATAGGGTGACTTATAGATTCCCTCGTACCACTGCGCGTTTATGCGGGACATCTGTTGCATGAATTAACGCGAGACCTCGTTCTTCAAGGCTGCGCCTACGTTGCCCGCTTGCTTTCCATATTGTTTCAACCTGTCGATCATCGTTTTTCGAACATTCGATTCTTTTTTTTTTGTATGGTTGTAGTGATATAGTTTATAGTAGTTTTTTTTATATACAATTTAAGATTTAATTTGAACTATAATAGATACAATATTAAACACGTCCTTAGTATTTTACACGTCAAACGAGAATGAATAAAACAACACAAATTATGAAACGTGAAGAACGCTAATAAATAACAAATATCGAATCGTCGGGTCGCTATAGTTTCTAGCGACGCCACATTCGACGGAATTCTCGTCGCTCGAAGATGACTTCTTCCTACACTCCAAAAATGTAGGATTTAAGTCGTCAATAAAGAATTTAAGATTTAATTTGAACTATAACAGATACAATATTAAACACGTCCTTAGTTTTTTACACGTCAAACGAGAATGAATAAAACAACACAAATTATAAAACGTGCAGAACGCAAATAAATAACAAATATCGAATTGGACATTCGACGGAATTCTCGTTGCTCGAAGATGACTTCTCCCTACATAGTTATTTAACGTCGCTGTCAACTCTTTGTTGAGGTTATTTTGTGACGGGATCTATAGTTTATTAACTATATTTCCCACTCGGTGCTATTGTAACTCGAAAATGAAACATTTCTTCTGACCTAAAATAATGCAATGCTACATAATTTTTGTCATTTTATGGATATGGAATTGATATGATACGTCATATTGTACTTGAATGTTTAGCAATTGGTTAGATCCCAACATATTTAATAATGTAAACAATATTTAGAAAATGAAACATTTCTTCCGACCTAAAATAATTCTATTCTACATCATTTTTCTCATTTTATGGATATGGAATTGATATGAAACGTCATATTGTACTCGAATGTTTATTAATTAGTTAGATCCCAACGTGTTTAATAATGTAAACAATATTTAGAATAGTGGCACAGCAATTTTTAGTGGTGACTCTGAATCACCAATCGAGTGTTAATGGTTAACACAGTACCGACCGGTTATTATTGTATAATTTTTAAATATCTATGGTACATGGCTAAACACTTTTTAATGAAACCTTCAATAGCAACAGCAATTTTCGTTGTGAACCAACTAGTCACCCTCATTAACCTCATATAATAGTTTCATTTAAGATTGTAATGTAAAAGAAAATTTCTGTGCTTTTTTTAGTGCAGCACAATTATTGAAAATATTATTAATACTCTTTCGGTAAGTAATGTGTTAAGATGGCTTCCGAACTACCTTGGGCATTACAGTATCAGATGGCACATGAAATATTTCCAGAGAAGTAATTCGCTTCAATTGTTTTTAATATACCTACCTGCGGATCTTCCTGTGTTTATGTGAAAATGGATTTATATAAATGTAAGATCAGCTTTGCACTTTGAGCTTACGCATTTATGAGAAAATTGTATGAAATTTAACGCAATTGATTACAAAAGTTTATTATTATTTTCGGCTCTAGAAAATCTGATGAGATTCTCCAGACATTCTTCTTCAGTTTTGCATAAAAAATTGCATTCTGACGTGAAATCAACGAGAAGACGCGTTTCTAAAACGACAACGTGGCGGCAGCGGGTGCGGGACGATTGTTGACAGTGTCTTGGTGGCATTGTAGATTGACATCGTCGAAGAAAGGCAGTAATTACGCGGTCCTGTGAAAAGATAAGAAAAGGCGCGAGCCAACGGTATTAATATTGACGGTCGCAAACTACGTACGTCCGGATCGTGGAACACTACCGTACACACTGTGCAGGCAGCGCGTCGGGTAACAATGGGGTGGCAACGTTATCGATAAATTACCATTACCGTTAGTGCCACTGTTGGTTACGTTATCGTGTAGCATCTCTATTCGCGAACGATGCGCCGTACTGATAGTCTATTTAGCTACCTCTCTCTCTCTGTTGTGCATCGTTCGCATATTTTATTCACTTATTTGTTGTTTCAGTATTTTTCTTTTTTTTGCTCTCGCTCCCCCTCCAGGGTCGTTCATTGAGACGAAAAATTGAACAGTGGCCGGCGACCACCGCGCCGCGACTCTAAATATTCATCGAAAAATACGGGCACGGACGGCAAATCTCTATTTCAACCTGTAACTCCTCTGACTTCGTTTTTTTTTTTTTATTCTATTTATTTGTATTAGACCGTCGCGCAATGGTAGCGGTCTCGTTTTTTTTTCCGTGTTTGCGTTTGATGAGCGTGTTGCTTTCTGACACACAACAGTGGACGCGCGTGTGCGAGCCTTCCTGTTTGTGGAATTTGTTAATTCTCTCGCCTTTTTCCGTGATAAGTAGCCGCGGCCTGTTTGTCCGGTGTTTCATTAAATCACGAAGGCATTTTTGCTCCGCTTTTTTTTCAATCCGACGTCTGTCAAACTGACCGTGTATAACTAAATTAGAATATGTGCGAATTCGCGTGTACACCGTATAGATACCGGGAAAACGAAAGCTCGATTTTATTAATTTATGAATCCAATTTATTTATGCTTTGCTATAATCATTCGATATTCTCTGCTCAAATTATTCGAACGTCGCGTATTGGCAATTCCGAAATTGTTTGATAAATGATAAGAATTATATTTAGAAGTAACAGACTTTCATATTTTACAACCAAGAAGACGAGTATGAAGCAATGAATGAAATTGTTGAACCTTGAAATCCTGGGAACGGTGTCCTTGAAATACGTATGTTTATGCATGGTCTTCCCACTGTCATATTTTCTCCTTAAAATCGCGAACAGCTTTCATCACTTTCACTGCTTGATACGTCAACGTTCATTAAACGAGCTCAGCCATGCTGATATAATTTTTGTTAGTTCTTCGAGGTATTTCCAAACAACAATTTCAAAAAAAAAGATATCGGAAATAGTTGAACATATTTATTGGAAAATAAAATGCAGTCGCGTCGAATGATCGATACTTTCAGTGTCATTATTAAATGATTGTTTCGAGAGGGATAATTCGAGCCGATTTGAAAAGATCGCGTTTACTACGGCTCCCCGTAGCTCATGCGTAACAATCGACGGTCTAATCGTCGCAGTTACGCGGAGAAAGTAATTTCACGGCTCCAGCGCTTCGGTGACATAATAAGATATGTCAATAGCCGGCGAGAAACCAACGATTACGATTTTTATCTTTTTTCGACACGTTCCCCCACCCCACGCGGATCCGTTTCACCGTACACTCGAACATAATAAATCAACGCGACGTATACCGCGAGCTAGCTTTCCGAACGAGGCGTTGATGGAAATTTAATACGATGAAAAAGACACTCGTGGCGGGTTTTAATATCGCGGATCTGTCAGAAACAAAGCGCCACGCGTCTCCTTTGTCATCGGCCGATTAATAATTTATTATCTGTCCACTCGCTGACGGGTCTACGGGCTAGATTCACCACCGAATTAGTACGCGAGCATTATCGCTCGAAAGTTTCTAGGCATTTTTTAATGGACCGCGTATTTATTCATCTCGTGTCGATGCTCGGTGGATCGCAGCATACTTTTCAACTGGAAACACCATGGTGAATTTCGGTTCTAAATGAGGAGGTGAATCTTTTACTAAACTTTCTTTTAGATATAAATGTTTTCTTTCATCTCGATCGCCAATTTTAAATAGAAATTGCCATTTCGGCGCACAGGTTCGATCCTATGTTACTATTTTCCTAAGCAGTTTACAAATTAATAATTCGACGTTTCGGTCTAGGTTAAGACCATCTTCAAGAATATAATTGTGTCTGTAAAAATTAATATGAGAATATATATTTCCGTGGTAAAAAGCAAAAAGAAAAACAAAAGAGAAAAATAGAGAAACCGAAACCAATGGTTTGCTAGTACAAACTTACTTGCTTAGTAACAAATTTATATAATTTCAATTTAACATTTCAAAACACTTGTCGACCATGTGCCGGCATGATAGTAAGGTGAACTATGTATGGTTTGTACTAGCAAACCATTGGTTTCTTTGTTCTGTATTTTTCTATTTTGTTTTTCTTTTCGCTTTGTAACACGGAAATATATATTCTCATATTAATTTTTACAGACGCAATTATATTCTCGAAGATGGTCTTAACCTAGACCGAAACGTCGAATTATTAATTTGTAAAACTGCGTAGGAAAATAGTAACATAGGATTTGAAATTGCAATTTCTATTTCTTTTAGATCTTCGTACAAATCCTCAAATACTTATCTTTTACTTTAATTCGTTGGATTAGATCTTTATTTCTTGATTGCAATACTTCAATGATTTTTGCTTTCGAAATTTAATTTTGAAAAAGAAGAGAAATCAATATTGAACGCGTTTTCAGGTTTTCCCAGGGGTTTAAGCGGTTTTAATGAATTAGTTTATTTATGAGGTATCGGCTGTGGGTTTTTTATGATCGCGGTTAGGTTACGTTGCTAGCCAGAAGGGGTGAATAGATTTCCGTATTCCAAGACGTTACGTAGACGTTATTTCGTCCAGAAATTCGGCGCGTGAAAGCAAGGCGTCCTAAATTTAGAAAGTAGCCAGACCAGGCTCTAGCCGGCTAGCTAGAGCAACTTTCATCCGTGTTGTCGACTCTGATGGTCTTCAGGATCTGGCATCGTGTTCGACTGGCTATTATACGACGAATTTAAAAATTCATTCACAAATTTCGCTCTTCATAATTCAATTAATCGTATACAATACAGAGGAACCTGTGTTCCGAATGTTTATTCAGTGAATTTATTTAAATGTTGAACTTCAGATTTACAACACTGATCGACCGAACCAATTCGATCGAAGCAACATTCTATCATGTATAATGTATAATATCATAACATTTCGTGTTTACTTGTAAAACTTATTCGCGGAAGTTTCATCGCAGAACTGTGAAACACCCTGTATAAACGTTCTCTCAGACCGTATATCGGTTACGTATATTATTGTATAATATCAACAATATGCAAAATAATATATAATTAAGTTCGCACACTTAAAAGAATCTCGAAAATTCAAAACTCGAAAACCTATTAAGCTAGATTCTAATTGTTCAAAGTATATCGCGGATGATTGTTCGAATAATTAACGACAACTCGTCACGAAAATCACATATAACAGTTCAATTAACCACCAGGCAAGAAAACTGAAACGAGAAAGAATTGCGGGCCGCGAAATGAACGCGTCCAGATCGTCCAAATCAATCGAGCTATATGCTCGCGTGGCCCGATTGTATGAAATTCAAAATTGAAAACCTGCATCGTTCCTCTGTGCTATATCGTTCCGTTTCCAACGAATGCGAACGCGCCGAAACGCGCACTCGACGAACTTATTTAATTGTTCTGCTCTTTTATCAATTGCCGAGTCGCTAAAATATGCAACACTAGTCGACGGAAGAAGAACTTAAATACTCGACTCTTTTGGAACAGTAATTTTGAGAGAAATTATTGTTACGTTTGTTACGATGTTCCGGTAATTTGTTAAATGTATTTTCGATCTAGGGAAATTCATGTACACACTTAAATATTTGAATTTTTTAAGACATTATTATTAAATGTATTTTCGGTCTACAAAAATTTCATAGGCTGCGGATCTTTATCCAAGCAAAATTGAAAATTGTTAAAATTAAATACTTGAGTCTTTTAAGACATTATTATTAAATTTATTATCGGTCTACAAAAATATCATAGACTGCGGATCTTTATTCAAGCAAAATTGAAAATTGAAGAAAATTTTTAAAATTAAAGATGTCAATACATGATTTTTCTTCTCTATTAAAATCGTTAAGGGAAGAAACAACATTCGATTTGGTTTCTATCTCTTGCAATCGACGCAGACAATTTTGATTTTGCATAGAGATCAGTCTATTGATGAACAACGAGTCCAGGAGAGCAGAAACCGATTTTTCCTGCGACATTAAGCATCGTGGATGCCAGGGGCGGCTCTTATTGGAAAATGTGCGATCCAGGCGCGCCTTCACCCGCAGCTAGAACTTGAGTCATGCAGTGAATCACATGCTCTCTGATTTACACACATATGCGGTGCCGTACGCTTCCAACGGTTTCTCGGCGAGTTAATTTCAGCCGTGGAAGGAACTGTTTCTTCTTTCGTCTGTGTCGCGGGAGAACAGCGTTCACCGTTCGGGACCAGGAGCATTACCACGAATCCCGTTATTAGCAATTTTTGAACAGCTGTTGGGGACAGCCACGATCCGAGATCCCGGAAATCCACAAATTCTTATCGATTTTATCACACCACTGTCGAATATTATAAATTCTTCACTTTTATCACTTGCTCCAATTTCGAACCATCCAGATACTTATTCATACCAAGATTTAAATGCATTCTTTAATTGTTAATTTTTTTAATAATGTATCTGTGGTAATGTTTCTGTTCAGAATTGGCAAGATTTCCGGTGAGTATACTCAGAACAATTTCGTACACGTGTTAATGATGGAATACACTCAGCTTAATAGACTGACGATAACTAATGACTCCACCGTTGAACGCTCACAGAAGGACTTGGAAACTGAGAATTACGAGTATGACTGTTTCATGTAGCAGCTCGTGCATTGTTTTGTTTCCTCGTCCTATGGTTGCAGCTGTTTTGTATTCACTTCGGAATCTTAAGCTAACGGTGAAAGGAGTCGTGACTCAAACGATGTTTTCGAGTGTTCACTGTTGATTCTGGTGACTAATGTCCGAGGGTGAGCGATAGGTACTGCGAGTCAACACTGTGGGTCAGGGTAGAACTGGGTCATCTGAGAAATTTCGCTAGTTTCACTGCTTTCCCAAACACCAAATTTCCAAAAAATATTTTCTACAGATTATAATAAAAATAAGCATTCTATTATTTCTTCTGTTCAATCACTGTCTCGTTGCTTGATGCTTTTTAAAAAATGACAATTCTGCGTGCTCGATAAAGAACCCCGCACTAATCATATGAGAAATCTATCCCGGTAAAATCAGTTGGATTTTTTATATGTTGTAAATTATGATCTACTGAACAAAAGATGTAATGGGCACAAAGCTAAATAATGGACAGTTATCGAGTTATAATCAGTCAAACACAACAAATTCGAGCTGCAACAAAACGAGTAACACATAATAAGATCATTTTTTAATTAATCCACACACACACGCACACTCACACAAACACATACACAGCAGAGAGGGTTTGGCGTAAAAAAATACTATGGGAGTGACGGACCGTGGGCTCCTTATCTCTGCTGTGACACGCAAAGATTTCTTTTCACAGATCTTTTCAATGTCATTAAAAATTCAAAAATAATGACACTATCTAACAGATTTTGTGAAACCGTACTATTTTTCTTTCAAACATTTTTCCAAAAATAAATAAGTAATAACTGTCCATTATTGAACTTTGTGCCCAGTAGATTTTTTGTTCAGTAAATCACAAACTACAACATATGAAAACTCCAACTGATTTAACCGGGATAGATTTTCCATATGATTAGTGCGGGGTTCTTTGAAAAATTGTCATTCGTCTCTCGAAAATTTCTGGAGGATCACGGAAGTAGTTTCTTGGAGAAACGTTACGTTTCGTTGTTCGAGGACATTGTCTATAGCGACGATCTTCCACGGCCGATCGCTAAATTCCCTGTCGTGTACGGTTTCCCAAAATTCCTGGAGGATCGCAGAGCTCGTTCCCTCAATCATCCCTCGCTCAGCGAGCTCACCGCGAATGATTCACTCTGAGTCAGCGATTCGTTTCGTCGTATTTAATGTCCTGGAAGCGAAGAATCGCGCGGAACGAAGCACGAGCACCGCAGGTTGATCAGAGTTTCTTGGTTTTCGCCGCGAAACATGGCGAGATTTCCGTCAAGCAGCTCCGCTTATCGCAGGAACGGCTTGTCCGATGACACGATTGCTGTGAAACTATGAACGAGTCAATAAACCTAGGATTCTCCAAAAACCCGAGAAATAAAACGTTGCAAATCTAGTGCTACAGTTCTCTGTATCTCGATCGACAATTGTTCCAAACTACAATTAATGTTATTGGCGCACTGGTTCGACAAATTGGAGACAATAAGCAAATTTGCAATATCAAGATATAATATCTTGATATTTTATATTTTTTATACTTTATATTGTTATATTTTATATATTTTAGTCTAATGTTGGATATTATATTTGAGATTTTATATTTTGATAGATTATAATAGATTTAGTAGACAGATGAAACGAGATGAAATTGTAAAGGGAACGGGACTCTTTGTAACCCGTAATGGGAACAAATAAACTATTACATACATTACAAACAAGCTTTGCAAAATATCACATGAAATTTACTTCATAAAATTTCATTGATAAATTCTTACAGACGCAATACAGAAAATTTACATTCTTGAAAATGTTCTAAATTTAGACCGAAACGTTGAATTAAATTTCATATGATATTTTGCAAATTAGCTTATCGTCTCCAATTGAACGAACCAGTGCGCCAATAACATTAAATCTAGCGCTAGTTAAGAAATGTGTAACTGTTCCCAATAGATCGGTAGAAAAGTTAACATATACTATAGAGAAAGTGTTTAGCGTGTTCAATAATCTTAAATAAATTTTTCGTCGATCTATTTAGCAGAAGTAACGCGCGAGAAGTTTAACAATTATTGAATTATTTCCAGGGTGATCGAGACAGTACTCGAGTAGTTAACATTATGAAGGCGCTAAGTGACGAGCACTATGCATTCGGTATTGATTTTCCCGTGACATGCTCATGCATGTCTTTACCCTCTCGCGAGAAATAATTAATGGTGGCTAGAGCACGAGTGTAAGAGTTACGTTAAGAATCGAGAATTGGCACGACAAAACCGTGCACGAACACCATGCAAAATCTCGATTCCGCCCGAACCGATTCGAAACGGTCGACGTCCCGACGAAGCAACATTTCCTTCCATCTTTCGAAAATCGTTACTGTCCAGAGAGTAAAATAAAAAAAGAAAAACGAAAACGAAAAAAAAAAGAAAAAGAAAAGAGAGAGAAGAAGCCGGTCCCATGCTTCCTTGTCGCGATTAGAGTGAAAGGGGGGTATGGACGGGGAGTGGGAGAGGGGTCGAAGTGTCACGGAAAAGCAAAGAGGAATAGAGGGATAGCGCGATGGAGAGAGGTGGTGGGAACGAGTGTGCTGCGAAGAGAAAGAAGGACTGAAAGAAAAGGAAAAGGAGAAGCAAAGATAGAGGCCGAGAGGGAGAGAACGAGACGGCACGTGAAAAAGAAAAGGAACAGCAGGAGGAAAGATAGAGAAGAAGGCGGAGAGTACGAGAGAGAACGATGCCCGATGCGAAGAGCAAGAGAGACGGATTGAGAGAAAGAGAGAGAGAAAGAGAGAGAAAAAGAAAAGGAGAAGGAGGAGGAAAGATAGAGGGCAGAAGGGCGAGGGAGAGGGAACGAGCACACCGGTGAAGGAGCGAAAGAGAGACGTTTGAGTCGTCGAGGAGGAGAGGTTGGGAGGGAGAGGCAGAGATCGAGAGAAACATGGTGGACGAGGGGAGCGACGGGGAAAGGGGGGGGTGGAGCTTGGTACGAGGACGTTGGAGAACGGCCGTTAGATATAGTTAGTGGCGTCGCCGTCGGACGTCCTCGGGCGACGGCGCCACCGTCGTCCTCGTGCAGGCGTCCCTCGCCTAAAGTAGGTTAGGTCGATGAGGCCACGACGATACCGCCACCGCGGTTTCTGCGCAGCGGTCTCGATTCTTTGCCTCTCCTCTCTGCAGCCTTCCTCCATGCCGGCGATTCCGCGAATAGTCACTTGTAGTTACGGTTTCTGATCGATTTTCATGGTTCTTCCATGTCTCGCTATGCCGCAGATCCCGACGAACCATCCGGTTACACTCTTACAACGATCCTCCTTCCAGATTCTAGGACTTCAACCCCGAAGGGTGAAATCTGAAAGACCCTGATGGATGAACACGCCTGACCCTCCCCCCACGATCAATTTTGATTCTATCTCTCTCTCTCTCTCTCTTTCTGGGTTTTGAGTTTCTAGATTTTTTTCGAGGAATTTTCACGACGTTATGTTGTAGACAATTATGCGGATGGACTGGTTTCAGGATAGAAATCCTGAAATACCCGCGCTAGGTTACAGTCACATCGATTTTTCTATTTTGCCACCGGCTCTCTCGCCGTTCCCCAGCCTCGCAACAATGAATAGCATTGTAACGGAACCGTGATGTCTATATTTTCCGAGAGTCCTTCGGCTTTTGTCTCGGCCGTTGAAGGGAGGGCCGAGATCAACGGGTTTTTGAGCGTTTTCATGCGGGGTTTGATGGAATCGGTTGCACAGCCTAGACCGTCCTAACTGTATCAGATGCACGCAGCTGTACAGTTAATTTTATTGTGATCGTTGCAGCACCTTCTCCCGTAGCGTTTTACTATGGGCATATGCTTTATTCGGTTGGTAAAACTGTGCACTCGACGAGAGCAGCGATGGATATTTAATAGAATTCTGTAAAGCAGAGATATATATTTTCCGACAGTCCTACTTTTGGTTAGCAACTCCAAAGAGACTGAAGAGATCGTTGAATTTTTCTATATTTTTATGCTGGTTTTACCTTTTCGAGTATGAGAAGGATATCTAGAACATTTAGTAACTTGCTTGATTTTAGTATTTTCTATAGTAGTATGCATAATATTGTTAGTAGAACTGCGAACTCGTGAATATCAACGCTGATTAAATTTACGAAAGCGTGTTCACCCAGATCTATGTTTCCCGGCAGTTCTACTTTTATCTCGCAATTGCAAAGAGACCGAAGTGATCTCTGTTTATCTCGAAATTCCAAAAACACTGACGAGAACCGAAGAAAATGTTGCTGTTTCCTTCGTGCAGAAACTAAATTTGCTTGGTGAAATATCAAACTCATCAACATCAAGCGCAGAATATTTAATGGGGGCGTGTATAGTCACTCTTAAGGTCGCAAGATCGATTTTCCTGTTCCTGTCGTCTAGTTTCCGCCCACCTAAAAGCGTCTACTAAAAATATTTCGCACTTCCTCCGTCCACTCCGATAATTACAGCCTTTACAATTTTAAAGTCGATTCCGCAGTGTTTATCTCTTTATGGTAATTATCGCGGCGACATACACGAATATATTTTATTTATCAGCGAGTACGCCAGTTCGAAATTCTAAAGCTCGAACGGAGTCACGTTTTAAATTCACGTTTGCGTTTAGACGTTGAAACGTGGATGGGTTTAGACGCGACTCGTTCGAATTCCCCGCCAATAATGCGGCGGCTATTGCCGCAGCAAACTTCCGGCAGAGAAGTTGCGAGATCTGTTTTTGTGTAACTTGCCGAACAAAGTTTTTTTCGATGATCCTTAACGACGATGAAACGACCGGTACGAAAACACCGAGTGCCGAGCTATCGTCGGACTCGAAAGGGTTATCATGTAGGCCGCGAGACGCGATATCGTTGTCTGTTAACAAAATGGCTGACGCGACTGTGCGACTTCGGGTCATCGGTTACTGAAAAAATTCTGCGCGATCGTTTGCTCCAATAAATTCGAATTTCATGTTCCGACAGCTCGCTAATTAATGCGAAGCAAAACATTATACATTGTACGCAACGCGGTCGTTCTAACAATCAACAATTCTTAAAATCATTCTGTAATAGTAGTTAATACATATACAGTGGGTGTACAAAGTATTCGTACACGATCAATCAAAGTTGTTATGAAATATGATTGATTGAAAATAGCAAAAATTCAAAGACTTTTACAATCTTACAATGCCATAGCTTTTTTTATGTGTTTTATATATTTTTTTACGTATTTGAAATTGTTAGTACAGACACGGCTAAAATATTTTAAAAGTCTTTACTTTTTCCTTCGCAATTGCGACCAATTTTTAAAACGAATTATTTACACAGTAATCTTAAAAAAGACTGGAGCATTGAAAATATTTTGTACACCCACTATTCTTAGCACATATATATGATTTACTATTTCATCACGTTCATTCATCATCAAACACACTATGATATCGATCCGGCTGCAATCAACAGATTATTAAATTGTACAGCTGTAAGTGACATACTATAAAATCGATCTAATTATACCTAACACATTATAATATCGATACAGTTGTAACAAAGAGGGAAAAAGTCGACCAAGCGACACGAAAAAGCGACGAAAACTGTCGACGAGTAGTCGAGCACACTTGTCCCAGCATAATTCTGAAAGATTCTCCAATTTGCAGTAAAGAAACCGCTTCCTGCGCTAAATTAGGGCACACACCACGCCAAAGGCAAGTGTGCCAAGAGCGTTGCTCTATCTCCGCACGATCGTTTCTGCGAATCGGACGATCAATAAAAATCGGAGTCGTTGGCTTTTCGTAGAAAGATAAGCCCGGCGAAGCTGATAGCGCGGAGATAAATAAAAACCCGAGTGCACGCGTTGTCTGAATAAAACTTCCGCGTGCTGTTCTCGGGTTTCTTCTCGTACCAACAAACCGTAGGGCTGTTGCATTTCGATCCAAATAATCTGCGCGCGTGACGGGAGGCTTGCGTACGGCTCGACTCGTTCTAGAATCGTACACATCCTTAGCGTTTCGAAGAATCGAGGCTTATCTTCGTCGGACGACTGTGTGCTCGATTATAGTATTTAATAAACTCGCTGGTAGCGGCGAAATTGGCTGATTCGGGACAAGGAATGCCGGACGATATCGAGCGGGAAAAACGGTACACCGGCACACGCGCGACGGTAAACACGTCGGAAATTTATTTTTGACGTGAACACTTTTCACGCAGATATTTCGGAAATTCGTTTATCGACGCATCCCCCCGCGGCCGTTCCGACTGATTCTACACGGTCGGGAATTCATTTGTCGCGATAATATAAATAATCCGTAGTATTTTATTGGCCGTGTGTAAAGCAAATTTGCGTGGTAGTCGATTTCCTGCCGGGCAAATCGGAAGCTGAACTCTTTCGGCGAGCGGGCTCCCAGATGCGGATACACGGACTCTGTCGAAAGAAATCTTGGTACAACGATGCCTCGATATTTTCGAAAGACCCGTTCGAATGGACTGCGCGACCGCGAAACAAAAATTTACCATTACATTTTTAATATACTTTCCACTCATTTCATTTTCCCTGCCCGTATAAACCTGTAATAAAAAGAAATATATTTTTCATGCCGCTTTTAACACAACCGCCTGTAAAACTATCAATTTTTACAAAGGTTCGTGAATTTAATAACCGAAGCCTGAACGTTAATTCTTTTCAGTCCGGCAGCGTGACCACCAGCACCGCGAGGGGCAGAAATTATTCATTATAATCCCCGGCGGAATTAATATATAAAATTAAAGATTAAAAAAGATGCTGATTACAAGGAATTTTCGTTCGAGAAACACCGTGTGGCGACGCGGCAATGTTTCGTGGTTCTTTGTCGCGGGAAATGTAGGATTATGTGAAGCATTCGATATTCGAAAATCGTCTTGCACAACCGGTTTCTATTCTTGTGGTTCACGCGTTGGTCTCGCGGCGAGCGGAATATGAAATTTACCACTTAGTGGCCATCGGGAGGAAATCGAGTCGGTGCGGTAAAATTGAAAAAGAGGACGTAACGGCGTTACATCCAGTTTAATTACAGTCATTCGAACGGCTATTGCCAAAATCAATATGTAATATCAATGAAAGCCATCGAGTTCGCGACATCTCCGTTCGCGATTTAAATAAATTCCAACGCGCCCTTCCTTTTTTCATCGAAACCACCACTCTACTTTTCTTCCTCTCTCTCTCTCTCTCTTTATGCGTTTGTTCGTCCAGCATCGGTCCACTGTATATCTTTGCGAAATTAGTAGGAACACAGGTATCGGGTGTAATAAACGTTGAACGGGATTCATTAACGGAATCGGTTCACGGGGCAAAATTAAATTCCACCGAATAAAATGAAAACTGTCGGCGATAGAACGGCTTTCTGTTCGCGCGTTCAATCAACCGAACAAATGATTTTACGACTCACGGCGAACAAATTTCCACGTATCTATTTCGAGGACTCGGCTTTACAACAATATTTGATCGTGCATTACTGGAATAATTTTAATTAAATCTCTAATAAATTATTTGGAACGATTGTTGCGAGAAGGTTGTTACAAACGGCGGACTGTTTAAGCGATTGATTCGTCGACGGTGATGAGAGAACGCAACGAGAAAATCGACGAACAAAGAATACGGATCGGGGCGCGCTACGAGGGTGGGATAGACAGGGGATGGTTTATTGGGTTTGATAACGCGCGCGTGTGTGTAATTGGCTGGTGATTTCTGCAGTGGCTGGTGTCGCTCTTCGTGGTTACTCTCTTTTTTTCCGCAGTTTTCGACGGTGGAGATTGTCCGATTCTTTTCTCGCGCGTGCGAAACGGGGTGCGTGCGATTGTCGAACGGCACGCGAAACACTGTCTCTCGCATCCCTTTGTCACCGTTCGTGATGCGCGATCTATCGTTCTCGAAAGTATCTAGCAACGCCGCGTAGCCTTCATCCCCATAGAAATGTCCTGGCTGGTTTTTAAACGAGCGAATAAAGAGACTCGAACAGGAAATCAAATATTTTGACGGGACCCTTGAATTTTTCTCTCTATCGCGCCCCTCTTCATTAATAATAATCGAAATACTAGCCGAGGCTCGGTAGTCCGGTTCAATTATCCGCAGCTTAGTCGAGTTATTTTTTAACGAACCATCGATTATTGGTAATTAAAGAAGTTCCGTATCGATGAGCCCGCGCACCGATTTCAATTAGAGAATTTCGAGTTTCCAGGCGGTTTTTTCTGTGCCGAAGTGGACCATCGAATCCACGTTATCCAGGCGAACTTTCTCAACTATTAAATTCGAACGTAATTTATTTAATCTTGAAATTCAAAGTATCGCCGTGTGAATCGTAATGCTCGTTTCGACAGGTTTACGTTGTATATTTAATTCGACGTCAACTCTGAATTATTTTTGAGTAAAATATACTTACTGCGCGCACCACGATGGACTAATTAATACATATATGAGAATAGAAATATTGGTTTCAATAGCTGTCGGATCCAATAAAATATATGTTAACTACACGCGGTATTAATTACCGCACGTTTCGGTTCAATCGAATTCTATAGGATTATAGATCGCTATTTCTGAATACGGGGCGCAATAACATTTCTGATGGTTTAATGAGCAAGAAAAATGTACGCGTAATACAATTATTTATTAGAGATCGTATATTTGATATAATCATGGGAACCTTTACATTGGGAAATCATTATACGAATTCTATTATCTGAGTTTCTAATGGAGCAGAAATTTTCATTTTCATCAAGTAACAATAATTGATGAAACACAAGCTTTTAATAGTTCAGAACATTCTTACGTTATAAAGGTAAAATTTTGTTTTTTTCGATCGCACTTGAAATATATAATAAATTTATGATTTCTGCGCATGGTTCGATCAATATACAACAACAAATTTGCAAATAATTAACACATCCTCAACGTTTCGATCCCAATGTGGATCATTATAAAGAGAGACATTTTTGCGTCTGAAGAAACCAAATAAATATAATAATAGTTGAACAAAATATTGGGACACAGCCAAAAAGAACGAAAAAGAAAGCACATACTTGTTGCGGCAAAATAGAAATTAAAAGAAAAATAATTAATGAGTTACGAAGACAACGAACTTTATCCCATGATGATGAATAAGTAACTGAACCATATGAGAACTGAGAACTTATTTTCAAATTTGTTGTTGTTTATTGATCGAACCATGCGCCGAAGTCATAAATTTATTATATATTCTTACGTTATTATCGGCATAATTGTTAGAAAAGAATTTTTATTCAATTCCTGACGATCGCCCTCGAAATTTGACATTTTTCATAAAGATCTATTAATTATGATTCGAGCAGACATTGTTCCGACACAACGATGTCGAACTTTTATCTTCCAGTGTCCTGTTCGTTACCTGCCATACGCAGCGGATATTTTCATAACTCCAAATTGTGCGCGTTTAAAACATAGCCAGACGCGACACAATAAAACACAGAATTCTATCAAAATTTACGAAGCCTTTACATCGAGCAGGATGTGTCGATAAGTGAAATAAAGTTCAATCGACTCTGTTTCAAATCTCTGTATATAAAAATGATGTCCTGACTTATTCACCTATCAACGCTCATGCTAAACCCTTGGACCTAGAAAGCTTTTGCACAGAGGTTTCCTTTATGATCTATTCAAGGGATAAGAAAGGATATTTCGAAATTCAACCCCTAAGTTTGTATGAAGAATATTTTGTTCGCGATCCGATTTGCTTGAAACTTGGTCTTATTGCTCTTTGATATAATTAATCAAACGTTATTATACGTTTTAAATAGAATGATGATTTCGGCGCACAGGTTCGATCAATTATAAATTAAAGAATTCCATTTTTATAACAAATTTGCAGTTTGAAATCTCGACGTTTCGATCCTGGTGAGGATCATTCTCAAGAGATTTTTGCGTCTGAAACAAAATGTAACATTGCAAAAGCTAACCAAAGATACAAAAAGAATAAATTTTTTTTTATAAACTGGAAAAATGAAATAATTTTTCTTACATGTTATATGGAACATTGAAATTTAACTTTAATAACCACGTGTTGCTTCCATGCTGGTAGATAA
This sequence comes from Lasioglossum morio, assembly GCA_916610235.2. Lineage (NCBI taxonomy): Eukaryota > Metazoa > Arthropoda > Insecta > Hymenoptera > Halictidae > Lasioglossum > Lasioglossum morio. Next base: position 4,972,171 of record OU744330.1, on the reverse strand, counting down.
TGGACTGACACCTTGTTGAAGGTTAAGATGTAAACAGTGAATACAAACGGACAGAATTTGGAATTTGACCAATTAGAAACGTGATATATGTTTGCTGAATCTATAATAGGAGGCAAATTCAAAAACTCAATATAATTCATCCCAATCAACAACACAGTATATTACCACCTTTAATTGTGGTAATAGAAGAAAAGTTCAACATTCAAATGTTATTATACGTTATATATAAACACGTATTTCGGCATTTTTAAAAATTCAACCCCTAAGGGGGTGAGAAGGGGTTTTAACGTTTGTATGAGGAATATATTCGTGGTCTGAGTTAAATCATACTTCGTCTTAATGCTCATTGATACAATCGTAGGGGTGAATGGGGTTTAAAACGTTTTATGGCGAAATAGCGAAACAATATAAATTTTTTAAAGCCGCGGGGAAAAGCTAGTCAGTCTATATAAGCCTATGAATTTGCGTGGTCGTCTAGAGAGACAGTCAACGCGTAGAATACAGAACTCGCCTGATACTCGATTTCTGATCATAGCATTTCGAGTCGCGCGGGACCAACGACACTCTAATTTCGCACGCTAACGTCGACACGGTTTCGCTAGACGAGCTCCGGTGTCTGTGCTCGCTGAAAATTAGGTTAACCGGCTCCGAAAAGCGTCGTCCGCGCGCTTCGCGCGATTACTCGCCGATTTCCTCTGTCTGGAAACAGTAATCGCTGGCGAGAGCGGTGAACGGTGAAAAAAAAAGAGAGAGAGAGAGAAAAAAAAAGAAGCGAGAATAATGAATATTTTTTACACCACGGTCGCGCGCGCGCCGCGGGCGCTTGCACAAAGAACTCTCTTGCCGGGTTAAAGCGTTGTTACTCGCGCTCACAATGTACCGGCAACGAGAACTTCCATGAAATATTTCCCCTTTAGCCGGGGAGCCCTTTAACCCCGAAAAGTCGCGGCTAAATAATACGAGTCCCCGTGGACGAGCCGATCAGACCCCGATTACGAATTTATGTAGGCCCTTCTTCCCGCGGGAATCTTCCAACTCGACGATTCCATCCAAAAGATGCTCTAATTCGTTCGAATTTGGTTGCTCTGAAATTCAACGAAACTGATTAGGTTTTTATCAAGTTAGTAGTTTAATGGATTCTTTATGTAATGAAAATTTTTTTTCGACCCCTAGGATTTTTTGCAAAGACATTTCCAACAGCTCTTCGCGATTTTTCGTATCGAATTTCTGTAGAGACATTTACCGTTACTTAGAATATATAGTATATTTTTTTATATACTATATATTTTTTTATATTTTTATATATTTAATATACAGTATATATTTTTTTTATTGAGCTTAATATAACTCCCCTTTGGTGGTTATGAAGCTTTACATTTGGGTTAATATAAATAAAGCGTATTTGACATATACATAATTTCAAATTTGTAGATTACATTGTTTGAAGAAATTCAAAAGAAGATGACACGCTTGAATGTTCAGTTTACAGAGCAACGATCTAACTTTCAAGGGTGGGAACAAGTTGAGCTTATTCAATCCCTTCATAAGACCAACTCGTTGTAATTCCAATAAGGTACATTGCCAAATAATATGGTTAAGATCTTGAACCTCATAGCCGCAGTTACATTTGGAATCATTTACAATATTTAGTCGTGAAAAGGATGCTGCAATATTTTAGTGATCTGATCTACAACGATTGAATGTTACAATATATTTTCGTGATAAACCTCTGTCCGAGAACCATGATGCAACCCCGTCCCTAACATAATACTGGAAGTAGATATTGCTTTATTTTCAGCCTTACAGCTAAGAAAATTGGACTTGGTTTACATTAACCTATTTATACAAAATTATCTTATTTCACACATTCGTTCCATACCTTCTCTCATTCATTTCTATATCTCACACATTCCTACCCTGTTCTACTCTTTTAGTACCCTAATTATCACTAACCTGCTTAATTCTATACTTATTGCTTCCCTCCCCATTCCCTAATTTTTGCAATTTTTTGTTTGGTATTCTCTTTAGTTTATTTATGCTCTCTTTTCTCTTTTTTTTCCTCAACTTCTCCAACCACTCTTCAACCTTTCTATCTTTTCTCCCGCTCACTACATCCTCGAGCCTGATCATTTCCCCCATTATCCTGCATTCCCTTGTCAAATGCTCTAGGTTTCCATACTTGTCCCCACATAGGTCGCATCCTCTTGCCTCTTCCTCCAAGCAGCATCTGTTCTAATACTGGAAATACTCCTTGCCCTTATACTGACCCTGCTGCATTGTGAAATCATTAGTGCTTTTTCTACATTTGTATTTAAATGATTCTCGTAAATCGGTGAAGGGAATGACAATACGCCTATCAGCTTGATAGTATATATATTTCGTATGAAAAATGAGACATTGTAAAATCCCGTGATAATTCTCGCCGTTCTAATTTCATCGATCGTAAATTCGTCGCACTAATCCGATAACTTTTTCTTTCGCATCGACCGATCGGATGGAGCGTATATCTCGCAATATTTAATTTTAGTGCATTAAATATTAATTTTCGTGGAAGAATTCGCCGGCGCTCTCGCGGTCCAGCCATCCGCGACACCGTTTCCGGTAAAAATATAATTCGCATCGATCGCTTTCCACCGCGAGCAGAAATTCATCATGGAGGAACGGTTCGATGAGAACGCGCCAGCAACCAATCGATAGATCGACTCGAAGCGATAGATTCGCTCGATGAAACTCTATCCCGCACCGATTCTCTCTTCTTCTCTTTCTCTCTCTCTCTCTCTCTCGTTCTCTGCGCGCATTTCCGGCCCGATTGATTATTGAAATCGGTGGACACGAGCAAGCGCGCGCGCGCGCATATCCAAAATATCGATCGCGGTGCATCCAACTCGATTTTAATTACCACTCCGCGAGTCGAACTCCGTCTTGAGCACCAGTTTCGAATGTTCGAAAGGGACGTGTTCAAAATCCATACGCTATTACCCGAAACTGATTTGCTCGAAACTTTGCGCATTAGCTGGCCCGTGAACCCAAATCGACACTCTTCGATCATTCTTTTCGTTTCTGGATTTTAACCTCCAGCAGTTCGAACAATTACGTAAAAATTTACCGTGCTACTTCGAAGTATAATATACCCATAATCACGAAAGTGGTCTAAGCAATATATTTCTTGTTTCGAGATATTTCAAAGAAAAGGATATATTGACACTAAATGCATTCCATACAATGTTGAAATAACATGCGTTATCTAACGGTTCATTTTTCACACTTTATATAAGTAAAAATTAAATGCTATTCGTTCGTAAGCGCATTACTTGAGAACGGCTGCACCGATTTGGCTAATTTTTGGGAAAAAAATGTTCGTAATAATTTTCAGGCAATTTTCAGGCAAGGAACAATTGGAAAAGTTTCCCGGAAAAATGGAAGATTCGTTTCTTCTCCTATTTTTACTTTGTTTACACAGTTCCAATAGCTTTTCACAAATTCGCAAAACGATCACAAACAAATTTATTGAAATTTCGACAGGACAACGTCTGTCGGGTCAGCTCGTATTAAATATAATGATTCAAAGTTGATTTTGAATTTTGGTGGAAATTTATGATGGTGCGATCATTGATTGGAACGATTGGAAAAGTTTCCCGGAAAAATGGAAGATTCGTTTCTTTTCCTATTTTTACTTTGTTTACACAGTTCCAATAGCTTTTCACAAATTCGCAAAACGATCACAAACAAATTTATTGAAATTTCGACAGGACAACGTCTGTCGGGTCAGCTCGTATTAAATATAATGATTCAAAGTTGATTTTGAATTTTGGTGGAAATTTATGGTGGTGCGATCATTGTTAACGAAATTCTTCACAGGTCGAGCATTGACGATTTTTCGCGACTCGGGTGTTCGGTGTTATTTAGTTGGATCTCGACGATTAGGCGAGAAAGAGAGTGGATTCCTATTAATGGTAGAAAAATACTGAGCCGAGCTCGGTGAACAGTTTACTCGATAATTTCATACATTATTTCACCAGCACCCGGGACGCCGGCGGACACCGGGCCATGGATTATTTTGGATGGATCGATGGAAGCGCGATTATTCGGCCGGCCTCCGATTCACGGATTTATTTCGACGCTGCTGCGGCGGAACGGCGAATCGCACGCCATTCGACAACCCCCTCCAACCCCTCCCCCTGCACCGATACCGCTAATATTTCCCAATTTTTCTCTGTTATTTATATTTATCTAGCACGGCGGTCCCGCGCCCGTCACATTATTACGCGCGTTACTCTCCTGTCTATTTTCTCCACGCCGTTACAATGCCTGTCATTAATACACAAACATTCCGACTCGAAGACGTGCGAAAGTTATTTAACCCTCATACGTTCCTCAGGATAAAAATTTACCCATTCAATGTTCACACATATTGTAAAATTATTCATTCTTTCATGTCTATGTCGCAGATGTGTTTCTTTAAAATGTCACGCTATAAATGAAACATAATGTATTGATTTAATATGTAAAATAAAAATGGGTGAATTGTTATCCTAGTTTCTTTTATGCAGCTATTTTTGAGGAGCGTATGAAGGTTAATTACTGGGTATTTAACGTTCAATTACTCGCATACAGTACGCATAGTATCAAAACTTTGAACTTAATATTTCAAGCATAAACAAAGGTGTCGACTACACTAGCAAATATTTATTTTGCACGAATTAAGTCGCTTTATCGAATAAAAATTGATTTAAGTTGGAGTCGTATCACGTTCCACGAAACACGTACAATGTGGAGTTCTGAAGTTTCTATACAATATCATCGTTGGATTGCAACACAAGTATTAATATTAATATCTTAATTTTCTTTAGGAAATTCGCTAAAATGAAATTTTTGTCAGACTCATTTGTATCGATTTTGTCTATTATTTTTATTTTAATTTGGAAATCTCATATGAGATTTATTACAACATAATGCTTAGTACAGAGTATTAGTACAGAGTATATTGTATGGTATAACAAAAATATTAGTTACAATATAAAAATGAAAAATCCTTAGGCACGTTGGTTACATATATTTAAAAAGGCTATCATATATATACAAGCACTAATATTGACTTCAATTATTAAGCAACCTATGTTCAATGGCAATTAGTTTGTTTATTATTTAATGAAGTTTGTTCTATTAGTATTACATAACAGAGTATTAGTACAGAGTATATTGTATGGTATAACAAAAATATTAGTTACAATATAAAAATCAAAAATCCTTAGGCACGTAGGTTACATATATTTAAAAAGGCTATCATATATATACAAGCACTAATATTGACTTCAACTATTAAGCAACCTATGTCCAATGGCAATAGGTTTATTTATTATTTGATGAAGTTTGTTCTATTAGTATTACATAACAGAGTATTAGTACAGAGTATATTGTATAGATCAGAGTATATTGTATAGTATCAGAGTATATTGATAAAAATCAAAAATCCTTAGGCACGTTGGTTACATATATTTAAAAAGGCTATCATATATATATACAAGCACTAATATTGACTTCAACTATTAAACAACCTATGTCCAATGGCAATTGTTTTGTTTATTATTTGATGAAGCTTGTTCACGTGTCTGACTAGTGCCTGGAAGAAGATTTTTCTCGACGGCTTAGCCACTTTTCCCCGATTATGAAAATCAGATAGCGCAGAATGCGGCTTCATAGACAGACTGTACACACGCAATTTGTTAGCGGGTAGGATCCGCGTACGTGGATGTATTATTTGTTGTCGACTGCGTATGATGGTTCGGAGAGCCGGAGCCGGACCCCAGCGGCGGGTCCATCTCGATGGATCGATACGTCCATCCGGTCACCGCGGAATTCCAGCGAGTTGGGAATTTTCCGTCGCTCCCGTGCTATTTCGCGACTTGATTGCTTTGTTATAAATGTATATGCTCCCCGTATTACCGTTTCATTTTGTTTTGCTACTCGTTATTTTGTTATCCGCCCCGCAACGCCTGCACCTGCAGAACCCCTCGCGCCTACCTGTTCTACACTCATTTTTTTCTATCGCGTGGAAGCTCGCTGGAACCGGAAGTAGCCGGGCTGCGACGCGCTGCTCGAGCAATTAGGATGCTGCAAGAACACCGGTGATCCTTATCCAACAAATTTCTTTTGCTTTTCTCCAAATTCATCATGGAAATCAATTTTTATTCTGTTCACATTAGCCATTGTACCGGCAGAATGAATTGTGCTCACAATTATGAAAGTAGTCTAAACGAAAATTGAAAAAAATTACATTATACGGAATTCATTTAGCGTTAATATCCCTCTCCTTTAAGGGTAGTCTCGTTCCTCGATTTCTCGGTTACGCAAAGATGTTCCAGATAACGTTTCTCACTATTCAAATTTCAAATCTCGCACATTACTCGGCAGATTAATTTCCATTGTTCGGAAACATAAAGCTGCGACAGCCACGTGCTGTCGAATAATGCAAATTGCAAAATTAGATATCTGCTTCGATTGATTATCGGAGCTTACTGAAAAGTATCCCGAAACAATAAGAAATATACGACAGAGCATATTCGTAATTATGGGCGTAGTTAACACCATCACGATTCAAATGCTAATCGCATGGAGGAATCTCCGAGCTGGGCACAAAAACTCCGTAAAAACGTAAGGAAAAAAACAAGAGAAAAAAGATGTTAACTAGTGTAAGAATGTTAATTGTGTAAGCACCGTGTGGACGACTGAATGTTTCTGTTTATCTGTTGTATATAATTTTATTGATTTATGTTGTAATATATAATTTTATTGATTTATATGTCACGTTAAGGCTTTTGTTAACAAATGTATGTTACAGGTATTTAATTAGCGATCGCCAAGTTTTGGAAACTAGATTTGATTTCTTATCGGCGCTAATGTAAAATAATAATAAGCATAAAAATTATATAGTTTGTTGTAGCATATGATCGAACCGTAGCGCCGATAAGAAATCAAATCTAATGTATGTTACGTTCAGTTTTTGTTAAAATAAAACAGTTCCTTGTAAGCAAGCAACGGTTAAACAACGTGTCGTGTCGAACCTCCGAATATCCTTACACTAGTGTTCTGTGACCGAAAACGGCATCTGTTTCGAAAGAGGGGAATCGAGGTTTTGAAAATTCCATTTGAGCCGTGGGGTCCGCCGTGAGTCGAGTTCAGCCGAGCCGTTTTCGAAATTTCCGGCGCACGCGAGAGCCCGGCGTGCAAAATAGGCCCGTGAATTTCGCGAACGGCCGGCACACAGCCGGACAGACAGACCGACGCGACGCGACGGACAGACGAACGGACCACCGACGGACAGACAGACAGACGGACGGACGGACGGACGGGCGTATATCGATCCATCGAGCTGAACCCGCAGGCTAGCGTCGCGGCCCGTCAGACGTAACGGACAGGATAGTAAAAGCCCTCCGGTTCCAGTTGGTAGGACCGGTCCGTTCGTACATCCGTTCGTACGTCCATTCGCTCGCACGACCGTCACTTCGACGGATAATACCAGAGTTCACCTAAATATAACCGTCGAGTTCCGAGCCGAGATATGAAAGAGAAGGGGCGGAGAGTGCGAACGAGGGAAGACGCGGGCCAAAGAGAACGAGAAACAGGAGGATTCAGAAGAATGAGAGAGACGCAGCTGGAGGATCAAAGAATGGTAGAACGGCGGACGGGAAGAGAAAGCACCGAACGAAGAGGAAGCAAAGGAAAGCATGTACGGTAGACCGGAGCGAAAGGAATATCTTTTTAGTATATTCTATTATAGACGGCGCAAGGGCTACCAAGAAGTATGATTAAACATGATTCAACACGTATTTTATGCGTATGGCTAGTTTCTTGGACGCAACGAGCGAGAATGTTTAAATTCAGCTTTTGTCTATAAGATAGTATACTTCGATTTTTATGTTCTTAGAAATCGCATGATTTTCTCGAAGTTTTCAAACTTTCGGCTCAACGTGAAGACATCGTCGCACAACTTTGGGATTTTGATCCTGTCGTTAGGACGACGAACCACAAGTTTTCCTGTGTGAGGCGTTTTCGATTTCGAAAAGAATATTTTTCCGTTCTGGTCTGGTATACAGTGTGGAGCACAAGAAGATGGTCGCGATACTCAGAAATTATTTTTTTTTTTAAATAGCTCAACGAGATGGAAAATAGGTAGGAATTCTTAACATAAATTTTAACAAAATATCTAGTGGACTCTGATGTCTGAGAAAACAATAATAAACCAGTAGAAACAATTGAAAGAATTAAAACTGTGATTTAGATTAAGACTTGTGATACAATCTGTAGCACAAGAAGATGGACGCCATACTCAGAAATTATTTTTTTGTGGAAATCTCTACGAGGTGGAAAATAGGTAGGAATTCTTGAAACAAATTTTAACAAAATATCTAGTGGACTCTAATGTCTGAGAAAACAATAATAAACCAGTAGATACATTGAAAGAATTAAAACTGTGATTTAGATTAAGACTTGTGATACAATCTGTAGCACAAGAAGATGGACGCGATACTCAGAAATTATTTCTTTTTTAAAAACCACTACGAAGTCGAAAATAGGTAGCAATCGTTAAAACAAATTTTAACACAATATCTAGTGAATTATAATGTCTGAAGGAACAATAATAAAACAGTAGAAACATTGAAAGAATTAAAACTGTGATTTAGATTAAGACTTGTGATACAGTCTGTAGCACAAGAAGATGGACGCGATACTCAGAAATTATTTTTTTTGTGGAAATCTCTACGAAGTAGAAAATAGGAATCCTTAAAACAAATATTAACACAATACCTAGTGAATTCTAATGTCTGAAGAAACACTAATAAACCAGTAGAAACAATTGAAATAATTAAAAAATGCCAATACATTGTCTTCGACGTGTTAAAATATTTCATGAAGAATTTCTCGCAATTTTTATCTTACATAAGCACACAATTACAATGCAAGTTGTGTTCGTTCCGGGTGACGTTCATTCATTGAACATTTTTATTTTACATAAAGCTGTTTATACACTGGACAGGTCGCGAAATGTTCAGATCATCGCAATTTCTTGTTGATGAAGTACGAACAGACTCGAAGATGAGGAAAGGGTTGGAAAAGAGGGTTTGTAGTAGAATGCAACGGCCGCGGTAGCTACAGCGGACATTTCTGGCGCGATGCACTATTTTGCAGGTGATTTAATACATACGCTAGTAGGAAAGCCGGTTAACGCTGCCGAAATCTCAACCGCGGCCTGTCCCTCGAATTCGGTTTCCGTTAAGCGATGCAAATACCGCCGATAAAGCGGCCCCGATTCGCGGTTTCAAGGATCACGGTACACTTGCTCGGTTAGCCCCCTTGCCTCGGCCTGTTATCCTTCGACCCTGTGCCCAGTCCACGCGGCGTCTTTTCGTTCGCCTTGTTCCTTCTTGGTGCACAGCTTCAGCTTATTGCAATTGATACGTCGTTGAATTTCTATTCGACAAATTCGAACATGTACTAAAGTGTTCAATAATACCGAAAATTAACCCCTTGCCTTATAATATCTTGTCTGACTCGTGATAAATTTCCTGGACAGTTTCTGATAAAAATGGACCTTAATAATTTCCTTCAGGCCGAAATACAATTCTATTTTGGTTTTGTTAATGTGCACTATTGGAGAACATATAGGCATACAATAGATATAAATTTTCTCCGTTTTTAGGAAATTATACGGACTACAAAAAAGGTTTAATCACTGAAACCGTAAAATACATCGTGGGGTAAGGTGTTAATAATACGTACACATCCTTTGTTGTATATGTGCAATGAAAATTAACCCCTTGCCTTACAATATCTTGTCTGACTCGTGATAAATTTCCTGGACAGTTTCTGATAAAAATGGACCTTAATAATTTCCTTTAGGCCGAAATACAATTCTATTTTGATTTTGTTAATGTACACTATTGGAGAACATGTAGGCATACAATAGATATAAATTTTCTTCGTTTTTAGGAAATTATACGGACTACAAAAAAGGTTTAATCTCTGAAACCGTAAAATAAATCGTAGGACAAGAGATTAATAATACGTACAGATCCTTTGATGTGTATGTACAACGAAATTATGTTTGCGTCTTCAGGAAGGAGTTAGATGAACAATTCTGTTGATGTCTATATAAAGTTAATATTAAATAGTGGTTAGAAAATACTAGAATAAGTCTAAGACTGAATTGATACGTTTAATAATTTTTTGGAGATATTACAGTTTGAGGTAATGGCACATTTACATTTAAGCGCGAACGTACTGTGTATATGTGTAGCTTGTCGAATGGAAAATCAATAATGTTTGCGATACACTTAGCAGCTTGTGGATTGGAATAACTAGCGGATGTTTGTGGTGTTTCTCATTTTTGTTGATGAATTTCTAAAGAGTGTAGTGAAGATGAATTTTTCTTCTCTTCGCTTTCATGGACAACAAAAAAAGGAGAACGACACAGAATTGTTTTTAACGTTAAAACTACGGGGACATTACAAATGATTAGTGTCTTTCGGCTAATGTATTACAAAAAGTAGATTCATTTTTAAAGCCCTTTTATTCAGGCAAACACACTCTCTCTCCCTTTTCCCGTCTTTCCATCGTTTCGCTTTTAGTGACTGGTCGCATGCTAAAACGAAGTACACTACCACTCAAAAATATTTGATCGTTTGTCCAGCGTATAACGAATGTGCCTTTTCCAGTGACAAACATGCGAGCGGAGCTTTTAAAGCTAACACATGTGGCCGAAAAAAAAAAAGATGATAAAGCGTCATGCAATAGCTGTTAGTCGCATCTTCCATCTTGCTCCGCGAACCGTGATCAGTTGATTGCGGGTCTTGATGCGAAATCTCATTCTCATAAGCCACTTAATAAAAAGCAAAATAAAGTTACTTTATCCGGTGAAAAAATTCCCTTTGACCAAAATAAAATGATGGTACTACCATCAGTTTTTCGTGGCACACGTGTTTCTGCGTAATTGAAACATTCCAATAGAACATCGGTCTCAAGATATTAATTTCCAGACAGCCAATTTTTTACCGTTTCGAGTCAGTTTTATTTTCAAAATAGTTTTTACTAGGAAAAATTTTAGGTGTACGACTTTTCACGACTTTATTTCAAATGAAATTTGCACCGCATACAAAATATTGAAAAAAAGAAATCGAGAAAAATGGTAATCCGACGGTACATCCTTTCCTTTACACAATTTCATCTTTTCGCGCACCGCAATTTTCACCCTTGCGGTAATCAAAAGCGAAAGATGGTGGAAATGGGTACTTTGATTTTGCAAAAAGATTTTTGAATAGTTAGAAAAGACTACGATAGAGGGAATGACGTCCGATAATGATAATAATTTATACACTGATTCGAACGAATTTAGAGTTGTTTGTCGCGAAACCGTGAGTTGTTATTTGCTGAAATATATGATTATTAGAGTTCCCGAAGATGGGTGGAAAGTGCGATAGAAACAATGCGAGCGCATTCGGAGCAACTTGCCAACTCTCGGGTCGGTCATCGGTTCACATTCCGTGATTTCGAAGTTCGTGGATTACGTGTTAAAGCCCCTTTGCGTTATCGCGGCGAAAATCACGCCGAGAACGTGACTAGGTCGTGTTTGAGGAAACCTGGTGCTCATCATACGTGGAGTAATGATCGATAATCGAAGTAACGAAGCTAGGCGTTCAAACACAGCTCTTCTCGCCCCGGCGACGTTCCCGTTAAACCGATATCACCTTTGTTTTAGTATCGTCGCGTGCTAACAAAATGGAAAAAGAAAAACGGTAAAACCGTATGAACGATCCCGTAATTTCCTCATAAAACCGAAAATATGCCTCAACGGGCCCGAAGTAATAAATTCGATTAATCGCGTGCCGTACGATTTTATTAAACACAAATATTATTCGTAGGCGTCGAGAATTGATTATTTTGTAGTTCGCGACGAAATTCAATTCGAATAGAAATTTAATACAAATTCTTTCTGTTTTGTTCTGCCCATGGAAATGATGAATGGCTTTTCAAAATTTCGATCGCGATCAAATACAATATTTTTTCTATTTTAAATCTGCTAATTAGTTCGCGTTACAACTTATTAGAAACGGGATCCGTTTTGTTACATGGAATTGGGGTTAGTTCGCGAAAGAGCAAGACGGAAATAACAGGATTGCGGAAAACGGTGGCGTATCAGGAAAATCGTTTACGTTGACGCAGTTGTACGACGTTCATTAGTAACAATTACGAAGCTACTGCGAAACCTGTAACTTTCTGTGCCCTCCCCTGTAATTAGTAAAGATACATCTCTCGTACGGCGCGACGTACCTGCAGAGGTTTGTTTAATCGCACAACTCCGGTGCGTATCTTGTCAAAGGCAGTTCGACCTCCGAAACGTTTTATACCTATTTCCAGCATTCAACAGCGTATCTCGAGCGTTACGCGCGCGGAAGTTAAAAAGCTCGAGTTCTCGATGAAAATGCGACCGATTAAATTTAATCCCGAGGACCGAATTCGATATTCAAATTTATTCAAAGATTCAAACTTAATTCGACGCGGAAATTCGCAAATTTAAAGTCGATAGACACGCGGGAGTTCGCGAATTCGAAAAGTACTTCACGGAAATTAAAAAAAAAACCACGGAACTTTGGCATATTGAAAATCTGGGAATTTGAAGTTTGAGAGTCTGAGAATTTTGAGATTTGGCAGATTCGTCATCTGAAGATTCGGAAGTTTAGAGATTCGGGTGTTTGGGAAATTGAACATTTGGGATAATTCGACGCGGAAATTCGCGAATTCGTAAAGTACTCCACGAAAATTCCAAAAAAAAACCCACAGAACTTTGGCATATTGAAAATCTGGGAATTAGAAGTTTGAGAGTCTGAGAATTTTGAGATTTGACAGCTACGTCATCTGAAGATTCGGAAGTTTAGAGATTCAGGTGTTTGAGAAATTGAACATTTGGGATAATTGGACGTGGAAATTCGCGAATTCGAAAAGTACTCCACGGAAATTACAAAAAAACCACGGAACTTTGGCATATTGAAAATATGGGAATTAGAAGTTTGAGAGACTGAGAATTTTGAGATTTGACAGCTTCGTCATCTGAAGATTCGGAAGTTTAATAATTCAGGTGTTTAAAAGATTTAAATTTTGGGAAATTGAGAAATTTGAAGAATTGAAAGATTATGAAATTGATAATTTGCGAAATTAGTGATTTAAAAATTCCCGAAGCGTTTTCGAAGTATCGTTAGCACACCATACGAAAAGCTTGAAGCACCGAACCGGTCGAGAAAATTCGTGCACGAAACCACCTGTTCCCCGTTTACATCGTAATTTTCGCAAGGTGGCTTCTTTAAACGTTCTCATTAGCCCGCGCCGCGTGACGCATTCCCGATGCCTCAGGAAAAACAGAAACGCAAGCCTGAGGAGGGTGAAGCAGTTCGCTGGGAAAGGGCGCCGTTTTCCTCCTGGCAAAGCTACGATCAACCTAATGGTTTAGTAAGACTATACGGAGCCATTAACAGGTAATGAAGGTACCGGACAATTGCGACTACAGTAATACTAGACACGTATTCACTTACTAGCACTTACACAGCCGAGTCCCGCGGAACGAGAGATAGAAGCTTCTAAAGCTCTGTTCTATGGTACTTCGGCCGTGTCCTGTTTCATTGACCCGACCCTTTCCGCTGCGTGTATAACATACACGCATACCGATAATGCTATCGGGTAACGATGCGAGACGAATTTCGAAACTGGACGCACTGATTGAACATCTGCACAACGCCGATACTCGAAATCCACTGTTATTCCCGCCAATTTCACCGTTTCGCAACTCTTCAACCATCGCTGTTATTCTTCGTCTCCATCTTTGAACAATAACATCGCTAGACTACAAATCGTCGCTCAGGTTCAATTCAAATCAGGTTTTTCCAGCTTCGAGGACACTGATAGAATATAGAAATACTTGGAATTAACTTTGGCAATTTTTATTTTGCATCCTCCATATTTGGTGCATCCTGTATGAATAAGACAAGACTGTCCACTATCTATAGAAGATATCCTTCTCGAGTGCCCAGCCCTTCAGACACAACGACAAGCCCACAACATTCCAACCAATCTGAGTGAATGCCTCAACGACCAAAAGACCATTGCAAGTGTTATTACCTTCCTCAAAAATGTAGACCTATACTACAAAGTTTAATTATATATACACTCATGTATTATTGTGATAATATAGCCGACCTTTATAAATAGACAAAAACAAAAAAAAAAGACAAGACTTTATAAATGCCACAATAAGGTAAATCACAAAAAAGACTTCAGTCATTCAGTTCAGTCAATTCAGTCGCTGTGATTCTTCGTCTTCATCTTTGAACAATATCATTGCTAGACTACAGATAGTCGCGCAGGTTCAATTCAATTCACGTTTGTCCAGCTTGAACGACACTGATGGAAACTAGAAATAATTGGAATTAACTTGGGCAATTTTTATTATGCATCTTCCTTATTTGGTGCATCCTGTATAAATGCGACAATAAGGTAAATCACGAGGAAGATTTCAGTCATCGCTGTTTTTCTTCGTCTCCATCTTTGAATAATATCATTGCTAGACTACAGATCGTCGTATAGGTTCAATTCAATTCACGTTTGTCCAGCTTGAACGACACTGATGGAAACTAGAAATACTTGGAATTAACTTTGTCAATTTTTATTATGCATCTTCCTTATTTGGTGCATCCTGTATAAATGCGACAATAAGGTCAATGAAATAGAAGACCTCAGTCATCGCTGTTTTTCTTCGTCGCCATCTTTGAATAATATCATTGCTAGACTACAGATCGTCGCGCAGGTTCAATTCAATTCACGTTTGTCCAGCTTTGAGGACACTGATGGAAACTAGAAATACTTGAAATTAACTTTGGCAATTTTTATTATGCATCTTCCTTATTTGGTGCATCCTGTATAAATGCGACAATAAGGTCAATGAAATAGAAGACCTCAGTCATCGCTGTTTTTCTTCGTCTTCATCTTTGAATAATATCATTGCTAGACTACAGATCGTCGTGCAGGTTCAATTCAATTCACGTTTGTCCAGCTTGAACGACACTGGTGGAAACTAGAAATACTTGGAATTAACTTTGGCAATTTTTATTATGCATCTTCCTTATTTGGTGCATCCTGTATAAATGCGACAATAAGGTCAATGAAATAGAAGACCTCAGTCATCGTTGTTTTTCTTCGTCTTCATCTTTGAATAATATCATTGCTAGACTACAGATCGTCGTGCAGGTTCAATTCAATTCACGTTTGTCCAGCTTGAACGACACTGATGGAAACTAGAAATACTTGGAATTAACTTTGGCAATTTTTATTATGCATCTTCCTTATTTGGTGCATCCTGTATAAATACTGTGTACAGGTAACGAAGCTCGGGGATATTGCTGGACAGTATAGTCGCCGACAATAAGATAAATCGCGAAGAAGACTTCGGCACCGAGTAATATCGTTTGGACAGGGACTGGTCGTTAGACGAAAGCAACTCTCCGGATCGTAGGGTGCCCCGTCGCGTCGCGTCGTCACGGAACGAACCTAGTCGTTGATTATTCATCGAGTGGCCGATTTTTTGCCGGACCGAACTATGAATATTCATTGATCTTTATCGCGGCCGATACTTTGGTCGCGCCTCCAGGCGACGACGTTCCAACGGATAGATGAATGGATAGATTACGCAACTGCCCGGTTGCGTAACCGTCCGCGTGAACTCGCGGGGGTGGTTTCTATGTAACAGGAAGTCGAGCGAAAAGATGGACGTAGGCGGTGGACGTTGCGGGAGTGGAAACGAAACCTTCGGAAGAGACGTCCGAGCTGTTTTAATTGTCGATGGTCTTCGTGTAATAAATCGGTGAGCCAAAAATATTGTTAATTGATCGTCGCGAGTGGCTCGACTCAATTTTTTAATAACACTAGGTGGTTCATGCAGATGTTTCGTGCTGCATCTTCGACACGTTCGATAATCCCGTCACGAATCTCTGACGTCGCGAAGTTTATTTAAACGTAGTCGAATGAATTTTGTACAATTTTTAAAATTGTCTTATGTTATGGGTCTAATGTCCTATATTATTCTGAAAATATTTTATTGAGCGATTAAAAGAGAAATATTAATTGTTTCCTCCGAATTAATTTATCGTTCGGATATTTTCGTTAACGATGTTAACGAGAAAGTGATTGAAATGTTCGCGGATCTACGTGTTTGCTAATTTGAATAAAGAGTGTAGGTAGGCGGTGAACCGCAGGTCAATCCTTTCAGAGTAAACAGCGATTTTCTATTCCCGTAGTGTAAGTTACCCCTATCCGCGTTTGTCAGGATTATCAGAGATTACACGGAATTAGTTTGTCGTTTTATTGTGTTAATCTGGTTGCGCAGAGGGTTTCCACATGTCGTTCATTTTATTTCAATACTCGCTTAACGCCTGTCATTGCTATGATTACACACTATTATCTGTTATGGAACCGCGAGCTGACCATGCGCTCAGGCAATACTTACGATTCTCAGCACGGACAATACCAAAAATTCTTTACGCACCGTTTAACAACGAAAGTTTATTTTTTAAATATTTTCAATGTCGATGTCGACTCTCGACGAAGATTTCGAAGTAAAATCAATAGGTATTCTTCTTTAAAATTGCAAGGGAATACTATTTTTCTGTGGCGAGTATTTACTGTCAAGAAATTTCAATTACTAAAGCAGTTTAAAAAAATATAATAAAATCTTGTGTTTGGGGGTCTGAGAATTATTGAGATTTGATAGCATCTTCATCTGAAGATTCGGAAGTTTAGAAATTCGGGTGGTTGGGAATTGAGGCGTTTGAGAAATTAATAATTTGAGAAATTGAAAAATTATGAAATTGGGGTGTTTTAGAAATCGAAAATTTGGGAAATCGGGGTGTTTAAAAAATTTTAATTTTGAGAGATTGGGGTGTTTAAAAGATTTCCATTTTGAGAAATTAATAATTTGAGAAATTGGAGAATTATGAAATTGGGGTGTTTTAGAAATCGAAAATTTGGGAAATCGGGGTGTTTAAAAAATTTTAATTTTGAGAGATTTCCATTGTGAGAAATTGAAACTTTGTGAAATTAAAAAATTATGAAATTGGGGTGTTTTTAGAAATCGAAAATTTGGGAAATCGGGGTGTTTAAAAAATTTTAATTTTGAGAGATTTCCATTGTGAGAAATTGAAACTTAGTGAAATTAATAATTTGAGAAATTGAAAAATTATGAAATTGGGGTGTTTTAGAAATCGAAAATTTGGGAAATCGGGGTGTTTAAAAAATTTTTATTTTGAGAGATTTCCATTTTGAGAAATTGCAACTTTGTGAAATTAATAATTTGAGAAATTGAAAAATTATAAAATTGGGGTGTTTTAGAAATCGAAAATTTGGGAAATCGGGGTGTTTAAAAAATTTTAATTTTGAAATTAGGCTGTTTGAAAAATTGATTCCCTGGAATATTGGTTGCGACAAGGGTTAATTTATGTTCCAAGACAAACACGCGCCCATTTCTTTTGTGGACACGATATTTTAGAGAGCACGGTAGGGGTTGGGTATGAATTAGGCGAGACAAAGGGTCGCCACGAGCCACAAAATTTTCCTGGGCCACAGATCAGGTCAAGAACCCTGGATCTGATGTTTGCTTCTTAGAGCGAACGAAGAACCGAGTCGAAAGCGAAGGGGAACGTCCCTACAACTGCCGAACGCTGTCTGGTTACGGATGAGTCCCGTCAGGTTCTGTTACACCTCGGCGAATCCACGAAGATTCATTAAAGAACTTGGGTAATTACTGAAATAAGTAGATTTCCGCAATGCCCTATTAATACTCCGGCTGAGCGCCACGTAATAAGTCACCGGATGAGGTATCGCGATCATCTTCCGGGAGTGTTTGTATTCACCAATTTGTTGGACTACCTCTAATCTGGTCCATTCAAATCACTCGACGCTTCCTGGATCCGACCGCAAGACGTTGCACAGCGTACACTGATAATCTCTCTCATAAAATTTCACTCTGTTGTTGTTTCAACTCCGGAACGCGGAAATTGCTTGCGACATTTCATAAACAAGAAAAAAAAAATGTAATTGGAAAAAGCACATTAACTCGCAGCACCATTAACTTTAACACGTTAGCTACCACTTGCTTAAAACGGTCAAGTTAATTTTATACAATCTCTTGTTTAAACTCTTTAAATTTCGTCTGCTAAATTGTTTGAATGTTTCACAAAGAGGATACGTTGCAATTTAACCCTTCATTGCATGATTTTTTTAAATTGGGATGAAAAAATTAGAAGAAAGTCACTTTTTGTGTATTATTTAAGGGAAAAATATTAAAAAAAATTAAAACCACATTTTCAGAATAGTAAACATAATTTAGAATAGTAAGAAAATATATTCTTAATTTACTATATACCAGATTTGTTAACTGTATCAGATATGATACACTATGCAGCGAAGGGTTAATAACAGACAACTTCTTAGAGTTGTTTTTTTTTTTTTAATTTTTATGGAGTTGATAACGAATGGAAAAATTGGAGGATGCACAGTTAGAGAGAAACCAATCAACAGCACGGCAATTAATTGTTAGAACAATTGCAATGTAACAGTTGCTCCTCTCGCTATCGCTTTCCATTGCTATCTCACACCATCCTTGACTATGTTTTGATGGAATGTGACCGACGAAGTTTACTCGCAAGTTACCGAGGTTGTAACTAGTAAGGTTCTACTGTATACTTCTTGCCAGTTGGTCGGGCGAGAGGACTAAAGACAACACTCCACCAGATAAACACGAGTTGCTATCACTGCTACCCCATACTCATCGTTCCACCCTCCAAATTTCTATTACTAGTATTATTTCTAGGCATATTTTTTGAAGTACCTAATCTAGAGAAATTAATGAATCTATTACTTCCAAACGTTTATCAGATACAAACAACTGTCATTAGCCAGTGTCTCAACCAGTGCAGAAGAAACATTAAATAAAAGGTTAGGGGGCTCGTGTATGGTTCGCATCGACCATAGCGATTCGTCGACCACGCGGTCGTACTTCGGAGGACGAGAGCTACAGCCCAGATCTAACCACGCGTACAGCCTAACCAACGGTGAAATAGGTTCCTGATGGAATCGATATCCTCAATCGAGAAACTTCAGGGAAATTCCCTGGGTCTGTGAAGACCCCTGGATATCCACCTGGACTTGGAAGTCCGAGGAGAAAACAATCTGTGGTAACTGTTGTCATTTCGTTTCCTCAAGACGAGACCTACTAAAAATCACCATAGCTAACCATCCTTTGTTTCATTATTTTACGTTACTTTTTCAACTGCTATGGTTATTAAACGACGGGACCTACAGTTTAAGGTGGGTTCCGAACCACCTTGGGCACCACAGTTTTTTTTTAAAAAAGCACATTGATTGACCTAACCATCCTGATCCTGCCAGTCCTACCCGCACCTTGTACTCGAAACATTTTCTTAAACAGTTCTCTGTATCTCGATCGACAATTGTTCAAAACTACAATTAACACATTACCGACCGGTGATTATTGCATATTTTTGAAAAATGTATGGTACATGGGTAAATTTTCATTTAGCATTTAGTATGAACTAACTAAGTCACCCTCAATAACGTCGTCTAATAGTTTCATTTAAGATTGCAATGTTAAAAAAAATGTCTATGCTTTTTTTGGTACAGCAGAATTATTGAAAATCCTATTAATAGTTCGGTAAAGTGTTAATATTATTGGCGCACTGGTTCGATCAATTGTAGACAATAAGCAAATTTGCAAAATATCACATGAAATTTAATTCAACGTTTCAGTATAAATTCAGACCATTTTCAAGAATGTAAACTTTCTGTATTGCGTCTGTAAGAATTGATCAATTAATTAATATATGGTTAGGCAAACGCATTCCCGAACAAGCAGAAAACACAAAGGTATTAAAAACGAAAATAAATACAAAACTCACTCGCTTATCGTCTCCAATTGATCGAACCAGTGCGCCAACAACATTAATTGTACATTCTCTCAAACACTTCAAGAAGAAGGAAGACTTACCAAAATTTTACTGGTAACAAAACTGTTTACTCCGATAACGATCCTGTTCGAGTGGATCTCCGAAAAAATTCATAGTCCAAATTCCTCGGGCAGAAAGACGTGGAGAAACTCTAGAAACCCTGAACCACAACGACTGCCATGATCCGGAGGCGATCTCTTCAGCATCGCGGGATCACTATCGGCTCACGAGACGTCTCATCAAAAGCGCAGCGTGACCGCGGAGCCTTGTAAATATCTCGTTGTTCTATTTGGAAAGTCTGATGGGACGGGGGGTACGGGAGGGGTACGTTAGACCTACAATTTAAGGGACAAGATCATCGAATAAAGGGACACCCTGTATATTCGCTGTACGAAAAGCACTTCGTGGACGTTTCGTTCGGCGTTTCGGGATTGGCGTCACCGCCGCGGCCCCCGCAGTTTCTGGTTCGAACACCGGGACCCTGGCGTAGCTGTAATGAAGCACGGGCACCGAGTACCAAGCCGGGGTCTCCCCTCGTCGCCACGCCACGGCCACGCCGTGCCACGCCACGCCATGGCCACGCCATTCGTAGCCGTGGCCACGCCACGGCAAGCCACGCCGAGTCTCGGAGCCACGCCAGGATCTCCCTGCGCCGACAGCCCCGACGCCGGCTAGTTGCAATAGGGGAAGCCCGGGTGGCCCGCGCATGCGCGAGGGTAACACGGAAAAAAATCGGCCCAGCTAACGGGCGTAGAAGGGGCGCACGGGGGGGTGGCCGTATCGATCGCGCTAACATCGGAGTCCGCGGCGAGTCTGTGGGCACAGCCGTCGTGCGCCCATGATGACGACGACGACGACGACCACCACGGGTACCGACTCCTCGACGATGACGTTCGCTTCAACCCTCCCCCCTCCCCGCCTTTGAACCCCCTTTGCACTCGGTCGATCCATACCCGAATCGATCCCCTCCCGTCGTCTGATTACATCGATCCATTTTTCTCAGCCTAACCTTTTTTTATTATACAACCTCTCTGGTGATTCGGATCGTACGAGTTTCTGTGAGAAATTTGAAAGAATTTCGGAAAATTAGTTGGCTGATTAATTGATTTTTTCACTAACCGAGGTGTCTCATTTTTCTGAATATGTTTCAGTCGAGTTTAAGGGGAACGATTTTTAGGGGAAGATTATGTGTGTCCCCGTAATTATGAAAGTGGTCTAAGTGGTGTATTTCTTGTTTCCATTTAATGTTGAAATAACAAGTTGATTTTTTTACAATGTCGTGAGAATTACGTGGAATTCATTTTGCTTGGAATAATGTGATGTACATTTTTAGTGGACCACTTTCAAAATTATTTTCTTTGAACGGGAGTAAATCGTATTTTTGCGGATCACGTTTTCCGAGTCTTTTGTTTCGGGCTGTTTCGAGGGTGGAGAAAGTGTGAGAATTGGGGGACAGATGCGAAAACACGGGACGGTAGCAAGAGAATTATTCTGGTTTTTACCTGTCTTTGATTTCGATCTTCCTCCTTTTTTTCCGTGTGTTTTTGCCCTCTCTCTCTCTCTCTTTTTTTTACTTTTTTTTTTTTTGTTTCGGTAGGCGGTTTGATTCGATGGCACGCGGAAACGAGCACGCGAGAGAATCGCGGATTTTCCTCCTCTTTCGTTCCCCGGAATCGTTTGATTTACCGGCGATTGATGTGTAACCTTCAACTAGCCGAGTGTACTCACCTCCCTTGAGGCAAATGTTTGTGGAGCGAAGTTCGTACTTTATTGGAGTGATATTTCGTCAAAGGGTTAACGAGATTATCTTGAGCGGTATTGTTCGGAGGAACGGGCTCGTGGCGGGTTTCGAAACGATGATTCCCTGCTAACCGAGACCTACTGCGCTGACAAATCATCTTATCAATTTCGAGAAAACCCCTATCTTTGAATACAATTTTGCTGAATAATTTCAAATATTCGTTTCTCGCGGAACCACCAAATTATTACTAATTCGGAGACAATATTCTTTTTTATTAATATAGAATGGTTAATGTTTTCGGCCCAAGGTTCGATCGTTTGTTACTTTATTCTATAAAGCAATTGTTGCAAATTAACAAGTTAGATACTCGACGTTTAATTAGAATTGCGTCTGTGAAATATTATACAAATTTCAAAACACTTGATGAAATTAATTAGAACATATGATTCTATAAATTGCTTTATAGAAAAAACATTAAGCATTCTGTATTAACAACAAATACGATCGATAGAAGAATATATTTATTCTTTTTTATTATTTAGTAGACAGCTGACGATCTTTCATTACTGGACAATATGCTTTTGTTATTATTAGACAACATTTATAACAAAAGTGAGGATGTAATTTGAAATTGTATAATATTATTTTCAACCGAACATATTAAGGAAGAAGATAAATTTTTATTTAACTACAGATTGTTGCAATTCAGCTGGCAAATTTTTATTTTGCGTAAAAATGTGTGTTTGGAATCTCTATCGATGTAGTATTTCGAGAACGTGAGATTAGTCAGTTTCGATTTATGTAATTTCCCAGTGCATCAGATTTTATTTCCCCTCCCGTCCAATGAGATTTGTGTATTAGAGCTCGCCGATTTCGATAAGGAAATAGAAAAGACGGGTATGATTCGATAGGAATTTGAAGGTCGAAAGTCGATTTCAATCCGGAGCTAAAACGAAATCGTCAGTCTGTAAGACTCTTTCCGGAGAAAAAAGCTTATCCACAAGAGCTCTTGCTCGGGGATGGACACGTATGAACGGTCGACAATCTTTAACCTGTTACTCGGACAATTTATTTGCAACGAGCACGCACAAAAACAAACTACACCTATTCAACAATTTCAATTCGAGTTTCCTAAACGACAAATACATAAACAAAACATTCATTCGACAGCGGGTTAAATGATCTTTTAAATTTAATATCCTACCACACCGATTAAACACTCGATGCTCTTCGTTTTTCGAAAAAGTTAATTACTTACAGAGAATCGGGTATTTACCAGATGAAAAAGCAGCTTCTAGCTTTTGAAAATTTGTAATGAGCACGCTCGAAAACGCTACTCTTGTTCTATAATTTAAATTGAAATTTATCAATCTAGTAATAAATAAACAAAATGACAACGAAAATACACCGGATCATAATTTACGATTGAACGAGCGAAATACATTCGACAGCAGGGTTAAATGATCTTTTAAATTTAATATCGTACCACAATGATTAAACACTCGATGCTTTTCGTTTTTCGAAAAAGTTAATTACTTATAGAGAATCGGGTATTTACCAGATGAAAAAGCAGCTTCTAGCTTTTGAAAATTTGTAATGAGCACGCTCGAAAACGCTACACTTGTTCTACAATTTAAATTGAAATTTATTAACCGAGAAATACATAAACAAAATGACAACGAAAATACACCGCACCATAATCTACGATTGAACGAGCGAAATACATTCGACAGCAGGGTTAAATGATTTTTTAAATTTAATATCCTACCACACTGATTAAACACTCGATGCTCTTCGTTTTTTTTCGGAAATGTTTATTACTTATAGAGAGAACAGGTTCTTACTCGATGAAAAAGCATCTTCTAGCTTTTAAAAATTTGCAACGAGCACGCTCGAAAATGCTACACTTGTTCTA
This sequence comes from Lasioglossum morio, assembly GCA_916610235.2. Taxonomy (NCBI): domain Eukaryota; kingdom Metazoa; phylum Arthropoda; class Insecta; order Hymenoptera; family Halictidae; genus Lasioglossum; species Lasioglossum morio. Next base: position 4,948,458 of record OU744330.1, on the reverse strand, counting down.
CAATTTAAATTGAAATTTATCAACCTAGAAATACATAAACAAAATGACAACGAAAATACACCGGATCGTAATCTACGATTGAACGAGCGAAATACATTCGACAGCAGGGTTAAATGATTTCTTAAGTTTGATATCCTCCCACTTCTGATTAAACACTCGATGCTCTTCGGTTTTTTTTTCGAAAAAGTTCATTACTTACGGAGAACCGGGTACTCGATGAGGTCAATTATTTTTCTAAAAAGCAGCTTCCAGCGCTTAAAAGTGCGAGGTCACTGAATCTATCCGTCCGACCCTCCATTTACTCAGGTCAAGAGTATTCTCGTGATTACCAGGTGTAATTTTGATGGGCCATTTTCGCTTTATGGACTAGGTGACTAATAGTTATTTACAGAAGATTAAATTTATGTAAATTTAATTCAATTAAATCCGCCGGGGTTTACCATACTCCGCGCGAGTAATGCAGGGTTAACAGGGAAAACACTAACGGTTTGGATGGATAGTTTACCGGCGGAGTGTGCGAACATTAATCAAGCGTTCGAACGTAACTGTCTCACAGTAGCATTCGCCAAACAACATTTTTCCAGCACCAATATCCTTCTTAAAAACAATTCTTATCGTCGTTCTTTGTGGATTTCTTTCGTTGTAGCCGTTTTCGTCACTGAGAAAATAATAATTAACACGTTCCGTGCCGAGCCGTTTTTACTTCGACAATTAAACAAACTTATGTGCTTCGTTCTATACTGCTTTTTATATAGTACTACCTTTTTTGGTGAAAATATATTCTACAGCGTTAAGTTTATTATAAAACTAGCTGACCCGACAGACGTTGTCCTGTCCAAATTTCAATAGAAAAAAGCAGTTTCATGTTTTCCGAATATTTCTTTCTCTAAAAACCTTATTCGAACTATTACGAACATTTTTTTTAAAAAATTAGCCAAATCGGTTCAACTGTTCTCAAGTGATTTTTAATTTTTATTTATATAGATCTATGTTTTTAGTGCATATATTTTCTTTCAATTGAATAATACAGTAAAATTAATATATAACACACTACACAAAAATAATAATGAGTGGGATCTTCTCGGTCTCGCAGTAGAACGAGTCAGCGTACACAGACACACAATGTTTTCATTTCCATTTCGCTGATCTCCAACCCCCGCCTTCGAGCTTCATTCACGCGCAGACTGAAATAAGTGACGGAGTTTTCACAGTGAAGAGGAACGGGTCAATGAAAGAAGTGCCGGACGTCTTTTTCAGCCGGCAAGTTCCGGTCTCTGTCTCTCTTCGTTCTTCTTTCCCACCCCTTGTCAACCGGGAATAAGGGCGCTTTCACTGGGAGACGCGTTTAACGTCGCGAAACAGATAAACCGATGAATCACGAGCCCGACTGTTGCACGCAGTTAGCTTCCATTTCATAGATTTTTCATTCGAGCCAGAAACAAGATCTCAGCTTGCTCCTTCTGTGTAACTCAATATTTACCCTGGCTCGCATTATTTATTATTAACACTTTACCTACCGGAAGCCTATCAACAGGATTCTCAATAATTGTGCTGTATCAAAAGAAAGCGAAGAAACTTTCTTTTACATTGCAATCTTAAAATTATTATAATACTATTTAATATATAATATATAATAATATATAATAATTATAATAATATATATAATATAATAATAAAAAAAATTATTAGATGACTTTATTGAGGATGACTTGTTAGTTCACAATGAAAATTGCTGTTACTATTGAAGGCCCCATTAAAAAGTTTTTAGCCATGTACCAGATTTTTCAAAATTATGCAATAATCACCGGTCGATAATGTGTTAACAAACAAATATAACGAATTAATGAAATCGTACTGCATTTGGACACAAAGTCTTTCCAGCAGTTTCCATTTTGTCAGTAGAACTTTCTCAAATAGAAAATTAGATCGAGGTCTTGAAACAACCCCTTCGTTTCAACAATGCAGAATAGAGGTTAAATCGACTCCCAGATCAAAAGAAAGCGTAGAAATTTTCTTTTACATTGCAATCTTAAAATAAAAGAAATTATTAGATGACGTTATTGAGGATGACTTGTTAGTTCACAATGAAAATTGCTGTTACTATTGAAGGCTCCATTAAAAAGTTTTTAGCCATGTACCAGATTTTTCAAAATTATGCAATAATCACCGGTCGGTAATGTGTTAACAAACAAATGTGAAATAACTAATTAATGAAATCGTACTGCATTTGGACAGGCCACAAAGTCTTTCCAGCAGTTTCCATTTTGTCAGTAGAACTTTCTCAAATAGAAAATTAGATCGAGGTCTTGAAACAACCCCTTCGTTTTAACAATGCAGAATAGAGGTTAAATCGACTCCCAGATGAGACTGAAAAATTATGTCTGTTATTGCGATGATGCTCGCGCTTTTTGCCTTGTTTCGGAGAGCCGAAAACTTGCCCGCGCTCATTTCACTCGACGTAATACGTTAGGGACGGGGGTCGCCTTAGAGTATAGGGGGTGACGTCCTTTCTAGCCGAATATACATCGGGGTTGGCAGCGTGGAGTTCACCCCTCGACAAAGAGGGCATTTCCATCGGCTTACCCGAACGAAGGGAGCCGGGTAAAGCACGCGGCACTTTTTGGCCGCGCTGTGCTGTGTTCTTCGAGAATACGCGTGCTGGAGATCGGCCAACTATCGCAAAACGCCGCCGCGCCCGCTCTCTGCCCGACACCGGAGACATTTCAATGGACAATTAACGTGCGATCCCGCGCGCTGCGGCCACTTTTCTCATCGACCATTATCCTGGGACACGGTCAAGCAATTTTCCCATCGAATCCCGAACGATTTTCCCAACATCTCCTCCTGCTTCGCGTTTTCTAACCTGCTGACCCTGTTACGATCCTTAGTTAACCCTTCGTTGCATAGTATATCATATCTGATACAGTTAACAAATCTGGTATATGGTTAAATTAATATTGATACAGTTAACAAATCTGGTATATGGTTAAATTAATATTGATACAGTTAACAAATCTGGTATATGGTTAAATTAAGAATGTGTTTTGTTACTATGTTTATTTTTATAAAATGTTGTTTTAATATTTTTAAATATTGTTTCCCTTAAATGAGACACAAAAATTGACGGCTCTTCAATTTTTTCATCCCCATTAAAAAAATCATGCAATGATGGATTGACACTAATCGTACCGGGTACAAAATGTGTATCGGATATATATTGAGTTATAAAAATCACAAGACTGAACTTATTTAGATGTTTCACAATTTTTATAATAGTGCGTGCTCGAATAAGAAAATTTATTGAATAATTTCTAATGGAAGGCTTTCCAGGGTTTTTTTTAATCTAGACAGCTGTCTCCTTGAATAGTCCTACTTGGACGTTTTCGAGGCGTAATTTGCATTATTTAACAGTCCAATTTTAAACCACTTTCCAATGAGCTAGAAACTTGCAACTTGAAACATAGCTGAGAACTGGATGACAATGCAATATTAAAAAAAATTTAAGTAAAGACTAAAAAATAGAAAAATATATAAAAAGACTTTTTGAAGACTATGCTTATATTAAAATGCACTAAAAAGGAGAAAATAATTTTTTTAGATATTAGCGACTATAAATAAAAGCATGAAGCGCCCACAAAGATTAGGTTAGTATAGTTTGGCGCTCCACGCTTTTATTTATAATCATTAATATCTAAAAAAAATTGTTTTCTCCTTTTTAGGGCATTTTAATATAAGCGTGGTTTTTAAAAAGTGTTTTTTTTATACATTTTTATGATCAAATCTCGATTGATTCTGTAAAGACTGTCCGGATTGGCCTCCTTTCAATTTTTTCATCCCCATTAAAAAAATCATGCAGTGACGGGTTGACACTAACCGGGTACAAAATGTATCGGATATATGTTGAGTTATAAAAATCACAAGACTGAACTTATTTAGATGTTTCACAATTTTTATAATAGTGCGTGCTCGAATAAGGAAATTTATTGAATTATTTCTAATGGAAGGCTTTCCAGGGTTTTTTTAATCTAGACAGCTGTCTCCTTGAATAGTCCTACTTGGACGTTTTCGAGGCGTAATTTGCATTATTTAACAGTATTAATCTATCATAAAGCTGCGCATGTTGCTATTTTCGAACTGTGACAGCTACAATGTGCCGAATAATGAAAATTACGTCTCGTACACGTAAAAATAGGACTTTCGAGGGAGACAGCGGTCTAGATTGATTTTTTATTTTATTTCTCCATTGAGAATCTGTGTGACAAAGCCGTTATCATATATTACACTATATCAACATCTTTTTATTTAAATGTCCAGAGTGTAAATTGTCACCTTATTAAACATATCGATGTCTTGTGGAAAGTAAAATCCAACAGTTTTGACTACTGAAAAACCTTCAAATTCTGGAAATGAGACTACTTGCTCAAACTCAATATTCATAAAATTAAATAAACATGTGCATCGAGAATAATTTTCACAATAAAATTCTGGCACAACCTGGTTAAAGATTGTTGAATATTAATTTGAAACTGTACGTAAAAAGCGAATTGTGTAACGCACATTCAACAGTGTACTGGAGACTAGCCAGATATTATGAAACAGTAGCTAAGCTCCACGGAAAATATTCGAACAACGAGAATTGATCAGCGCATTCGACGATCCTATTCTCGGTCTCCAAAAGGTCTAAAAATACAGGGTGCATTGACTAACCACGAAAATTAAGGTACCGTGCGTCCGGAAATAGCGTGTTGGCCCACCGCCAAATATCATAAATACTACACCGTTAGAAGAGAACGATCGTACGTACGGGGAATTTGTAAATATTGTCTGTGATCACAGGGAACGAATTTCCCCGGGCAACTCTCGGCACGCAGCTTCCTTGTAATTCGCCGGCCCATCGATTTCCGTTTCTCGATCGATTCGGGACGAATGAAAGTTGTAAATTTATGATCGAGCGAACGCGAAAAATACTATTAATAAATGGTGTACAGGTTTTCTTAGGTACCATTGCGAGAGTAATGGGTTCAGTCTGTTGCAGTTCCAATGTAAATTGCAACGGAACAGAACGAGTTATCTGTTTGCGAGAGGATATAGCGTGTGGTCCAAATGATTATAATTATTAAACGACTGTGTACCTGCTGCGAGACACATCGAACCGCTGACGAAGGTAAACCAGATTGATGTAGGTTCGTTATTGCACCGTCCTCGATCAACGTCGATCCAGAAACGATCGATAGAAACGCATTGACACGGGAACTACCACGTACCGAAACTTTTCGGAAGTTCGCGGGGTTTTCTAGTCGGCTTCGATAAAAGTATCGGGCTGCTTCCCTAACTTTCTTCTCTCAAAAATTGATATCGGGGCTTCTCGTTTGTCTGCGCATCTTGGAGACCGCTGCACAGAAAATAAATCATACGTCACCCTGTGTCACTCGTAACGAATTCAACTGTTATTCCACGGAATAAAGTTTCTATTATAAACGGGACCATTAAAATAATTTCATAAATAATTACACGGTTTTATTATTGTCGAGTTTTAAAATACAAGAACAAGATGAAATGAAAACATGTACAGATATAGAGTGACTGATTTCATAGGAATTCAGAAAAATATGCAAAAATAAATTGTTAAAAATCGCAGATCTTCTACGTTGAAATTGGGAGAGTAGACAAAATACAAGAACAAGATGAACTGAAAACATGTACAGATATAGAGTGACTGATTTCATAGGAATTCAGAAAAATATGAAGAAATAAATTGTTAAAAATCGCAGATCTGCTACGTTGAAATTGAGAGAGTAGACAAAATACAAGAACAAGATGAACTGAAAACATGTACAGATACACAGTGACTGATTTTATAGGAATTCAGAAAAATATGGAGAAATAAATTGTTAAAAATCGCAGATCTGCTACGTCGAAATTGAGAGACTAGACGGAGCTGTTTAACAATAGATTGCCCAAGGAAGTCATTTTAACTGCTTTTTAATTGCAATTAGAAAAACAATTATGTAGATAATGACACAATTTCTTAGAATTTTGTGACTTTTTGTAGAACATGTAAATGCATTTATTAATAATTGTAGTTACCACCCCCTCCTTCATTTCTGATATATATATATATATATATATATATATATATATATATATATATATATATATATATATATGTGTTATACTTATGTTGCCCAAAAGCAGTCATTTTGACTGCTTGGGAAATTTTAAATAATCAAATGACTCTTATTATTGAATCGAGTAAATTTCTTATATGACCAGGCTCTGTATTGAAATAACAGTTTACAATTTTTTTGGATTACCGTCATATAATAACATACAAGTACATGATAAATTATCGATTTGGGCGTATACTTGATAAGTTGCAGTTGCTCAATAAGCTAAAGTAGTACTTGTTATTCGAATCTTTATGCAGTGATACTTGTTCTAACAAATTTTTATTATTGTTAATATTTACTAATAACTTGTTATATAACTGTAAATAATATAAAAAATATTCAAAATTAATTTTAAATTATTTATTCTTTCACAATGCAGTCATTTTGACTGCTTTTGAGCAATATATGTATATACTAAGTTTCAGTCTTTCTAGTGTTAAAAAGTGAGTCGAGACAAATTTGGCGAGTATCGGTGATAGTTCGCGAAGAAAAAATTCGCAAAGAAAAATACGTGGTGAAATCAATCGAATGAATCGATGAAATTCCGATGAAACCGAGTCGGGGGTCGGTAGGAACCAGGCACATATCGATATTCCCGGTGTGCCTAGCTCGCTCGCTGACCCAATAACTTCACAGTTTCCATCGACTTTTTGTTCCGTCTCCTGATTTACGCGGTTTATCAGAGCGGCTCCTGACGAAAGGGACCACCCGGTCGGTGTAGGTTGTCTCACAATGAAAGTACATTCCCCTCGGGTACTGGCTCGAACGAATACCCCGCAGGGGTTCCCGGTGTCGTTTTCGGGGGTGAAAATGTTGGGGTTCCTGCTGACGAAGAGGGCGACTCCGTCGCAACCCCCCGACACCCGAGGGGGATCGATCCGGGAACATTCTGCGCAGCTAACATCGTGCCGGAACCTAAATCCGGATGCTTACTCCGAGATCCGAAGGAGCGACGTACCGTTAACCTAATGAAAACGAAAATTAAATCTCCGAGCCGTGGGTGTCTCGCATCCATCCAACAATCATTTCGAATATTTTCATTCGCTCGTTTCCTTGCGAAAATTGTCCACACAGTCGATTTTTGAAACGCGAGACTCAGAGACGTAACTATGTCCTCGTATTCCACAAATTATTATTATTATTATTTATTATAGACGGACTGAAGCCCTTTTACATAAGTGTTTACAATATCAAACAAACGAAAAAAAAGAGAAAGATACAATACTGTTCGTGTAATAACAAAGAAGGGACATGCACAAAAGAAAAATTTAATAATGGTACAATCGATATGGTATTATCATATAATCCTGTGTAGTTGCATTTGAAAATTTTTTGTAAAGAATCACTGAAAAAATCAATACGAACAAATATTGTAATCAGAATTTATATGCAAAACGTGTTGATATTTATCTTCTTTAGAAAACAGGTTCAACATCATGTGAATAGCGTAAAAAGAATTATACAGAATAGAAATCTTCTAGATTGAAATTGCTACGAGTTTTTGCTCGACGATTAAACAAACTTATGTGTTCTGTCCTATACTGCATTCTTCAAAAATCCTCTTTCTTTTGGTGGCAGTATATTCTTCAGTGTCAAACTTGTTGTAAAATATATATTTCCACCGCGTTAAATAAACACGTCAGCATATACTGCCAGTGGCACGATAATGCTCTGAAATTCTTTGAATGGTTTCGATCGTTCCACAAAAATTAGAACAAAGAAAAAAATATATCCGAACGAAACCCACTCACGGTAGAAAAACGTGAATGAAACATGCTCGACAAAATTCGCTGAACAGTTAAAATTATTGTAGTGCTATTACTCGTGATATTCGCGTGCGCGGAGTGAAAAAAACGCGGCGCTTCAGCCAATAAATTAATAAAAAAAAGGGAAAATGAAGAGTCCGCGAACGCTGTTAACGTTATTATTTTATTTACACGTAACGAAGCAAAGGGATTCGCGTAGTGGTCGAGAGGCGGCTGCCCCGCCGCCGCGGCGAGGCTAAAAATCACCGAAAAAGATATCGCATCCTGCGACGAACGTGTCGTGTTTAAATTAGCCCCGGTACTTGAGGGAAATTAATTCGCTTTAAGGAGCGACGAAGGAGCCGAGGGATTTTATTAAAGGAAGTGAACCTCAACGACCAGGCATTACTTCCTTATTTATGATATTTTAACGGTGCAGAGCTAGACACAGGAAATTTCGCTTCTCCGCGGCTGCGTTTTTCTTTTTTTTTTCCCTGAACCGGGCCGGCGTAACTTGCATTCTGTTGGAAGAAAGGAAGAAGCCTCCTACGGAAAAAAGGATTGATACGAGAGGGCTGTGGAATATCTTCCCGAAGCACGTATTAACGAGTATCGATCGCATCCAATGAAATTCTTAACACACCTCACGCGTATCGAAAACACGTCGACACCGACACTCGTTCGCCGTAATGCGAGCTCGGAAATCCGACTTCGTTTCTCTTTCAGATTTGCTAAGTTCGAAACGGTAAAAACTGAGGACTGATCAATTTTATGGGCACCGTGTCGACGACTCGGTAACTCAGATTTCCTTCTATATTCGTATAAACATATTCGACGCTTTATATTCTCTTATATTTTATATACTCTTTCGTTTTGTATTTTCTTCCATTCGACGCTCTCTTCTCTCGTTATCGTTCCCTTGCGATTCTCCAAATTCTATATTATATTTTGTTCGACTATTCTACATTTATGTGTTCTTCATTTTCCGCCACGTTGTTCTATAACACTGCACTGCGAGTGTTATCGATTCACGCGTTATTCTACGCTCTCTATGATACATTTCGCTGGCATATCCTGCATTAATCTACATGATGATCCACGATTTATTATTGACACGATTCACTGATTGAAAATAGAAATAAGATATCCAGGATGAATCATCGTTTCATGGGCGTGGGCTACCTAGAAAGTTTGTCACTTTTGTCAATAGATACCGTTTTAACCATTATCATTTAAACGCTTTTTTTTATTATAGAAAATCTCGTATGAGATTTATTTCAACATAATTGAAATACAGAATACGATACATACAATACAGAGAAAATAAAAATTTACAAAACAGAATATGATACTGAAGATACATGAATATTATAATAAAAAAAGGTATAAACGAAACACTTATACTTTAAGGCCGCAGCTCTGAAAAAATGATAACATGTAATGACAGGCTTTGATATACGGTTTGGCTATTAACATTGAGACATCCATTGGAAGCTGGAAGTTAATTGTATAATTTAAACGCTTCGTTAGCCAGAGTAAAATTTATTACAGACAGCACTTATGAATGTGGAACTGAATCCCAAGATCTTGATCACGTCGTTTGGCAATGCCCAAAATAAGAAGATGAACGTGATACATTACTTTCATCTCTATTTCGACACAAGTACTGTCTCCCGACTTGTATAAAATACTTCCTATGTGTTCCAGATATTAAAGGCCTGTTAATTATTTTCGCTTTTATTAAGCGTTGTGCGTTAAAAATATAATTTCATTTCCATGAATGAACCTCTTGAATTACAAATTACTATTAAGTTAAGAGGCGCATTAAGTCATTACGTAATACGCTATTGAATTCATGTACTGAACATGCTATTGGGTTGGCAAGAAATTAATTTCGGTATTTTAAGGTGAAACACAGCCGAATTGTTTTATGCAAGGAATGAATTTTAATGAATAAGATATTTTCCTTTTGTTCGATGATCTTTCGCCAAAGAATATAAATAAGAAAATATTTTATTGATTAAAGTTCATCGTTTGAATAGAGAAATTCGGTTTTATATCATCGTAAAATACCGAAATTACTTTCTTGCCAACCCAATATATAAACCATATTTGGTTTAAAGCATTAAATAAATAATATTAATAAAATATCCAGGAGAAGATACAACGAATGCCTTGCTTGCAAATCACGGGAACGGAAAGGAACCGATGCCAGAACATTAAATGATAAAAATTCTTCTGGTTTTCGCTGTAGAACATTGAAGCGATAGTTGGTCGGGTGGGTTCTCAGAAGCCGCCACGAACGGCAAGCGTACAACTGAGTTCCCAGGGAAAAATTTCATTAAAGTTACACGGGCTGAATGGAATTCCGTGGAAGGTGTTTCGGGAACGCCGCGCGTCTCGAAAATCTCGCGAGGGGAGCGGCCGTTCTCATTGAGCAAACCGTGATTAGCGTCGGACCGACAAATTATTAGCCCGGCACGGGGTCAAGTGTAATGCGATTCTAATTGCGCCGGGAACATGACACAATCGTAACGGTCCGTTCCGATATTCCCTGTTGCATCGGCGATTTTCTCTATCGGCTCGAACGGAACCGAGCCCGTCCGACAATTCATCGGAATCGGCAGGCGAGAACAAAAAATAAAAAAATAGCGATACCGCGGATCGATCGATCTCGCTCGATAAAATTCTTCGCTCTTTGCCGACGATTCCCGATAATTACTTGACACAGAAATCGATACAGAATAACGCGGTATATTAAATTAACTCCTCTCGTCCTGTCCGTATCGATTTTCACCCGAAAAAAGGGCGTTTAATTTTTCGTTCCGTTCGTGTGCGCAAACTTTTTAATAAATTTCATAGGTTCGGCTTTTATCTTGTCGGTTCTGATACTGTTTCACCAGCGGATATTCCATGAACGCGACGCGACGCACCTAACAGCTTTATTCCGACAGGTGTAGAGTTTATGAATTTCGAATATTATTCCGAAATTCTGCACGATCGACCGTACTCGAAATTAGCACTATTCCGTGTTGTTGTTTTTTTTTTTTCGGGCGCCAGCTAACGTTTCGCGACGGACCGAGTGAAAGTGAAATCGTTGTAATCGAGTCGATTTATTTGAACCCAACAAAAACTACAAGTAATTTTCCAAATCGAAGCGTTCATATGAGGTATTCGGCAACACGTGTTACAAAGGTTCCAGCGAGCGTGTAATTTAAACAATAATAGCGCAAGTATAAAACGCCACGCATCTTTTCGCCGTCGAGCGAGAATCGGAGCAACGTAATTATTTACACTCACCGGGAAAATCCGACAAAGGAGTTAATTAACGAATACAATTACCGAGTAATTTATTAACGATCAAATAAAATTATGCCGGCCGGCGATTACGCGTAATTGAAAACGCGAAGATCGCTGGTAGACAATTCGAAATTATTATACATGCATACGTGGGCAACGGGTATCGCACACGCATGCGCGCGCGGCCAGGGGCGTTTAATTTTTTGCCGCATCGAAAACGCGCGGCGTTCTCGGACATGATCGAGTGTTATCAAACACACCGCACGTCGGCCAATGTGATGGATATAAAAAACAAATACTCCGTCGCGGCGGCTGAAAGGGAAGATGAAAATGAAAAACGAAAATTAACGGCGTTTGCTCTCGTTTAGAAGCCTGTACAGTTTCGCCCCGCCGCCGCGCCGCGCCGGTGAAACGCTCCTCTCCCGAATACGTTGCAAATTGATTGCGATCGGCCAATCAAATCTCTCGATGTGTCGGCCAGTTTTTGTGTAACACTGGAATAAATTAAAAGCGATGCCTTCCGTTTGCCCTCGGCGCATTACCTTTTTAAATGAGCGTCTCCGCGATTAGATTAACAGTCGAGAATTTAGGTGAAAACAGGCAATTTAGATAGCGCCAGACGTGTTCGTCGTAATTAGAATGCGGGCTTTGTGCGTTTCTGACGGAAACGGTTCGGGTGAAGCACTAAACTGCGCAGACATTCAAAGAATTTAAGGATACATTGCCACGTGCTGTTTAGTTCGTTGAAATTATCAGTGAGAGGAATACATTTTCTTTTAACTTCCCTACCCTAGAATTAACTCGGAAAATTTGTATTTTTTCTCCAGGCAAAAGGCTAATACATTTCTATTTTTCATCATTTTAAATATATAGAAGATTTATTTAAATAGTTATTTACTACTTGACAGTTCTTTTACTATTCTAAATTATGTTTGTTTTTCTGAAAATGTTGTTTTAATTTTTTTTAATATTTTTCCCTTATATAAAACACAGAAACTGACCTTCTTTCAATTTTTTTCATTCCTATTACAAAATCGTGCAGTGAAGGGGTAAGCTGGAAATTTAAAACATAATTAATTATACTTTTAATTTCTAATTATGCTGTTAATAATTTTTGAAGCATCCAACACTTTCGTAGGGAAAGTGTGAGACAATATCCTAGACACTTCCAGTGTAAACAAAATTGAGAAAACATCCCCTCAGGACAACTCGCGTTTAATCACAGTTATTAGCAGTACGTAACTCACGATTAGAACGTCCGGGAGCGGCAACGCGATTACAGGGAATAGGGGACACGATTAAGAGATCATTTCATTGGTTAACCAAGACTACTCTTCCCCTGCGTCTTCGGATGTGTCGGGGTGAAAACCACGATCAGAGGCGTGACGAACCGGATAAATTGCACGGTCGCCTTTTAATCGGTTCATTCGGCCAAGGCACCTGAAAAGCTCGGCTGACTCTTCTGGTCTGCCGCGAGGAATTTCGCTGCTGGCCATTTCCTTCGCTGATATGGATTACCGAACAAACCATCCGGTCGGGATCCAGCCCGTGGGCAATATTGAAAGTGTCCCTCGCCGGCTGAAAATGCAGTTTTACGCTTGTCCGTTTCTTTTATGAGAATTCGGTGAAAGTCGAGTAAACGGTGAAACGCCAGCAAGAATTTCGATTGTTCGTACCGCTTCGAAATTTCGCTAGCGAACATCGATTGTTACCTTCTTGCGTTCTCCTTCGTGCGAATCGTTTCTTTTACATGATATTTCACGCGTCGGTTGCTGATAAACTAATTAATTAAAGGCGAAATTAAAGTATAAGTTTATTATTATGATCTTTTAATGTTTTTAAAAAATTAAGACAGATACTTTCGGTACCTCAAAAGAAGTCGTTTAGTGTAAAGCTGTAGTTTTGTAGCCGTGTTATTTGTATCAAATCTTGTAATCCAATTTTAAACCACTTTCCGATGAGCTAGAAACTTGAAACTCGAAACATAGCTCAGAACTGGATGACAATGCAATATTAAAAATATTTTAAGTAAAGACTAAAAAGTAGAAAATAGAAAAATATATAAAAAGACTTTTTGAAAACCATGCTTATATTAAAATGCACTAAAAACGAGAAAATAATTTGTTTAGATATTAGTGACTATAAATAAAATCGTGAAGCGCTCCACGCTTTTATTTATAATCATTAATATCTAAAAAAATTGTTTTCTCCTTTTTAGTGCATTTTAATAAAAGCGTGGTTTTTAAAAAGAGTTTCTTTTTATACATTTTTATGATCAATGTTGCCTTTCCAATTTTGGTTTAACGAACGAAGTTACATTGACCTCGAGAAATTTCTATTTTAGCCGTTCCGTTTCCGACTAAATCTCGATTGATTCTGTAAAGACTGTCCGGATTAAAAATCGGGAAATCGTCTTACGGGGATCAGAAATCTCTGCGGCGAATCGCATCGCAATAGCAGTATCCGTTCGGCGCGGCGATTCCGAAAACAGAAGAGTGGGAAATGGGATCATTAGAAGATCGCCGAGTCTCGAAAATTGCGAATTCGAGCGCACATGCGCGTCACGCGATTGCAGTCGACCCCCAGGAAGTGCGGCAGGATGCATGCACCGACGACCTTATTATCTTCTCCCTTCTACCCGTTCTCGTGGCCCCGTGGCAGAGCCGAAGTTAAACTTCGGTTGTTTGCGCTCTGGTTCGTAAAATTCGGACGATGGAGCGCATTACGACGTCCAACGGCTCGAGAAATTCTATGCACCGCGATGACTCGTTGCTTTCGACGAAGATGCTACCTCCTCGATCGCGATAATTGCACCGCCGACCATATTGCGCACCTCGAACCAACCCCCACCCTCCGCGGGATTCCTCGAACAATCGCAGAACCTTATTTCTCTAATCGCGCCACTGTTCATCATTCTCATTAAATAGTGTCAGCGAACACGGTCGCGCCGCCATTTCTTTGCAATAGCCTTCACGGTCGCAGAAGCAGAAAGGGGTGAGTTTTCACCGCCGGGAAAGTATCATAATTTCGTTTCTCGTGTAGAGATGGCATTGCTTCCATTTGTTATCGCCAGACTTCGGATCTTTATGCATTTATGAATAAATCGAGTGAAATATAAAACAGTACTTAAACGATTAGAAAAAATTAGGAAGACTGTAATGTTTAAGAATGTGTTTTCTAACTATTCTAAATTATATTCTCCAATTTTAACGATCGTAAATTTTGTATATGCACTATATGATATCAGCGCTACAGGTTCGATCACAGATACAAAAATTAGCAATTTTGCAGTATTATAATCTCAACGTTTCGGTTCAGTTTTGAACCATTATGAAGAAAAGTCCGCGTCTGTGAAAATTAAAGTAATCAAATTTGTTATTCGTTAACCTGACTATTTAATAGCTGTGGAAAATAGGTATTTATACATACTTGCTAATTGTGAATGCTGTTTTAATCTTTCCTAACATTTTTCCCTTAAATAAAACACAAAAACAAACCTTCTTTAAATTTTTTCATCCCAATTAAAAAAAACCATGCAATGAAGGGTTAATGTAAAGAAATCAGTAAGGGATGAAATCAATTTTTATTTTATTCCTACTTCCCACAATAAACGCAGAACATTTTTATCTCGCACACTAAATCGTACAAAAATCGGCTTTCATTTTCCAAGGATGTATCTCCACATCGCAGTAAAGTTTGTTTCGATTTTGTGTACAGTGATCTCGGAAAAAAAATGGACAAAGATCAGGTTTCTTTATTGTTGTTGTTCGGCACGCATTGCAACGGGCGCGTTCGAATTCGTTTACCGGCGACAAACCAGCGCAAACGTCGGTGAAAACATCGTTTCTGAAAATCTGAAAAGCCGGTGATCGCCGCGCATCAGCGAAAGCTTGTCCGAACACAAAGACACAAACCTCCGATTGAAGAGAGAGAGAGACAGAGAGAAAGCGAAAGAGACGTTCAGTGCGTGCACGCAGTCAATAACGACGCGGGAAAAAAATGTACAAGTACACACGGGGATGATGCCGCGATTGCACGCTGCACAAACGTGCACAGACCGCATTCAGAATGTACACGCCGAGCCGGCGAATGCACGCGCGCGTACACGATTCGATGAATGCACCGTGAACGTTGCATACACGGCTTGGCCGATGCACGGGACACAGGAGCACGGCAACGCGCGCGCGTATAGTTAATTTCATCCGTGAAACGGCCCCACCTGGAATTTCAAAAATGCATCGGCCGAACGAACGGTTCTAATCCCGTTCCCGTTCAAAAATCGCCGCGACGCAAAAGCTGCACCAATTTTCCTGCGAGTTGACACACCTCTTTATCCCGCTGTTCACGCTATGCGAACGCCGCGAGCACGCCTTTTGCCGTTCTTTATCTTGATCCTGATTCTTTTTATTGGCCCATTGCTCCGCGAGAGAGTTGCAAGAGACTGGTGCACTTTTATGCATTTCTAATAAGTACGAATTAGTACGCGTAATAAAAATTCTCTGCATTGCTCGCGAGCTTTCTCGAACAATTCTCATAGATTTTCATCGATAGAAGATTGATAAAAATCAGCTCACCATTGATCATCGTTTAAATATCTCGAAACAAGAAATACATCATTTGGAATTAGTCTTTCTTGAATGTGTTTTTTCCTTGTCAATTTCTTCGTCTTTTTCGGATGAATATTCTTCCTCCGATGAAATATCAATCAATTCTCTTCCTTGAAGTTGTGTAGCTTTTTCCTTTATCCACGTATATCCTATTTTATTTTCTACAAAATTTTACGTGTTTAGTAATTAGGACTTTGATTTTACTTTCTATCCCATAAACGATATCCTTTTGTCTGTTGTGCATATCCTATAAATACACATTCTACAGCTTTATCGCTTAATATATTCCTATATCTTTCAGGTATCCATGCGTATGCCAAATATCCATATGCCCTGAAATGTTTAATACTTATTTTTCTACCTGTCCAAATATTCATTGGTATCTCGTTATTTATTTATTGCTAGAAATCTAAGCGAGGCAGGTTCGAACGTTACCAACGAAGACATAGCGTATATAATGTCAGCTGGTTTGTCAGATATGTACAAAAATTTAAATATATCCTTAACAAGTCTTTCAGATAAAAAATTTACCCTAATTTAATATAAATCTCTCATACAAATCTAAATTCAAATTCATCTCTCTGCATGCTAAGTTCCATCGAAATTCACCTTTCAATCAATACATTGAAATCTAAATTCAAATTCGACTTTCGATCGTTACATTTGAATCTCCACGGTCTACTATCATATGCGATAGTTATTCTTCCCTTACTATCACCTCATCTACAATGTACTGAAATAATTAAGGGATGAAATACGATTTTATTCAACACCCATTTCATGCGATCGAGTCTCTAGTTACCACGACGATGGAATAAGTGCATGGAAGATGGGCTGATTAGTTTTCGAAAGAGGAATGCATTTCGATTGTTCTTGAATGAATAATAATCGATGAATGTGGAACGAATGCAAGTCTGGAGTCTCGGGTTGCACATGTGGCTCCGGGGGGTCCATCGAATTTTCTCGGGCAATGTTATCGAATTAATTTGCCGGCGATAATTGCACCGCAAATGCGGGCCAGTCTATCGGGTCCTGTCAAAAGTGGCAAAAAGTCGTTCGAAGAGCAACAGAGTGCCGGTGCATCACTGCAGTATCACATTATACACACGCGTTTGCTCCACGAAATCGCATGTACGTGGATCCGATTACGTAAATGTACGTATCCACTGGTATGTACTCGCCTATCAATCTACAGATGCACATCTACGTGCGCGCGTCGCGTCGCACCCTGAATCATGCGTGGACACATGCATACGACACAGTGCATATACATGGGGATATGTATACATGCATCGTATATGTAGAAAGGTACATATGTACGGCGTGCATGTAGAGATTCTGGCAGCATAGCATGTAAATGCAATTACACTTGTGCCCCGCGCGGCTGTGCATGTACATTTACCGCGGCGTTGTGTAGATATATTATGTGTCGTTACATGTGCTGCGTCGCAATAACAATCATGATCGCTATAACGCGCGTTATGCATTATATAAGAAATAAATCGGAATGCATTACCGACGAGAGATAAGTCGTCCTCTTACCCGCGTTTCTTTTTTTTGCACCGACACGAAATTAGACTGCGAGTAAAAAAAAGAATGGAAATAATCCTATGCATTTATGGAGCGATAAGTTCATCTTTTTTTTGTTTTACGCGACAGAGAATATACTTGTAAATAAAACGTTCGGTTAACATAAATGATTTATGGTCGGAGAAGTCGAAAGGACTTCGCGATAATATTGCAAACGGAATGTCGCAAGTGTGCTACGAGTTAATAAATTTGTCTTTCCGTTATTTATGGGAACGCAAGACTCCCGTAACGTAAACGTTCTAAAAAATATGAGATTATGTTATTAATTCCCGGTTCCTTGTTTTTTTTTTCTTTTTTTTTGTTAATGAATAGGTACGCGGGAAAATGGTGGAGCCGGTGTGTGCAAACAAAACCGCAAATGTTTGTCACTGTTTCACTGTTACGGCGAAAAACAACTTTCTAGTTTAAATATCTCGAGAGTCGTTAATTACGGACACGAGTGGCCGCGTCCGAAAATAATGAATGGCCAGAGAGAAAAATCGTTACTATGCTTGACAAGGCATTTGCCGGCTGGAATGCGGGCTTTTAAACAATTATGAAGAATCGTCGTTAATGAAGTACTTATGCATGTCACCGTCTAATCGCAACATGTTAATGCGCACAGTGATTCGTAATCTTGTATAAATTTACAAGTATTTACATTGAACGGGAGTATTTAGTTCTTGTTAGAAAAATTGCGGATTTTGTGCATTTATTATAAAAGTGAGAGACAAATTGATAGCAGTGAAAACATTAAATGGGAATTTAGAAGACATACTGAATAACTTTTTCAAAATTCGATCCATCAGCATGAGTTATTTTGAGACGTTAGAAGGATCAGTTTACTAATTAATGTGTAAATAATTTTTTTTTTAAATTGTTATCAATTAGTAACAACTTTTAAATTTTTTATCTGCGCCTGAAGAAAAAGAATATGCGAAGAGAGTGGTAAAGCTGTTTCTGCAAACGAGGCAATAAAAATCAAGACTATTATTTCTAATTAATTCGAATTATTGAAATGAAAAACAATCTTCTCTCGTTCCTCACAGTTCGCGCAGAAGATGTCGATGTCTCGTACAGACCCGAAGCCTATAAATTTTTAACATTTTTAGAAGAGTAGACATGACAACCCCTCGTATCTACGGGCCGTTTCGAAGCTCTCAGGGTTGATTTATAAAAATAAACCAGCCTGACGTCCGGCACTCCAATAATGGCGACCGTCGGCGACGTCGAGCCGGAAAAATCGGTCGCCCTGATTGTTTGCCAATTTCCAGAAATCTTTTAGATCCGAATCTCATCGGTTTTGCTTTTCTATCAGTAAAAGAAAAGGTGTGTGGCGAGGGTAGAGAATCGATCGAAGATGGAGAAACTGTACGTTTATCCGGGGGGATCTGTGTGCGGGGGGTGTTTCTCACCTTGGTCGAATATTTTTCGAGATTTTTTTTTCTCTCATGGTGCGACGCATACGGTTGACGGACCACGGTCACGGGGTGGATCGAAAGGGGGTGGATTAGCACGTGGTAGTACACGGTGTTTCGAGTCGTTCGAACCGACTGAATGGTGGCCCGTGACATGTAAACTTTTTTTATTTTTTCATTGATGAAGTCCTCTCCGGAGGTGAATTTAGAATTTAAAAACAATGAGTGTTATTCACGCCGACGTGCACATTGTTCCCCTTGTTCGAGATGGTTTTTGTCGGTCGGCGAAGGGCGCGATCGCAGTTCGATTAAAAATCATTGGTTATCCCAACTCGGAGAGGATTGGTCATCTGCGTTCGCGCGGTGTCATACTATTTTACTTCGGACTCGCATTTTTCAGTTCGTTCCTTAAATGTGCTTATAATTATGAAAATAGTCTAACAAGGAGAGTGCACCAACGACGTCTCACCGATTTAGTTGAGACTCTGTATACTTATAGATCTCGATCTCCTATTTACGTATATATACCATTATAGACGCTAACACTCAATAGTTGTCGAGATATTCATAAACAAAGTTCTTACGTATGCTTTTACGACACGTACCACTGTTGTAATTAAAAATATGTAAGTGCAATATTATTAAATTTATCGTATACCATATTTCCTCTTCCCATATTTACTTTATTTTTTTTGTTTTCAGACACGAGGGGATACTTTCTATTTCATTAATTTCGGCTAATTTATTTATAATTTATTAATACGTTTGTTCTTTAACTTGTTGTTGAATAAATAATATAAATAAATATGAAAAAAAAATTTTCACCAAACGAGAATCGAACCCTAGCCCACCGGGTGGAAGTATACCTACTCTACAACAGCAGATTTAAGCAGTAATGTAAGAACTTTGTTTATGAATATCTCGACAACTATTGAGTGTTAGCGTCTATAATGGTATATATTCGTAAATGGGAGATCGATATCTATAAGCATACAGAGTCTCAACTAAATCGGTGAGACGTCGTTGGTGCACTCTCCTTGTAAGTGACATACACTCCCGTCCATAAGTAACCGAACACTTATTCCGCTAATAATATGAAATAAAAATGGTAGTTGCTTAGTTTTTCCAATGTAGCAAACACGCAAATGAAATCTGACCAAAATATCTTCTAGTTTTTAATTTTCCAAATTTAACTGGGATAAAATTGTTTTCTAATTTCGCTGACCATAATCATCCCTCAATTTCTCAATTTTATTTATCCTAATAGTATATGTATATATCTATTTTTGCGTTCAAATATTATCGTATAATAACTAAGGTAAAGGCACCAGTAGTTGACCAGTTAAGAGAAGTTTTCCACGAGAACAATAGTAACCACTTGCTCTGTCATCAAATAGCGAGAGTCGATGCATGAAGACACTCTTTAAGTCTTCTAGATTATGTAACAAGGCCACTTTTTAAAAAAAAGTTTACTTATACAAATTTAAGGAACATATTGAAAAATTCAGTAATTGCTTCAGAAGTTGACCATTCTTGAACATGAAAAATCTAGTAATTGACCTTCTCTTCGTTAGTAGTTGACCACTTATACTAGAAAGAGGGTTAAAGCAATAATGTTGGGAATCATTTTAGTATCAATTAATTTCAACAATTAACAACACAAATTACAATTAAAGAATAAAATAAGAGATATATCAGAATATTACTAACCTTAATGAATTCAGACGTCCGTTATTACTATGCATACTTCACTTCGCATATAATTGTTCTGAAATTTAAACAACAAATGCCATAGCACCCGAGATTCACTTTCATCAAAAGTGCACAGCTTATAAAAACCTTATTTTTTACGTTTTTCTATAAAATGGTCAACTACTGGTACCTGGTCAACTACTGGTGCCTTTACCTTACATCTACTCAAAATTAAACAATCAAATTAAGCAGGAAGCTTATATTCTTCAATTACCATTGTGTTGTAAATAAGTATCCAGTGATTTATGGACGGGAGTGTATTTTTTGTTTCGAGATCTTTAAAGGAGAAATATATTTAACACTAAATGAATTCCACACAATGTTGAAAGAACAAGTTCTATGTCACGGTTCATTTTTCACAATATCGTCAACATTACATTGAATTCATTTAGTCTTTCACTTAGAACAACTGTCATAATTATGAACACAAATGTTGCAACCCTTGATAGACAAAGCAGTCTCGACAGTGAACACACTTTGTGTTTCAAAAATAACCTGTTTCCTCAAATGTTAGTCCACTGGATTTCACATTTATTTCTGGTCGATTGTGCTTCTTGTTTTAATGTTCACGTGTTTGTGTGTTCTTTTTCCAGGGATCCGAAAGAATGGGAGCAATACTATAGACAATGAAGCGGCCCACGGTTTATTTCAGTAGCAGGCTCGCTTTATGGGACGCAAAAGTTTATAACAGAGGAAGAGCCAGCGTTCCACGCATCGGGTATTAATCAAACATTTTTTTTTTCTATAATCAAATAAATGAAATGGACGTAATAGTTGCTCGGAATTGAAAGTATTGACGAAAGTTTGAATGGAACGCGACGCGAGAGGGATGGTTTCCTTTTGCACGGGCGAAGGTGGGGGATTTTATAACTTTGAGATACGTTATCCAGATATACATACATATATATATGTTTCCCCTTTGTGCGTGTCGAATGAATACGGCGAATGTTAGTAACTGTAATTAACGAAATCGTTGAAAATTCGTACGTCGACGCGAACGCGAATGGTTCCTTTTTGTTTGGCATTCGGTTTTTACATTGGATTTGATCTCGTCAAAAAAATATTATTCGGATAAAAATTTAGCTGATAATTAAATAACTGAACGCTCGCAGTGTTATTGACCGAGGGTATTAAAGATTCGAATAGAACGCGGTGCACGAGGATTGATTTGTTTGCCTGCTCGAAATGGAAAGCTTATATATGACTCTGGAAATTCTTCCCTTGCATAATCAATTAAATTCGATGAATGTTAATAATGCCGAAATATATCGGTGCAAAAGCTCGACGGTGCGCGTTCTCTCGAGCATAAATGGTCCTTCTTTTTTAATACCGAAATGAATGTTAAATTTTCCACAAATCCGACGGAACAAAAGTGAAAATATCTGCACCCTTGATTACAGGATAATTAATATCTCCAACCTTCCGAATTTGTGTTTGATACTATTGCGTATCCTGCAGACGCGTAAAAGTGAAAACGAATGAGCGCGCATACCGCGCGGCGAGACCTGTTAAGAACAAATTGATCGAGAGGGAAAGTAATTCGTTATTCGTTATTTAGCAGTGGGAGGGACAAAACAAAAAAGCGAACGGAAGTCTCGTTAAATGAAATTGCCGCGCAAATAACCGGGAGAATCTTTTAAATTCGAGTGCTCGAAATTAATTTGTGTCAACAGCGCCAGATTTTACGACTACGATCGCGGGGGGAATTTGCTCGAATATTTTTTTAATGATCTCCGCTCGCACGCGGCAGAACGTACGCGAACTGACGAAAAAAAATGTTTTTCAACGTAGCGTATCTTCTTATTCCAATGTTTCCATTCGTTTCAACATTTCACCGGGATCCATTCAGCTTCGTGTATTTCTTGTTTAACTTTTGCGTTTAAACAACCGGGACCGATCGGCTATGACTATCATCGCGTTGTCGGTTGTTGATTAAACAGCGCCCGCATAATCCAGTCTACTAGAATGTTTGTTTTCAAAATAAAAAAAAAAAGAATTTTTTAACAAGCGTGTGTCCACGTAAATGAAAATAAAAAGTGAAAATTGAGTGGTAAATAGTGCCCGCGCGTTTTACACGTTCCGGTTTACAAGCATTCGCCGATATTACGCAAATAAATGTGTGTTCCCCGCGTTTCGACGATCACGAGTATTACATTCTTTAGTACAACAATATTTATGGGCAAATAAACAATAGGTTCCGCGGAAAATAACTTCTGTTATCTTTTTTTAATTCGCATCGACCGAAATCAATTTACAAACAAACGCGCAACGTACGCGATGTACAGGAAGGGGCGGGGCCAGATGAAATACAATATGAAAAATCTGCCTCGGTAATTGTATCGGTCATAAACATTATAACCGAACGAACGTTCGCGCGCGATAATTCACGGTCCTCGAGCTTTATGAATTTTCGTATTTCTTTCACGGTCGCTGTTTATTCAAATTTTCATTTTCATTTTAAGTGTACGCGACCAATTACCATTATCAACCCCTCTCGTTAAGCGCACTCGTGTCCCGGAGAAATTCCGATGCTGCATGACCCCCGCGACGCGGCGGCGCACGCTTTTTAAATAACGCGCCCTCGAATATTTCCGAACAGTAAGATTTAAAAAGCCCTGTACCCGCGCACCGTGCGTTTTAACCGCGTTCCACCGTGAAATTCCTAAATACCGTTAATCTTCGTGTTGTTTTAAAATGCGGCTGCTTATGTTCAGTCAGAAATTCATATATAAATTCGCGTACACTGTACACAGAGAAATGCGTATTGATTAAGATCGACGGATCCGCGACAGGGTAGGGGGAAAAAGGAAAATCCCCGACAGCGCTTTCGCCCGAGTAACCATTCTCACCTGTGCGTGTCGCGAGAGCTGGTAGCTCGACATTCCCCGAGTCGGGGGAAGAAAAAAGAGTGAAGAAGCGCCGTGTGGCAAGGGGTAGAATCTTCGATTTACACGCACCCACCCCCATCTCAT
Organism: Lasioglossum morio; assembly: GCA_916610235.2. Taxonomy (NCBI): domain Eukaryota; kingdom Metazoa; phylum Arthropoda; class Insecta; order Hymenoptera; family Halictidae; genus Lasioglossum; species Lasioglossum morio. The sequence goes on along the minus strand of OU744330.1, from coordinate 4,924,925 downwards.
TTGGTACACCTCTCGTTTCGGTGGAAGGGTGTCTCATCCCACGGTCGAGGAGCCGATCCTCCTCCCCGTTTCATCTCTCGACCGTCTTCGTCGGTGGCGCGCTCTTTTTTCGCTCCCTCTCGCGCCCTCACCCTCTCTCTCTCCCTCCTTCTGTACCCCCCGGATGAAGGGTGCTTCGTCATTGTCGAGTATGTATCGCGTCTCTCCTTCGAGCACGTGTATCTTGTCTTTTCCCGCGTCCGTTCCTCCATTCTCCCCTCTTCGTGCCGTTACCCACCCCCTGCTTGCAACCCCATTCGCGTCTTTGTCTCTCCTCCGGGGTGGCTTTGATTTTATCTTTGTCCCACTTTCCCGTAACACCCTTCCCGTTTTTGCTCTTTTTCTCCTCTCCGTCTTCCACCCTCATTTTTCCCCTCTTTTCACCCTCTAGAAACCCTGTTCAACCCCCTCGCTCTTTCTTTCTCTCTATCTTTCTTTCTTTCTTTCTTTCTATCGCACGCGCGCACACACAGCCTCTCTTTCTTTTTCTGTCTAGCGAGAACAGACACACAGACACACGCACACAGACACAGAGAGACACAGACAGAGACCAGTCACGATGTCCCGTTTTACTTCATTAGGGGATATGAGTTTTTCCACCCTCCTCGCGCGAGCACGAGGGTGTCTCCCTCGCACCAACCACCAACCCTCGTCAGGGGCCGAGTCTCAAGATGGAACGCGGGGGTGGCTTCGTCCTTGTCGGCGAAGGACGTGCAGTACCTGGGGGACGGCCAGGCATTTCTCTTTCTCTTCGTTCTTTTTTCTTTCGCCTTTTTCGAAAACATTTTTCTTCGCCGATGGCCGACGATCGCCGTCCCGCGACGATTTAACGTCGATTTTAATCGGCCGAACGATTTACCCCGAAGAACGCCCGCTCGTTGTAATAGCGCGTTCTTTTTCAATCCTGCCGATTAAAAAAACATTAATCCTTCCCGTGCAGACTTTGCAAACTGGAGGACGTTCAACCCGAACGACAATAGCCAAAATTTTCTACGATATTTTGTTAATCAACCCTTGGCACTCCAGTAGTGACTCAGAGTCGCCATTAAAAATTGATGCACCGTTATTCAAAATATAATTCACGTTATTAAATTTGTCGGTATCGAATCAATTACTAAACGTTTAAATATTATACGAGTTATCACATCAATTTCATATCCATAAAAAGAAAAAAATCATATAGAATGGAATTGTTCTAGATCAAAAGAAATGTCTTATTTATTAACACATTACCGACCGGCGACTCCTGCATAATTTTGAAAAATCTATAGTACATGGGTAAACACTTTTTAATGAGACCTTCAACAGCAACAGCAATTTTCATTGTGAACTAACAAGTCACCTTCAATAAAGTCATTAAATAGTTTTATTAAAGATCGCAATACAAAAGAAAATTTCTATGCATTCTTTTGGTACAGCAAACTTATTGAAAATCCTATTAATAGGCTTGCGGTAGGTAAAGCGTTAATATAACGTCAAGATGAGGTACATAAATCTTAAACAACAAATGATCGAAAAAATGACGCACGAAATTATGAAAAATAATTTCACACTAAACTCGCCTAAAAAACAAACAGCTTATAGAAAAACGATGCACAAGCATTAACTTCAAGATTGCCGAATGGTGAAAAATCTGTTTGATAATAAAAAACGGAGATCGCGATGTAAAATATGAATAAAGAGCGGAAAGCAACGGGCTGAAATCAGATGAAAATCGAAAACGGCGGGAATAAGCGGTTAATAGAGGAATTGATAGACCCTCGCGCGCGAGCACGAAACCGTCCAGGTAAGCACGTACGACGGTCGTGTATGTGTACGTGTGGCAGTACACACGCGTGTACGTATTGCAGACACCACTGCTCCGTGTGAACGATATTCGGGGTTTATTATACATACAGACAGGCTCGCGTAGGTATATGCAGGTGTACCTATGTGCAGGCAGGATAGCCCCTGGGTTTATTGCGACGAGCGTTATCGCGACCAGACGGAGCGAACGTCCCGCAGCAAGTGGGCAGTAACGTTTGACGAGCAGTCTAACCCTTTAATTGAGTGCAGTTTTACGATTTCAGACGTCGTTTCGGACAAAGGAGTCAAGAGTTCCTGGGACGTTATGCGGCGCGCCGGAATAATTTCAGTCAGCTACTGGCGCGGCAGGGTAGCTTCAATCTACGGTTGAACCCACCCTGTGTTCCCATAGATCGATCGCTCTGGACGCTGTCCACGATTCTCGTAATTCGGAGAAAAACCTTCACTTTCTTCTCCGATCCCCTTCTAAAAATAAGGAGCAAACCATTAGACACTTGTTGGAACCCGAATTTATTGGAGGGAAACTTCTATTGCATTTGAAGTTAGGTGATTCTGCTTTTAAATGAAAAACACGTGTTGCATTTAGGAAGAATCTGGAAGAAATTGAAGAATTTTCTAATGTTGCTTTTAACCCTTTGCACACAACTTACAAGTTCTACAATCAATACTTACCGGCGAATTTGAACAGCGAGACTACTAATTATAACTCAAACACACGTGCCATATACCATTTGTTGTTATGGTACAAGAAATTATTAAACATTCGATGGTGGTTGACTCAGAAATTCTGAAACACTAAGTGTTTGTTAAATGGATAAGAACTCGTTAAGTAAAGGAAAACCTTCGATTTCATTTATAGTCACTAATATCTAAAAAAATTATTCTCTCCTTTTTAGTGCATTTTAACCCTTTGCACTCGGAGCTATTTTAACTGGAAAATTAAACATTTCTTCGGATCTAGAATATTTCCATAGCTTATGATTTTTGCAATTTTATGGATATGAAATTGGTACATTACCTTATACAGTACCTAAATGTTTAGTAATTGATTAGATACCGATATATTTAATAATGTAAACAATATTTTCAAGAATGGTACAGCAATTGTTAGTGGTGCAAAAATGTTTAACAAGCATCACGCAGATGATGTGTATAATTTCTAAAGAACGGTATTAACCCTTTGCACTCGGAGCTATTTTAACTGGAAAATTAAACATTTCTTCCGGTCTAGAATATTTACATTCCCTATGATTTTTGAAAATGGATATGAAATAGGTATAATACCTCATACTATATCTAAATATTTAGTAATTGATTAGATACCGATATATTTATTAATGTAAACAATATTTTGAAGAATGATACATTTCATTAACACTAGAACTACCGGAATATTAAAGGTATAAACATGTTTTTTTAAGAAATTTTTTTAGTGAACTTCTGTATTGAAGTACATATTTAAATATCACCTGTACGAAACCTAAATAAATGCCATATTGTCATTATTAGTGTTAATGGGACAAATAAGTTAAGGGATGAAACGAAGCTTTATGTTATTCCTTTAATTAGCGTAACTGTGAAGATAATGTCACCGACGAGGGGATAATTGTTTTTTTTTGAAGTTTTTTATTGTGCCGAATCGCACAGGTTGGCAAGGAACGTGCGATCGAGAGTGGTGATTCTAGAGTTACGTCTCCGATGCAAAAACCGTTTCGATTGATCGGTATTGTTGCACGCGCGACGACAGGATGCGGTGAGTTAAAAAATAGAGTTTTCCAGTGGCGTTTCCACCCTTTCATCCGGTCTCGTGTACTTCCGGCGTACATCCGTACACGGTCAACGTCCCAAAAACGCGAAACTGTCGTGACGATCGATCGACGGAAAGTAAACACCTCGAGAGGGTCATGGTCGACCTTGATGGTATTTGGTGGCACCTGTCACTCGCGTCTGTTCCACCGTAAATTCAGGACACAGCCGTCTATTGCCTCGCTATTTTTCCCCTCCATTTCGATACGACGGTTATTATCGTGTTTCGCAGAATTTGTTTTTTTTTCGAATTTTACATCGCTGTCGGGGATGATCGATGAACAGCTCGCAGCTTATCACTGCTTTGATCGAAACAGTTTTTTGATTACCTTCGGCTACGATGTGACCTTTTATTTTTTTATTCTTTCGATACGTTTAATGTGGAATTCGCGTGGCGCTGCGCGGCCCCCGGGTGGCTGTTTAACGGATTTTACATGAAATTTTCATTTGTTGAATGCGCGTGTGGATTCGTCGCGACCGCGTGAAAGTGAATTTCAAGTGCGATAATTGAACCCGCAGATTTTATGCATACACGCGCGCTTGCCACCCCCCACCCCCACCCCCCTGCGTATATGGAAATCTGTGAAACACAACCAGCCCGAAAACTTTAATGAAAATTAACGAAGTTTCTATTTTACTTTTCATTTAACGAGCTTCGGCTTTTGCCGAGTGATTGATGAAAATGGGAATTTTTCAGCCACGCTGCACGGAGATACCGGCCACTTGCAAACCGCTATCCATTGTTTCCTACATAAACTTTTCATTATTACACTTTACCAATTATTCGAATACCTCTTTTTAATTCCTTGTTGATTCCTCGCACGGAATCGAGTGTTCATCGCCCGGGGAATCGTTCGAGTATAAAAGTGCAACATACAAATGTTTCTATTAATAAATTCTCTGTTAACACGTCCCGTGCCGAACTTCTCGATTTTTCATTCAGGCCATTTGATTTGTTCTGTACTGCATTTTTATAATAACTTATTCTTAAAATGCCTCTAATAGACTTTATAATAATTTTTTTTTTAAATTCTTCGTTTTTCAATGAGAATATTGACCCTAATTCCAATCAAACGTTTCTTCTTATCTAGAATATTTCTATTCTCTACGATTTTTTAATTTGGTAGATATGAAATTGATATAATATCTCGTACTGGAAGGAGTAGCCGTATTTATTATAAGCAATTCTTAAGCAATTATAAGCGTGTTTGTTTCGATCTGACTTGTTTTCCTAATTCGTTGGCGATCGTAATTTTACAATTCCTTTGTTATTTTCGATTTTCTACTTTTATAAATTTCACTATATATAGGGTTGTCTGCTAATACGTATACATACATACATTCGTATACATACATACATACAATTCATACGTATACATATATACATACATACATACAATTCATACGTATACATATATACATACATACATACAATTCATACGTATACATATACATACATACATACATTCATACGTATACATATATACATACATACATTCGTATACATACATACATACATTAATACGTATACATATATATACATACATACATTCGTATACATACATACATAAACGTATACATACATACATACATTCGTATACATACATACATTCAACCGTATAATACGATACTTAAATGTTTAGTAATTAGATACCGACATATCTAACAATGTAAACAATATATTAAATAATAGTACAGCAATTTTTAGTGACGCCTCAGTGTGCTAAAGGTTAATCACAATTTGGAAAGACTTTAGCGAAATCAACAAAGAAGCGACGCGGTACAAGGTTTACTCGAGGAACGTTAAGTTTTGTTAAAGAAGATCGAGTTAGCAAGTCATTTATATTAGATTGCACGTTGGCCTTAGAATTGCTCCGTTTGTGCAGCGCAGGAACAAGGAAAAATCTGGAGAGAATTAACAGAGGCGGAAAGTCTGTTGGGAATCCCCGCAGTAATCGAAACAAAGCTTCTGTTATCTAAACGATGGGTCCTCGGTGCGTTATTTACGCACGGCGCGGCGTTCACGCGGCGCGCTTACGCGGTTTGCGTCCGCAATATTTATGGCTAGAAATATTAATTTTCGGATGACTGCTCTGTATCGAGCGGGATTAATCGATAACCTTCGACGATGGCCAACAAAGTTCCTCTAATGGCTCTTCCAGTCGGTAATGTTTCGGCCATTCACTTTTCTGATCCACGATGTCCCTGATACCACCCCTATAAAATTATTCGATGTACAAATTGTTATATCAATTCATAACAGAGTTGGACAATAATCGATTAAAATTTTAATCATGATTGATTGATTAATGTGTACGATTAAAAAAAGAAATCGTCGAAAAATTGGCGATTATTTCAATCGATTGATGAAGTTCAATCGTTGATTAAACGAAGTAATCATCGAAAAATCGGAGACTGGTTTAATCAATTGTTGAAGTTAATCACCGTACGGTCTATCCATAAATTGTAAGATGAAGGGAGATGGAGCAAAGATCCGATGGAGAATTGACAGTTAATCATGAATCAATTATCCGATTGACGATTAATAATCGTTAATCGCAATTAACGACTAAAGTAGAAATTTAATAGTTAATTTCGATTAACGATTGAAGTAGAAATTTAGTCGTCAATCGGCGATTAATTTTTTGCCCAACTCTGATTAAATAATAGATATGTATGCGAAATAAAAATTGTCTGCATCGATTGCAAGAAACAGAAACTAAATTGAAGAGAAATCGTGTACTGACATCTTGAATTTTTAAAAATGTTCCAACAATTTTGAATTCCATCTACTCAATCGTACTATAAATGCATAAAGACCCACAATCTAATAATCATTGTCTCTTCGAAATTCGTTCCCCTATTTCCCTAGCCTGGCAAATTACAAAAAAGATCTCGATACCGAATATAAATAAATATAAATAAAGAACCGTATATAAATAAAGACTTTAATCGAACCTGTGCGCTGATACCACCACACGTTGTTTATTTAACATTTGCGATCGATACAACATAATTTATACAATAAATAAATATTGTAGAGTCCGCGGCGGATACCGTAGAGATCATTTGAACGCGACGAATTATAAATTCGCTGCGCAGAAAAATAATTCGAAATGAAGCATTCATTTGGCGAGGGGGGAAGGGGTCGGCCGCGTCGGCGGTTAAATAAACCAGTCATTACGCGGATTATGCGTAACAAAATATCGAAAAATTTCAATTGAGCTCGGCTGCGGACACGCGGTACGTAAAATGTTAAGCACTTCTGCGCACGTTTCGCGAAGGAAAAGTCGAATGGCGTCCAATTAGACCGCACAAAACGCGTTAAATTGGAAATGTCACGGCGAGAGGCGGTGGCTGCCGGGACGGCGTGGGGGGGGGGGGGGTTGGAGAAGAAAAAAAGAAACGAGAAAAACGTGGCCGGGGTGTAGAAATCGGGCGAAAAGAATCCGACAAATTTTCGGTCCGGGCCGGGCCGCGCGGAAACCGGGCACGGCAGGGGAACACCGCGGGTCCATTCATCAAGCATTTTCGATGCGATATTAAGCTGATAGCAAATGTTTGCGTAGGGCGGCGCGTGCGCGCACGTGATTCCTGCCCCGACGTAATTTATCCATAGTCCGCGGAATAATTTCAACCGCGGAGGCTGAATTATGAAATTACCGGCCTCGGGGACCTGCATGCAGCGCGCCGACAGCGTCTCCTGCATTTCACACGGCCGATCGCATTCCAATGTACACAAGCTAGATTAAAAATGCAACCGACCAACCCGCAGGAAAAAAAAGCTCGAAACTTTTTCGCCGCTGTCAATTTGCGCAAAAATATTCGCGCCGGCTTTATTCTTCCCCGCTGCCTGCTTAAAAATTATATTTATTTACGGTCTTGCTTCGTCCGAGAGACTTTCTTTTCAATAATATGGAACACCGTGTTTTATACTATTTTTTATTATTATTATTATTATTTATTTTAAACGGACCGAAGTCCTTTTATACAAATGTATGCAGTATTATATAATATGACAGAAAAGAATCTTAATCTAAAATTCACATAATTATGGACAGCGCGAAACTAAGAAAATATAAGTACTATTAACGAATAATACAGCGCAATTTCATTTTGAATGCCTGTAACGTGCCATTGAAAAATTCAATATTATTATAAAATGTGTTTATTGTTCGTGTGCTTAACTAACGATACATTTTTCTCGGGGAACATTTGGTAAACTTCATTGTTCTCGAACAGTTTTACGCAAGCTCCAAGAGAGACCCAAAGAATTTCGTCGCGACGAAGAAAAACTCGAGGAAAGCTCCTCTTCAAATTTGTCTCGCCGATGTCAGTTTCAAACAATTCGCGTGGAAAAATCACGATCCTCGAAATTACGGGAATTCGTCTCTTGTCTGGCAAGTTGAAAGAAAAATTTCGTGAAATTCGTCTTCATGCCGTGCTTCGAGTTTGGATGGGTGAAACTCTCGAGGAATCACTTGCGTGGAGATTTTTTAAAAATTCGTCACCTCGGAGCGTGACCTGAGACGCGGAAAAAGTTTCGGAAAATTTCACACGTCCGGGACAGATTTTCGAAAAGTGTGAATGGCTCCGTGCGGTTGCAAAATGCGACATTTCCGATTTGCGACAGATAAAATAAGATACGTTTATTTACGATGTTACTAAGAAAAGAAATAACATCCGCGGAGTGGTTATTTTCGACTGGGGACATGCAAATTGACATTTAAGCACTCAATTTGTGGCAATTAAACTAACTGAATAGCTGTTTCACTGAGGATATATGTGTCCACGCGAGATGTCATTAAAAGTAAATTTTAAAAAATTATTAATTAGGACTGTTTCCATGATCTCGATCGACAAATTGTTAATAACATATATTCGTGTTTTCAGCGCACTGGTTCGATCAAGCAGAAGTGGTAAGCATGTTAAATCTGTTAATGACATTGTTTAATATGAAATTTGGAAATATACTATTTAATCTACATTTTAATAAAAACAATATTCGATTACTTATCCTTGTAATTGATGATTTCGTAACAGACCGATCCTTGAACAACTTTACATTTTCAAATCCGAATTGTCTTGACATTGACGCATAAAAACCTCCTTCTGTGGTGATTGTTTCGCCATCCATTGTAACTGTTTCCATGATCTCGATCGACAAATTGTTAATAATATATATTTTTCAGCACACTGGTTCGATCACATGAAGATCTGAAAACACGAATATATGTTATTATTAATTAGCCTTCCAACATCCCAACGTCTAAGGCAGGACCCGCTAGATAGCCTTACTGAATAGTCCTCTAACTGGTCTAGGACGAAACGTTCGTTTCCTTTTATGGGTGACATCACATAAGTTAGAAACAACCCGCTAACTATATGCAACAGGATATTTATCATCAACACCGGTCACATTTGGTGAACCACCGATGTATATCGCTGAGGAATAAGCATTTGTATAAAAATTACAGTAATGTATTGGGTTGGTAAGAAAGTAATTTCGGTATTTTATGGTGAAATAAAGCCCAATATTTTTTATTCAAGCAATCAACTTTAATGAATAAAATATTTTCCCTTTGGATCGATGATTTTTTGCCGAAAAGAATAAATAGAATGTTTTATTGATTGAAGTTCATCGCTTGAATAAAGAAATTCGGTTCTATTTCATCTTAAAATACCGAAATTACTTTCTTGCCAACCCAATAACATAATGATCGAACCATGGCGCCGAGAAGAAATGAAAAATCTTAGTTATTAAAACATTCACGATCGAGAATTGAATATCTATATTATTAATTAGAGTTCGTGAACGGTCCTAAGCATAGCCAATTATATAGCTATAAAAATCGTTAATTGTCGGAGGGTTAATAATCGTTATCCGCGCGATAGCTGAATCGGTTAATTGTTTGAGGGAGAGGATAATGCTTGTAGAGCCAGTATCGCATAAACTGTAAGCTTTGATGAGCTTAGCGATTTAAGGAAATGAATCGGCGTGTACATAGTTGGCCGGGATGAGCTGTTAATGGTGACCTTGCTCGAATTTCGCCCTCCATCGAAGTTCCGCTACCTTTAAAACACTTAACGCCACCCACTCTATTTGCATCGACACGCTGCATGCGACGGGACGCACACAATTGCCTTTCAACTCGAAACACAGGCCGAAAGTGAAAGGGGTTGATCGTTGGATTGCTTCCGATAGTGGAATCCCGTGACCCCGGAGGGAACTTGTCTCGTAATACTTTCCGTATTTCCATAAACGATTTACATAGTCGCGAAGATAACACACTTCTACAGCTTCGAATAAAACTTGCCAAGAATTTCAACAAACTGAAAAATATATTCAAGAACCTATCAAGCCGTTTACACGAATTAAAAATTAACACTGATTTTTGCATGTTTCAGCACCGGTTTAATTCGTTTCTAAATTCGTGCAAACATTTACTATCCAATAACGAATTCGCCCAACTTACTCACTGCAAACTTTGCTCTTTCTCGAAAGAAAATTAAATTCAACCCTTGTTAAACGCCGTTCGGATGAATTTCGCTTTGATACTCGAATGTTTTGTTTCGGGACAGATTTATCGCAAATTTAAAGAGAACACACGCTTTCTACATGGGAGACATTCTTTTCATCTAAACGTGAAAATCGACTTTATTGCAATTAAGTGAATCCAGCCAGGGTAGTCAAAATATTATGGGGATTTCAATATGTTTGTTAACAAGTGCCCGGTTGAATCGATGATGTTTTCGCTGGTTAGTTATTGCGTAATAACAACAACGATTACCCCAATAATATTCATGTTGCTATAAATTGTTCAGGGAATTGCTTAATTACATTGCAATGATTAGAGATCTCACCAATCTATGAAATGTTTCCGATGTTACAATTCTACCTGATATAAATAAACCACTGTACTGCATACAGGGTGTTTCGAGAAAAACGATCGAGTATTCCCCCTTAAATATATCTAACACGAATAAGTCGTCAGTAGATGGCAAATAAAATGCAGTTCCGAATTAGAATAATTGTCCTAAGCCATATTTAGCCCTGTCTGCTCGAAGGGTGTTGAAACGCAGCCCGCAAAACGGAAGGAGGACGAAATCAGGACGAAATCCGTCGATCAACGGATTAGAATAAGAGATCAGGAAGGCGTGAGACCGCAGGGGGTTAATAATGAAGGAGGCGATCAGCAAACACGGGGCTCGGTGGCCGAAAATCCTGGAATTCCGGCGGCTTCGGTATGCGGAAGGAGGAATCCCGGCGGTGGCGCGGCGGGCAGAAAGAAAAATGGGGCTCCGCCGGGTGAAAAAATTCGGGTCATCGAACGGACTGCGCGTGCGACAGCTGAGAGAGGACACACAGACAGGTCGCAGAGAGAGAGAGAGAGAGAGAGAACTTTACTTTCGATCTCGTCGAGCCGTGTAATTCGTCAAACACACGCGTGCCGCCCCCTTTCCGGCATCGTTGCGCGCCGCTGTCGTAGCCGCCGCCGCCGCCGCCGCTTCAAAACTAACTGCTGTTTACCCCCGCGAGTATAATGGTCCCGGTTGCTGAACCATGCACCACGTGGACAACAAAAGCCGCGCGCGTTCGCTCCCGATTTATTCGGACGCGCGGAAAAATATTCGACCCTGATTTCACGCCCCGTCCCGTCGAACACTTTTATTATTTCGCGATTAATTTGCAATTATCTGTCCACGATCTGTATCGAACGAGAAAATAACATTTCTGTGTAATTATAAATATGCAATTCTCGATCGTAAATGTTTTAATAACTAAGATTTTTCATTTCTTCTCGGCGCCATGGTTCGATCATTATGTTACATTAATCTTAAACAATTGTTATCTGTGTGCATCTTTTATGGCAATGTTCAATAATTGTTTCTTATGTTTATTCTGTAATTTCAACAATTTGTTATTTGCAGAGACAGAAGTGGGAAGCAAATTGCAATTTTTAACCGTGTTACAAATGAATTTAGGTGTTATATTCTTGGATCTACATTTTAGAAGAAATAATTTTTTGTTACTTATCTTAGCAATGGAGTCTCGTGTGTTGGACCATTCCTTTAGAACATTTCGCGGTTTCAAATCCAAACATTCTTGACATTGACGCAAAAATACTCTCGTGGTGTGTATGAATTTCGCCATCCATGGTAAATAATTAGTTTTATCGATCGTGAATGTTGTTAATCTTAAACAATTGTTATCTGTATATTTATTCTGTAATTTCAACAATTTGTTATTTGCTTTATATTTATTCTGTAATTTCAACAATTTGTTATTTGCAATAATATTTACAATATAGATAACAATTGTTTATTATGTTACATTACTGTGATTTTTATACAAATGCTTATTCCACAGCGATACACATCGGTGGTTCACCAAATGTGACCGGTGTTGATGATAAATTATGTCTGTGTAATTATGATTCATTTAATTGTTTTAACAACGCTGGAGAAAAGAACAAATATCTACATCGTTAACGCAATTGGAACGAAATTAATGAACCAAGAGACAGTTTTGAAGACAACGAAGTGTCCTAGGATTCCACGCGAGTAACTGGCAAGATTCCGAGCTAGATTATCCATAATCTCGAAGCTCGCATGGTCTCCCATGAAAACGTCACGCTCCGAATATTTCGCATGGCGACGCAGACAATTTTTCGCGTAAAGAGCTCGGGAAAATGATGACGGAACAAAGTTGAACGGGGAATGGGATCCGGGCGAACCAGGTGTCCCATTTTCAGGGTCCCAGACCGCGGACACACGGGGTTGGAATGAGTTACGCACCGGTGACACGTTTATTTACCCGCCGTGAATCGCGTGGGCGGGTTAAGATGAATGGTCGCACTCGGATGCGCTTGTCCGCGATGCACTTGTGCAATAAGCGGGCTCGATTACGTAAAGATCGCAGCAACGACCTGTTTCTACCTACAGTTTGAGAACGTGTTCGATTTCTATACGTAAAATTGTTTCCAGGACTGTGCGGACTCCAGAATTAACCCCTTGCCGTACCTTTTCTTTTATAGTTACAGTGATTAGAACGTCTCTGTGCACGAAAATGTCGTAGAAGGGAAAAGAAAATGTATATTGTTTGTATGGCTACATTTATTTGAATGCTTAAATATTCATTACAAACGAATCAAATTTTAATTATTCCATTTTATCGATCGTAATGGATTAATAGAAAAATGTATGCTATCGGCGCACAGGTTCGATCATAATGGAGAACAAAGCAATTTTGCAAAAATTAAATTATTCCCAACGTTTCGATCCTGGTATGGATCATTTTCAAGAGAATTTTGCGTCTGAAAATTACCGAATATTATATTAATTGTTTCAAAAAAGACAAACAAAAGGTAACTGATATACTTTTTCACCGTACTTGCTATGTGTAAAAATGTTTAGAAAGGTGTAAATTTAAAATTGAGTTCCGTGTTGACTGAGACAGCAACTGAACCAAACGACTGCTAAGAGAGAACTAAACGTACAACCACTGGAACGACGTACATTGACCAACAGCCAATCAGAACGAGTGATCGACAAGTTCTACAATGAATACTTGCCGGCGAATTTGAACAGCGAGACTGCCAATTATAACTCAAACACACGTGCCATATACCATTTGTTGTTATGCTACAAAAAATTATTAAACATTCGATAGTAGTTGACTCAGAAATTCTAAAACACTAACTGTTTGTTACATGGATGAGAACTCGTTAAGTAAAGGAAAACCTTTGCTTTCATTTATAGTCACTAATATCTAAAAAAATTATTCTCTCCTTTTTAGTGCAATTTAACCCTTTGCACTCAGAGCTATTTTAACTGGAAAATTAAACATTTCTTCCGATCTAGAATATTTCCATACATTATAATTTTTGCAATTTTATGGATATGAAATTGGTACAGTACCTAAATGTTTAGTAATTGATTAGATACCGATATATTTAATAATGTAAACAATATTTTAAATAATAGTACAGCAATTTTTAGTGGTGCCTCAGAGGGGACAGCCGAGTGCTAAGGGCTAATATAAGCGTGGTTATGAAATAATTTCTTTATATATATTTTTTTATTTTGTGTGTAAAATTTGCATGTTAGCAGAACGTTGCACGCCTCTCTAATTAGGGAAGGGTCCGTTGATAACAGAAGCAACCCCAATAAATAAGTCTCGACGTTCCCGTCGGTACACTAGCGGTCATCCATCAAGAAACTTCGACAAACATTCCAGCAACAAACATGTTTGTCTCAATCCTTCCCGGTGCACGCTTCCAGGAGCACTTCCTGCGGAATCGTTCAGACGTCTCGCCGGCCTTATCAATCGATCTACGACTATTTATCAGAGCAGATACCAGCTGCATGCGTCTGGAAACGTCAGCCGGCTGTCAGGGAAAGATCGGGAGACAAAGATAGAGACGGCAAGAGAGAAACCGCGGAGAAATGAGAAAGAGGAAGATAGAGGAAGGCAGAGAGAAACGCAATAGCTGTTTTCGAACTGGCTAACATAGCTGGACCAGTCACGAGCATAATGAGTCTATTCCAACAGGATGGCGCAGAGAGTTGCTGGATACCGTTGCTGACTCTCGCTTCCTCGAAAATCGTCCGCTGGACCCATGGACCGTGATGTTTCGCGATATACGACGTCCCGACGGAACGTGACCGCTCCGGCACTATCAAAATTATTGTGATGCACTGTATCGAATCAAAACGAAGACGTAAAAGAGCTATACCCCACCGTTGCAACGACAGGTTTATTTAATTCCTCTATATCCTCGGACGTGTTCTTCTGATTACATGGCACCGGTGGAAACGACGCCGAGATCCATTCGTTCGTAGCACACGTACACTTTGATGAACTATTTTATTGCGGATCTTTATCTTCTATATAAATAAAAATTAAATGCTGTTCGTGGTAAGCGCATTACTTGAGAACTGCTGGACCGATTTAGCTAACTTTTGTTTAAAAAATGTTCTCAATAATCCGAATAAGGTTCTCAGGGAAAGAAAAATTGGAAAAGTTGCCTGAGAAAATGGGAAATTCGAGAATAAATGAAGGTGCTTTTTTCTATGAGATTTTTGTATGAACTCAAGACCGTAACTCACAAATTCGAACGATGGATATATGCGTATAAATATTCAATTCTCGATCGTAAATGTTTTACTAACTAAGATTTTTAATTTCTTGGTTCGATCATTATGTTACATTTAAGTTACAATTGTATTTATTATATAATTAATTAATTTAAGTTACATTTAATATATAATAAGCATTTGTATAAAAATTACAGTAATGTAACATAATGATCGAACCGTAGCACCGAGAAGAAATTAAAAATCTTACTTACAATTAGTGATATATGTGTATTATGGAACTGCAACAATATTAATTTTCTTCCACAACTTTCAATTACCCGTGTGTACTATTTACAATCTCCTAATTTATCTTGCAACGAACTACTTACTTCATCGAATAAAAATTTTACTTATGTTCGAGTTCGATGAGTTGAAAATCTTTTTCATTCAAATTCGTAGTGCGAAACAATAGCGCGCAATCACGGGAAAACCGGTCGTGTCGCAGCGGGTACGCGCAACTGTAATAAATAACAAGTAATTCATTCGCGGGGGTAGGAATTTCGGTGACCAGATGCATTTGGCAACTTTCCTCCAATTATTTATGACACGTAGCGGCGCACTTGATTACGGGCGGAGCTCGGCAAAAAGATCTTGTTCCTCGGAAATCGGTGGGTAGCGGTGACCGGCCGAGAGTCTCGAGACTTGTTTTTCAATCGGCAACGCGTGATTACTACGGCAAAAAGGTTGCATAACAGCGCGAGCATCGGTGCGGCCGTTGCTCGACAACAATCGCATCCCCCTCCCCGTCCGTGGAAATTCGATCCGACTAGAATTTTCGACGCGTCGCTAATTAATCTCGTTTCATCGACGATGCCCGTCACCCTCCAGCCCCACGCGCCCGCACCCATCGTTCCGAGCACGCAACCCCTATATCCGTGTATCCAGCGGCGTTTTACATTTTTGGGAAAGCGCGCCGTGAGGTTCGCGCGTTCGCGCTAATAATTACACGTGCGATCTATTTAAAGTGTGCGCGTCCCGATATGTATAACTGCAACACCGCGTCGTCGCGCGTTGCTCGTACAGTTTATGCGCGCGCGCGCGAGCGCGAGAGCGTTGCACATCGACAAGGAAATTGAACAATTCCTGTTACCGCAAGGCACACAGCGCATTATTTATCCCGGATAATAATGAATTGGTTCGTCAACGAGAATACCTGCTTGCCAGCACCCACCTCCACGCTCTCATTTACGTTCTATCCGACCGTCCCTTTCCAACCCCTTTCGCTCGTCGCCACCCTTTCCCTATCCAACGACCCCCTCTCCCCCTGCGAACTGTCCGTTCGTTTCGCTCTGCCGTTCCCGCTCTCTTTCTCTGATCTATGCCGGCGAGCCGTCGTGTCTCTGCGATTGTTAGTGTTTACCCGCGTACATATTACCGTGATGACGTTGCGGCGTTATGGCGTCCGACTATCGGCGCGACCGGCGCAAAAATCCGCGAAACGAGCCTCGACTGTTTGCGTCTGGACCGTGGTCGGACCACGCCGATTTCCAGCGAATTATAATATTGCTCGGAACCCTTGACGGATAGCTGATCGTTCGCTAGAGTGGACTAGACGCACGAGTGGATTACACTGTCCAACAAATTTCAACTTTTTTTCGTGTTTCCAGATAACTGTTGGGTGTGTCTTGGAAAGTTTTTTCGCGCTGATTCCGAATCTGACCTTAATTTTTTCTCCTACGCGCATAGTTATTAGAGAAATTTGAGTTTGAAGAAAAGACATATTTTCCGACTTTGAACAAATACATACAGGGTGTCCCAAAACTACCCTAGGAGCCGAAAATGGGAGGTTCCTTGGGTCATTTGAAGCGACATTTTCTGTGCCAACTCGCGTCTAGGTCGCGCTCTGATTGGTCCGTATTTTTCGTTAATAACTCCTAAACAAAGTCGCGGATAACATTTTTGCAAAGGAAAATGTCGCTTCAAATGACCCAAGGAACCTCCTATTTTCGGCTCCTAGGGTAGTTTTGGGACACCCTGTATATATATATTTATATGATTCCCCTTAGAGTTACAATTCTAATATTATATAAAACTTTCGACTTTGAACAAATATTGTGATGTTATTATGTAAGATATTGTATTTTGTTTTAAACATGTTTAAACAATCATAATGTATTAGCATTGAACATCATTGGATTCGGGAAAGTTTAGGGAATCTTTTACTGTAAAACACAATACAATATCTTGCATAATATCACAATATTTGTTCAAAGTGGAAAAATATGTCTTTTTTTTCAAACTCAATTTTTTTTAAAACTGTGCGTGTAGGAGAAAAATTAAGGCCAGATTCTGAATCAGTGCCGAAAACTCTATAAGGTACACCCAACAGTTATTTGGAAACATTTTTGTTATTGGACAGTGTTATTATTGTTATTATTATGCTAGTTCCAATTTTGATCACTGTATCGACGAGGTTCGATCCAAACACGCGAATTTCTCGTACATTTCCCGAGCTCTTTTTATTTATTTATTTATACAGGTCGCGTCAACGTCAAGATCATTAGCGAGCACAAGGATTATAACATATGATGGCTGCTAAAACAGATAAAGTATTAATGATTTCGGCGCAACGGTTCGATCAATTAAACACGATAAAGCAATTTTACAAATTAATTTAAACTTTCAACGTTTCGATCCTTATGTAGATCATTTTCAAGAAAGAAGAAACACTGCGTCTAAAATTATAACAGATAGAAACGGTTATGATATAATCAGATTACAAGCTCTAGTCAAGATTCATTATTATATTACTCACTTGCTTTATGAAAATTTTAACATAGATATTTGGTTTTGTGACATGATGGCTGCTCTTCATTTTTACTAACTCAAAATTGCGGAATTTTTCGAATGAATTATTATTATTATCGAATGATCAATGATTCAGGGTTTATGGTTGTAAAATTAACCTTTCACTGCATGATTTTTTTAATTGGGATGAAAAACAATTGAAAGAAGGTTTTTATATATTAGAAAAAAAAATTGAAACAACATTTTCAAAAAACAAAGATAATTTAGTATAGTAAGAAAATACATTCTTAGTTTACTGTATACCAGATTTGTTAGCCCTTTAATGCACGATATTTTGTTTACAGTTTCTATTTATGCCTATGTATTCTATTACGCTATGTATTCTATTTGCCAAACGGCAACACAATGCATTTACGAGTTGACTGTATCAGATATGATACACTATGCAGCGAAGGGGTTTATATTGATGATTAAATAAATAATTCCGTGTATTTATTTTTATCAAACATTTTCAGAATGAAAACAGGAAAATGCTCGAAATAATTCAGCATTTCAGATTACCATTTTCCATTGTTGTTTCGAGTGCCATTCGCCGAAATCTGACAGGAACTCTGCTCTAATAGTAGCTCCGCTGTCCAAGCAAGTAGCTCCCGCGGTCACAGCCACCGACCCAGAATTTTAATCCCCGGTAACGCCGTTCGTATTTCCGTCCCGTGTATTTTTATTGGAATATGAGTATTCAATAATTTTTATTTTTGATTCCCCTCAGGGTTACAATTCTCATACATAACTCCCCCCTTTCTTCCGTTATTGAAATATGAGTACATAAACTACACTTTTTGCGTGGAAAGAAAAACTGTAAGTGTATTCAAAAACGGTATATCAGAGGCACACGTCTTTATAGTTCGAAAGAAACAGAAAAGCAACGGTCATAGAACAATCGAACATACAATGTATAAAATATGCATTGGCTTTCTTCTAAAGAACTGATAGATTGATTTTGTTCTGCGTTTATGAGATAAACTCCAACAGTATTCAATTACTAAACATGTCTCTTATATCGATCGTATAATTGTTAATAACAAAAGTTTAATGTTCTCGGCGCTACGGTTCGATCAATTACTACTGAGAAATCAAAGAACAATTTTGCAGATTATCAAATAATCATCGACGTTTCGATTCTAGTTTGAATCCTTTTCAAGATGTAAAAATATATATTTATTGTACAATTTTCAAAATATACTATTAAACTGCTTGAATGTAATAACACAAGTTGTTTGTAAATATTGTTCATAAAACTAACATACTTGTTTTTGATGTGATTTCATACTTTCATAAAAGTATTCAATTACAAAATAACGGAACTGGTATATCCACGTAGACGGCAAAGAAAGTCGGAAAAGTGCGTGGCGGAAGTTTCTATTAGGTTATCAAGCAACGAGACGAATAAAGAGAGAGAGAGAGAGGGGTTGGTAACGAGCGTGGGAGAATGAGATAGGAAATGGTAGACCAAGAGAAGCAAGAACAATGGCGAAGCGAGAAACAAAAACGGGACCAATAAACGTCAGAAATGGAATGTCAAAGAGAGGAACGCGCCGGCTCCGCGGGAGAGGACTCGAAGAGGGGTGGCGAAAGGGGACGAAGAGGAGAAAAGGGGGTGGCAACCGTGACGAGAGACCACGTCGCTCGAATTCGATGCATAAGAACGAGACGGGGAAGAGAAGATTATAATATAAATGAAGACACCTTAGCTTCGTTTCTACCTGCCCCGTCAGCCGGTTCAACGAGGTAGGTGGTGCGATCGAGAACACCGTCGGGGATGCTCGAATGGGGATGAAAACGAGGGGTGGTAGCTAGCGATCGAGGGGAGAAGCAGAGGGTTGGGAGGAGAAGAAGAAGGTTGCGATCGCCAGTAATCGCGGGCACGAAGAGAACGGATAAGGTGGAATGATGAACGGGAGGTACACGTGAGAATGTTTTTTCTGGTCATTTTTAATGATTTTTGAGGTTTATCATTTTTTCGGGATCAATGAAGATCTTATTCTGTTGGGCCTAACTCAAATCACGAGAAGAATGGAGTTTCGATAGTTGATTTTTTTGGTTTATCACTTTTGAACATTTTTTCGAGATCAATGGAGATGTCCTCGTGTGTTGGACCTAACCTCAATCACAAGAAAAATGAAGTCTTGATAGATGATTTTTTTTTGTTTATCACTTTTGAACATTTTTTCGAGATCAATGGAGGTGTCCTCTTGTGTTGGACCTAACTTAAATCGCAATAAAAATGGAGTCTCGATAGATGATTTTTTGGTTTATCACTTTTGAACATTTTTCGAGATCAATGGAGATCCTCTTGTGTTGGACCTAACCTAAATCACAAGGAAAATGGAGTCTCGATAGATGATTTTTTTGGTTTATCATTTTTGGACATTTTTTCGAGATCAATGGAGATCTTCTTGTGTTGGACCTAACCCAAATCACAAGAAAAATGAAGTCTCAAGACATGATTCTTTTGGTTTATCATTTTTAAACATTTTTTCGAGATCAATGGAGATGTCCTCTCGTGTTGAACCTAACTCAAATCACAAGAATAATTAAGTATCGATAGATGATTCTTTTGGTTTATCACTTTAGAACATTTTTTCAAGATCAATGGAGATCCTCTTGTGTTGGACCTAACCCAAATCACAAGAAAAATGAAGTCTCAAGACATGATTCTTTTGGTTTAACATTTTCAAACATTTTTTCAAGATCAATGCAGACGTCCTCTTGTGTTGGACTTAACTGAAATCACAAGGAAAAAGAAGTCTAAAGAGATAAAAAATAATTTGACGCCTAGGTGAACGTTTCACGCACACCAATGTGCCTCTGCTACTTCCCTATGCAACGCCCACAACAATAGTCAGACAAAACGCGTTGAGCCGAGTCGCCCAATTGTAGAACCCCCATCGAGCGTGAACCCGAAGGCACCGGTAAGGCCCGGTAGAGCAATAATCGAGGAAGAAAGGGCGAAGCAAGTGGCAATAGACCGGCGTGGAAAGAATGACAGGCCAGAGTATAAAGGGCAAGGACAGAAAAGGGCATCTGCGAAACAAGTGTAGGTGATGGTAACTCCGACGAAGAAACAAAACGAGAAGAGGAAGCTAAACGGAATCGGAAGATGGACGAAGCGAGTGTACAACGAAGAGAGAAGAAGAAGAGAAGGTGAAAGAACGATCAGAGAGAGAGAGGGTGAGTTTTGAAAGTGGTTGAGGGAGAGAGTATTCCGACTCTGACGACTATACTGCTTCGAACAGGGAGGAACGACGACGCGAACCAGGAGGGTTGAGAGACCTTTATTCTCGATCTTCCTCCACAGAACAATTAGTTAACAGTAATAAGGTGTAACAAATTTCAAATTCGATAAAACGAACAAAAAGGAATTTTCTAAAAGTAAAATAATTACAGGACTATATAAAAAGATTAATTGCTTTTTCAGTAGTGCTCAAACGATAATTCTAGAAATCAGAATTGAAACGAGAAGAGGAATCTGATCGGAATGGGAAGATGGACGAAGCGAGTGTACAACGAAGAGGGAAGAAGAAGGAAAGGTGGAAGAACGATGAGAGAGAGAGGGTGAGTTTTGAAAGTGGTTGAGGGAGGGTGAGTATTCCGACTTCGACGACTATACTGCTTCGAACAGGGAGAAACGACGACGCGAACCAAGAGGGTTGAGAACAATTAGTTAACAGTAATAAGATGTAACAAATTTCAAATTCGATAAAACGAACAAAAAGGAATTTTCTAAAAGTAAAATAATTACAGGACTATATAAAAAGATTAATTGCTTTTTCAGTAGTGCTCAAACGATAATTCTAGAAATCAGAGTTGAAACGAGAAGAGGAATCTGAACGGAATCGGAAGATGGACGGAGCGAGTGTACAACGAAGAGGGAAGAAGAAGGAAAGGTGGAAGAACGATGAGAGAGAGAGGGTGAGTTTTGAAAGTGGTTGAGGGAGGGTGAGTATTCCGACTCCGACGACTATACTGCTTCGAATAGGGAGAAATGATGACGCGAACCAAGAGGGTTGAGAACAATTAGTTGACAGTAATAATATGTAACAAATTTCAAATTCGATAAAACGAACAAAAAGGAATTTTCTAAAAGTAAAATAATTACAGTACCATATAAAAAGATTAATTGCTTTTTCAGTAGTGCTCAAACGATAATTCTAGAAATCAGAATTGAAACGAGAAGAGGAATCTGAACGGAATCGGAAGATGGACGAAGCGAGTGTACAACGAAGAGGGAAGAAGAAGGAAAGGTGGAAGAACGATGAGAGAGAGAAGGTGAGTTTTGAAAGTGGTTGAGGGAGGGTGAGTATTCCGACTCCGACGACTATACTGCTTCGAATAGGGAGAAACGACGACGCGAACCAAGAGGGTTGAGAACAATTAGTTGACAGTAATAAGATGTAACAAATTTCAAATTCGATAAAACGAACAAAAAGGAATTTTCTAAAAGTAAAATAATTACAGTACCATATAAAAAGATTAATTGCTTTTTCAGTAGTGCTCAAACGATAATTCTAGAAATCAGAATTGAAACGAGAAGAGGAATCTGAACGGAATCGGAAGATGGACGAAGCGAGTGTACAACGAAGAGGGAAGAAGAAGGAAAGGTGGAAGAACGATGAGAGAGAGAGAGAGGGCGAGGGTTGGAAGGGGTTGAGGGAGGGTGAGTATTCCGACTCCGACGACTATACTGCTTCGAACAGGGAGAAACGACGACGCGAAGCAAGAGGGTAGAGGAAGAGAGGGTGAGGTAGACGACGAAGAAGAGGTATAGGAGGAAGAGGAGGGTGGAGTACGGTGTACTGATGAATATGACAGATTATAATTTTACGCTGTGGGTGGTGTGAGGAGGCTGCCGGAGGTGGTGCGCCGGTCTACGGCTGGCAAAGGTGTGCTGCTAGCCGATGGAGGTGACTTTGGAGGTGGAAGTCGCCGGGATGGAGGTGAAACGTTGCTGTAGAGTAGGAGGGAGACGGCAAGTTGCTGTCAAAGCAAAAAGGACGGTCGTGGTGGGGGACAGAGGCAGGGTTAAGTCGCGCTCGTGACTCCTGACGTTTCGACGCTCGGAAATCCCTCGTTGCCTTTTTGCGCGCCACGCCATGGCATGCCACGCCGCGCCACACCACGCCAACCGGTGTGCCACGCCATGCCACGCCGCTTCCGAGTCACCGAACCCGATGGACGTATCATTTTTTGCCCCTTCCGGGAATTACGATCGGGACTAAAATAATCCAGCCCCGGATCGATTTGATTAACCCTTTGCGGTCCTCCCTCGTATCCCTCGACCGCCGGCTTGAATTAATTAGACGGAAATACTTTCGCCGTTTCGTCGCGACGCAACCAGCTCCCGATACACCGAGACACTGAAATATTATTCGTGGACCCGGCGGAACGGCTTCCGCGAACTCTGCGAAGTCGGTTTCGCTATTCTCGAGGAGGCGCGCAGCTTTTAGTTGCGCGCCTGTCGCTCGTTGTCGTCAACGTCATTGGCCGCATCAGCTGACCGCGAGAAAGAAATGATGAACGATAGAAAACGAATGAAATTAACAGAGAAGAGACACGACTAATGAATAACGTAAATAACTGTTGATTATTCTACAAGGTTATGAAATAAAGTATTGCCAAGGATTCGTAGTACAGAAAATATGAAAACTCGGTGTAGAGAGTTTATTAAGAAACAACAAGAATACAGATGAAGCTTCTCGCTCAAATGCTTCGGTTAACTGTATAACTCACAAAGACAGAAACTAACAAATTCCCTACTCGGTATGGGCCACCAACTGCCCCTTAATATAGACACAATTATAGCAAAACCAAATATCAAAGCTTGTATTAGCATCCACTCCTTTTTCCAAAATTGTAACCAACGTATTTAGTGCTAAAGAACATTACTGTTATACTCACTTGTATTATTAAAAAATTCTTATTGTATTATTCCTGTATTCCACATTACTGTATTTACTTATATGTAAAGCAAAGTAAACCCAGTAGGGTTTCAAAATGCTAAAAAAAAAAAAAAAACTTCGGTTCGACTAACTTTAGGGTAGAAAAACGTGTTCAGCGTATATCGACAAGACGGTCTTTTTTATCGATGACCGAGGGGTTGGAGGACCCACGTATAAGGGATAGGGGTGCAGAGGAAACTTAACCCTTTGCACTCGGAGCTATTTTAACTGTAAAATTAAACGTTTCTTCTGATCTACAATATTTCCATTGTCTATGATTTTTGAAATTTGATAAATATGAAATTGATATAATACCTCATACAATACTTAAATGTGTAGTAATTGGTTAGTTAGCGACATATCTGATAGTGTAAACAATTATTTAAATATGTATGTAACATGATATTTGGTCCCCTCAGGGTTTCAAATTCATTTACCAATCCTCTTCCCCCTCTTTCCACTCTCTCACCATCGCCTTTTCAGCGGGACCTACTGTTTATGGTGGGTTCCGAACCACCTTTTGCCAACAACACGTGAAAAACACCTCGGGCGGGTCACTTTCCGGTTTTTTACCAGACGGTCACCCATCCTAGTGCCGTTCACGTTCCACATTGTTTAACTTCGGTGATCTAACGAGAACCGGTGCTTTCAACGGGATTACGGTTGTTGACAAACAATTATTTAAATAATAGTACAGCAATTTTTTGTGACGCCTCAGAGGCGCCACTCAATTGGTAAGGGTTAATTTTTAGCTAAATCCTAAATACCAAGCTTAACAATACCAAATAATTATTCAAAGGAATTCTCTCGTTCACCGATGGGTCCGTCGATCACCTGTTCCACCTACGGCAATCTCGGCGTCTCGCGTAACAGTTGAATTATGAATTACGTTTACACCGTTGGATCCTCAGGATTCGGAGCGTAAGAGGGTCGCTTTTACGACTAGGCCGTTCGCAGAAAGAGTCAGCCTGGCCGACTGTTATTATCGACGGTAATTCCATTCTAGGGCTGGCGAGAGTACCGCGAGCATCGCTAGGATATTAGGATCGTAAATATTTAAGTTTAATTGCACGGCACCGGCGTCGGTGACTTCTCGAACAGCTATCATCGGTGTTCATGGCTCTTCCCTCTCGCTCTCTCTCTCTTTCCATCTATCTCTCTACGATGCTGTCTTTCTCGACTGGTCGCCAGCTAACAAGGAGTAAGGGGCAGACGACGACGCTTAAAGGAGAGTACGGAGGTCGCGATCGCAACTTCCGGTTGTTGGGATACGTGTGCACGGGGCTGAAGGCTCGCTGACGCCGTGGGAACCGACTTCCTCACCGGCTACGCTTTTTTTTCCGAGCCGGTGAAAGTAAAACGGGCAAAGTCTCCGTCGATCCCGTACTTTCGTACGTGCACGCAACTCTTCCGCTCGTTTTTCTCCTTTTCTTTTTCTTTTTTTTTCCCCCTTCGTCTTCCTCTGTCTTTCTCTCCTTTCTTCTTTTTAGCACTCTCTCGCGGGCCGCGCACACGTACGTGCATACGGCGGAGTCGTCGACGGGCCGGAAATCGATACACCGTTACCCGTCGGTCTTAATGAAGGTGTATCGTAATTAACGAGCGCACAAATGCTCGTCGCGACGCGATTCGTCGGGACGGTTTGTCCATCCTCGTTTCGATCCCCGCTCCGTTTTAACCCTGTTACGGACGAGTCGTCGGAACCGTTGCCACGAACCTCCGAGATGGTCCACATCGGTCTGGAAAGATAAGTGATAAGGTGCGTATGGCAATGAAACGTTTCGATAATGCTCGTCACTGCTGATAGCGGGCCAAAACGTAAACGAAAATCGGTGACGGTTTGCGTAACCCTCCTGCGACTCTTCGCGAGGTCTTCAAACGGAGAGAAAAGTAAACACGAGATAAAACGGCGTTGCACAACTTTTTTTGTCGCGTCGGGTCGAAATCATTTTTCGTCGTGCTCAATCATTAAATCGTTCAACTAAATATTTAAAAAAAAGTTTAATTAATTCATTGCTACTAATTAATAGATAATGCATTCCCATATAGATTTCCATTTCCATACGTTACGATATAACATACAAAATAAAGGAACAATCTCTTTCATTAATTAAAAGAGTTTTGGTAAAACTGAACGGAATGCATTAGTGCTATTAATTATCCTAAATGGCTTTTTGTCCATATTCGAGAAAGGTATAAAAAATCTGCAGTCCAATTATTAAAGAATAAATAGGTGAATAAAGGAAGCAGTCGATGGATTCGTCGAGAAAAAGAAAGGAGCGAATAATTCGCGTGAAATAAGACTGAATGAAGAGTCCCGAAAGCTCTAATGGCGTCGCGAATGAATGCACTTTACTTAAAGGACACCCGGGCTTTCTCCGTCGGCCGTTATTTTCCAAGATCGACGCCGCCGTCGTCGCGACGTTTCCAACGGGGCATCGGTTCGATCCTCGAGCGACACGCGAAAGTAAAGCGAGACGCGTTTCAAAAGCAGGAAGAAAATAAAGCCAGGCCGTGGATCGTGCCCGAGACGTTGGCGGGCAACGTTGACGTAGGATCTACGGATGATTAATGATCGCAATAGAACGGGGCAGTTCAACCTGTACGGGGCCCCGAGAGTCATTGTCATCCGATTCTTTGGAACGATAAGTCGAGTCGCGTCTCACGGACACCGTAAGAAAGTCGCATTTTTGCACGGCGAGAAAAAGAAAACGGAAAATTGATCGTGAAGTGTCAAAGGACTCGTGTTGTCGGCGAAATTCGTCCATTTCCGAAAGCAGTGTTCTTAAATAAGATAACATTAAAAAGTTCGGTCTAGACCCTAGACTCGGAAAGATGAAAATAATTGATGAGCAACGATATACATTATTTCCAACCTGTTCAAATTATTCAAGAAGGAATTGAATATGCATCTAGTTCCCATTTGTTGGATTAAATTAAAAATAACCCCTTACTTTTGATATTCTTCTACGGAACGTTTAGCTGGCAGTAATAAGATTTTGCAAACATCGAATTCAATGAACCGTGGATAAATTTTCGAAAAGTATTCTCCAAAAATTAATTACGGTGTTCAAACAATAATTGTAGACATATCAATCATGAACTTTTCGAAAAATTCGAGCAATTTTCAGGATCGACGAGAAGCGACGCGTGTGTGCTTGAAAATAGAAGCAGAGCGTGCACGCACTTTTCTAAATTGAGGGACGAAATTTCCCAGGCACGACTTATTCCTCTTCCGACGAGCTTTATTATCCGAATGAAATTGTTTCGTTCATTATAGCGGAATTCTACCGAAATTGCGGGATAATTAATACTAATTCGGTGCTGACACATGAAAATATTCGCTTAATTGCACAAAGGGTTTCGGCTACCTTCGCGAAATGAGTTTTCCAGTTTCATAAAAAGGACGCCTGGGCTAGTGTACGCTAAATGAATTTTTATTTCGGAGATACTCCTTTTATTCTCGACCGCAATATTTAAATAATACAGTTCCCATGGAAACTTCCGGTACCGGGATACTTGCTGCCTTACGCTCCGATTTCCTGTCCATCCGGTTTTCATACATTCCGCTGTGTTTAAACCGACAATACGTTCTCGCGAATTAAAAAAAAAACCTCGAGCGATGTCCTTTGCGGCGAGTAGTTCCTCTACCGACAAAGAATGTCAGAAATCATTTGTTAATCCTGTTGCAAATTCCCGCTTCTTGGAGGTAATCGGCGTAACGTAGAATTCATTTGGCAATTAAATCATGCAGTTCCTCTAAATATTCCGTTTTGAATTTTTGAAAAGTATACATCTACAATATAGCAATTTGTTTGGAAACGGAGCAGAGTTTATATAGAACAATATCTGTAATTGTTGATCTAACTGCAATGTAGCCATTGCGGCGACAATTTGCAGATTGGTCGACGAACTCGAAGCCTCGAGGTACATTTGGAATCTCGGTACGAAGAGGTAGACCGAGTGCAAGGTCGGCTGAAAGTATGATCAATGCACCTAACTCCTAAGAGATCGTTTAGAATACTCTCTCTCTCAAAAACGCTTTGACAAATTGTTCGTCGATATATCCGTGCATCGCTGATCGAAAAGAATTTTATCTATGAAAGAACGTATTCCGAGTTCCGGCAAAAATAATTCTCCGTCGTCCTGCATCTGCTATTTACGTTCCGAGGATCGTGATAAAAACCGAACAAAATGAGCACTCGACAGAGACGGCCTTACAGATCGAAAGCGACTGCAAAATCGTAGCCGGCACTCGGTTTTTTGCACGTTAAAGGCACTCCGCGAATAAATACGCGAGCATGCCCGGCGAGAAAGCCGGCTAATTAATGTAAATCGGTCCCGTCGACGAACGAGATCGATAGAACTCGAAAGACACGCGTAAATCCTTCAACCCCCATCGCCCTTTCGCCGGGCTTTCTCGCGTTTCTGTTCCCGCGGTGTTTTCCGGGCCTGCTGATTTTGCTCTCTCTCTCTCTCGGCTCATAATTCCTGTTCGAATGTATATATTTTCCTTTTCATCGAGCTCGTCCCTTTCGCGAAACCCCACGGAATCGCGCAAGGGGTCGCGCTACCCCTCCGAACCACGAAAGAGACCGGTTAAAATGCAATCAAACGTGAACGCGACGAATTTCGCCTGTTTATCGATTCGCGGTAATGCGTTGATTGACACTTGAAATGTCCCACTCGCAAATCTGGATAAAGGTGCAATATCCTGTTGACGGCGAGGGGTAAGATCGTTTCCGTGTTCCGACTAAGACAAAGGGATCACTGTGTACGTTTCCTGTTAAGTGTCGTCGATGAATTTCTCCGCCGTTTTCTGTTATCTTTGACATCTGATTGAAAGAACCGGTTTCGTGGAAACACATGTTTTCATAAGCTTGCATAAGAGTGCATAATTTATATGCGTTTTCCTGAAAAATAAGTATCACTTGAATTTTGCAAGAATCTGTGCTGCCGAAAATGTGCTGTTAGTTCCTCGCAAACGGGAAATGTGAAGCGGTTGGCAGAATCTCTTGAATATCAGGCCAACAGCGGTTTGAAATTAAGGATAAGAACCGTAATTTAGGATATATTTAAAACCGGATAATTAATTCGCTGTTACCTGCTTCCGCGGTAAAGTTAATTGTTTTAAAGTGTATGGAGGTAGACAATGAACATGAGTAAATTTCAGCCGTTTTCCTCGGTCGAATTAAAATATGGTAATTTTGAGTTAATCTCGTAACTAACTTCGTCAGGCTTCATCTAAGTTTCGGAATATTATTTAGCGAAGAACCTTGAACAAAATATTAAACGATTAAAAAATCACTTCGATTAACTCGAGCAGGTTCATTTTCTACAATTAGACGAACGCTTCGAGAGATACGTTCAAGTTCAGAGAAACTGGACAATGGTGAAATTGCAAGTCGTTAACTGTTTATCCACTATTTTGTAAACATAATTTTCCCACCAGTTCCTGAATCAGCTGAACACCTCCATCGTTCTTCATATCACAACCAGTCCCAGTCTTCAAATCATCACGTGATTCATCACCTAATGCGATTTTTCTTCCTAATGTAATTATTTAGATGAAAGTCATGAATAAAATCGCATAATCCTAAAGACTGAATAAAACCGATATTGAGAATGGATATATCTAACAATACCAATTCTGAAAAATATTCAGCTTACACATAAAGTCTTTATTATACCATAAAATCGAGCTTGTACTTAATACTATCACGGTGTTACCATAAATTTTACATCACCTTCCAATCGGATATTACGTTCCCCCCTCCCGCGAGTACATTTATTTTACGGATTTTATAGAGTCAATTGATTTATCGTCAAGATTAAGAAAACTAAAGGAGCACGACCAAGTACAAAAAAAAAATCATTTATTTATCAGTACTGCATTAAAAAAGAAACCGTCAATCGTTGAATTTAATGTAATTCAATTTCCAAGTAAATTACCGACGATGATCTACGAGGATCTACAAATCAGCTGCCGCGATTGAAAAATAGATTTGAAAAACACATATCCGGCCGATTTCCGAGACTCGGAAATAATCGTTAGGCGAAGTGTCGATATCAATACGCGGTATCATGAATCGTCAGCTATCTTTCGATCGGCGCAGCGTTGGTCCCAGAGGAATTGAATCCAGCGGCGCGACCATTCACGCCGCTGGATCCTTTTACAGGATCAATGGAGATCGTCAGCTCGCAAGCACGGGTACATGCTGCGTTCACACGAGCAGTGGTTCCAGAAACAGTGCGGCTACACTTAAATGTAGCGAAGAAGCCGATTTCTTACACCAAAGGTACACCTTTTAAAAACGACTAACTTTCTCAAAATTCGACCCAACACCCCGAGTTTTTTTTTTATACGTTACTAGCTGACCCGACAGACTCCTGTCCAATTTTAATAAATTCGTTTGTGAAGCAATTTCAATTTGAATCTTGAAATTCAATTCGTTGACATCAATGCTTTTCTTATTGGGAACGAATAATACTTGCACCGTTTCAAAAATTATGATTTTTGCTGTTTGTCCGAATTTTCCTACTGTCCTTTGTGATTGTCTCGAATTTGTTTTTCTGAAAGCTTTTCCAGAACTATAACGAACAATACAAAAAAAGAATTATGCATATCCATTGTTGAAATCGTCAGTTATCGTCTTGAGTTTATACAAAAATCCCATAGAAAAAAGCACTTCCTATTTTCTCGGCAACTTTTCCAATTTTTCTTTCCCTAAAAACCTTAAGACGTCAATAATGCAACTTCCTATTGAAATATTGATTGAAAGCTGCGACATTCGTTTTTTTTTGTCGTTGTATTAAAATATGATTCTGAAATCACTTTTAGTTTTTCCCGAATTTTATATTTTTCCGGGCTACTTTTCCAATTTTTTTTACGCTAAAAACCTGATTCGGACTACAACGAACATTAAAAAAAAATTATCCAAATCGGTCCAGCCGTTCTCACGTGATGTCGTGACCAACGAACAGCATTTTATTTTTATTATATAGATCTAGATGTACTCAAACTGTAAAACTAGTGTATCTTTGTTAAAGCCGAAATAAACCTACAATAGGTTTCAGTGGCACAATAACAAAAAAAGGTGTACGAATACTTTGTAGGCCCACTGTATAATTCCCAAGTAATGAAATTTCAAATAGAAATTGCATTTTCGGCGCACAGGTTCGATCCTATGTTACTATTTTCCTAAGCAGTTTTACAAATTAAAATAACTCAACGTTTCGGTCTAGGTTAAGACCATCTTCAACAATATAATTGCGTCTGTAAAAATTAATATGAGAATATATATTTCCATGTTAAAAAGCAACAAGAAAAACCAAACGAGAAACATCGAATTATTAATTTGTAAAACTGCTTAGGAAAACAGTAACATAGGATCGAACCCGTGCGCCGAAATTGCAAATTCTATTTAGAATTGGCGGTCGAGATTAAAAATAACATTTAACGAAATTTCCTCCAGAAAACAGGCTTTTCGCATAGCGTATCAAGGAATGGTCCTGGGCCCTCGCAGGTTTCCCCGGTGTGAGGCCCAGCGCGTATCCGCTTGGTGTCGGTCGAATTTGTCCTGGTAGATATAGTCGGCTGGCCTAGTGCAGTGGATGGTGTACGTGGAAAAACGTTCGCTGACGAGCGACGGGCGTGTACACGGACGCACACAGTTCCGCCGGTCGTCGCGTACACACCCACACAGTCGCGCCATTAACGCTGCGATCGAGTCGTAAAGCACTCCACACAGCCGCAGAGAGGGTCCACACGGGTACACGGGAACGGGTACGGGGCAGCTTGGCGCGCGGGTCTCTCCGTGGCTGTGTGCGAATGTGTGTAGACGGAGAGGGAACTAAATTTCCACGTTGCACGATGGAGCATTGCCCCCCGCGTCACATACACTCGCGCGCCCGGTTAGAGAAGGAAACCCGTAGTCCGCGCGGCGAGACGCTAAGGGGGTGTGCACGGGGCGCGCGTGTACATAGGGAGGGAGAGAGAGAGAGAGAGAGGAGTGAGCCGCACACGGGTGCGCCCGTGGAGAGAACACGTACCCGGCTTCGCCTATATAGTGCTTGCACACATATATAGCAGCCGCGTTAACACGTACAACAACCCGCTACCCCCTGCAGCCTCGGCAGAGGGGAGTGCCTGTCAGTATCCCCCACCAAGGGTAGAATCTACTTGTGCCACCCCTTTGGCCCACCCTTCTCCTGGCTGGCTCACCCTGTCTCGCTCGTTTCATCGTACCCTCTCTCTCCGACGGTTATATAGATCGCTTGTCTCTTTCCAGGTCGGGGGATATTGGTGGAGGCTATCCCGCTCGCGCTTCACGCTATCCAACTCTCCTGGCCAGCAGTTTCAATTTGTTATTTTTACATCATTTTACCCCCTAACCCCCTCCTCGTCCCTGTAGACCACCATCCACCCCCTCGATAGATTCCTCTCTTTTCATCCGTCTCGCTTTCCCCGTTTCTCTTTTTCTCATTTCACCCTCCCTTCACCTCCTACCCAACTCTCTCTCTCTCTCTCTTCTCTCTTTTGCTGTTTCTGTCTTTCTCTATTTCGCATCTCTCTCTCCCTTTCGAGTTTAGAAACCCTCTTTCTCTCAGCTTCCCACCCTCCGGTCTTCTCCTTCTACCGACCACCCTCTGACAAAAGGGCAGAGACACATTTTAATTGTGTAGTTATTATGTTTTCTGAAAGTTTTAATTATGTTGCCCGGCCTGCTTAGATCGTCGACACTTACCGCGCCCCGGTGAACACGCTCCTCTGCGGCGAGATTTGAAAGAGTAACGCGCGGGAAGTCGCTACCCTGCCGAGTAACCCACCGGGTTCTCTTTCTCTCCTTCCCTCTCTTCGGGGTCTCGTAAAATTCCGAGTTAAACCCGTTCTTGAATGTTTCTTTTATTTACCGAACGTGTTATAAAAGCGCCGCTTCGGTTCTCTTTCTTTTTTCTTTTTTTTCCAACGTGTCCGGGGCAGTTGATTGGGAAACTACCCTGCTGATAGCGAGAAGCCCTATTCAGACGATCTGTTGGCGTATCGTGTTTTCATGCTGGACGTTTATACTGTCTGTTGCGAGGTAATGATACGCTTTGGATCGACAATACCTGAACGGAGTAGAATTCTATTAACCCCTTGTGTAGCTCGAGAATGAGAGTAGATCATTTTAGAGCTGTTTCGTAAACGTTTTATCAACCCCTATTTCCAGTGTCCGAGATTTATCTGTACAATTGGCTCAGCCATTATTCGTCCATTTCATTCATATTCCTCAAATTATGCATTTACAGCGGAATTGAGTAAATGAAATGCAAAACTGTTGGGAAATTTTCCAAATTGAAGATGTCGATACATGATTCCTCATCTATTAACACATTACCGACCGGTTATTGTTATATAATTTTGAAATATCTATGGTACATGGCTAAACACTTTTTAATGAAACCTTCAATAGCAACAGCAATTTTCGTTGTGAACCAACAAGTCACCCCCATTAACCTCATATAATAGTTTCATTTAAGATTGCAATGTAAAAGAAAATTTCTGTGCTTTTTTTTGGTGCAGCACAATTATTGAAAATCCTATCAATAGGCTCTCGGTAGGTTATGTGTTAAAATCAATCAGTGAAGAAACAACATTCAGTTTCGTTTCAATCCCTTGCAATCGAAGCAGACAATTTTGATTTTTCTAGTTTATAGAATCCCGAAAATTTGAAATCGATAGCAGAGGTTACGTTTAAACAAAACTACCATTGCACCAGGCCGAACACGGTCCACGCAGACCCAGCATTTAATCACGAAATGGCCGCAAAGGCCGAGCTAGCCCGGCGCCAAAATTTGTCACCGGACGTTTCCGTTTTGGTTGGCAAATAAAAAAAAAATAATCCGTGTAAAGCTCGGCAACTTATTCATGGAATGTTCGCGCGTCGGTGTTGCCGGGGTCTATAGCTCTTTTTCGGAAAAGCGTGTTCGAAGGAGAAGAAGATAAAAAAAGAAGAAGAAGAAGAAGAAGTCCGCAGAAATCCAATAGTCGCCACCCCCCCCCCCCATCCCTTGGAGCACCTTAGGCAGAGCGTCGGCGGCCCTTACCGTTGGTGGCTCGAGCGGGTGTAAGGGTGGTGGTGTGCGCGCGCACGTATCGATCCAGGGCAAGCAATCGATCGATCTATATATATACACGTGGATATAGCCCGTGTAGGTACACGTTCTCGCGCACACGCAGACAAGCAGAGCAAGGGGTTGCACACGGGCCACGGGTCAGAGAGACGTGCGTGCGTGCGTTCGTTCGCTCGCTCGCTCGCGCGCATGCACACACAGAGAGAGAGAGAGAGATTCGAGCGTGTGTGTCACGTATATATCGTTCGATCGATAGTTGGTGCTCAGCCAGTCGCATGCTAGGTGCGAAAGGATGAAGCTAGAGCCGCGGTACCCACGCAGGATCTTCCGAAAACGTCCTCCGGAATAATCAATCCTCTCGATCTTATTCCCGATCCTTCGCCGATGCAACCTGGCATTCGATGCCTCACGCTCTCTCCTCCACCCTCCAGCGCCTACCTCTGCTGCTTTAACCCTCTACGATACATCCAGCGAATTTCTTCTCTTTTTTTTTCAACCCTCTCGATCTGTTGTCCGTTCGTATCCTATTCTCTTTGAAAACCGTTCCGCGGTTTTTTTTTCTTTCCCTCCTGGTAGCCGCTCTCGCCTCTAATCCCCATTCTTTTTTCGTCTTTTGACCTCCCCTTATCTCGATGCTTCTACTTCGTTGAATTTTCCATGCGCTACCAATGTTTTCCCGTCGATTCTCTTCGGCCCCGGCGTCGCTCGACTTCGGTCAGAGACAATTTCGCCGCTTTAATCTTTCCCGCCTCTTTCTCCGCCGGTGACCGGCCGCTCCTCTGCGCTACCGGTACCGAGCTTTTTCCCGTCCTCGTTCTCTCTCTCTTTGATATCCGTATGGATTCTCCTCGGCGGAGTCTTTTGACGAACTTTCCAACCCCTCCTGTCTTTCTCTCTCTTTCTCGGAGTCTGTTCGTTTCTCGTCTCCCTTTGTCCGCGCTCGTTTTTTCCCGTTCGCCGGTCCCCGTTCTCATTCTACCACCTTCTGCTCGGCAGTCTTAACGGTGTCTGCGTCCATCCACCTCCGGGTTTCGTCCTCCCGACGACGCCGTTCGTTGGCATCGTCGTCGTTGCCATCGTCGTCGACGAACGTGGTCCTGACGCACGGCGGACGACTTTAAACGTGGGTGTAGTTGCGCGTAGAAGCGTCGTCTGAAGGGGGTGTCCCGGTGAAAGAAGGTACCGAGTAGAAGGTAATTCCCCGTCTCTTCCTCTTTACCTTCCCCTTTCACGCCGGTGTCCCCCTACAACCGTCGCTCCCCGGAGCACGCCCCACCTTCCACTCCCAATTTAGACACGCTTCCCTCGATGTCAAAGCGAGAGAGGCCCCCACGTGTATTCACGAACACGACAGCACCGGCTACACACCTACACCGTTCGTTCCTGGCAGCTCTTCGTTCTGTAGCTCGCGCGCGCGCGCGCGGCCGCAGTCATATATTTAAATAGATTTACGCGAATTTATATATATATATATATATATATATATATATATATATCGCGTTTATATAAATTTCTATGTATACGTTTCAGGTGAGTCCGTTGATTTACACCGTGCCGAAAATACGCGTTGTCCATTACCGGACCCATACATCCGAGATAAATACTTATCCAGCGAAATTAAAATCCCTCTCTGTTTCTCGTTCGATGCCGCGCCGGTATAGAAGAACGAGAAATTCAGGAGGGGTCGAGAGGGATGGTAGAGAGGAAGGTAGGGAGCAAGAAAAGAGAGATGCGTTAATGCCTGGACACGATCCCGTGTCCTGCAACTTCCATCTCCGTCCGTCTCGCTCGTCCGCTCCTCTCCTATCTTAGACTCGCGCGAGTATCGTTCGCCGCGCCTCTTTCGCGTCTCGGTTTTCTTCTCCTTCCCTCCGTACGGTCTCCCCCGTTTTCAGCTCGGTCTCCGTCCGGTCGTGTTTTTCTATCTCTCGAAACCAGCTATTGCCGCGCCGCTCGTTCCTGCCGTGCACGGAAGTTGGAGCGAAATAACAGAGTAAGCGAGAGGGACGAGAAATATTACCGGCGGCGGAGAGCGAGCGAGAGAAACGAACGGTGAGAGAGAGTGAGAGAGAGAGAGGAGCGAGTAATGTTCGGATCAAGCGCGTGTGTGTGGTGGGAGTTAGGGGATTGCTCGGCGAGAGGAGGACGAGGCGATGCAGGAGGGTTAGGGGATGACAGGGATGAAGGTAGACGGAGAGAAGAGCAGAGACATGCGAGGCACGAAACAAGGGTGGAAACGGGACGGAGGATGGAAGAGAGTGGAGCAAGGTAGCGAGCGCGGAAAGAGGACACCGTTATCGAGACTGGCGAAGGAGCGACGAGGACCGTTGGGAAATGACAGAGGCGAAATGAGGTGGAACAAAGACGTCGAACGAGCGAGTGGGCGGTAGTGAGAGAGAGAGGCAACGCTGCGAGGCTAGCCGGGACGAAGGAGGACAGGAGATTAAAGAACCGGTGGGACGAGGAGACCGAGCTCTCTCCCTTCTTCTTTGCTCCCTTTCTTTCTTGCTGCATATTCGACGTGCATGCGCGCGCGGCTCTCGCGCGGCTGTCTGCGTGTGCGTATATTTCTCTCTTTCTAGTCTTCCAGCGTCGTTAGACAGGCTTCGCCAGAGTCCCTCTCTCTGAAATATCTCTCCGAGAATATTATAGAGACTCGGCGATGGCGGTGTTGCCCGGACTCTCCCCGAGAACGATGCTCTCTACCTATCGCATCTGTGGATTATGTATTATACGCGCGCGTCTAGGAACATTATTTTTTTTCTTTTGCACGACGTTGATACAGTCGTCTCGAATCTTTGCTAGGGGATTTTTGTCTTTTTCTTTTTATCTCGACGACACGTGGTCTCTCGCGGCGTATCTGCTCTCGATATCCGGTGACGATCGTCGTTTAAGGAGGAACAGGGCAATCGCCGTTAGACGCTGAGAAAAAATAACTCTTCTAAAACGACGAGACCCCCGTAATACGGTTGCGTCTCGCGTTCTCGCGGGATAGACACGCGATGGTGTGCCGGTGGCCCGAGCGCAATGCAGCATTTCCTGCGCGCATCGCACGCTCAGCGTTTTCCAGCGGCGCTCTCGCCATCCCGTTTTTCATTTTATCGAACGGCCTGGCTCGAGACTCGATTCCGCTCTGCTCGGCTCTGCTCGGCACAGCACGGCGCAACGCAGCTCCCCACAGCGTGGTGTCTCTCCTCGGGAACATAACCTCGAAACGCCGCGGAGTCCAGCTGCGGATATTTTGGATTTTTTTCCGGCTGGGGGAGGAAGCAGCTCGAAGGAACCGATTGAAAACACCGAACGGTTACGAGAATCTAGGGGAATATCGTGGACGAGAGAGCTAACGAGAACGCGAGGATCCTTCTGCTCGGTGGCTCCTGTGGGGGTTGGCTTTCGTTGGATACGCTAGAGCACACCACCACCGAGAGAACCAAGAGAGAGAGAGAGAGAGAGAGGGAAGGGGGCGATGAAGAAGAAGAGAGAGAGAGAGAACGGAAGGGGAGAAGCCCGAGAGACGGAGAGAAACGGAGAAAAAGAGAGCCAAATGTATCCACCTAACCTACCTACCGCAGGGCAAGAACAGATGAGCGGAGATCCCTCTCTGCCAGCCATCAGGGAAAGGGAACGAGGCGAGGCTCTCTCCTCGAGTCTTCCTCTTCTCCCTTCAAAGCGTCCTTTGTTCGCTCTCGCTCGTGGTCCCCTGGGACCCCGCGTCCATCGCGTTTCCTTCCACCCAGTGCCGTACGTCAGGTTTCGTTACGAGCGTTCTAAGCTCTTTTTCACGGGAGACGATTTTCCTCGGGAGTATTTTATGGCCGAGTGTTCCACGGGGGTTGAACATTTTTAAGAGCGACTATATCATTCGGCAGTTTAACGTCGCTACCGAACGCCCCCGATCTGAAATATACATATTATCCGAGATAATGAACGGGTCAAGGATTTCATTGAAATTTCTTCAGGCGTTTCTCGTTAAAGAAACAACGAACTCCGATCGAGACTGATCCTCAACCCCTCCTACAGCATGCAGCTCGTTCGTTCCTTTCGAGAGGAGGAAGAAAGAGAGATGGATAAAAACGCATCCGCCGGTATAGGCGCTGTTCTCTAATCAACTTCCGGATCCATTCCGGGGTTTTTTCTTCGATCGCGTAGCCCCCGAGTCGCCTTACGGCCCTGCGCCTCGTCCGTCTCCCGTTTTCCCTCATCCCGCTGGATTTCCTCCCCTCCAGCTTTCCGCACAGCATCCCTCGGACTTGCTCCCCGCTCCGGGCGAAACGCGTACGGATTGGTCGTCCGCTCCGCCAATCCGCGATTCCCGTTACGGTGCTGGCGCATTCCCCACACACGTGGTTGACGTATGTCCATATTCCTAGGGTGGGTGCGCGAAAAACGTCAAAAAGTTTCGTTTCGGGCCAGATCGCGCGTTACCCGAGAGAAACGGCGCGACAAGCGAAAAAAGGACGACCAGCGAGACAGAGAGAGAAAGAGAGAGAGAGAGAGACACAATTAGAGAGAAAGAGAGGTGGGGATTCTCGTGTCAAAGAGAAAGAGGCGCGATGAAAAAAGCGGGGAGGCGGAAAACTGGAGGAACAGAGAGGGGAACAGTCCGGACAATTACGGAGGAGGAAGATCGAGGGAGAAGGAAAGAAATTGGAGCGAGACGGAGATGGCGTGTGCCTCTCGCGTACTCGACCGAGAAGGATGCGACGACGAGAGGAGAGACGAGTACGAGAGAGACAGAGGGATAAGAGTAGGACCAAAGGCAACGGAGAAGAAAGACGAAGGGAGACAAATGACGAAGCGTGTTCCTCGTCCCTCCGCGTGCGATGACGTTAACGTGAACCGGCAACCACGTGGCTCTCCTTTCTCTCTCCTCGTCCGGTTTCCCTGTCCGTCTTCTTCCTTGCGACTTTTCTAGCCCTCTCTCTCTCTGTCCCACCGAACCAGCCGACGAACCGCTCCTCCGTCCTCGTTTGCCGCTGAAAACCGCCTCTCCCGCTCGCACACGGTTTTTAGGCCTCTGCGGCTGGCTGGCGAAGCCTCCGACGCCACCTCGGCAGATGCAACGCCGCAGTCCCGCACTGCAGTTGCAGCGTGCCGGTGCACGATCCCTGGTGAAACTGCAGCCCAGCTAACTACGAACTCAATGATCCTCGGATATGTCGTAGAAATCGATATCTCCAACCAACTATTTCTCCGTTGCACACCACGCGACGACGCGGCCTTCGCTACGTTTTCCGAGATGTTCGCGAGGAAAACGATCGGCACCGCTACAGTGAACTCTGGCTATACTTGCGCGTCTGTGGCACCGTGCACGTTAGTATCGGTTACGAGAGCCAGCTTAAAGGTCCCGTGCACAACCGCGTATTAAGAGACTCTATGGAAATGTCTGTTGCGAATCGACACGAAGTGACTGTATCCGTTCGCGTTAGGTTTCGCGTGGAATAATCGTAACAGACATTTCTTGTGCACGGAACTTTTAAGCACTCGCTCGATCTCAGTGTCTGAATATTAGATCACTGACATCGCGCCACAGAATCACGAGTTTTTAACGATCACTGTAGTGATATTCAATCGTTTCTCATGAAAGTCCCCAGACACAGGCGAGCGAGGAAAACGTTGAGGTTTACAGCGGGTCGAAAAATCGTCAGCCGTTCAGCACGTTTTTTTATATTCTCGCGCGAGCAGGAACACCGGCGAATTAAACGGAAATTATGCGATTCGAGCCGGGAGAACGGATTAATTGTATCCGTGTTTCCTGCCAGTTCGACCGGCACCGGCAGACACACCGGTCTTCCTTTTTTTTTCTTTTCGTTTCTTCGAGGGCCGACACTGTCAGCGCCACGTGGGTCCTACCACGCATATATGCACCCAGGGACGTGTGCACCCTCTCTGCTCGCCGCGCCGGTGCATGCGACCGGTCAATTTTCCTGTAATTTCACGCGGTGATGCGAAGATTTATGCCGCTGATACCTGCTGCTCGCGATTATTAGACGTTTCGCAGGGGACTGGTTTGCTTTTCGGCTGGCTAGGAGCTAGTATGCGTTATGATTCCTGTACTGTACTGTAAGATTAGATCTTGTATTTCTTTTAGTACCGCTGTGATTGCTTGCTGTGGTTGTAGATGATCGCTGATATATATATATATATATATATTTTTGCACTTCTGTAATCACGGGAAATCTACGGTTCCATTCGACGTGAATTGCGATTGTGCAAGTTGGAAGAACTTAGAGCGCGGATTAAACTTTCCGTATCGCGCCGTTCTCGAAAAGTGTTCTCTTTATTCGTAATTGCACAAATAGGCCAGAGAGGGGCGAACGTGTACAGAAATTGCGAGCGCAACGAGGAAATGAATTTCCAGGGTTGATTTATTCAGTGGTTCTGTTAGTTTTAAACACCCTGTACAGTGATGCGGAGGGTCCGAATAATTGTCTAGCTAATAGAACTCAGAATTTTGGTGCTCGAGTAAAGCTACCGCTTTCATTGTGTTCTGCAATCGAGGGGAGGGTTTGATGTCTTGGTTACCGCTGCGGTTTCTGCGGATCGCTGACTGATTTCGTTGTTTAGTCGAAAACAACATCGAATTAGTCTTCATTTAGAGCCACGCGGGACGTTCCACTTACTTGTTGACGGGGAAGTGTAGTTCACCCTTCAAACCGAACACCTAAATCCTTTATACGTTTCAAAACAACGCGGAGCTTCTACAAATACCAATAAGACTATAAGGTAAAGGCACCAGTAGTTGACCAGTTAAGAGAAGTTTTCCACGAGAACAATAGTAACCGCTTGCTCTGTCATCAAATAGCGAGAGTCGATGCATGAAGACACTCTTTAAGTCTTCTAGATTATGTAACAAGGCCACTTTTTAAAAAAAAAGTTTACTTATACAAATTTAAGGAACATATTGAAAAATTCAGTAATTGCTTCAGAAGTTGACCACTCTTGAACATGAAAAATCTAGTAATTGACCTTCTCTTCGTTAGTAGTTGACCACTTATACTAGAAAGAGGGTTAACGCAATAATGTTGGGAATCATTTTCGTATCAATTAATTTCAACAATTACCAACACAATTTACAATTAACGAATAAAATAAGAGATATATCAGAATATTACTAACCTTAATGAATTCAGACGTCCGTTATTACTATGCATACTTCACTTCGCATATAATTGTTCTGAAATTTAAACAACAAATGCCATAGCACCCGAGATTCACTTTCATCAAAAGTGCACAGCTTATAAAAACCTTATTTTTTACGTTTTTCTATAAAATGGTCAACTACTGGTACCTGGTCAACTACTGGTGCCTTTACCTTAATTGTTAGAACGAAATTCTATGCTTCGATCTCCTTTGGAAATTCTAGAAAGAGATTTTTCGGACAGACAATTATACGACAAACATACGCGCCCGCAAGTGACTAGAAGTAGATTACTATGTCTGATCATTCCTGCCGTTTCTACTTATGGCACGGCCGAACGCGTGCACATCGAGTACCCCACTCTATCGATCTTCCTGACAACGAGATCTCATTTCTATTCGAATAATCACTTCCTCGATAGAAATACGATTTCTTTTCATACGCGATTAAAGAGAATTAATGGAATACAGTTTTGAAAGTGACTCGTTGCTTCACGAATAAAATCCTGAATTTGCCAAACTAATTGCAATTTTTGTTGATCGAATCGTCTCTGGGAATACATTACTCACAATACTAATCTCCAGTTTTAACGATCCTAAATTTTGTATATGCAGTATATGATATCGGCGCTACAGGTTCAATCAAAGATACAGAAATTAGCAATTTTGCAGTATTGTAATAACAAATTCTATTACATTAATTTTCACAGACGCGGACTTTTCTTGCTGATGGTTCAAAACCGAACCGAAACGTTGAAATTATAATACCGCAAAATTGCTAATTTCTGTATCTTTGATCAAACCTGTAGTGCCGATATCATACAGTGCACTCACAATACTGTTTACATTAATTACATGTATTAATAAATTGCTAAACATTTAAATACTGCGCGAACTATTACAGCAGAAAAAATCATATAGAATGAAACTATTCTAGACCAGAAGAAATGTTTCGTTTTTTTAGTTAAAACAGCTCCGAGTGCAAAGAATTAAAATACCAGAGTTCCAAGGACAAGTGAACAAACGGTACGGGGATTGCAAAATCATGGAAACGGTGAAATTATAATACCGCAAAATTGCTAATTTCTGTATCTTTGATCGAACGTGTAGCGCCGATATCATACAGTGCACTCACAATACTGTTTACATCAATTAGATTTATCAATAAATTGCTAAACATTTAAATACTGCGCGAAGTATTACAGCAGAAAAAATCATATAGAATGAAACTATTCTAGACCAGAAGAAATGTATCGTTATTTAGTTAAAACAGCTCCGAGTGCAAAGAGTTAAAATACCAGAGTTCCAAGGACAAGTGAACAAACGGTACGGGGATTGCAAAATCATGGAACCGATCGAGAGCCGATTAGCATCCACAATCGGCGGTAACGTGATCAATTTTTTTTCCAGGCGCACGGTCACGGGGCTGATCTTCGTCCATAGTTGGCTACGCACCCGGAACAACACTCGCACTCTCGAAATAGTTTCGTTTCATCGGTCCCTCGGCCAACTATTCGCATAGTTCCCGAATAATTGGATCGCGAATGATAATCCGCGGTAGCAGGCCTCTCTGATATAATCGGTGAGTAATGAACGGCGTCTCAGTAATTCATCAAGACCCATCAATTAAGTGGAGAGCAATGGAACCTGTTAATATATTAAACGATACCGCGATTTTCGCTTTCTTCGCATTGTGTTGTCGAACGTGCTTGACTACTTATCAATTACCGGCGCGCGTTCCTCCACTCGAAAGTAACAGTTTCTGTTCCCTCGTTAGTTGCCACGATTTTTGCATTCGCGACTCACCTCCCCTTCCTCGCCACCTTCCGTTTTGCGCACTTGTTATTTCGCTGAATAACTATAATTAATTGCCGGGAACAATTACCGGGCGAGCACGCCGTTGCAGTCTTCATCCACCGTTTCGATTTTCTTGCGGAGACGCGGGTAGGGAAAGTGACCTTGGACGATCGATTTTAATCGCACGTTCTGGTATCGAGATCGGACAACTTTTTTCGATGCTCGTGATGCTCCAGTTTTGGTTAAATATAGAGCTTCGGACGGTAGCTTTAGTTTTCTTAACACTCGAGAGCAGGTGTCGCGTGCAAGAGTTTCGTTAGTAGTTATTTTTACAGGTTTATTCACAGCGAGTGTGTACGAAGTATAGTCGAATAACTTTTTCAAAGTTTGCAACACAAGCCTTAGTTTTTTTTTATTTATTATAGACGGACTGAAGCCCTTTTAAATAAGTGTTTACAATATCAAAGAAAAGAAATAAAAAGGGAAAGATACAATACTACTCGTGTAATAACAAAGAAGGGACATGCACAAAAGAAAAATTTAATAATGGTACAATCGATATGGTATTATCATATAATCCTGCGTTGTTGCGTTTGAAAATTTTGTAAAGAATTACTGAAAAAATCAATACGATTATAAATAGTGCATGATTTGGAGTTATTTCATCATTATTATTATTATTGGTCTCAATTGCAAAGGGAAGAGTAAATTTTTTATCTGTGCCTGTAATTAAAATGTAGAATGTACAATGTTTCATCGAAAAATTATTCGTTTTTCAAAGGTGTACGAATTGGGGTACCGATGTGAGAGACACCACTAAAAATTGTACCATTATTCAAAATATTATTTACATTATTAAATATGTCAGTATCTAATGAATTACTAAATATTTAGATATGGTATGAGGTATTAACCAATTTCATATCCATTTTCAAAAATCACAGGGAATGGAAAGAGTTAAGGTTTGAGTTTCGATGATCTTTAAAAAGAATGGAGAAGAAGTTTAGGGTTAAGTTGCATTTTTGGGTAAACATATAATTGTTCTCTGCGTCGAAGAGTAGTTTTCGTGGAAGCGAAGTGTATCGCGATTTTGATGCCATCAGTTCGCACTGGGAGCAGGACGAATTAAAAACGTGGC
This sequence comes from Lasioglossum morio, assembly GCA_916610235.2. Lineage (NCBI taxonomy): Eukaryota > Metazoa > Arthropoda > Insecta > Hymenoptera > Halictidae > Lasioglossum > Lasioglossum morio. Next base: position 4,881,194 of record OU744330.1, on the reverse strand, counting down.
AGTAGTTTGTGTGTCGCTGTGGGAGAAGCAAATTTAGAGAAACTCGCGTGTATCTTATAATTATTTATAGAGTTACGTGAATAGCGTCTGTGATGCAATCGCGAGGAATTACTCGATTCGGAGGAAGGAACGTATTAATATGAAAATAATGATTACGAATGTGATTTTCAAGGAAATGTCAAGGACCACGTTCCTTTTCAACTAGGAGCAGATAGTTTAATCGAAAACTAGAACGACGGCATTATCTAGAAACAAATACCGTGTTTGTAACATTTTTTGAACAGTTCGAGGTTCGCGTTTTTTTTTTTTTCGAACGAATGTCCCCGGCATTAGATGTTGCAGCGCGCGGGAAAAACACGGGATTAATCATCGGCACACAGTGACCGAAGGGATTAAAGTGATATTTGCGACAGAGACGGAGAGGGCTCAAAATAAACAGTACAATACTCACTGGCTGACTGGGGACATCAATTTGTCCGCCATAGCGTCAGCCCCGTTATTTAATTATCAGACCACATACTATCGATAGGGTGAACAGATTACAACTCATCGACAACGCGGACCGGTCGCGTTCATTGATAGCCGGCTATCCATAATCCGTTTCGAAACGAAAATTGACTGGCCAGTATTCAAGTATAGTATCCGCGACTCATAGTATCCTTCGCACAAAGAAAAAGACAGACGACCCCGACGTCACCGATTCGATTCACTCGCACCCATTAATTCATCCCATTGTCCGAAAGTCTGTATAGTAAAACTCTATGCTCAAGATCTATGGAAACATCACATTCTTCACGTATAGCAAAAATACAGGAGTTTCTAATATAAATTATTATTATTATTATTTATTTTAAACGGACCGAAGTCCTTTTATACAAATGTATGCAGTATTATATAATATGACAGAAAGAAAATATTATGAAGACAATTATGTCAGAAGGAAAAAATGTTCTTTTTCTGCATTAATTTCGTAATTGTTTTAAACACACGAGTACATAGTAGTAGAATCCTTTCGTTCAATATTTGTTAATGGCTGAAATTTCTTCAGTTTTAAGAAGATTTAGAACAGAGTTTGATAAATAAGCAAAGATAAAATTCTATTTCTGATTTATTAATGTATATTTATATACAACAGACATTTTTATCCTTTTCTAGAAAATACGAACTACAAAAAAGTTTCTAACAGTCGCAACTCAAACTAGAAAAATATTTTCACAAATATCTGAAAACCTAAATGAGACCTATTATACGTACAGAATAAAAATTGCTCAAAATTATATCCTTGACAACATATTTCAACACAGGTTTACCGAATAAATAAACTACAAGTTGTCGAGAAAAGCGCAGGCTGCGACTATATTGACAATTTCCAGGATCCGCGTTTGGAGCAGAAGCTACGATGAAACGCGGCTCTCTGGATCCCCGGTGCGTCCGTGAATGACGAATTGGCACGCACCGTTGGGCAAACAAAGCGGACACACGATGCGCGCGACGGCAGACAAAGCGATCTATCGCGCAGGAGATCGAGACGTTCGAGGGCCGAAAGGAAAATTGGCTCAAAGGGAAGCGCACAATTTCCGTGAAAGCGGCTAATGTAAATCGCGCGCGTCCACGTTCTCGCGTTATTGCGGGCCCACGTCGAAAAGGAGAGAACAAAAAAAAAAAAACAAAATAGAGAGGAAAAGGGGGTGTGAGAGAGCGAGAGAGTGGATCGGTGTGCGCCGTTTAACGATCGTTCCCGCTCCTCCTCCGACCATCGTTATTCCTCGTTCCCGTCCTTTTTTTCCCGCCTCTTCCAACTCGACATGTAAACTCAAACACTCGGTACCGCGAAAGGGATGAACTACGTCCGATTAGCTCCGAGTGCACGAACTCGAGGCGGGTCTGACCACCGGCAGAATCGTTCTACTGACCGCGCCGCGGCTACCGCTAATCAAACGAGTTCCAACCCGGAGCTTTTCCCAGCGATAAAGTCCTGGGAAATACCGCGATTCATCGCGCGACCGTATGCACAAACACCCTGCAACCTATGAAACGCGAGCCTGCTTTCACTAGAGCCCGGAAAAGTTGTTTCGATGCTTTGTATCGCGGATTTTACGCCATTCCAAATTTTTACAATAATCGGCGAACGAGTTTGCACAAATGCGAGCCTGTTTTCAGGGCCCGAAAGGCTCCTTTCTACAGCGATCATTCGGCGAACGAGTTTGCACAAATGCGAGCGTGTTTTCAGGGCCCGAAAGGCTCCTTTCTACAGCGATCATTCGATGATTGAGTTTGCACAAACTGGCGAGAACAATGACAACAGTCTCGTACTCGTTCAAACAAATCAACGAGCTTTTAAAAGTGGCGCAGTAGAATCCCGATTGTCTGGATAACAGTTATTTGATCTTTTCTACTTTTGTCTGAATACGATCGGCATGTGAATAGTAGTGCCTTCAAACATCGACAAACGTGTCGCGTACACGCTTCAGACATAATTAGCGAAACAAAACATGAATGGAAATCTAACGAATGTTAATTAACCCTGCAGTGTCACGTACGAGTCTTTTATTCGAGGCCGCTCGGGCTGTATGAAAAAAAAAAAATTGTTTGGATACGACGCTCTTGAAGAAGTAGCGTCAAAATGAAAACTCAATACGGTTTCAAGCGGCGCGGCTCTTCAGCCAAATAATTATGCGGGAATTTACTTTCGAGTGCTCAATTAATTTCAATTTTTGATGACCTGTTCATTCGCTGAATTTTTGTACGAAAATCCAACGATACCGTAACACAAATATCTTCCATTAAAATGCGCGTCACACTCTCCGCCCTTGACTCCTCTTCACGAACTTATCATTATGAAGTGTTGAAGAATACAAAATTTGAGAGAATCAAGAAGTTTTAATGATTGCTTGACGTTCGAACGAGCGCCGACCAGTTTACATCGTGAAAAGTCAATGAAGAGGTCCGTTTATTTTCCCAACCCCAGTTTCTGTCCGAGTTCCACCCTGTGTGTATAGTTATCGCCCTTTACATAATCGAGAATCGGTCCGATCAGGTCACGGCATCGGTGCCACGGTTTCAGGATTTCGGGCGCGCCAGTCGTCCTTGGCTCGAGTTCGCCGAGGTCCGACGATCGACAGAGAAGACCAGCAATGGTCCTTGAGGACGCCGAAGGCTGCAGGACTATGTGACGCCAATGGTAAAAACTTCTTGTACCGACCGACACGCGGGGACGTCGCGCGAATACCGAGAGGAATCACGTTCGCGATCGTGAAACACTGAAAAAAAGTCAGGACCGATGAAGATCGATAGGGGATACTACTCTTGGCTCGGGTAGGGAGCCAGGATGAATCACTGGAACGTCCATGGTGGGACACGGTGAACCTGAAGGGGAACTCGGAAGGTTTCGGGTCGATCTGCGATTTGATTAACGCGTCGATTGCTGCATCGGTCGTGTGTCGATTATATCAATTTTTATCCAGCTTTAGATATATTATTACATCGCGATAGGTTTGAATAAATCAATTTTTATTGAGTTCTAGTGATATTGCCTATTGAGTTGTTCCCTTAGCGAGTTCTAACTTTAATTAAGACTTATTAAATAAATGATTTCGTAAATTCTAGTTTTCTTGTTCGATTTCGTTAAAAATATTACGTCGATTTTCGCCGGAGCCAATTTTTATTGAGACTCGACTGCTGGAGGGTCAACAAGATTATTTCTGGGTCGAGTTCGAATTTTTAATACGACTGATGGGGTTAAATAAATGATTTCTTAAATTCTGAATTACTTGTTTCGAATTTGTTAAGAATGCCACGTCGATTTTCGCTGGAGAAATGATTTGTACGGCGAGTTATAATTTTTACTAAGATCAATACAGTTAGGTAAATGCTTTCCTAAATTCTGAATTCCTTGTTCCAATTTTCTTAAGAATATTATGTCGATTTTCACTGGAGCCAAGTTTTATTGAGACTCGACTGGTGGAGGGTCAAAGAAATGATTTCTAGGGCGAGTTATAATTTTTACTAAAATCAATACAGGTAAATAAATGATTTTCTAAATTCTGAATTCCTTGTTCCAATTTTGTTAAGAATATTACGTCGATTTTCACTGGAGCCAAGTTTTATTGAGACTGGACTGGTGGAGGGTCAAAGAAATGATTTCTACTGCAAGTTATAATTTTTAATACGACTGATGGGGTTAAATAAATGATTTCTTAAATTCTGAATTCCTTGTTCCAATTTTGTTAAGAATATTACGTCGATTTTCACTGGAGCCACGTTTTATTGAGACTCGACTGGTGGAGGGTCAAAGAAATGATTTCTAGGGCGAGTTATAATTTTTACTAAAATCAATACAGGTAAATAAATGATTTTCTAAATTCTGAATTCCTTGTTCCAATTTTGTTAAGAATATTACGTCGATTTTCACTGGAGCCAAGTTTTATTGAGACTGGACTGGTGGAGGGTCAAAGAAATGATTTCTACTGCAAGTTATAATTTTTAATACGACTGATGGGGTTAAATAAATGATTTCTTAAATTCTGAATTCATTGTTTCAATTCCGTTAAGCATATTGCGTCGATTTTCGCCAGAGCCGTACGCGGAAACTGTCTCAGGCGCGACGCTGGTAAACGGGAATATTGGGAAAGCCGTTGTTGTTTACGCGCGCCAGTTTAGAATGCGTGAGTTATGCAACTCCGAATGATAATTCAGCAGGTAGATTCCGCTCTCGGTGAATGCGTCCGGAGACTAAACGACCTTGCCCATACCTAAATGGGTCACCGTGTAGAAAGAGGCTACGAGAGAAAGGGAGATCCTCTGGCCAAGGTTAAAATATTCGCATGGACTCCGTCGGTCCTTCCGCGTTTCGCGCAAACACACGATCCGCGAGCGTATAAACAGCCCGAGTTAGTCAATATTTCTGGGAAACGTAATTCCTACCGCGTGTTACTCCTAACATAACTGTTCATTCAATTTAATCTGTCAAAAGTGAAGAAGTATTTCTTATAAATAAACTTTTGTTACTCTTGATCAAAATAGTGAAATACTCGTATGACGAATTTACAAGTTTTTAGTCCCACTCTTTTTTATTTCCAGTTCTCACTTCAGATCTAATTAGCGATTGAATGGAATCGTTACCAGGTAATTCAACCCTGCAAAAAATGTCCATTCAATTCATCGTACGCATCGCACGTGTCGCAATAGCTGCAACGAACTACTAATTGAAAAATGCTCGACTAGCATAATTAACACATTACCGACCGGTGATTATTGCATATTTTTGAAAAATGTATGGTACATGGGTAAATTTTCATTTAGCATTTAGTATGAACTAACTAAGTCACCCTCAATAACGTCGTCTAATAGTTTCATTTAAGATTGCAATGTCAAAGAAAATTTCTATTAATAATTCTATTAATAGGCTTCCGGTCGGTAAAGTGTTAACAGATTCCTTGTTACACTCTCAACGCAAGTGTGAAACGGTTGATTGAGATTTCCAAAATGTTCTTCTTCAACCGTACTGATACAGGAGTCGATATACTCGTACAGAATGCAGCACATGTCTTCGAAGATAGTTTTCTGTTCGGAGCCCGGTCCGATTCCGATGAACGAAATCTCAAAATTGCAATCGGTGCTCCCAGCGACCTCCGGCATCACTCAGCCGAGGGGTGAGTTCCTGAAGAGTCAAGGTCGGACGAAGTCGCTGGGAGTGCTCCGGTGTTCCTGGGATTCTAAGTATGCCAAGACGATCCCCCGATCGCCGCGTACATCCTCGCTCTGTCTGCGATCGAATTCCGGAGGTGCCGCACCTGAATTTCCCGCGATTTTCTCATCCCGCTGCTACTGGCCGGGGAGGACCGTAACGCGTACGGGTTCGGTCGACCCTCTTTTTCTTCGGCCAAACCTCCTCGAGAACGCGAACCTTTTTACCTAATACATATTTGCAATATTCATTCCCAATATCCATAATTTTTCACTGCGCCGGATTCAACCAAAGATCGAAGATTTCCCTTCCTCCCCTTGAAACTTTGACGAGAGACGAAACCCTGAAAAAACTCCTGAATTTCATTGCGATTTTTCTTTTTTTTATTGAGCCACTGAAACCTATTGTAGGTTTATTTCGGCTTTAACAAAGATACAATAGTTTTACAGTTTGAGTACATTTACAATATGACTAACCACTAGAGATGCAGATCACAGTCGTTTAAAAACTGAAAGATAAATTCACAGGTAACAAAATTTTTTAATGATTTCGGCGCTCAGGTTCGATCAGGTTTTACAGACGCAATTTTTATAATTAACTTCCCGATTTATAGGGAAGTTACTGTAATTTTTCTTGAAAATGATCTAAAAGAAGATCGAAATGTCGAAAACTAGATGTTGTGATATTTTGCAAATAGTGTAGAAGTAACAACTGATCGAAAAAAATTTTGTTAGCAACAATTTACGATCGAAATTAATAAAAAAGAAAAACATAAATTCACAGGCTTTGACATTTGGTTCTGCAAAGAAGAGGTCCGCTTTCAGTGGTAAGAAAAACTTAATTTTACCTAATTTATTTACAAGTTTAATTCCTTGGGAGTCATATAAACAGCACTGCCATAACACATGATCCAAGTCCTCGGAGACTGAGTTACACTTACAGCTAGGATCATCGACAATATTCACACGATGCATCATTGCGATTTTACCCGTCAACCAGCTGATGTTGCCATCCCACATTTCTACAAAGATGCGTTCCAAGATGAATGAAATTATATACAATTACAAGTTTCTCAATCGTCCAACGATAGAAATGAATTGTTTAGTCGCGCCCGTTTTCCATTTTCCCCTGGAAGCCTCGAAAATCATCGACACTCCCGATTCCACGGGACTCATCGGTTTCTAACGCACGCAGCCGGTTAATATGATCAAACCGACGCGACGGAAACTTGCGGCCACATTCGTCGCCGGCACATATCTGCCTACCGATGCACACAGCCACACCTCCGATCTCTCTTCGCGGCCTAGCGGACCGTGACGGTGTGCCGCGTTTTTCTTTTCTTTTCTTTTTTTTTTTTACCTCGCGTTTCGAAAAAATCGCGCAGGTCTCTCGAGCAACGGGCTGCGATTGGTCCAGCGAGCGAGTCGCGCGAACGAGGATAAAGAGGAGAGGACTGTGGACGTCGCCGTGGGACGAGGAAGAGGTGAACGCCAGGCTGGCACACTTAGACCGACAACTCTGAGTCACGCCGGACTGTGTTGGATCGGCTTGGCCAGAAAAGAACGAGAGAGGCGGTCGACACACTTCGGCAGAGAGAGCAACCGGCATGGCATCGTCAGCCACGAGGCACTCCCATCATAAAACATGCTCTATCTTTGTCTCTCCTTCGTCGTTTTGCCAATTTCGCGTGCTGCTCCACTGGCTACAACGTTTTTAGCCATTTCCTTCGGTGACCGTTCCACGGAGCTTGCACCGGGATCGACGCTGATCGAGTTTCGATGCTGCAACGTCGATTTGCACAGCTTCCTCCTGTCCGTGGTTTAGGATCACTGTTTATTACTATTTATACAATAAAATGTTATAAACCAACGTTATTTCATTCTATCCGGTTTCCCGGTTTTCATCCATAAATAAATAACTAAATTTCAAACTCATGGTTTCATTTTCATCATCTTCGAAACTCTGACGTTATCATTGTAGCTCTTACAATTCCTAAGCCCATGCCAGTTTTCCCGCAACAGCGCAGAGATTCTCTGTTTTCCCACGCATATACACATTTCGTTCGACCGGCTTAGACTACTGCATATTCCCCTAACTTACAATATATTGTCAATGTGCTTTCAACTAAGTTCCGCTGTACCTTATAATTAAATACTAATTAACAGAATAGAACAAAGATACTATTAATTTTTCATTTCAGTTTCAAGTGAAAATAAACACATACGAAGGTTATATATTATCAATTATATCGATCGCAGATTATTAATAATTTTTAGATTAATGTTTTCGGCGCAAGTTTATACAACATTAAATAATAACTGTTTCCATGATATCGATCGACAAATTGTACGTCGCAAGCATGAAATCAACATGTTTCATAAAGTTTTTAAATGGTTAAAATAGTAGAATTATTGGTTTTTTTGTTGAACATGATGTATACTAATTTAATCATTTTTACAGACGCAATTATACGAAAAATCTGTTTTCTTGAAAATGGTCTAAATAGTTGACCGAAACGTTGAATAATTTTTGTGTTAATTTGCAAAATTGCTTAACACATTACCGACTGGTGATTATTGCATAATTTTGAAACATCTATGGTACATGGCTAAACACTTCTTAACGGAACCTTTAATAGCAACAACATTTTTCATTGTGAACTAACCAGTCAACCTCAGCAACGTCATCTAATAGTTTCATTTAAGATTGCAATGTAAAAGAACATTTGTATGCTTTCTTTTGGTACAGCACAATTATTGAAAATCCTATAAGTAGGCTTCCAGTAGGTAAAGTGTCAAGTAGTAGTATTTGATCGAACCAGCGCGCTGAAAACATGAAAGCCTATTAATAGGATTTTCAATAATTGTGCTACACCGAAAGAAAGCATAGAAATATTCTTTTATATTGCTATCTTAAATGAAAATATTAGATGACGTTATTAAGAGTAACTTGTTAGTCTCTAATGAAAATTGCTGTTGCTATCAAAGGTGTCATTAAAAAGTGTTTAGCAGTATACTATAGATATGTGTAGATGTATGTTAGCTGTATACCATAGATTTTTCAAAATTATTGCAATACTTGCCGGTCGGTAATGTATTGATATTAAACAATATATGACCATACTATACATCTACACTGCAATTCAATCAAATCGAACATTGTGCAGACTCGGCGAAGGAAAGTGCAGACATTAGTAAACAGAACCAAGTTTCGAAAACGGTCAAGGACCTCGGTGCAAGCCGATCTTCAACTTCCCACCTCCTCCACACCGGCCGTATAATCTGTGTAACAGTTGACAAACGGAACACGCATTGTTTCGAAAACTTTCCCGTAATTTTCGTGCTCGAACTTCCGCTGAAAACTTTTCCACCCCTCGGTGAGCCCTCACCACGTGCCGTGCACAGATTCCTATTTTTTTCCTTATCCTTATCCTCAGTCTCATTCTCCCTCTTTCGCTTCTCCTTCCCTCCCTCTCCCTCTCTATCTCTCTGTACCTCGTCTTCGTCTTGCTCTTCCACCAGCGAGATTTCCTTTGTCTATTTGCCGATTCAATGCCACCGCCAGCAGGTGGGCCGTCTTGATAGATGGCGCGTTGTTGGAATCCCCCGTGTCGCACACACGCACGCACGTGCACCGAGAGAGCCCATGTACACGCAAAAACGAACTCTGGGTCAAGATCGGCCGAGTACGTAAATCAACTTTCCACTTCCAGCGCACTTCCTCGTGCTACCACCTCCATCGCTCCACCGCCCGTTCTTTTTCCTTCTTTCGCGGCGCGCCGGTTCCGTCGACGGTCTTTGTTTTTTCGGAAGCTGCCGACCCCATCGCGCGCGCACCACACCGTTCATCCGCTTTCCGAGGGAATTCCCTTGTGCTCCTATCGGACCCCGGCGTAACTTATTCGAAACGGAAAATGGAAAATAGCGTTCCGAATAACGAATTACTATCTTGTTGCGCGTCGAAACACTAAACGGTGAACGTCTTGTGCAGTGGGTGTACAAAGTGTTCGTACGCTTTTTATAAACGAATAACTTTTTCAAAATTTGACCCAACAACTCGAGTGTTTCATTTTCGTCGGGCGTTAGAAGGATTGGTTTACTAGCTAATGTGTAAAACATTTTTCTTTAACTCGCATCCGTTCCACGTGTCGATTTGACACAGTTTTAACGAAATAAGTTCTACTGTTCTGTTATTTGTGGATAAACTTGTCCGAGACTTGGTGACTTGTTTTTTTAAAGACTTTTTTTGAAAATGTTAACTGATCAATTTTAACCCTTCACGGTCCGGAAGTATTTCAAGTTTACTTCCCACCAGGTCCAGCTATTTCTCATACGAAGAGAAGCTGTAAAACAATTTTAAAATCAAGTATACAAAAAGAAATATTTTTATTTTAGTGAAAATTTGTTAACCCTTAACGGTCCAATGGCGCGTATATGGCCATAGTCCCAGTAAGTAAAAGTGTCATGTCGCCTATATGGCGCCATTGGACCGTTAAGGGTTAATTAAAAAAAAAACATTGAAAAGTAACTGTTTCCCTTGTTATCGTATCAGAGGGTTAATTGTTGTTAGTCGCAATTACGAAGGAAAACGTGAAGATTTTTATATTTTTTATCTATGCCTGAATACTTTGTAGACCTATTGTTTGTAGAAAAGATTACTGGTTAGAAACAACGTTCTTTTGTGTCCAAAGGGAAGTTTGCTACTGTTGCTTCCAGTTTGGAAATTTTAGGCAACAACCCTCTTCTGCTTGTACAGAATGCAATCGTTTGGAAACATCAATTTTTGCTGTTCTATATTTTCTATCTTCGTTAAAACGGTAAACAAAGTAAACGTGTAAATAATGTGCGAGCGTAATAGTTCTTGCTGTGCAGCGCCTCCACGCGGGCAGTTTTTCGCACGCATAATCGATGCACATGCGTCGAGAGAGGACCGCGAAAGACGCTGCACGCTTGCGCTGCGATCTTCCAAATAGCGCGAGCCACTTTGGCTCAATCTAACGTAGCGGGACGACGAAAACGTCAGATGTGTTCCGCTTCTACGGGATGCCCTACTTTCGACCGAGCCAGGAATTCACGCCGGAAAACCGGGAATAATACGGTACCCTTTGTTCTTAACAATTCGAATATGATCGGGAAACTAACTCGGATCGAAAATGAAAAGCAACTCCATTAAACTGAAGAGCAAAAAGAAAGTATGTAGTTTGAAAGGAAGCGACACAAGGAGAGAAAATAAAGATTTATCTTGCGGCGATTCTCGAAAGATTATCGAATTTTTAAAAAATTATTGAAAAGAAATTAGTGAGAACGTCACTAACAAACAAGACGAAAGGGGAGGTAATTGATGTCACAGAGTTTACAATAGTTTTGTAACAATACTTCTTTATACGTATACAATTGATCGCTTACTGTATTTGAATCTGTAAACGCTTGTTTTCTAATACATTTATATGATATATAAGAATATCTGCTTGATACCAAGTTCGAAAATGAAAAGCAACGAAACTCTAATAAATTTATATGAGATACAAGAATATCTGCTTGATACCAATTTCTAGAAATCGGCACATAAAGATTTTATTCTTAACAATTCAAAGATGATCCGGCTATCATAAGAAACTAACTGGGATCAAAAATGAAAAGCAACGAAACTCTAATTTTATATGAGATACAAGAATATCTGCTTGATACCAATTTCTAGAAATCGGTACATAAAGATTTTATTCTTAATAATTCAAAGATGATCCGACTATCATAAGAAACTAACTGGGATCGAAAATGAAAAGCAACGAAACTCTAATAAATTTATATGATATATAAGAATATCTGCTTGATACCAATTTCTAGAAATCTGTACTTAAAGATTTTGTTCTTAACAAATCGAATACGATCGGCCTATCATAGGAAACTAACTGGGATCGAAAATGAAAAGCAACGAAACCCTAATAAATTTATATGAGATACAAGAATGTCTGCTTGATTCCAATTTCCAGAAATCGGTACATAAAGATTGATGTAAGAATAAAAATGCAGTTTGTCTCTATCGATTATCGGGCCACTAAATCTCCGCGCAATATTTTCCAGCCTCGCAGCGAAACCCGGTCTAATAATTTCGGCATATAATGTAGCACCACTTGTAGCGTGGGACACCCTCTATGAGGCAAACGACCCCATTACCCGGCACGTAAGAACATAATTGTTGTGTAATAAGCATTTGTTCCGAATACAGTGCTAAAATTGATAACAGCAATCTGTCGAGTCCCGCTTATTGCAGCGTCAAGCTAATCGTATAACCTATATTGTGTATAGTCATGATTATATAATGTGTTTATAGGTTTGATTGGCCAGCAAACCAGTCGCATTAATAATGCTAATAACTACACTATCGCAACCACCTAAAAATCTCTTTAGCGAATCCTCTCGAAACGTTCCTTTGACTTTCGAACTAATGAAATCGCTCGTCTACAAATCTTCTTTATCTCTTCCGTTTTACACTAGCTTTATATATTCTTCTGATTACAACTTAATGATAATTCACTATCCGAAACTATTTCCTACAAAATATTAATTCCATTGCAAACTCGATACGATGGCACAGTGGCGGACAGTTAAAACAACTGCGGCGATCTTCCGAAAAGCAAATAATATTCGATTTCTGTGAAACCGAAGCGAACGTTTCTGCCGTTCCTGTCCAATATTCTACCGTTCCGGAAAAAAAGGCAATAGCCTGAAAACGATGCGGTCAACAGTACCATTTATCGGGGCAGGTTCAAAGTCCCCGGAAGATCATCCCCGTCCGCGCTATCAGCGCGTGGGTGTTCAATCTTTCCGAAAGGCCGCAGGTTTCGTTAATCCGAGGGCGCACGCGCGTCAATTAAGCCGGCGGCGGCGGCGTGGCTCGCGTAAATCTGCCGTAGGACGCACGTGCTCGTTCTTCCTATAACGCGTCGCCTAGTCGGAGGAACAGAGGATCGATCAGCCATCCCCGACGGGATCCACTTCCCGATGGACGCGGCGTCGATCGCATTCCAAAAAGCAACAAAAGCCAACAAACAAAACGAAAGAGAGAACGTGGAAAAGAGAGGGAGGATAGTACACGGTATATAGCCGGCACACGAAAAGCAAAACAACGGACGGTCGAGGGTGGTGCACCCCGTGTTACTGTTGAGAGGGGATGAAGACGAGGAAAAGCAGATTCAACAAGTAGAGGCGACAGCTGCTGATGAGAGCGGCCGAGAGCGGCCGGACTTTTAGCTCCTCATTTCGCGTGTACGTGTGCAAGTTTGCCAGTGTGCAGCTTGTACTGCACCCTCTTCGCGTCCTTCTCTATCCCCGCTTCCACCCCCGACGCACACATAATGCAATCTAGTGGCCTGCATCCTCGCGTGGGCGTACCGAGTGACATCGTGTAACTTGCGGATCATTCTCTTTCTCTATCTGTCTATCTCTCTTTCGAAGCTGTTCTCTCTCTCTCTCTCTGTCTCTCCCTTGCTCGCTCACTCCCTCGCTCGCTTGCTTTCTCTCCCTTCGGGTGCGACTGTTTGTTTGCATTGTAACCGGTGTGTGGCGCGGGAATGCGAAGATTGTTCGACGGTGGTGGGGCTTTGTTGGGTTGTTGCACGGCCGAGTGTGGTGGGTTTCACAGATTGATATATTTAGCGGAGCTGAATGCCGGCCGATTTCCTTGTGACTTGCCCGCGAGCAAATTTTATGCGAGATATACGGACGACGATGGAGGAGCCACTTGTGGTATGCTTTCTCAGCGATTTATGCTCGGGAACTTGAGGATTTTTCTACCGATACTCGCTGTCCCTCGATTCGACAGATCTTTGTGCACGTCGCTTTATCAGCTGCGAACAATTCGGAATCACAGTTACTCGTCTCGATTAAACAGAAAATCTGCTTACGATCGAATAAAGCGATTCCCGATGCAAAAATCAATGAAATTTTTTTTTGGACCAGTACGCTTCGGCCGATGTGTTCATTCATCATTCATTCGTAGAATTATGTGTTAATATTTATGAGCGCAAGTAGAATGTAGAATATCATTTTTACCTATGTTGCTGCATAAAATTCAGTCAGTGTTCAGTGAAATCAGAAATAGTAAAATATTAAAAATGAATAGGTGAAATTAGGGCAGGTAGTTCCGTTATTTTTGACTGATTAAAATTTCAAAAACTTTTAAGTTTCGAACATCTTCGTGTCCAAACTCGGATCTTCTTATCACGCGAGAGTTTCGAAATTCTACGTGAGAGATCACCAGGCTCGAGATTAGCAGGACATTCTACTTTAGACCAACATCTCGATCGACTTTTTGCCAAGGCCGAGGCGCCGCCGGTCGTACGTCCTTGCTTGACCCGGGCAGACACCGGAGACCGGAATCATTTTGATCAAGTTCGCCTCTGATCTAGTCGAACACGTTCGAACGCGCGTATGCACACACCTGCGCACGATTATACTCATCCCTGCTACATTATATCGTGCCGCATATATCCTCTGACGCGTGTCTACGTGGATTAAACGTGCGCGCGCTCCGTGTGTACTCGTGTCCGCTATAGATGCTCGTGTGGATGCGCTTGTGTGGATGTACACGGGAGCCTAGGCCAGTGTACCCGCGCACATGTGCTGTGCTATCCTAGCTATATTATATTATGTATGTACGTGTGTAGCCGCGGACGTATGCCTGGATGGATTACGCGGACGTGTGTGTCAGAGAGAGAGAGAGAGAGAGAGAGACAGCTCGTACATGCAGGGAACTACACACGCGCGAGGACTCTCTATGCCCGTGCATATTCATGCCCTCTGTATCGGATCGTGTCATGGGTAATGTGTTTCTTGCGGATTCTCAAAGAAGCGGGCGCAAAGAGCTCGCGGATTCCCTTCCCACCTGATTATACCGATCAGAAGATCCACCTTATCGATCCTTCCAAATTTTCGTCTATTTCCATTCTCCACTGGTTGCTTGAACGGTTAAGCTGACCAACTGAACAACCAATTTTGCTACACTAACTCCAGAGAGACACCCAGTCCACCAGTTACCCTGTATCGAACATATCCATACGCTTGTGACACGAGACGAATTTTCTGATAAATACGCAGTGCTGGATCTAACGACGAGCGGCCACGTGGAGCCCCGAATTTTAAATAAATATATTTAATGTGTAACGATATGAAATTTTTGTTTTTATGGAATTTCTATTTCTAACTCGAGGTTGAATAGAGCACTTGGATAGAGCCGCCAATAATAATACTTACTTTTATAACACTAATAAAGATTTCGTTTTCAATGCATTTTTAATAGAATAAATAAGAGTACACCTTTATCAATCTACTCGGGGTTAAAATTGCTTACATCTAACGCTCCTCTTTCTCTGCTTTTCCCCCCTCACGATGGTTTTAACCTAATCTCCACTTATCTTACTTCACTAACGCTTATCTATCGCTTAATCCTACTTATAGCTGTAATAAAGCAATCCTTAACGATTCGATCTCTCTCGTTTCATATTTTCTCACACCTTTCTCAACCACAATGGAGTAAATTAGAATTACTATTGTATTTGCTCGAGTTATTAAGAATTTATCGAATACATAATGTTTTGATGTTCTCATCGCCACAAGAAATCTGCATTTTTCTGAACCAAATAGAAAGCGATCAGAGGGGTTCGCTTCGCAGTCCTTTGGAGCCGATAGGATTCATTAACTACTCGGCATTACGAAATCAAAACAGAGCTGATAGCACAACTGCGAGCACAATAACACCGCGGACAGGTGTATTATAATTGTGTCGCTGCGAGTGTTTATGTAACATTAGATTTCCACGGGCCGCTACACGGTTACAAATAGAAATTTGTTGTCTTTGATAATAATTCTGTGTTACGTAAAAATTCTGCTTCGTCCGTACTTCGATAATCACGGTATAGAATTTCATAATATCGCAAGACGAACCTAACCGAAAATTCAGAGGCATTAACATTTCCATGACTAGACCACGGTGAAGAGTCTTTCTTTGTTGCGGGAACAATGGAAGTCTAATACTCATGAAATTATAATTAACGTGTAATTATATCATGATATACATCGAGATTTTCTTCGGATAATAAATTCCGTTAATATGTTCAGACCCCCGCACCGTGATACGGCGAGTTATAAATGTCTTCGTTCATTTATCACAATCATAGATTTTTATGCAGTTCTGAAACAAATTGGCTCGATGAAATATGAAACAGTAAACTAATAATAACTGTTATAAATTCGTCTTTGTAACCCTTTCCACGAGTAAGAACAGATACATTCGGTTGTAAAATGACCTAGCTGTTAATGTGACCACGTTAAAGTAAACCGTAAATAAATAAATAAGTAAACGGTAATATTGTCTTTATTACTATCGAGTCAGTGAAGGATGAAATGAAATTCTATTTCACTCCCGTTTTCCATAATTAATGCAGAACATTGTTGTATTTCAAGATCCACAGTTTATTCATAACTGAGTCGCGAGACACGAGTGCATTTTTTCGGTGGATCCGTTGTAACCTGGATGCATCTTCGGTTGAAGACGTCGCTGCAGGGCCCGTTGCACACGTGGAAACACAATCTACCCGGTGGTGCATGCGCCGATTATATACTGCGACATAATGTAGCAAGGAGATGCGACCGCGCGTCGCGTCGAGTCGGGTCGTGTCTCGTCGGCCCCGTGCAACTCGTTGCACCGCGTGTGCACGCAGACGTTGCACCGATGCATAGGAGAAGTGGCGCTGGTGGAAAAGTTGGAATGCGACCGAGCGGGCAGCCTTGAGCTGCCCAGTAGTGCGAGTCAACCTCCCGTGTGCCTCAAGCCGCGTTCACACGTACGCGAAATGCACATTCTGCTGCACCTTGCACGTCTCAGAAAATTTGTCTAAAAAAGGCATTCCCTCGCCGAGACATTTACAATTCTCTGTTCGATCTCTAACGCATTATACGCAAGAGTTTTCCACTTCGTTATAGTAGAATAAATTATTAGTAACATCAGGTGGAAACACTTTTAATCTCTCAACTGCTTTTTATACGGAAAAGCCTGTTTGATAATTATACTGCGGATCATCGTGCAAACTAAAGTTTGCTTGCAAAATATGTCTCAGATTATTTACTTAAACATTCTTGAAATTAGAGATATACATTACGATAAAAATAGCAACAAGTTTAGATAAACTCTTTTCGCAAAATATATATTTGGTTACTGAATTGCAACAGACTGTGGTGGAAGTTTATTGTGTTTCATAATATGTTTAATATATTGAAAATAATGTACCCGTATTTTCAAACTTTGCTAATGGGTTTACCTTTATGAAATTACAACTACTGTTTTTTGTTATAAATGCATAAAAGCGCTGTTTATTTATATATTCTATCGACTGTTTTGCATTGTTCTGTCGCGGACACAGCAAACGGCATCAACGATTGATCAAAAATTGTGTAGAGAATCGGGTTTAGAAAGATTGTTGGCTCGATGTAGTTGAAATAGTCCGCGTCGCAGGGACGCTGATACCGTTGAAATAAAAAATTTTTTGTTTTCGGTTAAAGCACGCGAGGCGCTGACGTCGGCGTCGCGGCGCGATCGAACTCCTCTCTTCGAAGCTTGCCGAGGGAAAGAGCGCGAGGAGGAGAGACGGAACGGAGAGAAGGAGAGAGAGCGAGAGGAGGGGAGAGCCGGCGAATTTGATCGATTCACTTGTCAGGTGAAAACGCAACGACCGCGAATAACGCAGTTGTATTTTCGCGACATGCCCTCTGTCGGCAGGTACGCCAATCGAGGGCTCTTAACTTCGATCGATACTCTGTCGGTCGATCGTTTTCGAGACCTCCACGGCCGTCAATCACTCGCGCGGAATAAAAACGCGTTCTCCGGATCGGTCGACTTCTACTCGGTTCTTGAAATCGCGGTCTCCGCGCGACCTCCTCTGCGAAATGATCCATAAACACGTGGATCAATCGGTTCACCCCTTTAGATCCACCAGGCCTCGAGCACCTCACACCCTCGCGATCTAAAACGATTTTTTTTGGAACGAGACGTTCCTTGGATCTAATTATTACACACACGTGCATCGAATGAATTTTTTCGAACGGGACTCAATCGAAATGCATTGATCTATGTATTCCGAACATTTATATCTTCGCGTGAAAACTTTTATTACTCGATCATTAACGTGATTGTAATCGTTCACCGGGAGTTTATTGAAGAAACACAATAAATTGCCTGAATATTCTGTTAACGAATCTGCCCAACGCGGATGCTCATTGTTTTTCGAAAGTATAAAGTTGAACACTCGTTACGAACAATTGGCCGCAAAGAATGTTGGAAATTTAATTCATTATACACGAATTTTACGTAGAATTGAACGCGATTAGCACAGTTCACCGTAGGATAAATTCAGGGAGCATTTCCCAAAATTCCGCGCTCTCTCTAATTTGCTCGAATCATTAAAATGATCTTCGTTCTACCCTCTGATTATTTGCATTAATTACAACATTGTATCAAACCCCGAATCAATCCGAATTCACATTATTCATTTTACAGGGCTGTGTAAATATGTTACATTTACACTTTGTAAGATCGCCTAATTTTCTCATTACAATTCCGGTTGTGGAGCTTAACCCTTTGCACTCGAAGCTATTATAACAGGAAAATTAAATGTTTCCCCCGACCTGGAATAATTTCATGGATATAAAATTGATATACTAGCTTATACAATACTTAAATGTTTATCAATTGATTAGATACCAACGTATGTAGTTTTAATATGTTTAAAATAGTTTATTCACTTAGCAAGTATGTGGTCTTTTGTACTTAAAACATTTTGAATTAAGTAGTAGTTATTATGTTGAACATAATGTATACTAATTTAATAATTTTTACAAACGCAATTATACGAAAAATCTGTTTTCTTGAAAATGGTCTAAATATTGCTTAATTGCAAAATTGCTTAAGTAGTAGTATTCGATCGAGCCAGTGCGCTGAAACCACGAATACATGTATGTAATAATGTAAACAACATCTCAAATAATGGTACATTAAAACAGAAACTTGAAAATATCCACCAAACAGGCGAATCGAAAAGAAACGATTAGAGAATCGCGTAAACTCGCTACCGAAAAATTGATGAAGGAGCCGAAGCAAACGAATGGTTGTTAAAACACAATATCGCGAAGCGCTAACAAATCGCGGTGCTCAAGCATGTTTGCAGACATCGGTCACAAACAAACGCGCAAGCGATTGTGTCCACATTGGTCGGCACGAGGTGTATATTTGCAAGCGAATCGGTAATAAAAATAACCATCGGCTCGCATCACAATAGTGTCCAGTGCCGTATCCGTCGCATCGATTCACTGGCACTGGTCAACGGGGGCCGTGCGATGGTATATCGCCCCATATATGACACCCTCGCAATTAAGACGGTTTAGCCGAAAGTGATGCTTTATTATCTGGCATCAATACTATTAGCTCGGCATTAGTGCAGTGGCGGTCGATTGATGAATTTCTTGTCCCCCCACCCTCCCCGCTGGTAGCATAAGTGATTGCGCAATCGGCTCAGAGACGAGGGGCTGATCCTGTACGCGTGTTAATGGTCCTGCTAAACAACCCAAAGGAGCCACTCGATACGATCGGTTCTGGTCCTGATAAACGGGTA
The DNA here is from genome assembly GCA_916610235.2 of Lasioglossum morio. NCBI lineage: Eukaryota > Metazoa > Arthropoda > Insecta > Hymenoptera > Halictidae > Lasioglossum > Lasioglossum morio. The sequence continues at coordinate 4,861,848 of OU744330.1, read as the reverse complement.
AACAAGTAGGTAATGCCGGCCCAGTAGTAACGGTTCGGTGTGTGGTCAGACAGCCGCGTGACCGGCGCTGCATCGGCCCGAGACCTAATTCGGTGGAAATATAAATCGATCCCGGCGACGATCCACGAGCCCGATCGATCAGCTGATCGACTCCGGCCACGACGAGAAAGAAGGCGTCACGAACGCGCCACGTGCCACCGAGGAAAATCTGCGTCGCAGCGTCGCGGATCAAAGATCCAGCTGGACAGAAGTCGTTCTTGATCATTTCTTTGGCTTACGCGGTGCAACTAATTTGTGGACTAATTTTAATCAACTTTCCTAACGATCATATTGAAAATAGCCGAACACGTGTAACATTTTCAGTGTTCTGTTTCAAGTTTGGTGAAATTCACTCTAAAAGACAATTTTTGGATTGCTACAGATTTTTCTACGAACTTATCTTCTATATAAATAAAAATTAAATGCTTTTCTAATTTTGGCTAATTTAAAAAAAAAATTGTTCGTAATAACCCGAATAAGGTTTTTACGGAAAGAAAAATTGGAAAAGTTGAAAGTGCTTTTTTCTATGAGATTTTTGTATGAACTCAAGACCATAACTCACGATTCAAACGATGGATAAGCGTGATTCTTTTATTCGGTTTTGTTCGTTATGCACCTGGAAAAGTTTTCAGTAACAAAAAATTCGAGACAATTACAAAGGAAAGTCGGAAAATCCGAACGAACTGCAAAAATCATTATTTTTGAAACGGTACAAATAGCAGGCTGACATGTTCTCATTTTTACTTCGTTTACACATTTCCGATAGCTCTTCACAGATTCGCAAAACGATCACAAACAAATTTATTGAAATTTGAACAGGACTGTCGAGTCAGCTAGTTTATAATAAAAGGAACGACGACCAAGACGTACACACGACAACCATAATCGTCGTCGCATAGTAAAGAAGATATTATAAATCAGGAGCAACACGACTCAAGACCACAGGTGAATGAAATTTATGGTCGTGTTCGTGCGAAATTATTTTTTGACGAGTCAATAATTCTGCTGTACCAAAAAAAAGCATAGAAATTTTCATTGACATTGCAATCTTAAATGAAACTATTAGACGACGTCATTGAGGATGCCTTAATTAGTTCATACTAAATTCTAAATAAAAATTTAGCCATGTACCATACATATTTCAAAAATATGCAATAATCACCGGTCAGTAATGTGTTAAGATGAATTTTATCGAGGCTGGACGCGCTCGAATCGCACCGGAGAATCGAAAAATCGAAAGATCCGTACAGGAAGCGTCGATGCGTTATGCAATCGCGTGCTCCACGAATCTCCTCGATTACGATAAGTCATTTCGTTATTTCCACGCAAGACACTCTGCGAAACGAAAATGAGAACGGGATATTAGAACTTGCGGAACGTGGCAGGTTAAGTTCGTCGTTACGTTCACTTTTCATTTCGCCGGGCTGGGTGTTTCTATTTCGAGGAGGAGATTAAAAATTGTAATTAAATAGAGTGACGCGCGGGCAATTTCGATATTGCAAGAGAATTTTATTTCTCGTTTTCAAATCAGATAGCGCGCGCGCGCTTTTTGTTTTTCTTTCGCGGGAAAGAGGAGACGGATATGGGGACGAACGTTTTATCTCGTGGCGTTATCGATGGTGGTTTTCTCTGCGATGGTACAAATTGCGGGAAATTAGTTCAATGAAAAAATATCCTCTGATTCAAGGATTAACCCTTACGTAGTGAACGAAAATCTATAGATTATTTCAAACCTTTCTGCGTGTTAAAATGTTTGCAGAAATTCTCATCTCATGAGAATATCTAAATACTCATATAAAACAAATTCTCATCTCATGAGAAATTCTAAATACTCACGTAAAACAAATTCTCATCTCATGAGAAATTCTAAATACTCATATAAAACAAATTATCATCTCATGAGAAATTCTAAATACTCGTATAAAACAAATTCTCATATTTTAGAGTAGGGGTCGGCAAACTTTTTTTAGAAAGGGCGAGATCGTAAAAGTTTTAAGCCTGGTGGGTCATAGAGCAACAAAAAACCAGGGGTTCTAAATCTCTTTTAATAAAAAGTGATATATTTATATAAACTTTTCATTCCACGTAATTCCTGGCGGATCGGATTGAAAACAGGCGACAAGCCATAGTTTGCCGACTCCTGTTTTAGAGGATCATTAACAAACCGTCGAAAGAACTACAGTTGACAGTACAAAGGGTTAAGTGGACAGGTCGGCCACGTGGATTCCGTTAAAAGTCGCGGATCAGCGCGCGGAGAATGCGGCGATCACCGATGATCCCCGATCATGGAAATCGATCCGGAGGAAATCGAAAAGCAACGAGGCGAGGTTGGGCCACCGCACGCGGTCCCCGGTGCATCGATAGAATTCTGGCAGTGCAGCAACGTGCCACGCACACACACACACACACACGTACAGAGCGACTCTGGGAAGGCATCGACCGAATAACAGTCCCTGCCGATGTTGGTCTCTGTTCCACCCACGCGTCACGCCGATTGAATAAGGAACGCGAGATATTTGGAGATATTTATAATGCATGGACGCGTGCGACACCGGTGGGAGAGACGGATAGTGGAGAAAGAGAGAAGAGCCGAATAGAAGATGACCGAGCAACGCGGGCTTCCGTAGCGGGGAGAGGAGACGAAGAAAGAGAGCAAGAGACATTAGGGCAGGTCGTGCAGAAACGTGCCGTCGCGGAAGCTGGCACAAGCTGGAGGCAGAGCAACGAAGAAGATAGAGACGAAGGAATCGCGTGGAAACTGAGGGAACGAGTAGGATAGACGTCGAAGGAGAGACGGAGACCGATCTCGGGGAATGAGGAACGACAAGATAGAGAGGCCAGGAGAGATTAGGTGATTTGTATCGGGCTCTTATAAGGCCCGGGACATTCTGTTCGGCTCCTGCTTTGTAAGAGCACCGCGGGCACGCCGATGGGGAACACGCAGGCAATAAATATACGGCGAACATTACTGCCGGGCCGATTTGGTAATCGCTGCTTAAGGAAGGCGTTAATGCGACTCGATTAATTGCCGCTGCGACCCAGCGAGAACGGACCTAGTACTCTCTACTCTCCTTTATTTTTGGGTGTCATCCTTGCGCAGGGGCCATGCTAATCTTCTCTGTATCGTTCCAATTTTAGTATATGTACTGCCGAAGCAAGTACTACTCTCCTTTATTTATTATTCGGAACACTCTCAATTTTCACAAGCAGAAGAATAGAATCATGTAGCAACACTAACGCATAGAACGATCGACTTTCGAACGGTGATCGATGACCCCCGGCTAGATCAATATCTCGGCCCCGTCAACCCGGGAAGAAACAGAATTCCGTTCTCATTCTAATCTTGACGAATGCGCGGGCAGACGAGAGGCGGTAAGGTAACGACGGAACTCGACGGCACGCGTCAAATGCCCATTCATACGTCCCGGCGCGCCGAGATATTTATTGGAGAAAGGGAGACCCCGCGAGGAAACAGACAGAGAGAGAGAGAAAGAGAAACACAGGCAGACACACGAGGATTATGTAATTTGTATCTGGAAGATTAGTTTTACGACACTTCAGTTCCTGTTCCACGGGACTTGTCCCCACTACGCGTACGCACGCCGCGTGTGTGGGCACGCGACGTGAATCATTGTTCGCCGGAATATATTAATGATTCCCCCGGCTGATAGCGCGCCGCGCGAAGAGAACCGAACGAAATTGTCGTAGGTCATGGCGAAATCCTGGCGCCGTTTACAAGTGTACAACGTGCCGTGCTCTGAATCACGGTTCAAATTTATTTTTCGCACCGCGGAATCGAACCCACGCGGCTCTCCACTCGGCGCTCGCGCCCCACACGAACAGATAACGCGCATCCCTCGCGCAACGCAAATATTAAATATACATGCGTTCGTAATTTACTCCGTTACTTTGATTTCGACTTTACATTCGTCTGTGTGCACAATAATCATTCTATATTTATGCGCGGCTGTATTCTTATAAAACAGTGCTCGCGGTGAGCGGCTCTCGTGGCCGGCGATTCGTTTAACAGTTTGAAATAGGATTCAATGTTTCTTGGTAAAGAAATAGAGAGACAGTAAGACACTAGATGGCAGAACGTTGTAAACTATCTTTAAAAAATATTTTGACGTGCGTGAAGAATTAAAAGTTTTCTTAAAATGATTAAACAATCACATCTTTTCATTCTATTTTATTTTTGAGGATTAGTAAAAGCGATCGTTCGACTCGCTTCTCGAAACGATAAACGATTTGTATTATATAAGAAACATTCTAGAGTTTAAATTATATAAGGAATATTAAACGGTTTCAATCTCGTGTAAGAAACGCTAATACCGTTGAACGGTTTGAATGATGTAAGGAAAGATTTTTCTAAAACAGGTAATTAATTAGCTGATTCAAAGTAGAACAACTTTGTAACAGACCTGTTCGTATTTCTTATGAACTATAAATCTACGTAGTCGCATAATGTAGATAACATTTGGTGTAGACTGAATTACACACAGAGTGATTTATGCGACGCTTTATGGACATTTGTATAATCTTCACCATTTAAAGACAATTATTAGCACCGTGTAGACACGTTAATTACGTAATTTACTTCCAGTCAAGATCGAGTATAACCCAATAGCAATATTTATAAAGTATCACTGACTAGTCGAGATTATTTATAACACGATCTATCGTTGTAAAACTATGAGAATGTCAGCACGACGAAAACGATTTAATTGATAAGCTAAGAAAGTAACGTATCATGCAAATGTCAATTAAAAAGATTTTTCAATTAGTTCTGAATGTGTTCTGACAAATGCAACGAGACATTCTATGCATATATTCGAGTGCACCTTCACGCACGAATGCATCTGGGAACTTGTTTATTATAATATCTCTTGTCAACAGATTTACAAGACCAACAGGTGATATCTCATGAACAGACAGTCCTTTTTATTCATTTAGTTGTTAAATAATCATACACTACAAAAGTACCACTTTTATTGTTACAACCGTCAAAACTTTCCTTTAATGAAAACATATATACCACCGACTCGCACCACGTATGCATTAAATATAATTTAATCTATTAACTTATTGCATTTTTAAAGTACATTTTGAAGTTCCACTTAAGGGTTAATTTATCTGTAATGTTTCCACCGATGCACACTGCATTGAACTTCCATCTAACGCGCGACAAGCTGTCACAGATCATTGTCAGTCGTTTCCAATTGATTGAGGACATTCTTAATTAAGAAAACGGCCGATCGACAGCTTAGCGGAAAGACATTTACGAGGTAGACTCGAGCGCGTCGTTCACATGTAAGCTAATCTGGTTCTCCGGGTATATAATTATTTAAATGTGCATTAGCACAAGAGGGGAACGAGGTGTCTTCCCATTCCGTTGTCACGTATTGTACGAGTACACGCTCCCTTTTACAAGGAGAATTTGAAGAATCCAATGGTAACAACGTGGCCCGCATAATTGGGGACAAGTTCTGCCATTCGAGTTTTCTAGTGGCCCGTTTCGCCGCCCCGATTCTCCGTGTTGGTGAACCCATTGTTCGCCGGCATAATGATCCCGAGTGATACGCGAACGAGCCCGTGAAATTTTTGACGTAGGTCACGGATCCTTGCTCCAGCTGACGACACTTCGGAAACTCCCGCGCGCGAATCGAATGTACAACCAGAACGTGATGGCATTCTACGGAGAATACCGTAGACGCAGCTACCCGACTCCGGTGCGGCCGCCATCGAAAGAAACATTCCGTTTTTTACCATACAATGGTTGCGGTGTTTTTCGCGGGACAAATCCACGAATGCAGAAACCGAACCAAGCAACATTGTCGAGATATTGGACGAATAGCACGCAAAGAATTTCTATTTGCTACTGATCTGCCTACCGGCCACCCATTGTCCCGTTCTCTCGACCAAGATTGTTTACTAAGAATCCCGCAACGGCGACGATGCGAATATTGATGGGGGCCAAGCCCCCCCCCTCAAGAAAAAGAAAACAATACACTGAAAAATTAGCTAAACCGTAGAATAGCTCCTTCCTCTCCGATTTCGATGATTTTTGGATATGTTATATGTAAAACTAAACATTTTGAACAACTTTTCCCTATATATATATAAGTAAATATTTGTGGCTATCGTTGACAGATATTTTTGCTAAAAAAAAAAGGTCATTTTGTTCAACTCGCCCCCCCCAAGATTAAATCTTGGGTGCGCCACTGCTACGAATCCTTGGCATTACTTTATTTCATAACCTTGTAGAATAATCAACAGGAATAACAGGTATGCGTTAAATTTTTAGTGAGAGGATCACTGGGAGAAAGTTGTGGATTCTAACTGATAATGTATATTGAGTTAGTTTTGCGATCGAAAAGAATTGATATTGGGAATATGATTTCGGCGCACAGGTTCGATATAGTTTATTTTTGATCGAACCTGTGCGCCGAAATCATATTCCCAATATCTAACTGATAATACTTTGAAGGGGACACCATTGGCCATCGTTTGAAAACGATTCGCAATTCTGTAAGCATCGAGTCAAGTGAGCGTCGCTTATTATAATGACTGAACGTGTGGAACAACTGATACATATGGGTTAAATTTGTGGTGAGAGGATCACTAGAAGAAAGTTGTAGCTTCTAACGGATAATACTTTGAAGGGGACACCATTGACCGTCACTTGAAAACGATACGCAATTTTCTAAACATCGAGTCAAGTAAGCGTCGCTTATTATAATGACCGAACGTATGTAACAATTGACACATATGCGTTAAATTTGTGGTGGAAGGATCACTGGAAGAAAGTTGTGCCTTCTCCAACAGAGAATACTTTGAAGAGAACACAATTGACATCAACCAGGGAAGATACTTCCACCCGCTACAGTACAAGGTCGGATACTTTCGGGACAGACCACGTACAGTATCAAAAGTTAGCATCCAGAAATGTGATCGTCAGAGATCGCAGTCCGGAAAATCGCGTGTAGCGAATCGTGCCCGCGAGAACAAGGTTGCTGGATGTCGCATATCTGTAAGGATGGAATTGTCAGGGTCGGCGGCGCATCTATGGCGTGTACCAAAAGCGGCAGAAGCCGGCGAAAGAGTGGTTCGAGACGACGACGATAAAAGCAGCGGGTCGCGCGCTCGTAAATAGAGCCGCGGGTCCATTCATGAGTTCGGACCAGCAGCAGGGCAGCACCCGCTCGTGCGTACACGTTGGAAAAGTCTTTTTCTCGGTGTATTTTACGGGAGGTCAGGGTTAAAGAGGCGAAAAGAGAAACGGGGGAGTAGGTGGAGGAGACAGAGGCGGGCCGAGAGACTCTGTTTTATGGGACTACGGATCCTCCTTTCTCGGGACGTCGACCCTTCCCGGCCGGCCCGGCGAATTAATTGAAAGTAGCATCTAGGTGAATCTGATCCGGTGAATCCGACCTTCGCGTTCGTCGCATTCCGAACAGTGTTGATTTTTATACCTCTGCCCTTCGCCGCGCTCGGAATTTTCGACATTGGAAATGCCGAACGATGTTTTATCTATCTTCACTGTGCGACTGACACACCCTTCTTGCTGAAGTTATACCTGATCTAATTAGCTATAAACCCCGGCTCTAATTGGCCGTTCTCTTATTTCTCGAAACAAAATGATTCTTAAGGTGTGCTAGTAACGAGGTCAGTGGGTACGAAGCTTCGGCTCGAATAAAGGGGAACGGCTGATACATCCTTCTTGTAACTTCGCTCGGGTGTACGGATTTCACCCAGAACTGCGGATCTTCGTGTAAAAACTGTCTGCGTCATTTGCAAGAAACTATGTTTACCAGATATCGTTTAAATATCGGATTCATCAGCGTGGCACGCCACCGATCGGAACACGTGTCTACACGGTGATACGGAAACTAGATTCCGTCCGCAAGAAGAAGTTATTTCGCGTAATCTTCGTTCGCGCATTCGAGGCAAGGTAGCCGCGAGTCTCGCTGAAGAGCGTGTTATCGTCGATAAAGATATTCCCGTTATCGGTCCGCCGATAAGATGCGACGTGCCGCGCGCTGATAGCCGCGGTACGGACCACTCTTGTTCTGTCATCGCGTTTCTCGTTAACGGCTCGCCATTAAGAATTAATTAATTCATTAACAACGAGGCCGCGACCGCGGGGTCGATGGCAAGGTTACAAACGGCGTAACCGGGTTGCGCAACAGCCCGTGACAATGAGCAATTAATGAATAATAAGTTTCATCGGTTTATTGATACACGTTAGTTCGCGAAATGCATGAATGAAAACGGCGCGGCGTACGGCGGCGTGGATGCGGAACGCGGCGGGGCGGGGAGAGAACAGAGCTCGTTCGTGTTACGTTGTCGCTGAAGAATTAATAAATGTCTCTTATAATTATACATGCCGCGGCCGGTAACCGGCCGATCAATGACACCGAACCGACAGGCGTATCTCTCGTTTCTTTTTTCCTTTTTACGGGTGGGTGACTAATGCCAGACCACCCGCGGGTACCTCGGACGAGATTTGCATAAGTCTAACGCGAGCGCCGCGCGCTCGCCCGCGATCGGGAAATGCCTCGTCGCCTCGTGGTATCAGTTTGTTTATATTACGTTGTCGGCCGTGATCGCCGGCCGGGGATCCGATGTATTATGTAAACATCGTTCCGGTCACTAGCCCGGAATCGGAATTGCCGGGCTTCTTAACGGACTAATCCGAGCCGATTCGGCCCGAATTAATTCGCGGCACTTGCCTTCACTCGAGTGGAAGGGATTCCCTCCCTACCCGGCCCCGAAGGCACGGGAAACTTATTGCCGATCTCTATCGATGCCCACGATCGGAATCCATAATGAGGATCTGATCGTCGCTATTAGCGTGACCGCCCTTTCGAACGCCGACCGCCACTTTGTTGTTCTTGTTCGCGCTTGCCCCTTTTGTCGCGTTAACATCGGACCACAGTTCTTTGTTTAACAATCGTTGAAAGCATTGGGACACCAGCCAATCAGATCTTTCGGGATTATTTTTTAAAAGAAGGCTTTTAACCCGTTGCACTCGGTACTTGGGAAGTAAACATTTCTGCGGAAGTAGAATAATTTGTTGTATGAGATTTCTTTCATTTGATGGATACGAAATTGATATAATACCTCGCACATTACTTAGATGTGTGGTAAGTGATTAGATAACAAGATACTTAATAATGTAAAGAATATTGTGAATAATGGTACAGCAATTTTTAGAGGGCTATGGGATAGTCGTATTCCTGGTCAATTTTGTCCCTAACGTTGAATTGTCCCATAAATAATGTCAATGGATAATTACTGTGAAAATAAGATGAACGGAAGCGTGTAGCACGAGTCGCCGAATTTGTTGATTAACTTACAGCACCTGTCGATGTCGTCCGGATGCCAGTGCAGAGCCGAGCGTGTATTAACAGGTGCTTTTAATTCGACCGAGCCGGAGACTTCCAGCTGCTGAAGTTCGATATTGGATAACAATGTAAATTTGAAGAATTATCGATAGATACCGTATGACAGTTTCAGTTGGTTAAACAGAGAAAGCTGCACGCTCGTTAAGGATGCGTATAAATAAGATAGTTAACAGAAAGGTATCGACGTAACAGATTTCTGCTGTTTCTAGTGAAAATGTACTCTCATTTTTAAAATTGATTAATCAGATAATGGCTACAACACACAGTTTTCGTACATTACGAAGTTAATGCATTGGTAATTACTTTTTAAGTTTTTAAAGTATCAAAGCATCAAAAATACTTTTAAAACATCAAAGTATTTAATGTGCATCTTCGCAATCAAAGAAATTTTGAATTTCTTAACAATTAATTCACAGTTACAAGTAAAAATACTTTGTTTGTAAAAGGTTGAATTTGATTTGCGAAAGCGTGAAATTGATTCGGAAAACCTGTAAAAACGAGAAGCTCGTTTTTGTATTAATATTGAACGTACCTGAATTATAGTGTGGAGATAAGAGGCAGCGAAAGAGAGAAAGAAATTTAGGGATGGGAGGAATGCGGCTGAGAGACGACTTCCGGTTGCGAGGTCAGCAGAGGAATGGCGGGAAAACTGACTCGAGGATCCCCGTCGATGCACCGTCAACGTAACACCATTTTGTTCGATACTTTCTCGAGTCTAAACATACGTATTTCCAGAAGCGTTCTTACATAAACACTTTTAAGCTCTCGGGTTATTGTTCAATAACCTAAAACTACATAATATTTATAAAACAACCTCTCTAATGAATATAAAATAGAGAATAATGGATTTAAATAGTAATGTCTCACATGGTCCATATAAGGTTAGGTTTCGTACGGCTGCGTAAAATCAAGATTTTTCGACAGCTCAATATTTAATCCGAACGGTCAACGAGAGAATTTCTGGTTCAACAATGTCAACGAAAATCAATAGAAGCATGAAGAACTCGCGAACGCCGTCGGGGTATTTTCAGCAGTTGCTGAATTATCTTTTCGCTTCCGCGAAAAGAAAACCGCCTGCAGGTGCTTCTAGAATCCAGGCCGGAAGTACACAGGAGTCGCAGCTTTCGAAGACGGTCGTAAAACGCCCCGCGAGTTCCTCGATGTTTCCTTATCCCCACCGCCGGTACCATCTACCTCTAGTTCCCATTCCGCCGCTAGATGAGAAAGTTCAGTAATCATATCCAAGGAAAGTCTAAATCATTCAAATAGAATTATAAAACAGAACTATTTACTCGTAAACAATAGATTCTACAAACCTATACGATACCGCCTTAAAACACTGCGATCTATTTTTCGAAAGAACGCACCTGAACTACATAACGCTCCTAGTTCATGTTCAGAATCGAAAGTAGCAGCAGTGGTATAATAACCTGTTGGGACAATCAACAAACTTCGGACGTCTTTCGGACAACGGGCAAGGATGAACTATGAGTATATTCGAAACGTGGCTGGTAACATTCGAACAGTATAATAACAGTGAAAGAAACTCACGCAGCAGAACCAAAACAAAACATACATACCGGATGGCACGATACAGGACGACAATCTCATTTGGCCAGAAAACACTCGAGTCTTACAGTACCACTTGTGGGAGGTGCATCGGAGGTGTCCGACGAACCAGAAGGATGAAAACTGTGAGTATTTTTCGAAACACATTTGAAAAAATGAAATCCGATGGGTCTAAGGAGCGTGTAGCATTCGCAAAAGCGTAGGATCTGTCGCGGCGCGGCGCGCGGCGGCCTCGTCCAGAGAGCAAGGACATTCATTGGCCACAATTCATCTGTCGCCCGATGCCTAACCAATCGTAAAACCGGGCTGGCTCTTTACTTCCGTTGGCGAAGCCACGTGTGTTCGTCTGTCCTGCTGGTATACTGTTCTTTGTGTCGCGAGGCACAGGTATTACGCGTATATTATTAGCCGCATACGGCTGTGCCGCGAGTGAGCGGGTTTAAACGGCCGGTACGCGTTTGTTTCCGCGGTCAGAATCATTGGCGCATTCCCGCGCCAACAATAATCCGCCGCGTTCAAACTTATACACTGCCGCGCCGTGTTCGCCTCGTGTTCCACCCCCCACTCCCTTATCCGTACAATGCGACGGTCAAACATCGAAAACAACAACAAACACCCTGGTCCCCGGTTCAGTGTAATATTCATAAGATTCCGTCACTTCGGTCTACCTGGTACACGCAACCGTTTATGCGACATACACAATGGTCATTTCCAACTTAGACCATACACACCCATAGACACAGATCATTTTCCTTGAAGAAAAGATGAACCGATTTTGTGACGTCACATTTTCACTCATCTTTTCTTCACTGGATTCGGAAGATTGCCGCATGTCACATATTTTCGAGATATTGCCGTTCAAAGTTTTGATCGCCAATCGCTTTTTGAGTCTTTCGAATTTCTTTCTATGACTCTTCTCTGGTAAATATACGTGGGTCATATACTACAAAACTCAACCGATGCATGAACTGAAATTTTTTGAAATTGTGTCGTGCTGCGTTTTTCCTTGTGATCATAGATATCTGGTCTAAGGTGTCCAACGTAAGCGATGTAGACGAATATCGCGGTTTACATGGCTCGCGGACTCGTCCTCGCGAAAACGACGAGCTCTGCATGACCGACCCGGTTGTCGATCGGCCAGCGGGAACGGGAACGGATTTCTCGAACACGCTCAACTTCGCCCCGATGCCTGTGGCCGGTGTACCTGGATCCTCGACGGACTCGATCGAAGTTCGACTGGGTGCTGGCGTTGCCTATCTGGAAACTTTCACGCGACCGCGCAAGAAGTCGAAGTTCTTTCCCCGTTAAAAACACGCCGCCGAGAGAACGGTCATGTGAGCATAATCCCGACGAACAATGAACAGAGAGGGACGCGCCGCTGACTGTTCGGCTAGGAAGAGGAAAATGTTCACCGCGAAGAGCGAGAAGGCGCGGTGAAAACGACTTCGCTTTAGAACTGCTTCGCCATCGGCCGCGCGATACGCCGTACACTCCTCACGGAGCCTCGGTAGCTGCTCAAGGAATGTCGCGCAAAATTCATGAAATTCCACGGCCGACCGAGCAATCGGCTGCATCGGCCGATGCTATGTTCGGGCCGGTGTCATTTCGCGATCGGACCGCGCCGGTGATGCTGCCCGTTTACCCGGTACCGAATAAAAATGTTCGCGGTGAATTTTCTTAGGCTGCTTGCCGTGTGGTAGGTGGCGCGCCGGCATCCGTGCGGCGTTGTCTGCTTCGCTCGTTGCTGGCTTGCGAGAGCCGAGGCCTTCGGCCGCTCTTACGCTGCTTGCCGTATACAGGCTGACAGTCAGTGGCGGGTTTCGAAGCTAACGGCGTTGGGAGGACTCCCTCGTACTCGGGGGCCCCGGTATATCTGCGGGTTCCCCGTTTCACAGCCTCGAAATCAAAATCGAGTTGCAACTTCGGCTCGATATCGATCGCCTGCACCGCCGTTTCTCGAAACCGACGTCGCCTACCATTTTCAAAAAATTTTCTTTTTTTCGTACACACAAATTTAATTCCGTTCGTATATTTTTTTATATAGTACGTCACGTTTATTGAAAATATTTTCTATGTCTTCAATGGTAACATTTTCTTTTTTTTCTTTATTGATTTCAGGAACGTATAGATGATAACAGCAGTTTCGAATATCTTTTTTTCTTTTTTTTTTTTTTTTTAGTGAAATTTCAGATTCGCAGAAGCGCGCGTGGTTGCGCCGCGCTTCACGAACTTGCTGATAAACTGCGCGAGAAGTGCGAGCTCCGCGAAATAGTTCTGGCCACCTATCGAATGGCCTAAGTCATTTTGAGTTTTTGCGCCGGATCAAATTTTTCAACGCTCGTCAAACCGTTCTCCCGTAACTTTCATCGAGCGACGTCCGACTATCGCGCACTTTCTCGCGCCAAATTATTTTTCTCATCGCGCGAATACTTTTGTATGGAAAACATCTCCATGCCCAACAGAATATGTATCCATATTACCAATGGAACAAACAAAGGAAAAATTTTCGACGTACAACTGTTAACGCAACATTTATTCATTGTTATACGCGCACGCACACACGGAGTCCGATTGTTATTCTACAGTGAATATAATTTTTTTAATTATTTGCTAAAATATGTTCCATGTCGTTGGAAAAAAATAATAGCAACAGACTCTCTTGATTTTTCCAGTACAAGTATTTATTGGGATCGAAGCGGTGACTTTTTTTCCGCGTTATTCATATAATATACGAAATCATTAATCAACGAATAAGTTTGTATAAAAGTATTGATTCGATTTCGAAACTGTGGGTTTAAACAATGGATATCGTTTCTATGAGCCACCTAAATGGCATAAACAATCCGTGGATATTCAATATTAATTATACAATTAATTTACGTGGCGTGAATAGAACGCGCCCTTCCGCTCGTACGAAATCCTCCATCGTTTCGAACGTCGACAATATTGTGCTATTCGCTTTTCGGGGTACAATGGCTTTTAAAAATAATTTATTAAATTCAAAGACCAATCGACCGCGCGGTAAATCATCGGGACACAGGACTGTTTTAATTTGTTCGTTCCGATAGGTTATATCGAAACAATTTAGCTAACGCTCTAATGGATTCATATTATTGACGACGCGTAACAGCGAAACAAAAAAAAAAATAATTACGCGATCAAGCATCTGAATCATTCGTTGTCCTGTCGAAAATCACGAGTCTCATTGTGCAGAATTTCGTATAAATTAAACACATGGAGCAAAAGCATCGGTAACCGGCGCGACAGCGGCGGCAGCTACATGGCCAACCGGTAGCGTATAAAAATAAGTTCAGAAACTTTCTTCGGGAACATTAAAGGTACCCGCCGCTCTCCCGTTATTACAACTTTACAGGCTGTAAAATAGCCAGGACCCTTTAATTTACGTTCATTCACAAGATCTCTCTTTCATGAACACCAGAATACATGAACTGCCGTATGCAGATAATTTTGCGATCGCGGTAAGCGCAAATACATCTTTACAACCGAGCGTATCGGTTATATAATAATCAGTATAGAAAATCAATCTGTACGATGCAGGTTAAGATACCGGTGCGGATCAGGTATTACCACGGTAGTAATACCCATTTATCTCGATGTCGAAAACGTACGTAATATTTGTTCAGCGACATGGTAAACATTTTATTTCCCGGTAAGATCGTTCGTACAGGATCGCTCGAGGTAAACACGGGAATAAGGGACGAGGGCCCGGCGCGCCGGCGCTACGCTCCTGAGTACCGTGCCGTCGTGCTAGAGTGCAGGTGGGCCGAGGTCCAACGGAAACGGCCGAACGCGCGCTCGGGGGAAAACCGAGCGGCGACACTCGGCGAGTACTGTTGTTAGAGTATTCAGTAATGCTTTGCATGGCCAGCCAGTCGCTAGTAGGCTCGTCGGTGAGAGTCGTGTCGTTCACTCGAAGTGATCGTGTGGTGTTACTCGACGAGCCAGCCAGGAGACGGTATACCGAAACGCGAGGTATATTGTAAACGGCAACGAATGTAATCCGGAAACGTGAGTGCATTTCGTGAGACTGTGAGAGATTAAACGAACAAAGCGTTAATATTATCCAAAAAAAAAAAAAATACCCCGGAGCGTACACCGACGGTGGGGCTTCGACTTCACGTACTGTTATTTCACTGAAAACAAAAAACCATCGAGCCACACTGTGTATGGTACACAAGCGACCCAAGATGCTGTCGTCAGTGCCAGCGAAATAATAATGTGGTGCGACGTTGGTCAGGTGAGTGCAGTGCTACGTAAAAATCCCCTTTCTTCGCGTACTGCTTATCTTTTTTTTATATATATATATATAATTTTCTTTCTCAAATAATATTGTGTCGAAACGAATCTGTGAGGCTCGCGCTTCGAGACACGTTCTTGCACGGCCAGCCCGAGAGAGCGTTACGTGAATTCGACAGAACGGAGTAGTCGACGGAGTGTTGTCCGTTCTCTGTGAAAAAAGGTCTCCCAGCTCCGTTTTCCAAGTTCGGTGTTGGTCTGTTCGCAAGTCGAGGGACTCGGATCCCTCGGTCGCATGCGACGTCGTCGTCGTGCCCAGTGTTTTCAAGTGTGTGATTCCCATTTTTGTTTTCACGAATATTCCCTCGGATACGAGATCGGTTCTTGCCTCGGACCACAGAGAGGAGAACGTTTCTCACTCCCGTAACGCCTTTCGACGGCTGGCGCGACACGAACGAGTCAGTGAGCGACCACGAGCCCGGTCGAGACTTTCCTCGAATATATTCCTCACGATCTCCACGCGAGACCGCTACGAGTATTTTCTCCGATCGCTGAATATTCACTCTCGACGAGAACGGTGTTCCTCTCGTCGTCGAGTAAAAACGGTCCGTCGGCACAGAGCCGCGGATTTGACCGATTCGAAACTAACCCATAAAACAAAGAGAAGCTTCTAAACGAGAAAGAAGACGAAGGAGAGAATCGTCCAGGGTGGTTGGAGTCGGTTTCTCTTCGATTCGTAGGGTATTCCAGTATTTCGTGTGCCTGTAAAATTCGAGTGTAGTCGGAAACGACGGTGCGAACGTTGCATGGGAACAGCGGAGGTTTCACGGGGTAGCCGAGGGTGTTTACGGGCGCCGGTTAGAAAACGACACGGCGGTGCATTGACGTCGGTGGCGAAGTGTCAGATTTGACGCGTGGTAACCTCGTGTTCAGTAGTTTGAATTCGAAGCGATCCCGCGTTTCCTTGGGCTTGGGGACGAGCGGCGGCGGTCGGGGGGAGGGAGAGGGAGAACGAGCGGTGACGGCAGCCAGCAGTGGAGGAGAAGTACGGGGGGCAGAGGGGACGAGAAAGGTACTGAAGGGGGGCAAAAGGAGGAGGAGGAGGCGGCCGCGGCTGGATGGCGTAGATGGCGAGGCCGAGGGGGCGATCGAGGTGGCTGTGGTAACGACGGCGGGTCGTGGGTCGTCGGTTAGGGTGGGGGGGTGAGGACGGGGGTAGAGAGAGAGAGAAAGAAACCACTGTAGAGAAGGAATAAGGGAGAACGTGGAGCAACGGAGAAGGAGGATCGAAGTAGGAGCGAGCGAGAGAGAGATAGAGAAAGGTGACCGGAGGCTTCGAGGCTGCCTCTTCTTTACTTGGCCAGCGCTGTGGAGGAAACCTAGCGTCGCTACGGCGCGGCGCGAGGAGCGAGGAGAAGGGTACGAGTTCGCTAAGTGACGGGGAGGGGGCACGGTTATGACCAACCATCAAGGGGGCAACGTCGTCATGGTTACCGCGACGACAACAACCCGCCTGTTCTAAGGGATGTTTTTAAAAGCATATATTTGCTTTTTGCTCTTTTTTTTTACTTGGCGATCGCGTGGTCGCGATACCAACGATTTATTAGGCCTTTTTCACTCCCCTCCCCCTCCAGCCACTTTTTACGTTTAACCTGTTAACCGGGGAGACGAGTTAAATCGTTCTCTATGATCGTTTCTAGTTTTCATGGGGAATTCTGCGATTTGACGCTAGGTTGAAATGTAGGTGCATAATTTCGTAGAAGTGCATCATATGCTATATTTGCTAGAATATGTTCGAACGATGCAACACACTCCAATGTTTCAAAAAATCGAATTTCTTGAGTGCAGTATAGTGGTTATTCAGTTGTTCTCGCGGTGGGGGTTGATCGATTGAAATTCGCGTTAACCCTCGAACGGCGGAGCTTGGGTCAATTTTGACCCAGAGAATGGAAATCATTATTGTACAAATCGAGTCGTTACAAACGGCCTTGAGGAATAGAAATTGTGTAATTATGAAGATGATCCGCCATTCGAGGGTTAAATGTATATTTCACAGAGAGATCCGTCTCCGCAATCGTCTCACGGATATTGATAAAATTTCACAAATTCGTATTCCACAGTCGAGTCTTCTCTCCCTCGATCAGACGAAAGTAGTGCTCTCGCGGAGAGGATCACGCGGCATTTCGGAGTTCGACATTGAAATGATGGAATCGTGGACGGTATCTGAAATCGTTGATCCTGGTGAAATATCAACGTAGAGTCGCCTGAAATCCTCATCGTTGCGTCACACATGTATAAACTCGATGGTGTCAGAGCCGGCCGAGCCGGTGTGTCGCAAATTTTCTGCATTACCCGTTTCTTTTTAATTTTTTTGTTTCCCCCCGTAAAATATGGTACGTGTTTAGCGGATTTCGACAGTGGAGTTACAGTGTAGTTCTCAATGTCCCAATCGTGTGATCTGAAATTGGCCAGTGTGCGTGCGAGGGTCAACGAGTCAACTTCGAAATTGATTTTTCGATAAAAATGCCAGTAATTCTGTGTGCGAATTTCAATATTTTTTATATCTACTGATGATAGCGTGTCGAGAGAGACGAGCGAAAGCGTCCGTCGGACACTTGCAACGAGCACGTTACCAGCGAGTTGCGGGATTTTCGTTGATAATTTACAAACCGTTTTCAATCTTCTTCATTAATCATAGAATTCTCTGTTGCTTGGACAGAGAAGAGTGGAATTACGTTTATCCAGTGACAGATCAGTGCGAGATTTCTTTCGAGTCGTTGCAACAGCATTTTGATAGATTCATTAGCTGCAAGTTGAATCATCAATTTCTGCAGGGCATCTCTATCAATAATTTTTTAATATATTTCGAGTATAAAACACCAGCGAGTTACCTAAGCAACAATCAGGACAATCGTATTACCGTAATACAATGTCCAGATAGAATTCGTCTAAAGCAAAAGTGTAATGTCTGTTTCTTCGGCAAATAATAGAGTAGCAGCGACCTACAAAAGGGTCGTTTCAGCAAATTCCATTTCGCTCTATTTTCTAACAACACCCGTTGCACTCTAGCGAACGACGAAACTCGAAACGCGCGATCCAATCACGAGGTTTTCTTAAAAATAATTAAATTATCCGTGTCCGAAGTGGTACAGTCCCCTGTGTGGTTCTACAGAGAAATCGGTGCGCAAAGGGGTTCTTTGAGTCGCCTCTACGGGCTATCATAGCGATCGCGGAAAAGCCGTTGCAGCGGGTAAATTCGCGGAAAGACGATTTCATCGAATGGGTCAGGGGGTTGGTCGAAAGGGGATAGAGTTCCGGGCGTTGTATCTCGTGGTGGTTGGTGCTCTTCCTCGGAGCACTTCCATCGGGGTGGGCCAGGACAAAGACTCGTTACGATGACCGAACGGCGTATGACGTCGAGGTAACCCGACGGTATAAAGCGAGTCCGAGTTTTCCCCCGTTGCCCTCCTTCCGTCGTCTGTCCTCCGCCTCTTTCCTCCTCCTCCTCTTGGTCGTCGTCGTCGTTCCTCCTGCGGCAGATCGAGCCGTTCACCCACCATCACGGGTCATTAACGAGAGAGTTATCGACGCGCGATCTGTCAATAGGCTTCTCCCATTCATAAATTCGCCCGGCGTGTGGCGGCCGCATAGTTTTGCCGCGAAAACCACGTGGCGGCGGCGTCGGTGGCGCGCAATGTCCTCTTCGCCGTTGCACCGCAACGAGCCGAGCCTCTACTACGTGATTTACGGGCCGCGTCCCCGTTTTAAATGCATGCAGAGCAACCGTGCGTCGTGCATGTCCCTTTCTCCCGGTCCCGTGCGCAACGTGATGCCTTCTCTCTCTCTCTATCTTTCTCTCTCCGGCTCGTCTTCTATTCGTGTGTATGCGTCGCACACGTGTATTTCGTCTACACATGGAACACCACCGGCGCGACCAGCGTGGGAGTCGAATGCCTTCGGAGAACCCAGTCGCACGCCACACCGCCAACCTCGGTCCATGAGAACGCATCCTAAACCTCTGATCGCCCTTGGCCGTGGAACACCTTTCCAGAAATCGCCCTGGAAACGTTATCCTCCCGTAAAACCTTCTGTTAACTCGTTTCTCGAGTCCACCAGCTACCACTTCCGTGAGGACTCGGTTCCTGTCGCAGTTCGTTTCATCGAGAAACAGCGAACCGTACAGATCCGTGTTGGTATCGAAATCGAAACTTTTTATTTTGTATAGAAGAAAGGTACTTCAAAATTTGTTACAGTAATTAGAAAGATAACAGTTTCTCTTCTGTCGAAAAATACTCGAATTCCCAGATCCTTCTTAGAAGTCAATTTTATCTAGCACAAAGGAAACTCGACGATCAATGAATGTGCACGAGTTCGGTGAAGTTCACTTGCAAACGAAGTAGGATGACTCTTTTCCGTTATACTAAATTTTCACGGGCGCGTGTGCGATGAATGAAAGAGGACAAGGGGAACAATGCTGAATATATTCAACGGTAACGGTACGTTGTCCGGCGTTTCACGGAACATTTGCAAACTGGACTGTCCCATGCGGCGTATCCGACCTACGACACTGTTTGGCGTTCCCTGATAACATCGGTGAATCACGAATTACGAATGTTACGTTGCGTCTGGCATCTCCCGCTGTCCCCCTTCGATGCGAAGACACCGACGAAGCACGTGGTCTCTCGTACACGCGCATGCAACCTCGCATTGCACTCTGCACAGTTTTGTTTACGTTACCGCCCCCACCTCTCCCACCGCGATTGAAAAATTCGTAGCCGACGCCGACGCCGACGCCGCTCGCCGCGGCTCGTGTCAACGTAATTCGTGCATCGCACGCATTCCACGTAACGTTCCCAACGATCCGACCTCCTACCATTTACCGATTGATACCTCGATGGACCGTTTCGAGCCGCAACACAAAACTAAAATCACACTTGATCTACTTCGCGTTTGTCCCAATTTTTAAAAAATTCTCATTTTCAACCAGATTTCGAAATTATACGTCCGGGACTTTTTCGCGAGTTACCAAATCTTACTGGCTCAGGAAACTACTTCGGCACTTAGGAAATTGCAAATTGTACAGGAGACACACCGCAAAGAAAGCTATAAGTTAAACGACAAAAGTTATTCAGCTATATAGCGTTTACCTTCCTGCCACTTACTCGCCTTCAACAAGTTCACCGAAGAAAGAAATAGCTGCATGATAGAGAGGGTACGGCAATAGCTGTGTTTCGTGTTTCGTTCTCCATTGATAATTCCACGGTTACTTCTACTGTAGCATCGTATCGCTGCTTACCGCAGCCATTCACTGTACCTAATTGCAAGCAACACTGTTCTGCCGTGCACGGATTTGTGTGTTTTAGTGAGTCTCGCGCTTCTTATATTCTGGCACGAAACTCTCGGTAGCCGACCGTGCAATAAAGTCATGATAAATGAATAGGATGGATGCGGTAGCACCTCGGTTCGTTCACCGGTTGTCTTTATACGACCTGTTAACGGGCGAGTGACTGGGGGAAAATTTAGGGGTCCTGTCGGCAGGTAACTTAGCGTTTTCTCAGTCATAATAAACGTATTAGCGTTACAAAGCGAAAAAGGTAGCCGGGGGGCCGGTGTGGTGTCCAACATCGTAGGAATCCGACCACGTGCTATTAACTGGCGCCATTCACGTTGAAAAGCGGCCACCATTCACGAAAAGTAACCGCCGTCTCACCCCCGCGGGACCCTCTTTGTGTGTGTGTGTATGCATCGATTCGGCTTCTCTCCACGCAACAAGACGTATCGATAACCGTCGTTCTATTCGAGTGCACGTCAGAGTTGAGTATCCTTTTTGCGGTAGGTTAAGGTTAGACGCCCGGAGAAAACTCTGCGCCCGTGATCGACGACGCCTATCCGTTGTCCTCTCTTCCTTCCCTCCGTTCCACCGGCGCTTTTGTGCGGACAAATTTCACGCCCACCACGCTGATGGTGTCGTAATTGCGAAGGGAGTGCATCGGTGGACTGAATCCGAGGCCTTCAGTCTTTGCCGGACTCTTGCGCCCGCTGGATCCTCTAATGACTTCCCCGTTCCGTTCCAGACCGACGTCATCGGTGTTCAACGAAATGACTTTTGCTTCCCGTTCGATGAACATGTAAAAAAAAGACCGTCGTAAAAGACTTGTATAACATGGCCGGCTGTCTAAAGTGTCAAAGTCAGAGAAGTTAGTTAGCTGCCAGATGATTGGAGCAAGATAGGTCAACGACCATGAAAGACGACGTTCCCTGTTTAGTCGGTCGGGGATACCTTCGGATATAATGAAACAGGAATAATGGGACCTGTCCGGCGGACGCGCGCGTTGCGGTTTCCTCATAGAATCCTCTCGGTGCTATACTATACGTGGTTCGTGCAAGCAGGTGTCGGCATTCGGGACGACACTCGACCCTTGTTTCGCCGTCGGCAAAAGCGATCTGACTCCACATTTCTATCGAACGGTTCTCTACCCCGCTGCTACTCGGCCTTGAACCCTTAATCCTTCGCGTAACCCCCTCCGTCATTGGTCATGTGTGTGTGTGTGCGCGTTCCTTTTCAATTTTCCAGGGCTCTTGTATTGTACTTTTATTAGCTTCCGTGCGCAGGACCGCTTTTGTTTACCGGCTGACCGAAATTATATCACCGGCTCGTACCGCGCCGCTCATTGTTTTGTAGCTGAATGAACGAGCGAACTTGCCTTTCTGCGTTTTTGTGGTCACGAGTGCTGTTCTCGACGTCGATGGACCTGTACAACCATTCGAACTTCGCTCAGTTCGTTCCATTTTGTTTTCTCACCCTCGATCGAACGCTACTTCATCGAGTTTCTTCGATCTGTTTAACCGGCTTCGAAATCGCGTTAGAGGATTTCTAGACCAGCCAGTTACATCTCGAGATTGGTGTGTCCGGTTCGTGGTTTACTTGGGGGGGTTGAAGTAATATTGTAAATCGAGAAAAGAATACTGATAACGCGTGACCCGATGACATAACTGAAGGATCCCTGAACGCGGAGTGTGTCCTGAGAGAGGACTCGCGTCAAGTTCTGATGTCTTCCCGCCAATCGACGATAACAGGTAGCCGTCGACGCGCTTGTTAAACAGACAAGCGAATCCCCATGACATTGGCAGTCGTACGGTTACAGGCTCGCATTCTCACACGAAATGGCCGGTACGTGTCCACGAAACAATGCGCGACCGTTTACGACACGCGACCAGCGAAACGGGTTCCCGTGGCCTATACAAAAGCGCATTATCGGGTGGTGGCGCTCTCCGTCGGGCTTTTGCACACCCACGATTACGTTGTAATAATGTATGCCGGGGGGTTCGCCGCGGTAGGTGACGTGCCGCGAAGCAACGAAACGGAGGAAGCAACAGCTGACACGATATCGACGTGAACGAGAACAGTTTATGTACTTTCTACGGTGAACGGGCCCGCCACCAGACGCGAGAGAGAGAACGAGTATAGAGGATGATATCCACGTGTATGCGTGAGAGGTTCTCGCGTTACATCGGGAGAGCTCGTTCGTATATAACGTAAAGTACGATGTAAACACACGTGGATGACTGAGAGAAAGGGATGGGGAAACGAGAAGAGAGCGAGAGAGAGAGAGAAACAGAGAAGAGCAACCGACATAGTAAGTCGTCGGAGTGTGCGTCGGTGCATTGTGACTCTTCTACCACCAATCTCCCTCGAACTCGGTACAGCTTCTCCTTTCCCTGCCCTCCTTCCTTCCTTCCTTCCTTCCTTCCTTCCTTCCATCCCTTTGGACCACCGGATCGTTGGTGCACTTTCGTCTCGCCCCTCGTCGCCCTTCTTGCGATACGCTTTGTCCTCCTCGGAGCAGCTCCATTCCGCGGCTCAGTCGATTTCGGACGCTGGTGAGCGCAGGCCGATGAGGACACCAGCTACGACTTGAAAAACGTCGAGTCGGTTCAGCTGGTCGACAGCTAAAACCCTGTTCGTCGACGGTGTGCACGCTTTCACTTGTAGCTTGCTGACGCTCGTTGCGACCAACAAGCCTTTCCTTCGCTGTCTTCTTCTCGACACCTCGGTGAAACTGGGTAGACTTCTCTCCACCGTCAATTCTAACGTTCTCTGTACTACCAAGATTCTTTCATCTCTTTCCCTTCAACGATTTCAATCAATAGAAAGTAAATTGACATTTCTACGTACTCTTAATCTGTAGACTGGTTTAAATTGCGCTCGCCTATTTGCCGTCTACATCCCTAAGCCCTTCTAAATGTACGTTGATCGCTCGTTCTGGAGCTGTTGTTCCAGCAGTTAAACATCCCCTATTCTACCAAACAATCTCTCGAGCAACGAATCTCGGTGTCATCCGCTTCCCCGAGGTTCTAAATGCACGTCAATCTTTCCTCGGCAATCTGCTACGCCGCAAAGTGGATCCGCAAGCCTGTAGAACGAGAGAACGCGTTGTTCCATTTACGTCGATCCCCTCCCCCACACCGAGGAACAAGTACCGATATCGCGTTCCCTTTTCAGAGAAAGAAACACGGATTTAACCAGCTCGCACTTGAACTTCTCGGATAGTCGATAAGAACACGCGACAGGTTCTCTTCGGCACACACACACGTATCTATGTACATACACAGTGAGAGAGGGAGAGAAAGAGAAGTCTGGTAGTGGTGGTGGTGGTATGCAGGCACTTGCTAGGCGCCAGTTAAACTCGAGTACACAACGGGCACGTGAGAGCGTGTATACGAGGTTGCCCGTGAATGAAGTCTATTTGCGTACGACAATAACAGGTGACACTCTACGGTTGTTTACCTTCCCTATCGGCAAAAAGCCGGACATGGGAAACCGCGGGGATGAGGGCGGCCGAACGGGGACCGGCGCGAACGGATTGTCACGGAAAGAGAGACGCGGAGAGCGAGAGAGAGAGAGAAATAGAGAGGAGAGAAACGAGCAGCGGCAGGAACCACGTGGACGCCGTATTTTAAAGATTGCCACCGGAGTCGAGGGACGCGTACCGTGAATGAAGCATGTGCGCGCCCGGTATGATCGACTCTGAAACGGGTCGTTGTACCGTCGCAGAGAGACACGTAACGTTGCACGTGAGCCGTACCCGATGACGCGTCGCACGCGAATGTGTATCATCGTTTTGTACGTATCATTGTTGCGCGACTTACCGCTTGTTTCGAATGATCGTTGACGTCGAACGGTTCGCGTCTAACATCAACTCCTGTACAGTCTGTCGGAGAAAGAGCGAGTCTAGAACGGCGATAGACCGTCGGATATCCCAGTCATTATCCATCAACAATGGACATAGAAAAGTAGAATCTCAAGAAAGTGTCCTCCTCCACGTGCGTTAATAACCAATCAGACCCAAGGTGCACGAGTCTAGACGTTTCCACAAGTTCATTCAAAGTCTGTCTGCAAAAGAGGGGATCCGCTAGTCTCTCCGATGCTAGTCATTATCCAATCCATTGACAATTAACGCGTTACGTATTGTTGGAAAAACTAGTTTCCACAAATCTGTTCATAAAGTCCTCCTCCACGCGGGGACCCAGTCACCAATCAGCCCCGAGATTCGTTTACCTAGAACGGAGACCGTGATCTCCTCATCATCCAATCCATTAAGAATAGAACCACGTGTAGAATCTCCGAAGAAAGAGCAACGTCTACAAACACGCTGATAAAGTCCTCCTCCTCGTGGACTCAATAACCAATCAGCCCCGAGGTGCACGAGTCTAGACGTTTCCACAAGTTCATTCAAAGTCTGTCTGCAAAAGAGGGGATCCGCTAGTCTATCCGATGCTAGTCATTATCCAATCCATTGACAATTAACGCGTTACGTATTCTCTGAAAAACTAGTTTCTACAAATCTGTTCATAAAGTCCTCCTCCACGCGGGGACCCAGTCACCAATCAGCCCCGAGGTTCGTTTACCTAGAACGGAGACCGTGATCTCCTCATCATCCAATCCATTAAGAATAGAACCACGTGTAGAATCTCCGAAGAAAGAGCAACGTCTACAAACACGCTCATAAAGTCCTCCTCCTCGTGGACTCAATAACCAATCAGCCCGGAGGTTCATGTGTCTAGACGTCTCCTCATCTCCAGCAGACTGTCCCGGGCATGTAGCTCGGGACACGGCACGCGTGCAAGACACCGTCCACGAAAGTTACCGGTGCACCGTGCACGTTCCCCGGTTCACGGGCAGACACATCCGCGCGATTTACGAGTCCCTTGGTCAGCGCTCCTTCTCCTTTGTCTCTTTTGTTCAAACACAGTCGGGGTCGCGCTCGCGCGCGCGCGCGGACACACACACATGGACGGACGAGGGATGTGCGAACGTCCCCCGAGCGAAGAAATGCTCGGACGGATCTCCGAAGATCACGTGCTGCGCATAACTTACATTCCCACCACTCCTTTCGGTAGCACGTGCTTCCACGGTTCTCTATCTCGTTCTCTCTGTCGACCTCCCGGTTGTATATACGTCTCTCCCTCTTTCTCTCTCCCTATCGGGCTCGTATCTCTGTCTCACTTTTAAGCGTGCCTGCCCCCCCGTCCGTCCCCCCCCCTGCTCTACCCCCCTCGTTCTCCCCCACGTTCGCGTTTGATTCCGCGATTCGGTTCAATCGAATGGTGTACAATCTTAGTCAGTCGCCACCCGCGACGCCGCACCGACGGACTTGATCGTCACGCTCCCATGGTACTTTGCCTCGGGCCTCGTTCGCTGCACCGTTCATCCTTTGCTCCTACTCGATGAAATGATTACCGTGGTGTTGCTCGGTTTCGAAATTTTCACTTGCGAATGGAAAACATCGCTGTGCCCTCGACTTTGGTACTTAGGGGCTCTAGACTAGACTAGCTACTCCAATGAACTCTACATACCGATATCATCCCATATTTCGACTTTTACTCTACCCTCGCGAGCTCGAAGACTCCATCAGACTTTGCAAAGTTTACATTTCGGTTGCAACTCCGGAAGTCGCACGAACTTCGATTACATTTTGATTCGAGTAGCATAGGTGTAGATATTGGAGTTCGTGTGGTATCACGTCGTTACAGCATCGTCGACTGATAAGATATTAGCGTTTATATGACTTATCCAGATCAGTTAAGGGTTAATTGTGCCACGTCTTTTGTAAATATTTCGGACATCGAATCATCTCGCGACGGTGATTGGAGGGGTGGTCTTTGAAGTTTACCGGAGGAAGGGGAAGCTGAAATCGAGATCAGATCAGTTAAGGGTTAATCGTGCCACGTCTTTTTTTAAATATTTCGGATATCATTACCGTCGAATCATCTCGCGACGGTGATAGGAGGGGTGGTCCTCTTCAGAGTTTACCGGAGGAAGGGGAAGCTGAAATCGAGATCAGATCAGTTAAGGGTTAATCATGCCACGTCTTTGTAAATATTTCGGACATCGTCGAATCATCTCGCGACGGTGATTGGAGGGATAGTTCTCTTCAGAGTTTACCGGAGGAAGGGGAAACCAAAATCGAGATCAAATCAGTTAAGGGTTAATCGTGCCACGTCTTTTGTAAATATTTTGGACATCGTCGAATCATCTCGCGACGGTGATTGGAGGGATAGTTCTCTTCAGAGTTTACCGGAGGAAGGGGAAGCCAAAATCGAGATCAGATCAGTTAAGGGTTAATCGTTCCACGTCGTTTGTAAATATTTCGGACATCGTCGAATCATCTCGCGACGGTGATCGGAGGGATGGTTCTCTTCGGAGTTTACCGGAGGAAGGGGAAACCAAAATCGAGATCAAATCAGTTAAGGGTTAATCGTGCCACGTCTTTGTAAATATTTCGGACATCGTCGAATCATCTCGCGACGGTGATAGGAGGGGTGGTTCTCTTAGGAGTTTACCGGAGGAAGGGGAAGCCAAAATCGAGATCAGATCAGTTAAGGGTTAATCGTGCCACGTCTTTGTAAATATTTCGGACATCGTCGAATCATCTCGCGACGGTGTTTGGAGGGATGGTTCTCTTCGAAGTTTAGCGGTGGTAGGGTGAAGCCGAAACGAAGACGCATCGGGAATCTAACTTGATCCGACGGTGGGCACTTTCGCGTGACAAATAGATCGCCACGTGGTGTTCAGGTTATCCCTCGTTTCCCCCTGCGCATCCATCCGACCAGCTTCCCCCTCGCCGATCCGGCCAACTGTAAATTCACGCGCCTACACACAGGTGGCACCGCCCTCTTGCCGGTGCATGTACGAACAGGAACGAGTACCCCCTTCAGGGATATAGTTATGCTGTACATACAAACTACCGGCGAAGTTGGAGGGGGGATAAGCGCGCAGGTGAGGGAGCGAGAGGGGGGGGGGACCGTCTGTTTATCATATGTAAATTTGCGGTAGCCGCGTGGGTGCAACGGAGATGGTAAAAAGAGACCGCACCGGACGGAGATACGAACTCTCCATTCAGTAGTAAATGCATTCCAGCGGTGGTCCTCGTGCTGCCAACAACCTCCGCGTCTCCGTGCTTTGCCGTCTGCTCCACTGTACTCGTGCTTCTCCTATTACCACTCCGAAAGAAACTTCGTGACAATTCGAATTTCCACTTCGCACGCTATCGAACCTCGTCTCGTACTACTCTTATCGGGCAACATCTTTCGCTTATCGGTTTAAGACGATCTGGATTGTCTTTAATCATTCTTACTACCTCCAGGATATGTTCTACTGCTCTTATCAAATCACTTTTCAAAATCGAACATTTTGAGCCTCGGGCTGGTAGACGATTAATTCTATTCCAATTAAAATATAAGAGGGATACTCTCTGTTTCGTGTTCACTATTCTTTTATCGTGATCGCAGTTTAAGTTCTGTTCGAGTCTCGAAATTGTAGAATAGGTGGATGGGGTTAAGGAAAAGGATGTAAATATGTTACACTTGATAAAACTTATATAAAAATAATTCGTTGTTTATTACTAGACAACGGATCTTTATACAAAATAAGTATTGTCTTTCTAAATACGTTTAATAGGTGGAGAGCAATATAACAGCTACAAGGGTTGTGTAAAATCCACTGTCTACTCATTAGATCGTATATAACTGCAAGTCCTGTAAAACAACGAAGTGGGAAAAAGCGCGAGTACAAGGGGTGAGATTGGGGTTGATTCCTGGCGGAAAAAGTGCTCGGGGCCTAACAGAGCATGATGCAATCCTGGTAGCTGGCATCAGCAGGAATGTAGACTGTTCGATGCATTCCCGGTGTGCTCGAGAGGCATATTTATCGAAGGTTGTACGGCGCGGCGGCAGGATCCGAAACAACCGCTCTCGCGTTGTAACACACGCAACTGGATCTGTATCGCGTGCGAAAGGCCAGCCGCATGCGACGGTTGACGCACTCTCTTACAGGTGGCAGCACAGTACGGTCCTCGTTTCTCGTATACACGCGACAACGTATACGGTCACGAGTTCGCACGCACACCGGCACATCGAGCTCTTGTCTCACGCGTAAATACCCGGATACTTGCGCAAGAATTCTTCTCTCGACGCACGGTGACTCGTGCTCTCTTTTCCAATCCCGCGTCCACGCTTATCTACGGTTCTCTCCTCCCTTCTTCTTCTTCTTCTTCTTCTTCTCACGAGTTTAATAAGAGATGTCTCGAAACTCTAACGCAACTCGCATCAAATTCGGCTTTTACACCATCCACACAATTGTTCAATTTGGAATTACATGCTTCGACCTGTACTGAAAGGCATTCGTAATATTTAGGGAAACCATGTTTAAAAATCAATAGTTACGAGATTTTTGTATGAACTCAAGACCATAACCCACGATTGAACGATGGATATGCATAATTCTTTTATTGTTTTGTTCGTTATAGTTCTGGAAAAGCTTTCAGAAAAACAAATTCGAGACGATCACAAAAGGAAAGTAGGAAAATTCGGACAAACAGGAAAAATCATAATTGTTGAAACGATGAATACGCAAGTATTATTGGTTCCCAATAAGAAAAAGATTGATGTCAACGAATTGAATTTCAAGATTCAAATTGAAATTGCTTCACCAACGAATTTATTAAAATTAAACAGGACAACGTCTGTCGAGTCAGCTAGTGTTAGATAAAGTTATTCTCGAAGGAAGAAGGAGAACCTAGTGTGTTATAATAAAAAAAAAAAACCTAGTGTGTTCGAGGATCGGAAGATGTTTGGTCCGAACAGTCGAACTATCCGAGGTTTTATTTACTGGTCTAATCGGGAGTCTAACCTCGTGCGGCTTCTGCCGAGACACAAAATGTAATCACGTGTATTGCTCGCCGTTCCACCCACACGAGGAACGCCTTATCGCGTAACGAGGCTACAATCCACGCAGTTGCGCCGAGGCGTGCTAGGTGGGAGACTATCACCGGCAACGTGCTCTCGACTGTGTGTTCGAGGTTACGCAATCAGGCTTTCCACTTCGCCGTTGACGTTGCCGACTGTGCGTCGACGTAGTCGTCGTCGTCGTCAGTGTCGTTTTCGAAAGGGCGCTCTCTCGAGCACTCTCTCGTTCGATAGCAGTCGGCGAATAGTCGGCATCGATCCCCGAGAAAACCTGCTGCCGCCGCGCGGCTGAACACGGTCTTTTTTCGAAGTCCGCGCGAGTAGTATAGCGTGAGCAAGCAGTTACGTGGCGTCGCAGAGCGGGGATTTGGAGGGGATACGAGGAAATTGTGATTACGTAACACGCGCTGGCGGGGACGCGTAAGCGCTTCGAGATTTTTGACGTAAGGGACGTAGATAGAACGGGAAAAAGATCGTCCGAAGTCCGCGCGTCGAGGAATACTTCCTCGAAGGATAATTAGGGACATATTATTCTATGCGTGCGCACGGTGATTCCCATAAGGAGAATACCCTGTAAAATATGTTCGCGTCTAGAAGCCGGATAGACGGTATTACGAGTGCATACAATACTGTCGAAATTCACGCATTCGCCTTTATCGCGGCACGTCATCCAGGAAGAAAATGCCATAAAATTGCATAATACCGCTGCGAAACGCGGTGGACGCTACTTCCCTTCACCGACGACTCGGGCGATTCGTCTCTCTCAGTCGGACGACGACTCACTCTCCCGTTTTGATTCCCTTTAGCGAAACAACCCGGCAATTATAACGTGGCCGCGCCGCGACGCTCTTCGATCGTGTCCGAACGAGAGGAGAAAGACCGTATACGTGTGTGTCTCTCTGTACGTATGGTGACGCGCTCGCGCGCTGCCGGGCACGTTTTAGTTTTCCCGGCTCGAAAAATTGCTCCCCCTGGCCCGGAGCCCGGCGAACGTAAAATCATCAAAATACGTTCATCCACCTTGAAAATGACCAGACATTCTCCCTCGGTACCTGAAACTCATAGTACCTCCCGAAATTGTTCAGCGTTATTTTCGCTGATCTCCCTCTCTCCTCGGCCCTCCCCCTCCCCCTCCCTCGGTCTCAGTCCAAAAAAGGCACCCCACCTCGCGCCACCCCAGAGTCAGTGTCCTTTAAGTAAGTTAGACGCCTGCGCAAATCGACGGTGCAAATTCTCGACTGGCAATGGCGAGGGTGGCGTGGCAGCGGTGGGGGGTGGTTGCCGGTGATATGGTGGGGGATGGTACATTCGGGGCGGTGGTGGGGACCCGGGGGGGGAGGGAGGCAGAAAAGGAGGCAGAAGGGTGTGCGGATATCGGTGTGTGCCGCGTGGGTGGATGGGTGGAGGGTTAATAGGACGTTGGCGCCACGACGGCGGCTCCGAGAACCGCGGCCACGTGCGCTCGCTATCGAACGGGCGCCATCCCCAATCTGCCCCGACCACCCATCCACCCCTTCTCCTCCCTCTCGCCCCTACCTCCCCCTTATCTGTCAACCCTCTATACCCTTCCCCTCGCGTCCACTCAACTGCCGTTGCCCCCATCGCAGAGCCTCCCCCTTTCTTCCCCCATACCACCACGCCCCTAACTCTTATACACGACGTACCGAACTATGGCTACGTGCTACGTACATATATACCTGCCTACGTACATATATACATATATATATATATAGTATACGTGCATGCAAACGTACATACAACCCTGCTCGTACATGTACGTATGTACACATATGTACGTATATCGCGCGGCTCTATGTACAACGAACACAGACCAGTCGTCCTATGTATGACACACGGACGAGAGCCACGGCCCCCGTGTGGGCGTGCGCGTGTGCGCCCACCGTACGTACTCGGCCGTACAGCTGTATTTCAGAATGAGCTGGATATATCGCGCGAGAGAAGTCGCTGAACATGAAGTATACAGTTTATGCCATTACCGACGCTTCAACGAATTTCAGGCTCTTTTCAGACAACGGGATAATCTGATAGAAAGGTCGCCGGGAGACGCTGATATACGCCCCCGCACCGCGCAGCGCAACGCGCTCGCCACGACCGTCGCATTGTGTTTTCGAATTTTTCCAACGAGCCGGACAACCGCGACATCGGTTTTCAATTGTCCCAGCTCTACCGTGCATTTGTCAACGGACAATGTAGTTTATTCTGCCACCGTTCGCGCGCCCCCATACGCTAATTTTCGCAGCCCCAAATTCCTGGGGGGCGGGAGGGCTGTCGGATGGCTTGCGCGTGCCGGTTCTCGACACACTGCAGATCATCCGAAGTAAATGGAACTCTCTCTTTTTGTTAATCGTCAATGTTGCAGCAACATTGATTGTCAATTGTTTGAAGAAACGAGGACTAGAAACGTATTACACAATTGTAATTAGTTTTGGAGAAACAAGATTGCGAATGGGATAAGAAACAGCTAAAGGGCGCAGCAGGGTTAACACGGTTTCTTTTTCGCATGGTGATCCTTGGAAGCTATCAGTCGTGCTCCAAAAGAATTTTCAAGGTGTACCAATCGTCCGATTGCATGCGTGTGCCACGTTACATGCGTGTAGACGCGTCACATCCTTCCAAACCAGTTTCACACGGACGTAACCGATACCTTCGTCTTCCTCGTGGATCGGACGATGTCGCTCTCTTCTTTCTCATTTTCCCTTCCACCTCGCCGACGGCTCTCTCGTCCTGTGTCCCTTTCTCGCCCTGCTGTCACGCAGCAACACCGCAGCTCTCGCATTCTAACGCGATTTCCAAAGTCTGCTGCGAATGATCCATCGAGTCCAAAAAAAAAAAGAAATGATCGAATGTCTCGGTGGTTTAGCAGAAAGTTGTGATTCCGAAAGGAAAAAAAAATAGTTTCCGCGATAGAATCAGTAGGTACGCAAGCGAGAAACAAAACGTATCCCGAGGACGTTGCTTGGTAGCCGAAACCGGGCAGTAACGAGTGGTAGCCTCGCGGTTATTTGCTTAATGGCGCTTACTGTTGGATTCACCGCAACTAGAGGCGGTCCCTCTAATTGCTGACATGATCCCTACGCTCACCGGTAATAATTACCCTCGAGGCACACCGCCATTCATGCGGTTCTTCGTCGTATTTCTCCTGCCTAAAATCACTTAAATTAGTACGTTGACAAGAAAACCCATTCACCCGGTCCGTAAAGTGAATAAGTCTTTTTTGCCACGTAGCGGAGTTTAAAAGCGGTGTATACACATCCACGTTGCTGCTGTTGCTGAGACCTCTCCTCGTATTCACAACGTTGAAAGCGGTAGTCTAGCTATTCGGATAGTATTATGAGGCGCATTAAGACAGGAAGTAGCAACTTTCCCCCGTGCGAAAGAGAGTTCTTTAACGAGGGGCTCATACTGATCCCGAGGCACACACTGTGCGCGCAAACGAAACTTTTTCGAACCACCCACACGCAAAACGCGTCGCCACAGGCACACGCCCGGTTTCGCGCTCTCCACGCTATCGGCTCGACGCCTTCTTCTTCTCGCCCTTCCCATTTGGCTTCGACGGTTTCAGAAAGGTTCGTTTTTCAGAGCTGTTCTCTCTCTCTAACGCCGCCCCCTCCCCCTATCTCCGAACTGAACTTCCCTGAAAAACCCAACCGTGCTTCGGCCACAACGGAAAATCTATACGCCGAGGGGAGGACTCGGAGAATCTACCGGGCCGTTCAAAACGCTGCTTTCCCGCTTTTTGCGGGCTGCTTATTCAGCAGATTTGATCGGCGGTGCCGTGTATACTTCGTTCCATCAAAATAATATTTAACGAACGTTGTCTATGTTGAAAGCACGAGAAACGGTTGATGGTAGAATAATCGAGATTGAAAAACACGAGTGATCGGTGTTAACGAAATTATTGTCGCGTTTATATGTTGCCACGCCCAGTATCGGCGCGTCCGCCACGGTAAAAATCTCTTTCGATTTTGTTATCGCGACGGTGGGCCGCTGTTGAATGCATTAACGTTCTTCCATCATTTTCTGCAATTCTGCACGCGGCACCGACGACGATTTCGCCCATCGCGGAATCCTCGTTTCGAGAGCGCCCGTTATTCGTCCTCCTCGAGAAGCCTCGATATCGTACAGACTCGCCGGTCGTGTGTGAACGAGCCTGTACGCAGAAGGCGTTGGGGAGAGGGAGAGGGAGAGAGAGAGGGAGAGGGAGAGACACTACGTATGTATTCATGCGCAGCGGAGGGGTGGAGAGAGCGAGGGGAAAGGCGACGGTGGGAAGGAGAGGAATGGAAACGAGTTAGTGGAGGGGAGCGTTGGAGGGAAAGAGAGAAGGCGAGCAGCGAAGCAGGGTGAACGAGGAAGAGGGGTTAGGTTTGGAGGGGAAGCTGGTCGTGGAGCGTGTCAGACAAAGAGGGGCGCGTTACTCGCGTATGGGGCGTTGCCATGGAAACCTCTGCTCGTTCCACCCCCTCGCTCGCTCGCTCGCTGGCTTGTCAGCAAGAACGAGAGAGGCGGAGTGAGAGGGAGACGAAAGAGACGGGGATACGACAGAAATAGAGGGAGTGAAAGGACGGCGGAGAGAGAGGTAGAAAAAGAGGCGAGAGACAGAGAGGGCGGGAATCGGGTGTGCGACGGAAAGAGCGAGAGAGAGAAAACGGTACTGGAACACGAGAGTAAAACAGGAAGGAATGGCGGGGGGTTGGGACGCTAGGGAGGTGAGGGAGAGTGAGTGAGAGAGAGAGAGAGAGATCGGAGATGGGGAGACAAAAAGAGGAGAGCAAGTGAGAACGCTGCCAAACGCGGGGCCGCCAGTGCAATCAACCCGTTGCCCGCCCGCGAGGGTAAAACTACCCCAAAGTCAAACGAGGATACGTATATTACAGAGAGAAAGAGCACCACCGCTCTCTCTTTCTGTCTCTCTCTCTCTCTCTCGAGACACGTACATACACGTACACCGTACTCTATATACAGAGATGTATATAATATATGACAACGTGTGTTACTTGCATATACACGCGCAAGTAGAGACAGAGAAAAAGGAAAGAGAAATAAAATGGAAATGTAGTAAAAAGAAAGGAGTATTTCCCTATTAAATGCTTGACAATGGAAAGATGCTCCGTCGATCAAACAGTCTGAACATCTTTTGACGTGCAAAATAGGCGGGGCGTATACATATTTGGAAGGATGAATATATGTAAGAGGAAGTGGACTCTCGCAATATATCGGTTTTATTTATTTACACGCGATACTTGTTAACGCGACTAATTAATTTCTGTTTAATCTGTCGAAGAGAAAGTTCGCGACAATTTTTTCTTTGTTTCTTTTCAAAGGATTTATTATTAACAAATAACGTGTGTTTGTTGTGCACGGTAAACAGAGTTTGTGCACTGTTCGTGCGCGTATCTTGCGAATCTGCATACTCGAAGAGAAACCCAGGGCTGCTAGGAAGTTGACTACGACTCGTTGAAAGGCACCTTGCGGTACGTCCTTGTAGACGTTCCAAATATTCAAGAGTGGAAAGGATCATGGTATATACGGGTACGAGGTTAAACTCACGCGCGAGGGTGTCG
Organism: Lasioglossum morio; assembly: GCA_916610235.2. Classification (NCBI taxonomy): domain Eukaryota; kingdom Metazoa; phylum Arthropoda; class Insecta; order Hymenoptera; family Halictidae; genus Lasioglossum; species Lasioglossum morio. The sequence continues at coordinate 4,826,744 of OU744330.1, read as the reverse complement.
GGGCTTTCGTTCCTCGTGCTGTTGCTGGTAAGGCGCAGTTGCTCTATTCTCCTGGAACCAGTTTTCCTCCACACGCTCGAGAGAGAGAGAGAGAAAGAGAGAGAACACGCGCGCACAGAAACGAGAGAGAGTGAGAAGGAGGGAGAGAGAAGGAGAAACACATGCTCATAAGATAAACGTACACACGTTCGCACACACACACACAACTGAACACGCACTCATACATGTGTATATCTGTGTGTGTGTGGCTGTGTTCTGAGCCACACTACACACGTACAGGCGCGCCACACGTCAGCTAAACTAGAAAGTTGCCCCAACCAACATTGAAGAAACGACGGTTATAGAGCCTTTCAAATTTCAACCAAGAATATTTTCCAAGTGAAACGTTCCGCCTCGTACGGGAACAATAAATTACTATATAAATATAAATAAAACTTGTACAACGGAAAATATCGAGAAAAAAAACACATTCCAGCTGATTACTTTGTTCGATATGATTTTATTTTCACGGTTATTTGACTTTGTCCGGAAAAATATTAATCCGAAAGCAGGCGACAAAATCGCGCAGAACCGCCTCGTGATTCACGCAGGCTCGACAAATAAATGTTTCAATTTGTTTTCGAAATATTCTCGTGCGTTTTCGCACACAATTATTTTAATAGTTCCGTGGCGGAGATATATATCGAACGATCGAAAAACATCGGCCTCGAATTAAATAGAATATCAACCGTCCACCCTCGATATGTTGTAGGTTTGTTACGCCGACAACCCCATTTCTGCTAGTAGAAAGTTCGTGTAGAGGTATTTTGCTCGGCGCAAGAGCGACATCGCGCGAGACCTCAGAGCGTGGGTATCAGTACGGAACCGAGTCTACAGCGCATTGCAGCTGCGTTGCCACGTTTCGAGGTCTCTCTTTCTCGTCCCCTCTCCCTTTTCTTTTCTCTCGGTATGCGACCGTCTCGTTCCCTCTTGGCTCTTCTGTGGTTACGCGGTGTTGCCGGCTCCACTGGCGGGAAAACTGGGTTTCGAAACAAATTTTTCTTTCCTCGCTGCACACCTTTGTTACAAATATAGCCGGAACATACGAAACAAATTAATCCTTCGTTGCTTCTACACATAGAAATTGCGTAAATAAAATAGAACATACATCAAACCAACCCTTGTGCTTAACACGTTCGCACAAATTCTCGTTGGAAGACTAGAAATTAATACATGAGCGAGTAAAGAATGTACATTCCGAGAAACTTTGTAATATTTTTTAGAGGAACATACATCAAACCAACCCTTGTGCTTAACACGTTCGCACAAATTCTCGTTGGAAGACTAGACATTAATATATGAGCGAGTAAAGAATGTACATTCCGAGAAACTTTGTAATATTTTTTAGAGGAATATTAAGAAATTCTTGAAAGGGTTGAAAATATTTCAGATATCTCGGGGAATGAGGAATAAGTTGAGGGGAAGTTTGAAGCCTTCGATGAAGTTCGCGTGGTCACCAGGAGAGCGAGATCAGCGAGATTCTAACTACGTAGTTGAAAGAAGTAGATGTTGCGCATGAATGTTTCATGCTAATAATAACAAAAATGTGACCTCAACCCGTTATCGACTGCGCTCTACCGAGTCCGGTGCTGGAGAACGAGGAATCGGCGCGGTAACCAATCGTTCGCTAATGTTCGGATCGGGTATGAACCCGAAGATGAAGAAGTAGAAAAGAGAATCCTCTCGTTGCTCGATCCGGCGGTGTACACGGGAGGAAGGAGGGTAGACGGTTTTAGACTACGGACTCGACGCGTCGGCGTCGAGTTAAAAATAACAGTAACAGCAGCAGCGGGAGAGAGCCAGTTCGTGGCGTCTACGACGGCTACGTTTCGTTTGCTGGTTGCTTGGCTGCCGGTGCTGCTGCTTCTCTTCTTGCCGTTTACTACTTTGCCGCGCGCGAGTCGGATCATCGAGCGCTAAGCTGCTTTCGCGATATCGACAACGACTCAGCGTTGTTGCGATACAGCCTTGAGCGTCGCGGCGCTATCAAAAAATTAAGACTGCCCGCGATATCGCTGCTACTCGGAGGATAACTCTCTGACGCTGCAGAATACGCCGAGCAGAAATTCAATCGAAATTCGAAAGTTCTGTTCACGATTTCGCGTTCTGATACTCGCGCGTCCACTATCTACATTATCGGGACAAGAAACGATAAAACTTTCGAACTTATCGTCGCTGGGCTTTGTTCCCCGCTACTATCGTTCTCAAAATTCTTCTTCCGAAAAATAACGATTCATTTTTCTCGAACATTTCGAAGGTTGTTTCTCGTCGCAAAAGATCAATAAAGCAACATACAGCTATTTTTCCATGGTCTTTATTCAAATTGATAAGTTAACGTCTACATCTCAGGTTTCTCGATTACGTGTTTCGCATTAGAAGAATATAAGTGTAAATTTACTTACAAATAAGAGAATAATATAACTTATTTCTTATCTGCACTCGGAGTTATTTTAACTCGACGATTAAACATTTCTTCCGACCTGGAATATCTCCATTCCCAACGATTTTTCAAATATCATGGTACAATACCTCATAAAATACCTAAATGTTATCGGTGGCTCAGTCGAAGCTATGTAATTAGAGGTCCAGGACCGCGTTTGGACCCCGTTCATCGTAGTCGAGCATCGATCATTTATCCGGAGTCCGCGTAGTAAGCGAGGAGGATGTTGAATAAATAAGTCGGAGTTTCTGGAGGAGCGTGTAAGCGCGGGTCGGGTGGTTATCCCGCCTAGAAATCACGCGATACATGCTCCCGACGTGATCAGACGAGCTCCGTCTCTAATTGCCATAGAACTCGTCGGGGATCGAGCAATGGGCCACCGGCGAAAGACGTCAGCCGTAACGGCGCAGCCTTGAGGGAACGGCCGCGTTGCTTCTCGCGACGCGTCGAAAAACTTGACAGCGTTCACACGCCGCGAGTTGGCGCTGCGCTCGGTTTGGTAGCGTGCGCGCGCGCGTGAACGCAAACGCGCGCTCTCTCGCGTACGGGGGCTTTACAAATTTGACTTTCACGAGGAGACTCGTTGCTTCGTCGCACGTAACCTTGGCTGCGCCGCGCGCCGCGCCGGCAAGCGTCGTCGTGCACTACTCCGATGGATTTTATTTTCGTATCGGCGTCGGCTTGTTGTTTTGCTTGCCCCCGGTCTCGCTAGCGAGAACGACGCTCCTCCGATACTTGTAAATTCGGCGCTCGTGCATTCCATCATATCGTGCGCCACCTCTTGATCGTGTCCTGTCGCTCCTCCATCGAAATCGAGATCCCTTGAAGTGCACTCGGTGCACCAGCTATCACAACTTCTTAATGTTACTGTAATTGTGCGCCATCTTGGCCCACAAGTTTCCCTACTCCAATTAAACATAACTTTCTGAGGAAAATGGTTTGAGTACGTTCAAAAATCTTCGACCATGAAACGTCCAAACGTAAGGAGTGGTTTGGGTTTGAATTTTTATTGGCAGCTTGATGTATTGAGCTCCAAATGTTACTGTAAATGTTCGTCTCTTAGCCCACAAGTTTCCCTTCTCCGTTTAAACAAAACTTTCTGAGAAAAATGGTTTGAGTACGTTCAAAAATCTTCGACCATGAAACGTCCAAACGTAAGGAGTGGTTTGGGTTTGCATTTTTATCGGCAGCTTGATGTATCGAGCTTCTAATATTACTATAAATGTTCGTCATCTTGGCCCACAAGTTTCCCTTCTCCGTTTAAACATAACTTTCTGAGGAAAACGTTTTGAGTACGTTCAAAAATCTTCGACCATGAAACGTCCAAACGTAAGGAGTGGTCTAGGTTTGCATTTTTATCTGCAGCATGATGTATTGAGCTCCTACTGTTACTGTAAATGTTCGTTTTTCACAAGTTTCCATTGTCTGTTTAAACATAACTTTCTAACTGTCTGCGGAAATTTTTTTTGAGTACATTCAAAAATCTTCGACCGTGAAACGTAGGGACTTGTCTGGGTTAGTATTCTTATCGGCAGCTTGATGTATTGAGCCATCAAGGGCTAACGGAATCGGCGAAATCGGCCCTTAGGCGTTGCGTCCGGTGAAAGCGATCGCGATGGTAAAAGCGTCTGCACACCTCGAACCGAGTCTTAGCTGTTTATCTATCGGAAGCCGATCAACAGAATTCTCAATGTTTCTGAACATTTTATATAATGTTGAAACGTAATAATTACATTGAATTCGTGTAGATTAATACCAATTTCATGATCACGGACAGAATTGTGCTGTACCAGATGGATCTTCAAAAATGATGGAGCAATCGGCGGCGTTAATTGAAAACCGTACGAATAAATTAACGGAACGAATTCGTTAGCTTATAATTTCCAATTATAACGAGCCCCAAGATCTCTATTTATTTTCGCACAAACGTCTCGGTTGTTCGCGGCGAGTGTTCGCAAATTTCGATTTGCAATTCCTATTCTAGCGATCGGATTTTAGCACGTCGGTTCTACATGCTGACAACGAACCACTCGGTGTCGAGTTCTTCGATTCGTTCGCGGCGTAACGTCGCGTCGGAGCTTGTGCAAGCGATTTTCGACGCGGTTTGATTGTCGTTGCGGCTGGTCTTAGGCAACGGAACTTCTAGGATACAATATTAAAAAAAAAAAAAGAAACAGCCTAGTCCGATTCCTCCAAATATTTAATTCGCGTCAGACGCGCCGATATTCGCTCACCATCGAATCATCCGCAAATTGAAGCGCGCGTTTGAACATCCGTCGTCGTGCATCCGCCTCTCTTTCTGGTTAATTTCACTTCGCAGAAGTTCGTTTTATCGACGCGCGATGCTATCTGTGCCCCACGCGTACGCGATGTACCGCCGGGGTCGAGACGTAACCCGTGATGTCGTGCACTCATAAAGACAGAAACACGCTTTACACTTGTCCCAAATCAATATGCAACAGGGTCAGGTCGGTTTACCGTGAACAATCCGTGCACCTGTAAGGGTGACTCGGTTTCTCTTCCTTACACTCTCGATTTGCTACCGACTAGTTTCGAACGATGTTTACGTGTCGAATTCCCGTTAACTCGGCCACCATTGTCGTCCGATCGAATTCGTTTCGCGTGCATTTTCTAATGGACGCGCCACAATATTATTCCGGATCAAATGCATTTTTCTTAATAATCACCAGTTTTAGTATACGCTTTTACGTACCAGAATTCGTATACGCACTATATGATATCGGCGCGTTTTTGTTAGAAGCGAACGCAACAGGGAGAGGGGGACAATACGCGTCGAAACGATTCTTCATTTTCGATATCTGATAATCTCCTTAATGCAGTTGCAGTTTGCTCGACAGCGAGCTAGGAATAGCCGAGGCAGGATACGGGAACAGTTACGGCCGGGGCCGGTATTGCTCGAGGCGATCGTGCAAGGACAGTACCGCTACGGGCGAATATTTTCCGCTGGCGTTCTTCCTTCTTTCGTAGGAATTCATCGCGCGAGGAAATCTGCCCGCGCTTTTCGAAATAAAACAGCAGAGGATAGAAGCAACGCCTCGGACCTCTGGATAGATCCGTTTACACAGAATCGTTCGAATACAACGTAGGGATCTGTACGATTTCACAGAGATTTTCGATAATTTGCAAAGGGTTACGGAAAAATGGTGAAACGGATGGCGCACGTTGTCCGGCGTTAAGGGTGGCCGAGAATCGTCGGGGATTCAGCCGAGAAATGATCGGTTTTACCCGGCCGAGTCCTTGACACGAAAGCGGGTATCGTCGTCGGATCGAAGTAAATTTTCTTCGTCGGTGTATATCACGGCCAATGAATCGGACGTCAACGGGACTAACCTTTCCCCCGGGGGAGGACCAACAAGGATGACACTTGGCGTCTGAACACGGGCATGAGAGGTCGTTGAATCCCATTAAGCGGTACTCGTTCGATCGTACTCGGTTCGACCACCTGTACACCGAAGTCGTTCTTTCGGCTGATATCTTTCCCTGCCTCTCCTCTCTGTTCTTTACATGCTATCGGAAGGAGCAGCAACGACAGCGACCAACCACCAGGATGAGAACGATTACGGGGCCGATGTGCCTGGCTCTCTCTCTTTCTCTATCTCTCTCTCTGTTTCTGCTCTGCGTATTTGCCGGTGGATACCGTGTACGAGCAGCCGGAATATTGCATTCTCGTTTTCTTGTGTTGCCGACGCGGCCACACCTTTCACCAACACCCAGCCAGCCAACTCTGCTGGCCTAGCATCTCTAGCGATCGCTGTGTGTTGCTGGTTGGCTGGGCTGGTCGTGCGACTATCGTTGCGATCCTGGCTTTTGCTCCGGCCACGTATAACTTATGTATACGTGTACCGGCTAACAGTAAACTCTTCCACTTGGTTCCAACATCGGCAGGAGAGACTCCTCGAGCAACGAGGACTCGCCTGATGGGCCTCAGCCGTGGCACGCACCTTGCGCCGCCATTTTCTAGGATCTTCTCTCCTCCTTCCAACTTCTGCCGTTGTGTTTCCTACGCGTTCAAACTTCTTACGTAACCGCGGCCAATCTTGAACTTCGCAGGTTTATCAATTTTGTTGGTTTCCTTAAACCTGCATCGCTCCTTTCAGGCTCGTTCAGGTTCAGTTTTGCATCGGCGAATAATAATATTCGGGATAATTGCTTGGTAGAATAATTTATTAGAAAAGGAAGACTGTTTTTGATCTTAGATCAATTTCTGTACGTCCTCATTAAAATATTGATTTAGTAGAAAGCTTAGACCTTGTCCGACCGAAAAAAGGATATCGTAGACATCACCGTATCTTGGTACATCGGACACAGTTTTATTAATCCAAGCAGGCAGGCTTTCATTGAAGTATTGATTTAGTAGAAAGCTTAAACTTTGCCCGACCGAAAGAAGGATATCGCAGACATCACCGTATCTTGGTTACAATTTTATTAATCCAAACAGGCTTTCATTAAAATATTGATTTAGTAGAAAGCTTAAACTTTGCCCGACCGAAAAAAGGATATCATAGACGTCACCGTATCTTGGTATATTGATTACAATTTTATTAATCCAAGCAGGCTTCCATTAAAATATTGACTTAGTAGAAAGCTTAAACTTTACTCGACCGAAAAAAGGATATCATAGACATCACCGTATCTTGGTATATTGGTTACAGTTTTATTAATCCAAGCAGGCTTTCATTAAAATATTGATTTAGTAGAAAGTTTAAACTTTGCCCGACCGAAAAAAGGATATCGCAGACATCACCGTATCTTGGTAAATCGGTTACAATTTGATTAATCCAAGCAGGCTTCCATTAAAATATTGATTTAGTAGAAAGCTTAAACTTTGCCCGACCGAAAAAAGGATATCATAGACATCACCGTATCTTGGTATATTGGTTACAATTTGATTAATCCAAGCAGGCTTTCATTAAAATATTGATTTATTAGAAAGCTTAAACTTTGCCCGACCGAAAAAAAGGATATCGCAGACATCACCGTATCTTTCTGCATCGGTTAGAATTTTATTAATCTAAGCAGAATCTTCCCAGCAACGTGTTACATTTTTAACAAGTACCCCCGACGAATGAATAAAAAGGTTGATTAGGGAGAAAGCGGGGACATTGTTCGGGAGGAGGATAAAGCGGATCTTTCGACCCAATTTTTCCGAAAGAATTCTCCTTTTCCCCAGCGGAGCGGCCGAAGGATTTCAGGGGAAAGTCTCGCGCAGAGTTGTCTGATCGTAGTGCCAGTCTCTCGCAGTACGCGTCTCGATTCCTAGTAGCAAGCTCGGTAAAAGTCGGTTCTCGGGATGCGAGATACGCGTCGGCCTTCTGTCGTCAGTCATAGGACGAGCACATCCAAGCCGAGGTGGAGGCAGAGAAACAGGCAGGCAGGCATGGCACGGCCTGTCCCGTCCGTCTGCCTGACGAGGGGGATTTCTTCGTTGTCGCTTCGACAAGCCAGACAAAAGGAGCCGGAGCCGATAGCCGACCGGCGACCCTTCGCCATAAAAGGCTCCAACCCTCGTTTCTGTACCCAGCGAGGGTTTATACGGGCTGTCCTACCCCGAATCCAACAATACGGGCCGCAGTTTCGAAGCCCCGTAGACCTGGGCCCTACAATTCTGACACAGGCCAAGACCTAGACCCGGCCACGCTAAATCCTTCCTCGAAACTTCGAAAACATTAATAACACTTTAAACAGTGCTACATTTGTTTGAAGTATTCGCAATTCTATAGGGAAATTCAGTTAATAGCCGATTAAGGCAGTCCTAGTTAAACTTTATTTAACTACCGGCAATCGTTTAACGGTAGTGTTGTACCGCAGCGGTCGGTGTTTTAATGCGGTCGCACCTATTTTGCATAATAAACCACAGTTTCGTCATTGTTCTTCAAAATAAATATACCTTCTTCTGGACTACATTTATGGAAGGGTCGAAGCCATTATCACGAAAAGGTTCGGACTAGGGAAAATTTGGTCTATTTATGATAGACGGATTGAAGCCCTTTTAGATCAGTGCTTACACAAAATAAAGGACTACTCGTCTAATAACAAAGCAAGGACATGCAGAAAACTAATGGTACAAACGATATAATATTATCCTATAATCCTGCCTTGCTTCTTTTCAACATTTTGTAAAGACTCAATCCATTGGATTAATTAATCCATAAATAGATTTTGCTCTTTAAGTATTTGATATTCAGCTTTAGTTCCCAATACACGTTCAAGTACATAGAAATTGATTAGTACAGATACATAGATTATTAATTAAATGAAAAATAAAGCTCTGGTCGTGGTACTATTCTTCGAGCAGACAATGTTTCTAGGTTCATTCTATATTACACACTCGGAATATTAGACTTGCCCCTGAAACTTTGATGATATAATAAACAATGCAATCGTAGGTTTGCAAACGAACGAGAGGGTATCGTAATACTGTAACAAATCTTATCGGCTGACGCGTCTAATGACTTCACCAGCCAGCGTTCATCGTACCGAGAATCGTGTTATGAATCGCCGATAATTGCGTGCTAATCCGATCCGTTATTCGCATCTTGATAAGCCAAGAACGCGTGTTCCCGGGACCCCCTGTCTCCGTGCATGACCCGATCCTCCGCGATTCACGACACGCCCAGGATATACTGTTAGCTGGTAAATTGTGCCAAATGTCGTTATTTACCTCGGCGGGTACCACGCTGTCTCGTCGCGAACCATGACCTAAGATTACGGTGATTAAACCGCCACACCGAAGAATTCAACAAG